>JALJVW010001982.1:0-1200000 GCA_024865655.1 Emberiza elegans
CATATGGTGTGATTTTTGGGGGTGTCCCGTGCAGAGCTAGGAGAATGGTTGTGTGTGATGGTCCCTGTAGGACCCATCTAACTCAGGATATTCTATGGTTTATCTATGGTTCCATCTGAGCCCCTATATTTGCACACATACACATTCCATGCACATCCATACAGTGTTTTCCTCCTACCAGCTGCCTTTGCATACATGCTTCTGTCCATCTTCCACAGGAATCTGCAGAGACTGCAGATTTTTTTTCCTTCCATGGCACTTCTTAGCCACCCTTCCCTATTTGAAAGGACTACTGTCTTAATAATGGTACAATTAGAATTTTATGCCAGCAGATAATTTCTGTTTTCCAGATCTTGCTGGTCACTGCTGAGCCATTCCTGCAGCACTCAGTTCCTTGATGAGCTGTGAGTGGAGCAGTTGCAATCTAACTTGTAACTGTGATCAAAACTGCAGCATTTCTGAGGTTTTACATATTTCACACAAATAGATATAAAAATAAAATCAAAAAACCTGAACTGTAAGCTTCACATTTCACAAGGTTTTTCTTCTTATAATAAAACCATTTACCTGCATATGAAAGGAGGTAAATTCCTTTCCTCTGAAATGGCCTTCTTTGGGTCTCAAAATCCCTAAATGCATTAGATGGAAGATTGGAAAAAAAAAAAAAGAAAAGGCAGGAATCTCAATCTTTGCTGCAAAATATTGCCCTAAGGTAAAACTGATCCACTCTGCTGTCACAGAAGGCAGGACAGGTCAGATGCTAATTCCCCAGATATGAGAAAGATAGAGATTGCTGTGACAACATTCACAACATGCTCAGTTTTGTCTTCCTATAGGTTATTATTTCCCTTTATGTCATGCAGTGCAATCTCTTTTTAAAATGGGGTTCCTCCATCATGCAGAATCTGCTCCACTGGGGGTAAGACCACCAGGCCACATCATTTTCATTCTCTGGTCCACCACTGCAGCCAAAAGGCAAAGCACAGCAGGATGAGAGGGAGGAGACCATTTCTGTACCTGTGCCAGCTGTAATAAAATGTGATCTGTCTATCCTTACTCCTGGGTGATAACAAGGTGCTTGTAGATCTTCATCTTTTCACTTTCTGCTGCAGAGCTGTAAATCAGGAGAGGTGCAGGGCTTGACTCTTTCTACCGCCCTGCCGTGCCTCTTCTGTAATTCAGATCAATCACTTGAAGCGTCCATAGAACCAGTTAGCTGCCCCAGATGCTGCCAAGCAAATGAATCATGGGGAAAATTAGGGACATTTGGTCACAGGTTTGTATGATGAGCATGACCCCATATGGTGTGGGATGTCCCTTGGGTCAGTCAGGGTCATTTGTCCCAGTTCTGTCCCCTCCCCTCCTTGTGCACTCCCAGCCTCCTCTCTGTTGGGTGAGCAGAGGAAAGTCTTTGGCTTTGCTCAGCAATAACCAAAACATTCCTGTGTTATCAGCAATGTTTTGGTCACACAACTGAAACGTAGCCCATCCCAGCTACTCCGAAGAGTCTTAAGTCTATCCCATAGAAAACCAGTGCAACTAGCCACATGTGTTCTGAAGTCATTAGTTTAAATAGACATACATTTATTTAGAATAAAAGTACTATGCCTGGGATGGAGTAGCAACACAGGAGCTATGCATTGGCCCCTCTTGTCACAAGCTTTCTGCAGGATATTAATTCAGTTTGTAAAAAAGACATCAAGCACCCATAAATGCAAGCAAAGCAGTAAATTCCTTTTTTTCATATATAAAGGGAGGAGCTTTATGAAAATAACTCTGCGTACCTGATGCCCCCTCTCTCCTCAAGCATTAAACTTCAAACAGACTATTTGGATTTCCCCAGATCAGTCTGGTCTATGGATTTCAGGTGGGGCAAATAAAACACATTTAATTGCAATATTTTCTTTGTAAAGGATATACCAGCTTTCTTTAGATGGCAAACAATGGCTCAGCTCCTGGAAGGAACCCTGTTACCCTTTCATTTAGGACTCAGATCTGCTGACAAAATCAGCATTGACTGAGAAATAGGTATTTTGTATGTCCACAGATGTGAGAATCAAGCCTCAATTCCAATTAGATTTTTTTTTCTCTCTTTTCATCACACCTGACAGACTTAGCATACTGACTGAAGCCAACTTTTAGAAAGGTAAGAAAAATAGTTGGCTTTGTCACACTCACCAGTCAACCAGTGTTCCATGCCATCTATTAATGTTAATCTGGCATGTCCATCCCCAGATGTAAATTTCTGAAAATTCATAGATCCTGGCAGTGCTTCCTCCAGATTTCTCAGCTAAGCTGCTGGAAATACACACCATAAATTAAATTGCAGTGAATACTAGGCCAGGACTTTGGGAGTTTGCTCAGGTCTATCAGAATATTTATGAAGCACAAAGATGTTCAATAGTTCTCAGGGTTTATATAAATTACCACTGAGTCCAACATTCTGGATTCAAGCATAAGCATGGGATGTGTGTTCCCACAGCCAAAGAGATAATGATTCCAACTGGAAACATGAAATCTGCTCACAGAGCCAGATGCTCAGCTGCAGTAAAGTAAGGTCTCTCTGAACGACAGAGTTATGCAGTTCTGTATTTCAGGACTTTAATATTTGTTAGTATAACATGATAACAGCAAGTGTCTTTGGGCAGGTGGCACAAATTATTGTAGTGTCAACTTTCATAGGATCTGTCTTATGATGTAGTTTTTCTCTAACTCAACTCAAATGCACTGCTACTGAACAGAGGTAAACAGGAGTTTGTCCTGGTTCCCATTTTGCCAGTGATATAACCTTCCTCTCACAAAACTTCCTCTCACACCCTGGGCAACTGATATAGCTAGAAGTAGCATTGAAGCAGAAAATCTGTTTATTGTCTAGTTCCAGGAAGAGTTTGCAAAGCCAGCATCATAAAAAAATTAAAAGCAACAACAACAACAACAAAATAAAAAAAAAAAAACCCAAACAAAAACAAAACAAAACAAAACAAAAACCCCACAACACCCCAGGTTTTAACTTGTAAACTGAACACTGAACACGTCTCATATGTAATTAGGGAATGAAAATAAATTAAATTTATATCCTAAGGGTGACATTCTTAAAGATTATAAATCTGCCTGAGATCTCGAAAAGATGAAGACTATCCCAGTAGAAGAGATGAGCATTTTCCTCCCTTTCATATGGAAATATTTTAAAACAGGAACACACTCTCTTGTTTTGGAAAAAGGTTGATCACCAAGTTAACAGTTTTTCCATTCTCTTGATTTCCTGCTCAAAATCCTAATCTCAGAATAGTATGAATCCACAAAGGTGTGTGTTTTATATGGTTATGAAATTAATGTTACACTCTGACTCTCTGAATACCATCCACTTGCTTACCTTTTCTTCAATATAGTATGAAATTACAAGCCTTGAGCAAGTCATTACTCTCTGATGATTATGAATTAGCTGACCACAGGCCACAGAGAAAGGCAGCATGTTCTAGCAGACCACAAGGTCTTCTAGTCAACAGAAGTATCATAATGTTCTGATCTGTAGCTGGACATTTCTGCTAGCTTAGGAGTCAGGTGTTTCATCTTTCCAAAATAGAAATGTTTGCCTAAGAAAATAAAGAGGACATCTCTTCCTCCACTTAGCAAAGCAATGTTATTTGCTGGAGGCTATCTGTGCAATCAGGGCTTTTTTCCTCTTCTGCTGACTGACATAAAAATACTTTCTAATGCAGGAAATACTAAGTATTAGTATATTAAGCCCATTTCAAGTATAATGGAGCGTGGACTAAATCAAATACTGAGTGTTCCACCATATAAATTCCTGTCTGCTCCCAGTGAACAAGGAAGGAGCTGCCAACATTTCCCTGAATTGCTGCAGGGAATGCAAGACAGCAGCAACAACATCTCCAAAGGAGAAGGAAGTATCTTCATTCTCCCCTCCTTTCTACTGCTTCTTCTCACTGCTTCTTCTTAATGCTTTTACCACTTACTTTACACCTTGAACATCCAAACCAGCCCTTTCCCTGTAAAACCCTCCCTCCAGAGTTTAGAAGCGACCAAAGAAATAAAACCTGAGTCTGAAGCAGGTTTAACCCACTTAGAGGACTAAAACCTGCCCCCCCTCCATCTACTCATATTTTATTAATCTCAGTTAATGAATGTGTTTCTATGTCTCACAGGCCAGGCTGCAGCAGCTGGCACAGCCCATGCCTGAGTGGGTGGGATTGTTGAGGATCTGAGCTGGGCTGGGCTGTCAGACCCAGCACATCAAAGGCCCATCTGGCAAACCTTCCCAAGAGACATTGGTGAACAAACACAGGGCAAAGGGGGAAAAGAGGTTTTCCTTTGGCACTGCCTTTTGTAGGGATTTATTAGCCTTTTATCGGGAATTTAAGGAGAAAGGAATCTCCTTACTTGAGGGAAATGTGGAAATGCTTGAAACAGTATTCCTTGCAAAGGAATAAGTAAGACTCTGAGCACTGTTATTTCAGAAGAAAACCTTGAGAACCCCCTCATGGCCCAGGAGATGTGAAGTGGGCTGGGTACGCCTTCTCCCTCCTAATTCTTTCAGACAGAGTGGAGGAGAGATTACATTTACTGTGTGGTTGCTCTAAAAGTGTGGGACACTGAGATGCCCTTAAGATGTCAAAAGTTGACTGCGTGGTATTTTGTGGGCAGATGCATGGAAAAGATGACTCAGTTCCTCTGCAGAAGCTGTGTAATGGCAAAATAAGTTTATTGTGCTTTGCTGAGAGGCCAGAAACTTCATGAAGGCTGGATGCACTGGTTCAGGGTCAGTGTCCTGCTGTTGGGGGAACACAGTTGGCTGATGTCCCAGCACAGACAGAGAGTCCTGGTATTTGCCTGTAATGTGTTGCGGAGAAATATCCCATAACGGATTCATCTCCAGGGATGTCAATATACACAGCAATGAACCTGCTGGATGCATCATGGGGGGCTGGTAAAGAGCAGAAAGAGCAGAATTTATTATAACAGTCACTAATTTGAAGTGATTAAAACTTCCACCTCCCAAAAATCAGTAGTTTCCATGTGTTTTAGCAGTTGTCATCTTGTGCAGCTTTATTAATTATAGCTTTGCACCTGCTTTTGAAGCTCTTGTTCTCTTACTATTTAATCTGATTTTGCAAGGTCACCAATGGGTCTGTCTCAGGTCAAAGACAGCATTGCTTCATTTTGGGAAGCACAGGAAGGACAAGGAAGTTGGAAAGTAGTGATGGTCAATATTTCTGCATCATTAAACTAAGCCCAAAAAGCAATGTGGTTTCTGCAGCATAATGCCAGCCTGATTTTGCCACCATTTTTAATAATCTTCCACCAGTAGTGAGAGGGCCTGAGTGAAATTAGTCGGTTTTATCCATGAGATTTTAAGTAGACCAATGCCAAAACATGAAAGCAACAATCTGATTCAGGAGAAACCATCTCTGAGTAAAAGGCATACCAGATAGGCCAGAAGGAAAATTAGGTGGGTCTTTTCCCCCCTGTTTTCTGTAACAGATTTGAAAAACAACTCTACATGAATAGTAGTCTCAGTGGACTTCAGGTCAAGGAGATCAGGGCACACGTTTGTCTACATGTATGTGATGCCAACAGGAACAGAAAGGGAACCCTGTGGACAGTGAGGAGCCTTTACCAAAATTGCCATGCGGCTTACTGCAAATTTCTCATGGTAATTCCTCTTCACAGAGGAGTGTTAAAGACTGCCTGGAACAAATCTGGGGTTTCAAGTACCCATTTTCTGCCATCATGTAGGATGTGCCCTTCAGGTAGGACCTTATCAGGTCACTGCCATAATGTTGGAGGCCAAAATACAAGAGATTTGAAATATTTTTTACTTTCAGAGATGAGTGTGCCCTAAAGCAAGATTGTCCATCCCTTCTCTCCAGCCTATCCCTTGAGTTATCAAGCTGAACCAAACCACCCTTGCCATTTACAGAATAGATTGCGCTTCTTAAGAAAGAGATAGTATTTAAACACACCTCCTGATAAAGAGGTTCCCACTGGCACTCAATTACTTCCAGTACTTCCCTTCTCCAGTGTGTTATTCCAGCTCCTCTGGTCAGCTTTTGCCAGAATTCAGGGGGCCATGCTCTAAGTGAGAGCAGTGAAATGAGTAAAATCAAATTATTAAATGAGACATGGAATTGTAGCAACATTCAAATAGGAAGCAAAGGGAACTCATGAACAATGAGGATCCACTGCTCACTATGGATTTCCACTGGGTCTGCAACTTGAGCTGGGCCACTCAAGAAGGAAGCCACTTTTTGATCACCTCTCCCCAAAGTAATAATGGCGACTACCTCAACCCATACCAGCTTCACACAACTAAACCTATTGCAAAAAGACCCCAAGCTCAGTTGGAGTACTCAGTAATTCAGCTAATTAATGCTAATTTTAGTCAGTTTTCCGGTGTATCCTAGAGAATGGAGTGACTATTCATTAGCCTTGGTGTGTACTTTGAAAACAGATACAAATTAAAACTCTTTTAAAATGCAAAATGTTATTTGCCTACGTGCTGCCTTCTTCGAGCAAACAGAAGTTAAGGGCAAGGATGAAAGCAACTGCTGTACACAGGCTGCATGAGGATGAGATCTGAAATCCAGCTGCTGCAGTGCCAGTCCTGCCAGCCTGCCTGGCTGGAGCCCTGTCCCTGTCAAGGTGGCCTTGATCAACAGTGTGCCATGTACAGACTGAGCAGTGCAGTCCACAGTGCTTTGCTATAAAATTCAGGTATTTGATTGAGAACTTTGTTGTTTGATATGGATCCCAAGGAACATGGATTCCTGTGTAACATGCCAGTTCAATACAGCAGTGCCTGTGATTTCATCACTCCACGTCCTGGCTCTAGGAAAGATGAGAAGTGGCTTCTGCTGCATGGGAGGGATGTTACTTGCTTTCCAGGAAAAAGAGAGTGGTGATCTTAGTGTTGCTGGATTGCACTTAATTCCTAGAAGTAAAAAAGGAGTTAACAGCTCTGTCCCACCATGTGTGGCACAGTGAGGGTACACTTCCAATTACTTCTTAAATCAAAGCCCAAGAGTCTCACAAACTTGTATGAAACCAGGTTTGAGTCAAGGCACCGGCAAAACAGGTGACTGCACAAAAGTGTTCTGCTCTTACCATCAATTCTCAGGTTAGAAAAAAGGTGCTGCCAAACAACTGAAAGAGCAAGAGCAAACAAGATTTTCCACAAAGCCATAGCCTGCTCTCTTCTCACTTTTTTTTCCCAGAGATCACACCTGATTGCAGGCAATAGCAAAGCCGGGCAAGGAAAATAAATGAGCTGTAGAATCCCTGGCATGCAGCTCATGAGGTGGGTGGAAGTTTGGAAATGTGCTTGATGAGCCTCTGAGTATGGCAAGACCTATAGAAAAGGAGGCAGAAGCAGTTACCAGGGCGGGGGAATGGGGGTTTGGAGTGACAGGCTTATGTAAGAGTTACAGTGGGGATAATTTTGTTGAGGAGCAGAGCAAAGCCTGGAAATGCTGGTGACCCCTACCTGTAAAAGAGTGCAAGGAAGAAGTCAGAAAGAGTAAAAAAATAACAGAATGAGATGTGATTCCTGACCTGAAAATACTCTCTCATTAAGGCTGTTGGCCCAGGAACTGAGAGGGAGTGTTTTCCCTATTCCCTTTCCATAGAGGAGAAAGCCAGCATCACTCAGAGATTCAGGAAGCAATGATACCAGAAACAAAAGGCTCTACCACCCAAGGAAGACACAAGGCATCTTTATAGGTTATAAATTAAATTAAATCAAATCAATTCATATACCTGAAAAAATTCTCCAGCAAGTGCCTGTGCCACAGGGAAGTAGTTCCAGTGACATCCAGTAACTTCTTCACAGCACATGACAAAGTGATCTTCCAGAGTGACACACTTGAGGCAAGCTCACTGCCACTTGCCTCTCCTACCACAGCCCAAAGAGCTTCTGTTTTCCAGTGTATCCCTGTTTGGATAGACAGGCCTTTTAATGTCAGACAAGCTTTGGAAAAGACCAACAGAGGAGCTGCCTCACAACCTTCAAGTCTCCCTTGCAGCACACATTTCTCTTCTGGAAAGACAATAAGGTGTGACTCACATTAGCAGGGAACACATCAGAGGACCTCTTATTTTTCTGTTTAGGTGGGGACAGTTACCCTGTGTGAGAGCAGAAAGAAGAATCATATGTGATATAAATCCAACCCACAAAGTGTGTTAGCTCAGCGTTGTACCCAAGGTAACCATCTTTGCTAAGTTTTTGCTACCAACACAACTCACAGCCTCCATCCCAGAGTGAGCTTCAGCCCAAGCTGTTTGAAAGTCTGCCAGAACTTGTTCCCACCTGCCTGTGTGTGAACATGGCGCACAGAAAGCTTCCTACACAGAGTCCACCTGAAGTTTGGGGAAATGAAGGCTGTAGTTGGGAGTATTCTTTCACATATCTGTATCTCATATTTATGAGAAAGTGAAATCTGGGAAGCTGCCATGGGTAAAATGGCAACATTTCATGTTTAAAAATTTTCTGAACTATAACTAGCTGTACATGGAATTGCTTACTTTTTTTCTAATCCCACCAAGGATTAACTGATTCCTTCACACAGACTTAATTTTTGTTTAGAAGTTTTCTGAAGGAAGATGGTGGAGGAAGGGATAAAGGAAATATCTTTTATCTGTCTCGTAGTTAACAGTCAGAAAAGGTAAAACATATTTTAGAATTTTCTAGGAGTAAGGGATATTCATCCCATTCACACAATATACTCTCAGGCACAGCAAATATGAAATTTTAAAGAACAAAAATATCACAACACCATTAGAAACAATATTCACCAATTCAAAATAAAACCCTTCAGTACTGCTTAAAAGTTGGATATTTAATACCACTGTAAAGCAGAAAAGTCCCATTACAATATGATTCTTTTTAACATCCTGGTTTTGTTTCTTCCCTGCTTTGTATATGTGCAGTGTTTACTTGTTTACAATGTCAACAAGATAGAGCTCCTGAGGGAAAAGAATGTGGAAAATGCACCAAATCTGGCACATCAAATCTTCCACACACATATGCATCTAGTTAGCCCTGTGGGGCAGGAATTTTCTCATGTGCAGAGGACCAAAAGTTGCCTCAATACTTTGAGAGGAGACTTAAAAGTCATTCTCTGACCCTTCCTAAGGCAACAATTTAAATTATTATTTTCTCCTCACCTTTATTCCTTCATCATAATTTGTCTAGTGATCATAAACCTTCTCCAGGTTCACCATATCAGTCTCAAAAGAAAACCATTCCGCTCACTAGTTGGAAAAGCAAGGAAGTCAGTGGGGCATTTTTTGAGGAGAAAACCCCTTCTTGAGCAGCTGCCCAAAGGAACAGAATTATACAGATCTTATTTATAAAAGTGATGGTTTTGCATGTGAAAATGCAGTAGTAGGACAAAACTAATTTGCCAGTTAGCACCAGTCTTGTTTCTTACTCTGGATTCTACAGAGGAAAATGTACTCTCATTGGAGAAATTGTTTCTCAATGTGCAGCTAAGTGCCCTGATGCCTCTCAGGAGAAGGAAGTGTACAAGGCCTGTGAAACTGATGTAAAAATGGTATTTATAGCAGCACTTTTTACTCATGTCAACTTTATGAGCCATTTAGTTTCACCACAGACCCTTTTTCTCTGCCTTACTGGTAATTATCTAAGTAGCAGCAATGCTGGAAGTCTCTAGGACAGGGAGCAACAATTTACATGACCAAAATTAAGCTCAGGCATTGACCTCAGTGCCAGTTAATTCCCACTGGATGTAGGAAGAGGCAAAGCTCTTGGTGAGGCTTATACCCTCTGCCTGCACTGTAGGTCACAGAGATTTCACCTACTAATAAAGGTTCCTTCAGAAAATGAAGACCAGGGAATCAAGCCAAACATATGCATATTTTCTTGTCCTTCTCTCACTAATTATTATCCTTCTATTGGGAGCCTGGTACTCTCCCCAGACTGATGCCTCCCTAATCATCAACTTATCCTGGCACTCTGTTTCACCACCCTAGCAGAAATGCCTTTCTCTTCTGAGGCAGGATGGTGAGATAAGGGCCATGAAATTACTGATTTAAAAAGAGGAAATTTTCAAAGGTCCCATATGTGTACCTCTCTCTTTCCTCCCCTGTCCTATCACAACCAGGCCTGCATGTTCCATCAACTTCTGATTTGAAGTTGAAAAAGGTTGGAGGTTTCTTCTGGAAAGAACTTCAAGGCATTCACTGAACACATTTCACCTCCCTGAGAGGGGCAGAGCAGTTCCTGAAACATCACAGAATAGTATTTAAGCTGTCTCTACAGCTGACCAAGACCTGTTGGATAAATCAGATGTGATAGTAAAGACCCTTTGTATTCCCAGAACATTTTCTGACCTGGACAGGAAAGCCTTGGACCCTTGGAAAGATCACCCTTATGATTGTCCTGATGGATTTTTGAATGTAAAGTTTTTTCTACTCTCTACCATGATCTATCAATTCCTTTCACCTCACTTCTGCTCACTAAGTATGGCAAAGAGGGGCAAGACCACATCAGATACCACCTTGATTAAGGCTCCTTTTGACCAACAGCAACTCCACGAATATCTGACATTTGGAACATTTCTCTATTCACTGCTAACCTTCAAGATGCTTCTTTGTTTCTGCCACAGTGCTTGTGTGTCCCTTCTCTTGCTATCCCTGTCCTTCACAGCAAGCACAGACCCAGCAATTTACCCAGTAGTGCCTGGAATTGCTCTCCACAAAAGGAGTTTCACCATTGCATGGTTTGCTTTAATCAGAGACTTCAGTGTGAAAGCCGACGGACGCCTCCCTTGAAGCTCACAGAGGTGCTGGGAAACTCATTCCATTCAATTCTGAGATTATCCATTGTGGCTCAGGGCTGTGGTCAAGCATCCTTAATGAAAAGCTGTTTGTGCAATACATTTCCTGCTGATCATGAAGAACACCTCCTTGGAAAATAAACACGCAAAAATAAAAATCCCAGGAAGATTTCAAGTTTATAGACTCTTCCATAGTAACTGAACTTTGAAAACTACAAACTCCATCTCAAAGCAGCAAGAAGACTCAAGTAAATGATGACTGAGAAGTGTCTCTGATAAGACATAACTCTTTGTGTTGAGCAGCTTGTTCATTTTTCCACTGCAGAATAGTTTCCAAGCATGGTAAAAGAAAAACAAAAAAAGATATTTCCATTTTACTTTCTCTCTTCTCCCTGCCTTTCAATAACCCATATCACAACTCCTTGACTCCAGAACCAGCACTGAGTTTCTCAGAGCTGCGTCACTTTCTACACCAGTTTCATCCATATGGGCTATTGAATGTTTTGCTTAGCCAAAGAGAAAGGATGTGATATACACACTCATCTGAGTGTACTCACTTCAAGTTTCATTGAAAGGGAAACATTATCATATGTGCAGTGACAAGCAGAAATCTTCCTCAGTCCTTCAAAAGCCTAGCAATTTGCCTGGGGTGCCAGTGCTAGAACAGCTTTCTGTCACGACATCCTCAGGAAAATGCAGCACAGTAATGCATAGAGACCATGGATTTTGGCAATCAGGTCACGTTAAAAAGTGAGTCTCTACCATCCTATCACTGGTCAAATCTTGTTCTTTCTTAACTCTCAGGTTTCATGAGAATACATCTTTTTGTCTTCAAGTCTCTCTAAGTTACCAGAGGCCTTCTGAAAGCATCAGAGGAAGTTCTTCTAATGAAACAATTTCAAAACTTGAGTCACAAGTTTCAAAATACACTAAAAAGTGGTGTCCTAAAGCTGAAAGCAAGGGCTGTGTGTCAGAAAGTTCATAAACTTTTGTTCCAAGGTCTCCACTGTGAAATATTGCCTGGAGACTGGAAAGACTCATCCTCTCCTATAAATATCTCCTCTAACTGCCAGTAGTAAGGATATACATAAAAGGATAAATTCTCGTGGGTACTTTAGACAATAGTCCTGCATCAGAAAAAGCTGGTCAAAATGAGCAGTAATAGCTTTAACAACTGGTTTTCCAAGCCCAGGTTTCATAGCTGGTTTGTCAGATATAGAATAATTTTCAAATTCTTCACTTAAATGATGCAAATTTTTGCATGAAGAGAAAAGGAGGAAAAAAGGACTGGTTTTGAGAATAATATTGCCACTAAAAAGCAGGAGAGGGTCAACCTGCTACACTTGGTGAGCTGTCTGTGAGGAGCCTGGCCATTGAGAGCTGGACTGCATGGAATAGAAATTGCTGCTGCACAGGGGCAAGTGCAGACATTGCTACCTTTGCATCCAGCTGTGTCCCCATAGCTCTGATGGGACTGAGCATGTTTCACTCCTCACCATCTTACCAGGGGCTCTGTCTTCAGTACCTACTTTTCTTGCTGCTAGAAAAAAAGTTTCTTTCCACAGACTTTTTTCAAACTTTTCTGGATTTGGCTTGGTCTTAATTTGCACTGTCTCAGAAGGGTATATATTACTACTTGAACTGCTGGGAGAAGGGCTTGGAGCTTTTTTCGTTTAGGTTTCCTGTTGGTTTTATTTATAATTTTACACTCCTTAGTCTTTAGCTATTTAATTCTGCTGTAAACTCCCTTTGTTTTTCCTCGTTGCCAACAGAAAGAACTTGAATGTTGACCAGAAACACTGCAGACATTGTTTGGCTTGCTTGACTCCTTGCATGGTTTGGTTTGAAGGGAAGAAGGGAACAGTTGGACTGCAATTACCAAACTCTGGCAAGTTTTGTATTTTGCTTTCCTCAATTCCTGAAATGTAACTTCCGAGAGAACTAATTTAACTGAGAGCTTTAGATCTGTAGAGCTCTTTTACTCCAAACACAAATCTCAGTATTTAATAGATTGGGTGGGGTTCGATCTGCAGAGAACTAATTGAAGGAGCTGCAAATACAGACATTCAACCCTGATTAATTAGAAGAGCAAAAAAGAACACTCTAATTCCATTTCCAAATCAAACCAGTTGTGCCACAATTATCTCAAGTACCTCAGAGATGGTTGAGTTCACATTTAGTCCCTCCCTCCCTTCCCTCAGGAATGGATAGCCTTGTGCACAAGGAGAATAGAAATGCTTTGAGCTCTTTATTTGCTGAGTTCTTTGTCTCCCCCAGGAATATAGCATTTTAAAAAGATGTCATTTATATTTTGCAGTTTTCAAAGGTGCTTTGTATACATGTTCAACAGTGTTCAGCACATGGAGAGTTCCAATTTCCCTGGAAATCTATCCACTTTTAAAAATAGCTAGTAAGAAAGAGTTCTGCAAATCTGATTTTGATAGGTGTTTTGAAGATGGGATGCCTCAGAAGTCTATATAACAATTTCTGCCTTCCTCAGCTTTCCAAACAATCCCGGTAACAGCATGTACAGGATCTCCAAAGCTAGAAAACTTAGTTTTTCCCCATAACTAGAAAATATCTCATCTCCTGGAGATTCATCTTGTTTCTTGAACAATTCTGCTTTGCTGGTTTAACATTAAACATTTCTGACATATGGTAAAACAACTGGGTCCCTTCCTGACCACACAGTCCTTCTACATTTTGTCATTCTGGGTTCATCTCCATCCACCATCAAAATGCAGTTGTCTTTGCAGCATACAGCAGCTGTTTTAACAAGGCTGCAAACTGCACAAAAGCTCTGAAAAAGAAGAAAAGAGCAGTTTGTAACTGCAACAGGAATTTCAGGCTGAAGGCAAGAAATGTACCATTGTTTTCTAGGTAGCTCTGCAAGCCAGTCTTCAAACAACCACAGCTGGCCAGGGCCTCTCATTTTGTGTTTCAATTGAAAGACAGCTGTTCCATTTTCTAAATGGGAAGATAGTTCACCTTGATCCTGGCTTCAGCTGCTGCAGCTTTTTACCATTAAATATAATTCTAAATAAATTATCATCACGGGGAGAAGACAGAGAGTGTTTGAACAAAACAAGCCATCAATTTTCTACACAGAAGAGAACAACTCTCATCCCAGAGACACTGCTGTGCTGTTGTCTGAAACACAATTTTCACCTGAAATTGGGCAAACCATTTGAGAAGTAATTCAAGTTCCTCCAAAGGGAGAATGTTTTGCACACAGGCAGTGGTTGAGGGATTCAGCACCCACAACTATGTTAACCATGTGTAATGAATTAGAAGTGTCTTGTTTTAATAGGTCCTAATTGCAACACCTTTTCCCAATAACTCATTTGCAAACACCCCACGTGTTCCACCTCTTTAACTCACCATCACCAAGCTTCACTTTGCTCATTCTGTTCCAGTGGCATCCCTACCAACTTGCCCATTTGTCGTGGAGCTTATACTCACTCATGATCTAAAGTCAGGAAAACATCTGCCAGAAAGACCTCCAAGAAAGAATCTGTTTCTGAGCACAACAGCACCAAAAAATGAGGACTCCCATATTCAGAGTGTTATGACTGATGTGTTAACAGCTCTCTATACATCTCATGGTATTACCAGTGTTTTAGGACAGATGGTCATCAAACTAGAGGCTAAGTTGCAGAATGCATCAATCCTTGCCCACGACATAGATACCCACAGAGCTTTCCACACTCTAAATCTAGCATTAAAGGAAATAAAGGGGACTGGAAGGCTAGAGGTGATCCTTGTGAACAAGTTTGCCCTGTATTTGACCTCTCCAGTGCCTCTTACTCTGAATCAGAACAGCCTCCTTCCCACACAAGGATGGCTGAACGCCCCACCTCCACCCAGTGCACTCACAGGCTGGTGGGGCTCCATGCCAGCCTCTTGTAAATAACATGCAGACACGATGCAGAAACTCCTCCCTGCCAGCTGTAGACTGTAAAGTGCCATTTCTTGGCATTCCTTTCCTGAGTTTAGTTTGGGAAACCATCCAGAACTGTCCATCAAGTGCCACAGGAGCGAAGGATATAACCCAAGATTGCTGTGTAAACACAAACTATATAAAGTAAAACCAGATTTTTATTTTGATTTACCTCAGTATCTCCAAACAATGGAAGATTAATCTGAGTTTCATTTTTGTGGATGCATGTTATCAACACTTTTGTGTTCCCTGCAATGCTGACATAAACCTGTAATTTTTAAAATCAGAATACACTATATATAGAGTGATAGATGAACTTCTACTACAGTATTGCTTGCAATTTACTTCTAAAAAAAATTTTCCAGGGTTATTTTGCCCTCTGAATATCAATCAAGCCCAGGAGGAGAAAAAGGAAGGAGGATGGATGAGGGAGCAATTGGAGTAACAAGCCTTTCTACTGTAATTTCAGTAACAGATGAGATTGCATCTGCTTCTTTGCTGGATCCTAAGCAAGCACAGGGAAAAGATGGCTTCTACAGACTCAAGCATAAACACTGGGTTTGTGCACATGAAGACAGCAACAGGGTAGAAGGCAGCATGTGAAAGACAAATTTTAACAGCTAGCTTTGGATCTGTCTTAGATTTCAGAAACACGTTAAATATAAACTTACTGAAATGCTTTCAGCCCAGCCCTGGTTACACTTCAGTATGCTTTCCATTAACTGCTTGGTTGTAAAGATTTTTTTCCAAACCACCTTAATCATTTTTAATTCAAGACAAGGTATCTTTAGTGAAGTTAATTATAAAATAATGAGCAGTCTTTTTGTGGCTTAGGAAAGGGTTTATTTTGGTTTAAGTTAAATCAGCATGGAACAGATTTAAACTATATTGAAATAAGACATTATTAAATCAGACTAGACACCTACACTGGGGTTCATACAGACATAATTAAAAAGGGCTGTACATGGGTACATTCTCATGTGGTCCAAGTATCTGAGTTATATTGATCTAACAACAGCAGCATAACATGATACAGCCTGAAACATGAGAGGCACAATGCTTATTAAAAGGTTACTTAAAGCAGTGGGTCTAATACCCTGGGAGAGAATTTGTCTATGTGTTTTTTTAATTATCCCTTACCTCCAAAATCATTATGAGCACCAAAGCTAAGTGAAGCAAAACTGTACTTGAGCACCCCTCACGGACTAGAGCCAGGTGACAGAACAGACACACAGAACAGAACAGAGACACAGAAGGACAACAGAGCACTGTGCAAGTGGCGGTGTCTCCATCATCACTCAGCTAAAGACAGAGTGCTGTGAAAACGCTCTCCTTTCTCCCACCACCACACCTCCCATGGCTTCCTTCTATTGAATTATATTGTATTTTGTCTCCCAGACACCTGGGCAAGAATTAGTGCTGCCTCATTGCACCTATGTGCTTAGCCAAGCCATCTCAGTATTTCCAAGGTCAGTGTCTACACTCTTTGAAGGCTGTTGATCCTTTGGTTTGTCTTTAGAGAAGCAGGGGATATAAACTTCCAAAGCAGAGATAAAGGACAAAAAACTGAAAAAAATCAAAATACATGTCAATTTTAGATAATAAAGAAGATGGAGGTCGGTTAGCCTTGGCTGAAATACACTGCCATTAGTCACACCAAAAAAAAAATCCAAAAAATAACCAAACAAAACTCCAAACAACAAATATAACTCCACTGTATATCTGGTGGTGGTGGATTTGTTGGTTTTTGTTTTTTTTTTTTTTTTTATCCACAATGCAGACAAGGACACCTGCTAGAGAGACTTTCTTCCCAAAGGCAATGACTTCATAATTTTAGCCTGAGTAAGCTGCTGCTGTCTCATCCCTTTCATTTGCACAACCACCTCTATCCTCACAGCAATAATGAGCTGCAACTGACCTGCTGGTAGGTGATGGAACAACTTGGATTTGTGCACTGAGCAGAAACTGATTATCTTTTTTTTGTGTTTCTTTCCCCTATCCCATCCTATGCAGACAAAACTGCACTCTGGTTCACCAAGTGATTGCCCTTCTTGGTGGTGTACAAAATCACAAAGTTAGCCCTGCTATTCTTGCTATCTTCTGCTTTTAGCCTTGGAAAAATCCACAGGAGCTGCACCATCTTAAGCTCGTCATTGAGTGGTGGTGGAAATCATTTGCCATGAGGTCTTTAAAACATTTGACAGTTGTTAACTGCTTGGATGTTTGGTGTTTACTACTGTGGTGAGTTCACCCTAGACAGCAATCCAGTCACTCACTCTCTTCCTGCCCCTCCAGCAGAACACAAGGGAGAGAATCTGAAGTACAAAAGCTGAAAACTGATGGAATCAGACAGTTCAATAAGTGAAACAGAGCTGTGCTCAAGAAAAGCAAAACAAGCAAAGCATTCACTGCTTCCATGGAGTGGCAGATGTCCAACCACTTACTAGAAAGCAGAGTCTCATCACATGTAAAGGATTCTTGAGAAGACAAATGTCATAACCATGAATGTTCCCATCTTCCTTCTTATTTCCCCCAGTTTTATTGATGATCATGATGCCATATGGTCTGGAATATCCCTTGTATCAGTCAGGGTCAGGTGTCCTGGCTGTGTCCCTTCCTGACTCCTTGTTTCCCCCAAGCCTCCTCGTTGGTGGGGTGGGATAAGGAGCAGAAAAGACCTTGGCTCTGTGTGAGCTCTGCTGAGCTGTAATGGAAACATCCCTGTGTTACTGTCATGGTTTGAGCCTGGCACAATGCCAGTGCCCCCCATGAAAAAAATCTTCTCCCTGGTACCTGCTGTGAGATGTGACTAGGAATAAGCAAAGCAGTCCTCTACTTAAAAATATAGAAAACAGAACTTTATTAACTACACACTACATAGGTATAGGAAAGAAAAGAAAAGACAATCTCAAGGAAAATGAAAACTCTACAGAATACAGCTCTTCCTCCTCCCCCCACCAAATTCCCAATACAATTACATCTTCTGGTCCAGCAAAAAACCACCCTAAAAATACTCAATCCTCAATTCCTTAAGAGGAGGAGTCCTTCTTGTATGCCCTGGGCTTTTGGTCACGTATCACCACCCGGATTGGAGATCGTGACCCCCTCCTCCCATGCTCAGTGCTCTCACCACTGAACATGGACCAGAGCTACTTTGAGGGTTGTCTTTTTAAGGATTCCGTCGTCCCACTCCAAAAAGGCACAGTCTCCATTTTGGGACATCTGTCCCCCCATTATTTCACCTCCTGGGCCGGGAGGCTCCCACACTGCCCTCTTAACTCTGGGACACGGTGGCTCCCCTGAAAATAGTCTCTGTATTCAGGAACAGTCCATGGCTCTACAAAAGCGTCCAGCAAAAATGCCACTCCACATCTCTTCCACCCTAGGTTCTTCTCACAATCTCTCCCCTGCTCGGCCCTTTAAAAACTTGCTCAAATCCTTCTCCATCTTCTCTCCAGGAAGGGTCAGTACTCTGCAAAAGCTTTCATTGTCCAAGAAAGGGTTTAAACTCCACAGCTCACAACCCACAAGCAGCCGGACTCCTTCTGGTTCAACCCCCCTCCTCTCCACAGGCCGGGCAGGCTGGCAGCACACGATATCGAACTTCAAGGCCACAGCCCAGTCCCGGCAGCAAGCACAGACACAGTCTCTCTCTCTGTCTCCCCAGGGGAGGGGGGGCTGCCCAGTAGCTCCCAGTCTCTCTCTCTCTTCCACCCTTCCACCCTGGGGGGGGGAACCAGGCCAGGCCTACTCCCATTTCGATCCAGGCCCAGGCCTACCACATGGCTGCCCCTCCCCCTGCCCAGCCGGGACAGCTGGAGCAGGGGGAGAGGTCCTTCCTCTTCCACGCCGAAGTCCCAAGAGGCTTCCCAGGGGCAGAGCTCTGCTTTTAACCCCTGTGTGTTCTCAGAGGCGTGTCCAAATCTTAGTGGCCATCCAGATGTCAATCGCAAATCTACATCTTCAATTGGACTGACCACTCACTCCCAGAAATCCACTTCCCTCAAACCAGGACAGTTACCAACACTGTTTTGGTGACAAATAAAAACTAAGGCTGACATCCCAGCAGAACCAGGATAACAACCATGTTTGTATCTGTTTCCTTTTCTTTTTTCCTATTCTGCCTGTTTCATCTCAATTTTATATCTCTGCTGTTTTGGACAAGGTCTGTCTTTATCTGATATTTACCTGCAGATGAGGTGCACAGTACAAAAAGCTGACAGTGGCAGAAAAATATTTTTAAAAAAGTAGTTAGGAGACCCATGACTTACTCTCCTTTATTTATTTGTTTTATTGTATTTTGTTTTTAGTGCATGCAGAAATGTCTGTTAGGATGGGGAACAATGTTGTATTAGGTGATATAGAAATGCTTACTAAGGAAAAGTCTATGCCTCTATGCAATTTTAATCTCAGTACACAACATGAGAAAGGTGAACACAGCAAGTCATTCTGCAGAAGCTCTGCAGTCTCAGTTCATTGCCTTACTCAGTGATCCATGCTGCCTCTGCTTTGAGCTGTGAGGTAACCTCTGCCTTTCCCAAAAGATGCCAGTTTTCACACTTCTTTTCCAAAGGTCTTTGGTATCTGGAGATAAGGTTTGGAAGCTGTTGGAAGCTGTTTCTATAGAAGTCACCAGAATGAAGAACTCTGCTTGAGAGGCATTTAAATGTCAGGTGCTTCCCCTAAGAGAAAATAAGACACACTGTGTTTGAAAAAGTCTTTGAGGAGTTCTATTTATAGTCAGCCTTGCCAGCTAAATGAAGACCTATGTACAAATATTTTCAAGAAGTCCCATGAACTCTACTAGCAGATAGAGTTCTTGTCTCTTTCTTCTCATGGAGATGTGATCTTTTTTTTTCCCTGAAGCAGGAGAAAACCCTTTAAACTTGAGAAAGAGTTGATTCATAATAATGAAATGGGGGACACAGAGTGTATCGTTTTTTCAGTAGCAGAAGCGTAGCACATTGGCTGAGTTTTTTCTCTGGGTGCTGGTTTTGACTGCAGATTTACCTGGAAAAAAAAAAAAAAAAAAGACATGAAGACAGTAAAGTACTTAGAGCTACATTTAGAGCTTTAATCATGTGAACAGTCTCCTCTAAGCCTTAGAGTCGTCATCCTGCACTTCTGAAGATAATTGGAGTTTTATTATGCTGAAGGAAATTGAGAATACTTAAACATGATTTAGAGATGCTGCCTGTGACTTGGGAACCAGATGTATTTCTTCCTCCTGACTCCATGACCTCAGTCAACTCACTGCATCTCTTGGCTTTGCACCTCTGAAAATGGAACCAGTGAGCCTTTCCTTCCTTCTCTGGAAAGAGTCTTTCTGGAGGAAAAACAGCGTGTCAATCTCCATGGCCACTCAGGCCTGAACTTCTGTTATAAAACCACCTGTAATAACTTCCAGTACCCATAATGTAGAATTTAGACCATTAGCACCTGAGCTGAGACCACCAGTTCCTTTTGTGTAAGCTGTCAAAAAGCTGTCAAGACGACCTACTGCAGAGCAAAACTCTCTGCCAGTGCCAGCTTCCAGGGTCATCCCAGCTGCCTGTCCCCTGCCTCCACCCAGGTTCCACTCTCACTGCTACATTTCTGGGGATTATTTAGCAGCTAGACAAGAAATGGGACTGTGCTTTTGGGCAATTTCAAAGTAGAGGAAATAATACCAAGGGGAGGCACAATAACTATCTGCAGATAGAGAAAAGAATGTTGCACCAGAGGACAGGAAGCAATTATTATCATTAGTCAGCAATGATAGAGAAAGAAGTAATTAAACTTCAGCTGCATCAGGGAAAATTTTATGCAGAACATTAGAGAAAACAGCTGAAAAAAAGAAATGTCTGTGCTGCCAAGGAAAGTGGTGTTGTCACTCTGGTATTCAAAGTCACATTTCATGAATGCCTTTCTCTAAAGAGGCTAAGAACACACTATGCCTAACTCAGCATTCTTGGGGACTAAGATGGGAAAACATCTCTATTCACAGGAGTAGCTAAACATGCTTAAATCCCATTCACATAATCTGAAAAGGCAAAGAATTTAGGTACAACTGCAGCTCTTGAAGGGCACTGGATGACAAGGGAGTAGATGTGAATCCTCCTCAGGCACCAATATTTTTCCCAGTACAGGAGGACTGGTGAGTATCTGCTACAATGAGCATTCACCTCAAATGGGTGCTTGCAGAGCCAGACTATCTGTTCCTGCCCAGACTGTCACCATACAGTTGAGACTTCCTCATGACAAGCAGGAGGTTACAGAGCAAAGGGAGCACAGCCCCCATCCCAGCACAGTGTAAGGACAGGAGGGAGGGAGCAGATGTCCCCTGTGGCTGTTACAGAAAAGAGCAGCCTAATCATGAGAGCAGTGGGGGAGACTCTTTCCTCTCTACCACTCTGCTTTAGCCTTGCAGAAGGAATTACCCTTGAGGGTTACTCCAAGCAGAAAACGAGTTTATACATTCTGAATTCTCTCTGGAAGAGCCTCTATCCTCAGGAAAAATACATGAAAGAGAGGAGCAAGTCCTCTTCCCCTCCTCCCTGTCCTCACCCTACCTAAAGCCCAGGAAAGGGTGGATCACAGCTCTGCTTTCTGGTTTGAGCTCCCTTCCCTGTTGCCCGGCTTGCTGCGGCCCCAAGTCTGGTCCAGCTGGGGTAAGCGTGGCAAAAATAGAGGGATGGGAATGATGGAATTGCCTGAAAAGAAAGAACTTTAATAGCAAAATAACAAACACAGAAACCACACAATCTGAGGGGCAAGATCCAAAGGCAGGGGGTGTGGTGAATGTAACAATATATAGGGGTATTCTGAGGGCAGGGCTCCCATCACAAATGTACACTTAGAACATGACCTTATATGTTACAGGTCCTGAACCAACTGAGAGCAAGGACCAGAAACATGACCTGTTATAGAATAATTCTATTAACATATCATTAACATACTAACTCCCATCACCGCACTCTTCTCACCACAATCTGACCAGATATCTCCCTTTCAGTATCCCACTTCCCATGGTCTTAGGCTGATGCCTCCTGTATGTACCAGTGAGGCAAACCACTACTCATCCTAGCAAGTTGCGGTCCCACACTTCCCATTTGGTGGATGAGGCAGAACAGAGAGACAAATTACAAGGAGCTAGGATCAGTATTTAGAGTAAAAGCAGAAAGAAGGAGAGAGAAAGAGCATGTAGACCTAATGGCACGGTTTCTACTGCCCTAGTGTCTCCACATTTCATTCATTTTGCTAATCCACTGGAGAAATGGCTCACTGGCAGGCAGAATCTTGAAGCAGCCATTTAAATTTGCTTGATGGCCCCCAAGGCAAGTGAATTTTCAGTCTGACTGGCTTTAATCCCAGCAGAGAGCCCTGCCATGCCATTACATGGCACAGCAGGAGTAAGAGTGGGGAGGCAATCACATTATAACACCATTCCATTTAGCCATAATCTGTAAGGATCTCATGAAAGCATCAACCATTATTATGATTCCTGATGTCCTTCAGGCAAAGTCTTTGTGGGGAAAAGGAAGAGGAAAAAAAAATGTCCACCTGTCAAAAGGAGACAGGCCCTTTCATTCAAGGGAAAGGGAGGTGAAATGTAAAAGTGACACAATATTATTTAAACATCCTATTACTAAAATTACAGTTCATCTATATAAAACTGAGCTATAGGACCTTAGTCTGTCAGCCAGATTGATGTACCTGCCGTGGTCACAGAGATGCAATGAGCTGAGGAAGCATTTGGGAGACAGAATTTGCTGTAAAGGCTTCCAGTCTCAGTCCATCATGCCTGGTGTCCTTCCCAGGGCACTAAATAGCTGCAGGAAATGATGCTGAGGACGGACAGGATGGCTTTTCCTCAGCCCATTGCTGCTACATTCACATCTAGAGGTTTGAGGCAACTTTAGCATAACCACAGCTGGTTAGGGCCAGCAGCTTTATTCAGAATTGTATTTAAAATCCATCTCTGGCACATGACTCTCTGACCTCTCGTGGCAGATGCAGGCTGATTGCACTCTGTGTGTGGAAATAGCTGGCATCTGTGGCTGCAAATCTGCACAGCTACTCATTAAAGTGGCCAGCTCCAAGACAGAGTGTAGATGAGCTGGACAGGGTATTTGGAGAATTGCTTCTATTTCCACACCTGCTTGCGACATTTGGTAAATCAAGTCAGATTTTTGGCCTCTGTTTCTCTGTTTGTAAATGAAAATTCCTGCCCATGTGTGTAAATGGACTAGCAAATGCAAACGGTCACAAATGGGATCATGGCAACAACATGTCATCTGACCATGAGGCAAGGGAAAACAGCCCATTTCTGTGGGCTTTTTCTGCCTTTTTTAGCAGCAATATTTTGTGAACTGGCCCAAGAAATATTAGAGAGGCAAGTAGAACTAAGAAATCTCCGTTTGGGACGGTGGTATACAGAAGGAAACCAGCAGGATCCAAAGGAAAAGCACAAGGAGTACATCCATGAAGATGACTGCTTTCCAGAGATGCAGGACAGGGCCAGGGAGAAACAAGGATGACACAGTGGCAGGACTGGAAGTGTTATACATTGGCATTCAGCCTGTAGGAGAGGATGCCAAGGATGGCTGTAATTCTTAGGAGGGCATTGATCCAGGAGATGATGTGTAGTACCAGTGAAGCAGCTGACAGCAGTCCAGGGCATCTGAATTGTGCTGGGACTCCTGATTCTCAGGGTAGGGTGCACATGGAGCAGCACAGCAGGAAGAGTCCAGGCATACCAGAGGGGTCATGCTGGGGATGCTGAGGCACAGCTCAATGGCTGTTGGTGCCCTGGGGTCCAGGGGAGCTCAGTCAGAGCAGTGAGTTCACATGGAGGAGAGGCCACCACTCCCTCAGTACCATACCCAGCGACCTGGGTGCTGCAACAGATATCCCTGTCAAGAAGAAGGCAACCAAGGAAGGAAAGGCTTGGATAACTGGGAGAACTTCAAAAGAGCTGGAGTGCAGATCTGTTTCAGAAGGAAAAGGTGTTAAGCTTCCAAAACTGGGAAAAGTCACAAAAGGCTCTCCTCCTAAACTGCAGTTCTGGTTTCTGCTGTGGACTCAGGAGTGGGGCAGATAAAATCAAAGGTAGAGGAGGAGGTGATACTCCCCTGCAGGAAGGTAGAAATAAGAACCCATAAACAAACACTGTAATGGTGTGAGAGAAAAGCCAGATGAGGAAGAAGGTACTTGAAATAATGTCTTTAGTCTACCTATCCACTGAAGGGATACAGGGCAGGCCAAAGGGGCTCAACCTACAGACACTTGTATGGATTTTGTTTGCCTGCTACAAATGGGTCATGATGTGCCTGACCTGCCCAGGTGACTGAGAAACAGGATATCACACCTTCTGTGAAAAGTTCAGGCATGCAGTCACAGGGAAAAGGCAAAATAAGAACCTGGATGGATGCAGTACTGTTCTGGCAGCTCATTGAGAAGGCAGCATCTCAGACCGCGCAGGGCTTTGCTGTTGATAAGGAAAATAAACATATATATATATATAAGTAACCAGAGATTTATGGGGAGAAGGGGCATGGAAAGTTTCACCCCCTGCTGTATTTTAATGTGGCACTCGATGACTTGTAATGGAAAAGATCTATTGTTTCTCCAGTAGCAATAAAGTACGGTTAAAACAAACTCAAACATAAATTTTGAAAACAACCCCATATAAACACAGCTGTTCAATGAAGTCATAGGACTGGCTGCTAGCTGAGGACTGCCCCCTAATGTTATCATTTCATGGAAATGTCCTTTACAATGTCTTTTGTTAATAAAACACCATTATCATGTAGGACAATGGACAAAAAAAAATCATTTTGAGATTAGGCTAAATTTAACATAAATGTAACACTGACATTAAGAGATGTTGTTTTGGTTTGGCTGCCTACAAAGTCAGTTTTTTTCTACATCATCAAATAGCTAATGTTTACAAAGACTTTTAGAAACTGGTTGGTTTTTGTTTTTGTTTTTGGTTTTTTAAGAAAAAGCTTGCTGTGGTTCAATGAAGTTTCTTGGAAAGCATAGCTGGGAATTAGTTCACAAACACTTCTTTTTTGTGAGCAAAGTCAGCCTGAATGTCCAGCATCTGGAACAGACAGATCTTGCTCACAGCCTTCCAAACGTTCTGGTGCTGCTCAGAGCCACTGGGAAATTGAATTCCAAATGGACAGGATCTCCTGGGGGTTTCTGGTGTCTTCAGCCTCTTAGAAAATGGGAGTCTCCCTTTCTCCAAGATTTTTATATCAGTCCATACATCAAATCGCCTTTCATACTATTTTAGAGTATAGATGGTTTGTGTAGATATCCAGGCACATTTTCCTCTGTGGGTCCTAGAGGTGCAGCATCATGGGAAATAACTTGTAAAGTTATATGTTGGCTTTTGCCCTGATGGGGAGGATTTTGTCCCTTTCAGTCTTTTTGTTTAGGATGAACTGATCAGTTCCATGGCCACATGGTGCTGGAGAGCACCCTGGTATGGCTGAGCCAAGTGCAGGGCTTTAAAACAACAGGAAAGAGGAGGTGATACTCCCCTGCAGGAAGGTAGAAATAAGAACCCATAAACAAACACTGTAATGGTGTGAGAGAAAAGCCAGATGAGGAAGAAGGTACTTGAAATAATGTCTTTAGTCTACCTATCCACTGAAGTGATACAGGGGAGGCCAAAGGGGCTCAACCTACAGACACTTGTATGGATTTTGTTTGCCTGCTACAAATGGGTCATGATGTGCCTGACCTGCCCAGGTGACTGAGAAACAGGATATCACACCTTCTGTGAAAGTTCAGGCATGCAGTCACAGGGAAAAAGCAAAATAAGAACCTGGATGGATGCAGTACTGTTCTGGCAGCTCATTGAGAAGGCAGCATCTCAGACCGCGCAGGGCTTTGCTGTTGATAAGGAAAATAAACATATATATATATATATAAGTAACCAGAGATTTATGGGGAGAAGGGGCATGGAAAGTTTCACCCCCTGCTGTATTTTAATGTGGCACTCGATGACTTGTAATGGAAAAGATCTATTGTTTCTCCAGTAGCAATAAAGTACGGTTAAAACAAACTCAAACATAAATTTTGCAAACAACCCCATATAAACACAGCTGTTCAATGAACTCATAGGACTGGCTGCTAGCTGAGGACTGCCCCCTAATGTTATCATTTCATGGAAATGTCCTTTACAATGTCTTTTGTTAATAAAACACCATTATCATGTAGGACAATGGACAAAAAAAATCATTTTGAGATTAGGCTAAATTTAACATAAATGTAACACTGACATTAAGAGATGTTGTTTTGGTTTGGCTGCCTACAAAGTCAGTTTTTTTCTACATCATCAAATAGCTAATGTTTACAAAGACTTTTAGAAACTGGTTGGTTTTTGTTTTTTGTTTTTGGTTTTTTTTAAGAAAAAGCTTGCTGTGGTTCAATGAAGTTTCTTGGAAAGCATAGCTGGGAATTAGTTCACAAACACTTCTTTTTTGTGAGCAAAGTCAGCCTGAATGTCCAGCATCTGGAACAGACAGATCTTGCTCACAGCCTTCCAAACGTTCTGGTGCTGCTCAGAGCCACTGGGAAATTGAATTCCAAATGGACAGGATCTCCTGGGGGTTTCTGGTGTCTTCAGCCTCTTAGAAAAATGGGAGTCTCCCTTTCTCCAAGATTTTTATATCAGTCCATACATCAAATTCGCCTTTCATACTATTTTAGAGTATAGATGGTTTGTGTAGATATCCAGGCACATTTTCCTCTGTGGGTCCTAGAGGTGCAGCATCATGGGAAATAACTTGTAAAGTTATATGTTGGCTTTTGCCCTGATGGGGAGGATTTTTGTCCCTTTCAGTCTTTTTGTTTAGGATGAACTGATCAGTTCCATGGCCACATGGTGCTGGAGAGCACCCTGGTATGGCTGAGCCAAGTGCAGGGCTTTAAAACAACAGGAAAGTGCATTTCTCATCACTCTCCACAATATTCATTGCTTTCCAGGCTTCTGCAAGCCCTTCTTCATTTTTTCCTCCTGCTGACACCAGTTTTAACCTTTTATCCTGGTCTAGTGGTGATTCTCACCCAAGCCCTCTCTGCTCCTCTTGTTAGCAGAGTCCCCACCTGCGGCACATCCCATCACGGTCCATGCAGGCTGTGGGGTGCACAGGGAGCCAGGCTTGAGGTCAAACTGTGGTACAGCTGCCTTGCAAGGAGGCACCAAGTGACACATCTTGCTCATGGCTCGGGCATTTATTTTCCCTGATGGCAGGTTTGTCTGACTCACCTTTCCTGAGTCACTCTTCCTGACACTGTCATACCTACCTGACAGCATTAAGTCCCCCACTGTCACTTTACCAAATCCTTCCACCGTCATTTGCCTGGGACAGAACAATTTTCTTTGGGGGGGTTATTTTCCATTTTTCCTCCTCTTATTGCTTCTTGACAGGAAGCCATGTCCTGTTGTTCTGCTCCAAAATGTCACCTCTCTGTGGAACCGCAGTCCCAATTTGCCTCCCTTCTTCCCACACCCTGCTGTTTTGCCTGACTTTAAAATGGCAGCCCAGCAGACATTATAGAATCATTTATTTATTTATTTATTTATTTATTTTATTTTCTACATAGCAAAATGCAATAATATAAATATATAAACATATATATATATATACTATAAATATGCCAAAAATTAGCATCTGACGTGGGAATAGGAAGAGGAAGTTTCAGGGCAGACCCCCATGGTTTGAATTAATAAGTATAGAAGCAGAAGGAAACACTGAGATGTTGACTAGGTAGATAGATAAGGTAGTTTTTATTTAAGAGTTCTGCCTATTACAGCTTAAAGGCAAGAGCCTTTATGCAGATGTGAGGTCTGCTGCCATTTCAGAATGGATAAGGCTATGTGCTCTAAATTACTGCAGGAAACAGAAGCACAAATAGCACTGTCTCCTGGATCTGGACAGATTCTCTTTTTATTGTCACCTGCCTGACAGCCAGACTGCTGCTGCTTACTAAAACCTGTCTGTAACTGAAATCCCTAGGGTAATAAGCTCCCTGGGAAACAGGTTCCTAAGTGGAAAAATCTGCACATCTTCAGATTAAATCAATAACAATTAAGAATTCTTTGAAATCTAATTGGAAAAGCAGCTATTTTGATCAGCACCATGATGTTATCTGGAAATTGTATTTTGTTTATCTACAGCAGAATGTTTTCTTCTTTGTGGGATTGCTTTGCCAGCCTCAGACACATCCTTTGATCTCTGAGATGATACAGTGAACTGAAACATGGGGGCAATCAGAGGGATTATCACGGGATGGGGAAATCATTTGATCTATTTTTAAAAGTAATTTTTATGAATAACTTTGGGGGTTGGTTATCATTAAGAAAGGAAGAGACGTCTCTCCCATCTTTAGCAGTGTTACATTTCTCTGAAGAAGACTGATTCATGTCGTTAATAATACTTAGCATTTATATAGTGCTTTCTAACTTCAAAGCACTCTACAAATACTGCTCACTAATACTGCACACAAAACTTCTGTGTTATTACTTTCAAGGAGGAATGAGTCTATTTGATGTCTCATATTCTTGTGGATGGTTTTCTGTTCAGGGCCCTCTTTAGCTGCCTCAGGTTAACTGGGACAGAAAACCCCAGTGAGAGAGGAAAAAAGACTAAAGTTCTGGTCAAGAATACAGTGAGACTCTTCCAAACACATCACCTGAAAAATCTCATGCTCATCTTCAGAAGGCCTCCTACACCTTGCAAGGACTATCCTACCAAGTTAACTGAGTTCCTAGTGCTTATTGTAAGGACAGAACCCTTGTCTGAAGATATCTAGCAATAACAATCCTCAACAAAAAGAAAGAGGGGATCATAAGAACCCAAGAACAGAAGACATACTGTGCTTTGTGTGAGCCTATCCAATATTTGAAACAAAACAAAATTCAAAACCTTTGAATGAACTTAAAACTCTAAAAGGTTGGTGAGGGTTTGTTGTTTTTTTTTTTTTTTTTACCCTTGAACCTAGTTTCCTTATAGTACACATTCATGCCAACAAATAGCAGATGGTGATGGCAGATACGTACTAAAGCAGCTAAAACTGTGTTCTTTGCAGGAGCATCTATCATGCTGATAGGGCTGAACAGTCTGTGCTGGCAGCAAAGTCTGGTCCATGCCAGGAAGGAAAGATCAAAACCCTTCTCAAGATTTCACTGGATGTTATTTCAAGTGGCTCCGCAAACAAAGGTGGAATTGGTCTTGTGGTGCCTGGGCACTGCTCAAGGCAGGAATGCAGCTGTGTTAGCCATGTGTCTGCTCTGAGAGGGTGGCTTGGAACAAGCCAGCATCAGGGATAGAAGGGAGGGACCCTGGGTCCACGGTGCTCCCCTGCCCTGGCAGGGGCCTCCCTCTCATGGGGAGATGAAAGCAGCTTTGCTGCCCTCACAGCTGCAGAGCCTGGCTCGCCCAGCGCTCCTGCTTGGGCTTACTGCGGGGCAACCTTTCCTGCTTTCCAGAAAGGTCTCCAGAGAGGTTTCTGAGTCTTCAGGTCTTTGGCTTCTGTCTGGTTTACTGCAGTCAGCTGTGACAATGTTTCTTGTGTGCGGAAATCTGTTTACCAGGAGCTGGCCTAAGACCCATTTTGGAAAGGGTGCTAAGTCTGTCATGGATAAGAAAGAATTAAGAGAAGCTTAAAGGTCCAAGGAGCTCATCAAGAATTACAGTTGCCCTGGCCTCTAGGAGATCACTCCATCTGTGCCAGCATATTAAAGAGGGACTTTTGAGGGGTTTTCAGATGCTAAGATTTATCATGCCAGTCTCTCAAAACTTCAAGTGGCACAGACCTTGCCCTTCCCTGTCATCTTCCTTCTCCAAATACTTTGGCACAAGACTACAGGGTAGGATTATCTCACAGGAAGAGCAGGTGGTCTGAGAGTCAGAGGTCCTGAGCTCTGAGCAGATCTGTCTCTGGTTTGTGGTGTGGTCTCAGGCCAGTTGCTGAGTGCCGGGTGTTGGGGGAAGCTGGACACCCACGCCTCCTGCCGGCTCCAGAAGAAGCATTGTTTGGTACCTTGGAACCAAAAATCCTTGGCTGTCTGGATTCTTTGATGTCTGTAATGAAAACATGTGATTTCTCATACCTACCTCCATGGGGTATTGTGCCACTTCACTGACATTCATGTGGCACTGTGAGATGTAAACACTGTGAAAGAAACTACAGTGACCCCGTTATGTTCCTCTCAGTGCTGGTGTAGCACAAAGCCTTGGCTCTGAGGAATTGGCCAGATTTTTCTCTACAGCCCTCCAGGCACCTCAGCAAGCTGATCTCTCATATTTGACAGAGCTGGCTTTCTCCAGGCATCGTGGCTGGTGATTTACATGGCCTTTTTTGTAGTGATACTCATTTCCCCCTATTCACACTGCCTACTGATGAGCTGATTTGAAGTTACTTCTTGCTCATAGGTTCAGTCTCTTGTTCAGTCCCTTTGCACTCTTTTGTCTGATTGCTGAAGTGGAAACTGGGCCTTGCTCTTAGGCATGAGCAAAGTCCCAAAGCAGCACCAAATCCTGGCATGCATGTCCAAGCTTTGAAAAATGCAAGTGTGTTGGCTTCTAATAGAAGAGAAGGCAGGCCCTGTGCCTGCAGGGAGCTCAGCCAGATCCAGCATTTTTCAGACATGCCCCATGCCTTCATCAGTATGCAGATCCATCTGCGCTGCTGAGATATCTGCATAGTACAGACAGGGAGTGGGGGAATACATTTATAAATAGGATCACTTCATCTTTCCTGCTGTCCCTACTCTCCTTTATTCCCTACTGATGGAGGTACTTCAGTGCTGAGAGCTGCCAGTCCCACCCTATGTTCATACCTGCTCTCATGTCACCAAACTCCTCTGCATTGCAAACGTGAGAGGCATGGATGGAAGGAGAGGGAGGGATGGGCTCCAGTGGCTGCTAGGTCTCTTAAAGTAACTTTTAGCATTCAATTAACAACAACAGGTACTAGAAATTATAAGAGTCTGACATTAGAGTGCCTGCCTGCTATTTGTAATGTTGTTTTTTTTTTTAATTCAACAGCTAAATTCTTAGAAAGGTTGCACACTATCTACCTACCTGCACAGCACAGCAGCCTGCACCAGAATACTTCAGAACACCAAGTACAGCTCACTCTTCCTGCTCACTGTGCTAGAAGGTTGTTAAATGTTGTATGGTCACAGAGAAATTAAACATTGCTCCTACTCATGCTTACTCACAAGAGAAGCTGTTGGAGCTGGAGTCACACTGAATGCAGCAATCATGTTAGTACATCACAGTAACAGTTGCTTGGAAGAAAAACACAGGAAAAAAAAGAAACAACTATATGAAACAGAGCTCTTTTGCAATTGAGTTGAAGTTTGTTTTTTTTTTCTCCTGGCATCTCAGTGTGATTTTCTGGAAGTCAGAGGAATTCCAGAATCCCAATTTTCTGTTCCTGTGCCCCAACACTATTGTGGCTTGGCTCCATGGCCTTCATGTGTTGTTTTTTTCTTTCCTCATGCTCACACCAAACACCCTTTGATAAACAGATTTGTCCACGTTTTTTCTAATTGTAGATGTAGAAACTGAACTTGGCCCTCTGGCATCAGAGAACCCAACCCAAACTCCTTTGAAGAGACCAAAATCCTTCCAAAAATTTTAAAAAGTCATCTTTTCTATTCTATTTTTTTTTCTTATTAGGGAGGATTGGAGAAAATTCTACAAATTTGATCATGTGACGCTGAGGATGTAAATGTTCATAGATAATGAAGCAATGCTTTCAGAAAGTTACTTTTGAACAAAAGATGAAAAGGACACTGAAGGAATTTAGCCTCTAGACAGATGACTGACAGATTTGTCAAAAACCAAAAGGTCACAGCAAACACTTGGGGCAGTTCTACTATTTCCCCTGGAAAATAGACGTCCTTGCAATTGTTAAGTGATGCCTCTTGGACCACATAATTCGTATACATCAACCCACAGAGCCATGAAAGCAAAGGAGAAAAGCAAGTGTCACATGGACACAAGTGTGGAGAAGCTCCATGGATTGGTAGGACAGTGGCAGTGACAGTTCAGTGGCAGATCTGTCCCTGGGTCCTGTTATGATTCAATGGGAAAAACCTGCTCTGAAAGGCTTTGAGAACAGTTTTGTGTAAGATGAGACTTTCTCCTTTAGAAGACAAGTCCATCCCCCAGGTTTCCAGTGGGACACATCAGCAGACCTTTTTTCTCAACTGCTGTCTCCCAAAATGTTTCGTGAAGGAACTGTTCCCACTGGCAAAGAGCTGCTGACCTCAGCAAGGAGTCTGGGACAGCAAGATGAGCTTGCATTACACAGGGAGAGAGTCCATTCCCAAAATCATTCCCCCAACAGAGAGGGGCACAGACTGTGCCTCACAGACAGTCTAAACCAAATATAATGCTGCAGAACAGTGTTTTCTAACCAGCAAAAAGAGAGAAAGCTCAGTGACACACTGTCCTCAAGGTGGCCTTGCAACACATCCCTGGATGTCAAGTGTCCAAAACTGTTCTGGATGGAATTATCTGGCAGAAATAAATGCCCTGCCTGGTTTCCAGCCCAGGAAAGGGAGAGAAAGCAGGCAGAAGAGATCTAAGAAGGGACAAGCAAAGGCACACATGAAGGGTCAGTAAGATGGAAGGGAGAAGAAATCTGGGAGAAGAGGAAAGGATAGACAAGCAATGAGAGGAATAGGAGATAATGGCAAAGATGCAATACTGGATGTCTCAGAGGAGAATTTAACAAAAGGGAGCCCACTGGATTGTTTTATTTGTTGTGCCATAGCTCATGAGCTTCAGCTCTCCTGCACTCATGTGTCTGCACTGCTCCTCATGTTCCATCCCTGTTTGTGTTTCCTTCACCGTGGCTGATGGAAGTCACCTCAGCAGCCCAGCTGGCCATGAGCTCACTGAAGGACATCTGCAAGGCTCTGTGTCTGGTCACTGTATCTGAAAAGGTGCTGCTCTCTGGGTAGACCCAGAGCAGAGTGAGTATAAACTCAGGGGATGTGCTGAGCACCCCTACAGCATGTGCCTAGCATGACAAATGCTTCCTAGAGGGGCCAGCTTTTGCTCCATATGTGTTTGCAGGGCACCCAAACTGCATTTCCGCAGATTTACATCCAGGAAAACCCAAGAATAAGTATGGCACTCTTGGGCATTTGCACTGCAGGCTGACACTTGCAGGATGCAACAGATGGGCTGGCTGCCCATGCCCTGCACAGTCTGCCCATGCTCACTGCTGACAAACCTTGATGGGGAAAAGGGCAGTTCTTGGTGTCAAGACCAAGCACACAGAGAGATGTCGTGGTATTTGATAATACTCTGGATTTAAAAATTCTTGTGGACATATAAAGTAATAGAAAATAAATCTTTGAGTCTTTATATGTAGAAACTTGGACATCAGTAGTGCAGAACTGGCAGTTTTCCCAGCTGACACTTGGCTCTGGAACAGCAATTCACTCCATCAGCACAATTGCTACTCTAGTGGTTCTGCCCATGCACTTTCTCAAGCATCAAAGTCCAGCACAGACACACCCTGACACCATCCCTGTGAAGCAAAGCAGCAATGATATGAAGATTTAGTTGATAACAGGCTGTCAGGTCTGAGCAGAACTTTAGGACTTGCTGACACACTGCTTTAAGTCTACCAGTACATTTTCTGGTTGGTAGCCAGATCTCACAACTTTGTGGTTGTCGCAGTAAGATAGACCCTACAGATCAATCACCTTGCTTGGCAGTGTCATGTCAGATTGGGATGACAGTGGATTTCATCAGAACCTGGCGTGGGTGCTTTTGTCACTTACTTCACATATGGAAAATCTCATCTATTTTTGCCAAAATTTCATGTGGATGATTTGGGAAGGGATGAGGAGGTGTAGAAGGGGAGAGGTGTGATAGCAGTGTCAGTCTGTCCCATTTCTGACATTTGAAAACAAGGGATTTTCATTTCCTATTCTGTGCTTAGTCCTGACAAAAAAAAAAAAAACACAAAAAAAAATTGCAGTGTATTACAAATGGAAAGTCTGAACTAAGATGTTGTGTTCTGAAAAAAAGTATTTAATTTCTTCCTGAACTTTTCATTCATGCAACTTATCAATATTTTTGTTGGGTTTCATTCTGATTTGGAATAAACCTGGACTTCAAAACCATATTCCTCCCTGAAACAAAGTTCTCATGGTATCCTCCTGCAGTGCCAAACCAGCGTGGGCTCAGGAGGATGGCACTGCCAAGAGCACAGTTGCTGACTCCACTTTTATGTCTTGGTCTCACCTTCTGTGTCAGAATGTTAATTTTAATTCTTGTATAACCCCTGAATATTTCATGCGCTAAACCAAGGGGGTGTGGGTACAGATATGAGATTTCTGTTATGCCAAAATCAGATAAGACAGAGAGTGTCAGAAGTCAGGGTAGCTGGAAAGCACCATGCCCACCTCTAACTCTCCTCATTGCCACCTAGGCAATCCTGGACATGTTAAACTCCAGGCAAGTGAATAATGCAGTTTAAGGCACAAGTAAGGGGAGAAACAAGCAGACACCCAAGAGGAATAACCTTGACTGAGGAACAACAGGATGTGTGCTGATCTTTCATGTGGAAAAAAAGGCAAACATGAGACTTCACCCATGTTCTTTCTGCCTGAAAAACACTTCTGACTGCACACTGCAGAAGTGAAGTTAGAAGTCAAACACAAGCCCTCAGTCTTCTCTTTTACAACCACAATCAGACAACAGACAGAAGGGGATAAAAAATGCAAATGCAGAACCTTGCTAGGGGATCCTAAAACAAGGAAGGGACTGTAGGCACTTTGTAATTTTCATGTCCTCTTGGGTTTTTGGAAGGGAATTGCTGGAGGGAGAAACTATAAATCCATGAATTACTGAGTCCATGTTGACTTAGACTACCCAAGTATCTCCTTCCTTTTTTTTTTTTTTTCTCTCTTTTTTTTTTTTTTTTTTTTTCTGGAAGGATGTGTGTCATTGTTTGAAGTCAAACACTGAACAGAAATAGATATAAGCAAATCAAGATATTCCAGCTGAGTAATGGCTTGGAGAGACTCTCCAGATAAGTGATGGTGCACAACACTGCAAGTCTTTCAAAGCCCTTCATGACCTGATGAGAATCAGCCAGCAGCCCACAGAGACCCTCACAACACAATATTGCATTAACCATACAAACCAATAGGTCAAACTGGATGTAGGAGGGATCTTGGTTCACATTTTTTCCTTGCTTGCTCACAGCACTGGACTAAGATCTGCCTGTAAACTTAGTTTCCAGATGGTGTCATTACTTTCTTGGCTTTTCTGCACTTTTCTATGTTTCTCTGATTTTGCTCAGAAATATTACCTTAGGATCTGCTCCACTCAAGCACCTATGTTCTAGGGGAGCAGAAAAAAAAGTCATTTCTGATGAATTTTAATTTCTGAATGGAAAGCTAAAAATAATTCCCAAGTAGCTGTAATCAAAGCACAAGTATAAATCACACATGATTCACAGTTCAGCATCCAGTGGGAGTTTCTTGGGAGGGATTGCTTCCCCAGGGCCCTGGTTTTCAATGTGACACTGATGTGTTTGGCTTCTCTCCCACTTCTGTAGAGCACGAGTAAGATTCCAGCCTCAAGACTACAAATTCACTTGGGATGTTGACATCTGCAATCAAACTGAATGGTTTAAAATGGTTCCCTTTCATCCCCGTAGGAATTAATTTATTCTAATCTTTGGTGGGTGAAATGCCTTTCCCTATTTTGGCTATTACAAGAAAATAAGAATAAAAATTTCACTTTTGTTTCTCTTTCTCCTTAAATTTTCTACGTGCCTTGAGCTCTTATGGACTTGAGAATTCTCTGCTAACGCAGGCCCAGGAACATCTCTATATCTGTACCCAGAGATTTCTTTTCCTTTTCCTCCACATTTCACTATGTGTCTCGGGTATTGTTCTGCTTTCTCAGTTGCCAATGACTAATTTAAATTGTCCCAGTTTTCAACTCCCTCCTGGTAGCCTCCCCCAGTGATCCCAGAGGAATTTCCTGAGACATATCCCCTCCTTTCTTTCTCATACTCTGTCTCCCCACTCAATACATAATAATCTATGTGAATTAATTCATCAGTATCAAAATAATATTGAAGGGAGAAGGATGATCTGACTGATCATGTGGACAGCTCTGGGAAAACAGTTTTTATTTAAATCTCTACATCCTGCAATGCATCACCTAAAAATTGCCTTAATCAAGACTGCTCATGTTAGCCAGTGATACTTAAACAATCTTAAGATAATAATTTTCAGGTGAACTGCATTTCCAGACAGTAGCCATAAGTCACTTCCTGCAACTCAAAGCTAGCAGATCATTTCTAACCCTTAAACCTAAAATGATCTTGCCTTCTAAAACTGCCCCTTTAAAGTAATACAATCCCTTAAAACAACACTTTCCACAAGTGTCTTCCCACGTGTTCCTTGCAGCAGTATGCAAACAAAGATGGTTTGCTGATGAATCTTGGCATTTGCCAGCCCTGAATCTGTGTAATTGCTAGAAAAGGGTTTCTCTGAAGCACCTGGGATGCCACAATCCCTTTTCCCCACTGGCATCAGTGCTATGACTAAATTGTTCATTTATTACACAGAGGTTCATCTATTCCACTATCATCTCCTCTGGTAGTTTTAAGTTGTTCTGTATTCAGCTTTTATGCTGCAGGTATATTGGGCTTGATGAATGCAGATAGAAATTTTATTTCATTATCTTAAAATATTCAAATTACACATGCACAATAAATATTGACAGGGAGGTGAAAGGAAGACTTCACTGCATCTCACAGCAAAAGTTACAATGGCAGAAGGGAGTGGGTAGGGTGGGTGTGAAAAGCACAGCAGAAAGCCTTGAGTCTTTCACTGGGGCACTGAGTGGGGACCGAAGCTGCTAAACCCCTGAAGAATCATGCCCTGAAAATGAGCCATCCTCTCCTTAGATCCATCTCCAAGATCCTCTGGGGGTGTGGGATCTTTTATGTTTCTGCACTCATTAGCAATACCAAGGGACCAGTAAGTAATTGCATAAATTCTCTTGCTCATATTTTGGTACTGTTTCACTTTAATTGGTACTAGAAAATAAAAAGGGAAACATAAGATAATTCAGCCTAGAAAAGACCTCAGGAGTTCTGTAACCTGGCCTCCTACTCAAAGCAGGGTCAGCTCTGGAATCAGGGGAGGTTGTTTGGGGCTTTATTGAGTCAGTCCTTAAAAACCTCCAGGGATGGAGAATGCACAACTCTCCAGACAGCTTCTGTTTCCAAAAACTCACTTTTGCTTGCAGTCTTGCATCTACCATAGCTGCAGAAATCTTTTTTTTATTAATTTTTTTTCAGCTCCTGGAAGCTCCAAATAGTCAAATACCATTTTCTACCTGAGGACCTTAAGCAACTTGCAGTCTACAAGCTGCCATTGACTTCCAGTGCTGGGTTTCCAAAAGCTGTCCTGCTGCAAGCCCTGGGCAGCCCCCAGTCCCTGATATGTGCAAGGTCCTGCCTCAGGTCCTGCTCTAAGTCTGCAGACACACTTGGCTCAGACTTGCTGCCTCTTTCATATCAGGAAAACCCTTGTGCAGAGAAGTTTGTAATGTACATGTTGGCAGTCTAAAGTCACTAAAAAAATGAGAATTTCCATTTCCATTCATTGCCCTCAGTGCCATTCTCTACATTACCTCTCTTGCTGTCTATGCAAACTTCAGCCCAAGTCTGCTCTTAATGGAGTGGATTTATCCCATATGGGATCCAGAGTCAACTCCTTAGCTGCCACTTGCTTTTATTGCCTCATCTTTTTTACTGTATCTATTTAAATTTACAGTTAATTCATAGATCTTGTTCCTAATTTTGATTCTGTCCTCCACAAGACCATCATTCCCTGCTTTTCAAAGCTTTTCTTCACTCTGTTCTGGGCTGGTGTGAATCAGACCATCTCCAAGACGATGCCAGGGGCAGCATCAGGGTTTGCATTTTTATGTGCAGTTCTGAAATCTGGCAATTAAGATGGCAAGAGACAAAGTCCTGCCTCTGGCAGCCCCTTTGCCCTTCACAGCAAGACATCTGAGCTGCTCATCCATTAGGCTCCTCATCACTGCAGCCATCAGCATCACACTTTATGGAAACTCACCGCCAAGTCTGCTCTCCTTAAAATTCTGCCCTGTGGTCCTGGTGCTGTTTGAAAAGTAGTTTAGTTATTGGTGAGTGGGATGAGGGTAAAGTAGGGCAGTTTGGGGAGGGAGAAAAGGGGAAGTGTACTGGCAGTGATAAACTCATCAGCTTCTCAAGATAAGTCGCCTCCTCTCATCGCTCAGGGTCCCTAATCACAAAGGAAATGCAAAACTCCTTCACCAGAAATAACCCTTCCTTTGCAGCTGGCACAGCACTGCTGCCCATCTCCATGTAACAGGGGTCTCTGTTATGGGAATTTTTCTCCTCTGTGAGGAAATTCACTAATAAAATTTATTTCCAATTGATACCACATAAGGTACATTCTCACTGAAAGTAAATTTTCCTTTCTCCCCCAAAATACCTTTATTTGGGGTGATCCATAAGCTCCACTTGAACCAGAAAATCAACATTTTGTTTTCAACATCTTTATTACGTGCCACAAATTACTTTAATTCACTTTTCTTTGTTTCATAAACTTTCCCTTCAGAAATTTTTGTTCCAAAAAGAGAGAAAAATATGCCCTGATATGACCGGCATTTCATGAGTTTTCTCCAAAATGAAATCCTCATTAGCTGATCTGATTTCTATAAATATTTTATCTTAATGGAATCATATATTTCAAAAGGAAATGTCTTCTGATTTTCACTGAACTAGTTCAAAGATGGTTATTCCAGGCTGCTCGGAGAACTTTGTTGGATTTTGCTATAACACTTTCACGGACCCCGTAATGCCAGCTGCAGGTGAGTACGAAGGGAAATGCCTTACTGACCACAATTCCCACCCCAGCCTCCTCATGTGTTATTTGCATAACGGGGGGATACGAGCTGCTTTGATTTCCAACAGGTATCCCAACTTTGCTTGAAGTAGGAAGGTTTAATTTGTGTGAATTCCTGGAGCCTCATTCCCCACCCGGAGCCGCGCGCAGCTCTGGCCACGCCGCTGTCGCCAGCGGGGGCTCTGTGAATCACAGGGGCCCCCACAGCGAGCTGAGCACGAATTTCCCCCTGAGCTGCCTCTTTGAAGTGCTGCTCCAGCACAGCCCTCACAGGCCATGGGCAGGCTGACATTTTGTGCAGCTCCTCTTTGGCAACCAGGCTTGAAATAACAGCAAAGGAAGATCTTTGACCCTGCCTGATGTTGCATATAACTAGATGCACTTCTGAAAATGCAGAGTTTTCACTGGCATAATATGGGAGAGGAAGAGGCAAGACAGAAAGAAACTTTTAATAAAGAAAAGGACAGGTATTTGTTTAAAAATACTGCATGGGAAAGAACATTGCTTGTTTGGACTTAGTTCTAGTCCTGAATCTGTTTGCTGTGACATTTACTGTTAAATCACTACCAGATTATCTTCACTATTTAAGGAAAAGCTAAAATCCACTTGTTTTATCTCAGGGTAATTAGTTTGAGGGCTGTGAGGTTGAACTCAGTATGTTCAGCTTGTAAAACTAGTGTCCTTTTCCAAATTTTCCTTTATGTTGAAGCTGTTACTGTTTGTAGCCAAAAATTACTTGTTCTCCACCCCCATTTCAGCACTGTTATATCTATGCTCTTCAACCTCAACTAGCTGAAACAACTCTAATCACCTATTTTTACTGTTTGAGTTAGGGAGTGTTCACAGGACTCATTTTGCCAGAAGAGCTGAAATGCTTGCAGAAAGCAAAAAGGGAAAGGGATACAAACTCAGAGCTGCAAAATAGCAGCTGAACATGATAATATCATCAGCTGGCAGAGGTGGCTGCACACTGAGCATCCGTCTATAGCCTAAAATGACTGTTTTGTTTGGGGATTGGTTTGTTTGTTGGTTGGAGTTTTGGTTTGTTACGCTGCAGGATCGCTCCTAACTGCTAATACAATTAAGAAAGAAACTTCAGAAAGAGAACACTAAGTCCTATGGTTTTTAATTCCCCATTGGGTTTTAGGAAGAAGTAGTTTGTGGCAAACAAGGAAGACAAACCTGAATCCTTTGCTGCATCCTTCCTCCTGTTTAAGAAGATTTGTGATTCTACATCTAAATCCAAGAACTTTCCACGTGGCCCTGGTAAGTTACATAAGCTAAACTTTTCACAATTTGATGTCTAAAACTAATCCTTTAATCCACATTTAGGATCCTGTAATTAACTCGTCTTAAATGTTATCTGCAGGTGCTCAGACATACTGAAAAATTGATAAAGGGTATACTTATTCTTACTTAAGGCATCCAAATTTGAATTTTTCGACCATAATGACTGCTCCTAGGTGTTAATGAAGACTTTCATGCATTGAAGGGTTCTTCTGATTAAGAAATTTTAAATCACACTTCTCTGTAACTGCTGAAAATTATTCTTCAAGCACCAAAAGAAGTCCAAAGTGGCAAGAAGCAAATTCTAGTAATCTTTTCCCTATTCCATGACAGGCATTTTTAGTCAATGTTCTTTTTGCAGTGTTTGGGGGAACCTCTCTCCTCCCGTGAATTCTGTATAAGGCTGGGTGACTCATATGCTTAACAGAGAGACACTTGCTGAAGGTCATGGCACTGGAGATGGGGGCAGTAAGAGCTGTCTGTACAGACATTCTGGCTGAACTGTTGGGAAAACAAGCTTGTCCTAATAGCTAAGGTGAATTAATTTAACTCTTTATTCTCTGCCTCGTGGATTACAGCTACAGAGAAAACTTTTTTCTGAGAAACTTAAGCTTTTCAACAAGCTCCCATTAGTTTAGAAGTAGCAATAGATTCCCACCTGTCCAAATAGTCCGAACACTCTTCCCCCATTTCCCATCTATCATCTCCCTCTTCCTAAAGTTACTGGATTGTTTTCCTTTAATGGAGGAGAAACTGTGGGATTTCAACATTGCCTAGTAAGTGGGAGACAAAGGGGGAAACAGGATGAAATAAGGAAAGGTGTGGTGTTTTCTTTTATCAGACTCCTCTTAAGGTTTCTTCCCTCCATTTCTATTACAGAGGCACCAGCCTGACAATCCCTGTCAGATAATTTAGGGTGAGGTGTGAGGGTCTTGGTTAGTACTTCTCTATGGACTGATGCACAGGATTTGTCAGGGCGGGTGGATTTTGGGGTAGGAAGAGCCAGGTGAAGTCTCAGAGGCTGCACTCCTAAGCACTGGCCATTATCTCTTTCCCCAGGGCTGAGCCATAGGACCAGGAGCTGAAGGACTGGTGTGTCACAGGCTTTTGTTTCTGGAACAGAATTTCCCCAAGTGGCTGATAACAGGCTCAGTCTATTCTGGAAGGATGTCTTTAGAGCCTGCCCTGATACATTTATTATAAACAAGAGCTACAGAACTTTAAATTTTGTCTCTAACAAAAAGCTGTTCTGGCTATTCAGATAAAAACAGGTTTGGCTTGGGGTTTTTTAGATGCAGAGCTGCCTTTGCTGTAGGAATTCTCACGTATTAAGGAAAGATCAATACCCCAGCTAATGGCCTAAGGTATCAGAAAACCTCACTGGAGGAAATGAGAATGTTGTCTGGAAACCAGATGATGATAATCCTCAGGATAAATGGATTTAGAGATTTCGAAGCCGTTTTAGTAAACAGAGGACAGACTTAGGCAGTTATTTCAACAAGTTCCTTTACAAAAGAGAAAGAGATTGCCATTTTCCTTTGGTTTTAGTCTTGACATTGATGAGTTGCAGCGAATACTTATTAACCTCTTAGATGCAGAACCGACCTTTTAATAAAGCAACCTCTTCTTCTTTACAGAGAAGCCTTAACACCAGTTATTGTTTTGTGGGATTTCAACATTGCCTAGTAAGTGGGAGACAAAGGGGGAAACAGGATGAAATAAGGAAAAGTGTGGTGTTTTCTTTTATCAGACTCCTCTTAAGGTTTCTTCCCCCCATTTCTATTACAGAGAAACCAGACTGACAATCCCTGTCAGATGATTTAGGGTGAGGTGTGAGGGTCTTGGTTAGTACTTCTCTATGGACTGATGCACAGGATTTGTCGGGGGGGGTGGATTTTGGGGTAGGAAGAGCCAGGTGAAGTCTCAGAGGCTGCACTCCTAAGCACTGGCCATTATCTCTTTCCCCAGGGCTGAGCCATAGGACCAGGAGCTGAAGGACTGGTGTGTCACAGGCTTTTGTTTCTGGAACAGAATTTCCCCAAGTGGCTGATAACAGGCTCAGTCTATTCTGGAAGGATGTCTTTAGAGCCTGCCCTGATACATTTATTATAAACAAGAGCTACAGAACTTTAAATTTTGTCTCTAACAAAAAGCTGTTCTGGCTATTCAGATAAAAACAGGTTTGGCTTGGGGTTTTTTAGATGCAGAGCTGCCTTTGCTGTAGGAATTCTCACGTATTAAGGAAAGATCAATACCCCAGCTAATGGCCTAAGGTATCAGAAAACCTCACTGGAGGAAATGAGAATGTTGTCTGGAAACCAGATGATGATAATCCTCAGGATAAATGGATTTAGAGATTTCCGAAGCCGTTTTAGTAAACAGAGGACAGACTTAGGCAGTTATTTCAACAAGTTCCTTTACAAAAGAGAAAGAGATTGCCATTTTCCTGTTTGGTTTTAGTCTTGACATTGATGAGTTGCAGCGAATACTTATTAACCTCTTAGATGCAGAACCGACCTTTTAATAAAGCAACCTCTTCTTCTTTACAGAGAAGCCTTAACACCAGTTATTTTGTCTTGCAAACATTGTCCTTGCACATGCTGTTTACAAAAGCTGTCAGAGAGCCATTGGTTTCCCTGGAGTCGAGCAAAGGCAGGTGGAAAACCCATAAAGGACTTAAGGCAGAGCTCAGATGTCAGAACCCAAGAAACTCCTCTGGCTGCTCTGGAGGGCTTGAGCCCCTGCCCTGGGGGCTCTGAGATCTTGACACAAAGCCCAAGACACCTGTGACTTTGATTTTGACCCATGGAGCAAATTACCACCTATATATGAAGAATTACAAGTCAAAATAATTTAAGTAGCATAATAGTTAGTTTGTCATGGAGTGAAAAATAGATTTTTGAGGTTTTTAGAATAGAGGCTTGGAGTCCTAAGATGGAGGAATTTGGGCAGACCCTGTCCTTTTTCCTTCTTCTTCCTAGCCTCCGTGTTCTAAGTGATGCTGGCACTTTTAGATTGGTTTAAGGTAGAAACTCACTGTCTAACATAGATGATAGGTATTGGGAAGTTATGGTAAATAATGTACATGTAGTTTTTAGTATAAAAAGATAACACTGCCCTGATGTTGGCCAGTATGCCTCAAACCAACCTACCAGACAGATCAATGGCGGGTCAGAGAAAGAATGTTATAGATAAGAAATAATAAACAACCTTGAGAACGAGAACAGGAAAATCCTGACTCCTTCTTCAGGTGCCAGGCTGAGAAAAAGAAGCCTGAACGTATCTAAGAGTCACTCTGACCAACAGAGATTCTGAGATTCAGACAAGTACCAGGAAGCAGAGGTGCCTTGACTCTGCTCTGGGTTCCTGGCTGTGAACCAGCACGAACCAGAGCAGAGCCGTGTTCAGAGCAGTTCAGTGTTCAGTAAGTCCATCCAAACAGCCCTGGTGCCCATGCTCAGAGGTCCATCCAGGCCACCCCACCCCATTCATCTCTCTCTCACCACCCCTGCAAACACCTCTTCCCCAAGACTGTGATTCATAGCCTGGGTCATCTCTTTCCCTCTGAAAGCTATTTAATGATTTAGTTCACAGTTGTTGTATTTTTTACATTTTCTGCTTCTTCTATGAGGATAAAAAACCCCAAATGCAGCATCTGAGATCTGCGAGCTTGTGGTTCTTCTGCAGCTGCTTAGCAATGTGCTCTGCGTTGCTCACTGTTCTTTCCTGTATTTTCTTTCCTGTTACAGAGGGCTGAGCTTAAGTGTTTCGTTTTCTCACCCTTTGAATAGAAGCATTTAATCTGCTTTTCAGGTTTTCAATGGATTTTGGTGCATCAGCTGAACTCCCCAGGCTGTGTGCAGAACCAGATCATCAAAAAGGTGAAACACAGAGGTTTAAGCCACTCAAAGTGCCAAAGCAGTTACCTTGCAGTCAGAGCAGGGTCAGCTACGCCCACTGACTCTGCCCAGAGAAGCTGTGGCTGCCCCATCCCTTGAAGTGTTCAAGGCCAGGTTGGATGGGGTTGAAACAACCTGGTCTAGGGGAAGGTGTCCCTGCCCATGTCAGAGGGGTTGGAACAATCTTTAAGGTCCCTTCCAATCCAAACCATGATGCTGTGGCATGCTAATTTTGGTCCAGCACTGCCATTTTCCACACGTATCACATCCTTCTGCTCATATCGTTATTGGGCCAGTAATAACCCATCCCTCTGTCCCATGGGGCCTCATTTTCATCAGCCACTTTGTCTGAAAAAAGCAATGTGATACTGCTAAACTAAGAGCAGTTACACCTTGCCCTACCTTGTTTCTCATCTATTTTCTCTGCTTGAGAATTGTAGAAGGGGCTATGTGCATGGAAACTCATCTGCTTTTTTCCAGGTCTCTGTTGGTCTAATAAATTATATTACTTCTCTACAGTAACTTTTCCTTTCACACATCCTTAAAACTTGGTAGTTGTAAGAATACTATCACTACAATATGTTATTATGGCTACTGTATTTCTGACTGAGCTGTAAAATCAAGGATCTTACCGTGATTAAAAATCCCCCAACACTCCTCACGAAGATAGACATGTTAGTTCAGGTTCCCTGGCCCACTGAGCACAATCTTTACATAATGTTTCAGCTGAATTGTGGCTCCCTTTACTTTCAGTTGTAACTGAGGGTTGTTAAACAGCTGCCATGATTCCCCGTGCTCCCCCAAGAGACCAAGCTGCAAATGAGTTATAGATGTAACACAAGCAGTCTTTCAAAGGCGTCACCCAAAGCCTCTGGCGTGGGTCAGAATCACGGTTATTGTCCTGTCAGACCACTGAAACAAAAATCCCCGGGCTTTGTGAGAGGACCCCGGTGTATTGATTGCTACAAAGGAGACAGAGGATCTTTGACTTGAGATAAAAAGATATCAGACATCTGTGATTAACGATCAGCAAAACTTGAGTGTTGTAGAGAGAGCTTTTAATTGATTCTGGTAATGTTCCTCTCTGTCTGCATATTTATGCACCAGATGCGCATATGCAAAGTGTTTTGATGTGCAGATCCTACGTGTGTGACCAGAGATAAAATCTGTGAGAGGAATATGTGACAGGGCTACAAGAGTCCCCACACACCAGGGATTTGGCTGCTGGCTCAAGGGACCATCATGGATATCTCAGGCTGTGTCATCCTGGATCCCCGCACTGGGTCTGATCCTTACCCCCACCCACAGGCACATCCCAGCCTGGATGTGGTCAGGGAGGGGAGAGGGGAAGGGAGAGGGGAGGGGATTCTGAGTTTTCACATATAAGAAAGAAGACAGCAAGAGAAGGGAGGAAGGAGAAGAAAGAGAAAGCAAAAGAAAGCAGGAAGAGGAGGAGAAGTAAAGCAGCGGGGGGAAAGGAGAAAAACAGAGAAAGGACTACAGAATACAGTGCAAATATCTTCTCACAACTACAATTAAATGTAGACTCCTCCAAAAGAAGAAACAAGGAGATGACAGTGAGGACTGAAGCCTGGACTCTGTCCAGATGCTCAATTGACTTTGTCATTCCCATCCTGTTTTGACCTTTCCATTTCTCAAGGGTAATTAAACACTCCAGCTTGAGATTGGATCTTGCTTCAACTAGTGATTCACCTCCACTGACAAGGTAAAGAGCTACACAGGAAAGGTCCAACCTGGCTGCCCAAACAACCATGTCCATACTGGTCTTATTTTATGTGAATATAATGCCACCAAGTAATTAGCAATAAAAATACTGTGCAAGAGCTGTGTGTGACATTAGGTTTGAGTAATTTGGTCTTTAACCCATCTAGCAGCTACTGCAGGATGCACTAAGTGACTGAAAACCATATATCTCATTACAATAAATATTTTATAGATGACATCTCAGCCCAAATCACCTTCCATGACATTGTTTTTAAATCCACTGGCAGGTGATAGGGTGATTTCGGTGGCTGGTCATTGGAAAAGAAGTCTTCTGTTGCCTCTTTAAAATGAACCCATATTCATAACAACCAAGTGCTTTCATTTGGTCCATGTCAAACATCAACAGTGCAATAAACTGGTGACCCTGCTTCAATTTCTGTCACTCAGAGGACAAAGGACCACTTCTTCCCCACCTTGGGTGCCTATTTACCATTTCTCACCCTTGTGCCTACGCCTACTTGTGAGAAAGCTCTCACAGTGGACATCCTGCTATATTTGTTTTGAGGAGAGGCAGAAGAATTTGCTATTTAAGGCTGTAAATCTGGCATTTTCACAAGTGCTGAAAATCACACCTTTGCATTTCCTGCTAGATCCCTGCTATATAAGGTGAGCAAAGGTAACCACACTGCTGATATTTGCAGTAGTCCTTCATCTCACTCCTGTTGGGACTGTTCCCATGCACATAAGTACTCTTCATCTCTGACGTCTGAAGGCAGCTCTTCATCCATTCTTATGTGGCTGTGAGTGACAAAGCATCAGAGAAAGCTTCCCAACTGTGAAATTTATTAGACAGGAGAGCAAAGTCCTCTGGGGGAAGTGTTGGAACAAAACTCCATCAGAGGAGGTTTTCGAGGGGATAAAACATTATGGAGGGAGGTGTATTCTTATGGTCCTGCAGTGACAAGAGTTGAGCAGGTTCTTAAAACTACTTTTCATTCCCAGAAATAGGGCAGAACATGGGAAAAACCTTCCCCACTCATCAGGTGGGCTCCTTTGCCATTGTGCTATGTGATGTTTTTCATTAATTAAGTGCATGCTTTCTTAAATCACTCAGGATTCTCTCCACGCCCTCCAAGAAAGGGGATATCTGAGTGATTAAAGCATCTGGTTCATTTATTCAAGTACCTCTCCAGACATGACTAGAAGGCCATGCTTCATCCTCCTGTAAAAGGGTGATGACTATTCAGACAGGAGTCTCAAAGGCAACCTGAAGAGATGCTAACCAAAACATGTGAAAATTTAACACACCTGATGCAACTGATCTCCTGGGCTCCTAGAAAAAAGTGAGGCTGTTTTCTTCAAAATTAATAGATTTGTACAAATATAACTCAGTCAAAGCCAGCCCATGATCTGTAGACTATCCCAGGGTCTCATTCTCTTCATGGCTAAAACCTTTCTTCTACTTATCAACTTAAATTTATTCATTCTCAGTATTCTTTTGTTCTTTGGACAAAATTTTTCTTCAGACCGCTCTTGCTCTTCACTGGTGTGTATCCTAGTGCCCATTTATAGATCGTAGTCGTGTTCCCTCATCCTTAATTGTGTTAAAATTAACAAGCCAAGCTGTCTTGGTCTAAGACAGGCACTTCCATTTCCCCGATCACTGTTAGGGAGAAAGCAATGAACAAGAAATGATTGCTTATTGGCTTTTTAAAAACAAGAATTGGTGACATTAGAGGAATTTAAAAGGATCGGTTTCCAAAGAAGCAAAAGCTGCTGTTTCTCTCACATCTTGTGTCTGCAGAAATCCCTGCTGCTGCAGACATGCTGAAAGCCAGCTGAAAGCACAGGGACAAGAAGAAGGTATGGGAGGAAATGCAGCAGAGGAAACAGTTGTTGGAAGAAAGCAAAAGCAGAGATAATGCCTCTTGGTCAGGAAGTTTTAAATTGAAATTTGCTGAAGACTGACAGTGTTTTGGGGAACTATTACTCATGCTTATACTATCTTACACTCTTTGTTAAGCTTTTACTCTTGCTCACCATCAGAAACACTCTATTGCACTGCAAATGCCTTTAGTCTGATTCTTTATGGCTTTTCTTACCATAACTAATAGTTTTTTACTGAATCTCTCCCAGTCTGAGTGCATTACTCATGCAGGAGTTTAACTAGCATGCAGTCAGTATTCCAGGTGAGTTTTCACGGAGTCTAGTACCATTAAATTCCTCAGTCTTCTCCAATGAAAATATCTTCCCTGACACAACACAGGCTTATGTTTGACTCATGATTTCCCTGATCAGCTGCCATGTCCATTCCCCCTTTCTCCCACCAAGTCACGTCCCCAACTATTTCAGAATGGCCAAAACCAGGTGAGTTTACATTTTGAACAGTTGAATTTCATCCCACTGCTGCTTCTCCAACACTTGTGATCACTTTGATTTCCCTGTGTGATATTTCCACCTGCTTTGAACACCTGCCACCCTGGTATGATCAGATGTTTGTTAATTTGTAGAACCCTCTGGCAGCATCCTCATGGGGTTCTGTGGGGATGGAGTGTCACCATCCCTCACACCCCCTGCCACCCTCAGACTTAACACAGCCAACAGCCAAAACTGTGTTTTGTGTCAAAATTAAAATTAGTCAAAAACTAAAGCCTGTGATGGCAACATTCAGGTTTCCTTGAAGAATATAGTAGAAGTAATTGCTCTGATCTGGGAAGTCCCAGTCCCTAAAAATAAAGCTGGTATTTGTAACCTAGACTTCCTAAGTCATATGGAAATTCTATTTTTGTCTGTTTTTTCCTCTGTATTTTTTGTTTGAAACTTTACACTTTGCTAATTTTGTTTTAGCAAAGGTCAATTGTTGGAACCTCAGATTTTCATAGGCTACAAAAATCATTTCACACCTGATTTTACTACTTCCTAAACAAGCTGAAGCAGGGTTTTTCATAACAGTACATATAAAGATGCCTTATAAAAACCAAAGCAACTGTGGCTTCTTTTATAGCATTTGTATTATTTTTAAAGCACCCTCTACTTTCCTTTCCAGTTGATTTCTAATCTATTTTTTAATCTATAACCTTAATAAACTTCTAACTTTACCCATATTTTCCCTTTGTGTCCTTCCAAACTATCATTAACCACATGCCTGAGTTACTTTTTGTTCAAAAGAATTCATCAGAAAATGACAAGTTAAGTCTAATCAGTCTTTGCTCCCTCAAAGGCCTCCAGCTGTTGTTAAGCAATATCCCTTGTCACACTTTAGATAGCCCAACTGGACAGGGAAAAAACCCAAAAAATACTTGTTATAACTACAATGATAAACAAAATCTGCTCTGAAGCTGCTCTAATTGCCTTCAGAGTCCAACACAGCCCTTGGATTGACCCCCTTCTGGGGAAACATAACAGCCGGAGTAATTATTAAAGTATCAACCCAGACTTAAATCCAAACACAGATTTCCAGCTGAACATTAAATAACACTTGGTCTTTGAAAAACTGGGCGCTACAGTCTTCAATCAGCTTCTGTCCCTCATCAGCTTCACAGCACCAGGGAAATAAAGGACAGGGATTTCCTGGACACACGATGTCAGCAGCTGGAACACTGACCTGAGCTTGCAGAGGCTGCTGCCCTACCAGGCAGGGTGCTGGCATTAAGGTTTTACAACTGTCGTCACTCACAGGAGTTCAAAGACTTTTATTTTATTCCCATGGAGGTTTCTTTTACAGTGGGCTTTGCCTGCCATTTAAATGTTTTCACTGTGGATTTATTGCTTATTTTATCCGGTCTGCAGACGAGGTTTGTTTTGGGTTTTTTTTTTTTTGCAATATGAGTTTCTAAGCTTGTTAAAGCAGCCACAAAATGTTGTGCTGCATTTTATCCCAGAAAATGTAAAATGTGTGATATTTCAGCTATGGTAGGGTTGGTAATAACAATACCATAAATTTAAAAAGATGAGTATTCATTTTAGACTTCATGCAACCCTTTGAGGAAGCTCTGCTAAACAGAAAGCACCATCTCCCACTTCAATTAGACATATTCCTTCTCTTTTGAAATCAATTAACAATTAGATATGCTAAAGGATCAAACTGCAAGTTGCAGTTTCCCATAACTCTTTGCCATTATCAGGTGTTCCTTACAGACACTGGTCCTGGCATGAGCATTCAGGAGGGGCTGGGATTGGGGGACACATGATGGTTTCTTCCTTGCTTCCTACCACAGCTCATTCATTCTGTAGCCTCAGAAGAGGCTCTGAGACACCACTCTGTACTTTCTGTCTCTCAGACCAGCTCAATCAGCTCACCCGAGTATGAGAAGCTTTCCTAACAAGAGCCTTTATTCAAGGCAAAGATTACAAGCTCCCCAAGTTAGTTCCCTTTTCCACTGATCACTGAGACTTTTGGAGCCAGGGAAGCATTGCCTCCATTTCCTAAGCTTTGGACTGACATCTCATTCCTGGAAATTTGCTGCAAGCACAGGTGTGTGGGCACATGGATGTGTCTGCCCAGCATCCAGGGATGGTGTGAGGCCTCAGCTTCTCTGTGCAATGCTTGTCTCTGCACAGACCTTGTCAAGGACACAATCACCCCTCTCCTCAGTGTGACCGAGACCTCAGGAGAGGCTGTGAGAGAGAAAATTCTTCTCTGCTCAATCCCTTCTGCAAGGGAGCTGCCTTCGAATGAACACATTGCTGCTGCTGAGCTCTGTTCTGCAGTCAGTTTTGGGCTGAAAATCTGTTTAGAGTTTCCCATGCTGATTCTGGGTGTTCTCTAGATGGAGGGGAGACATGGGGGGATCCCATATTTACACACAGGAGGACAGTGTTGGCCTCTCTGTTACAGCTGTCTGAGATTTTTAAAGCAATTTATACTATTCTAAAATGAACAAATAAATGGAAGGAATATACTTCTGAGCTTTCTTATAGATGAGAGAGAAAAAAAAAAGTGTTCCTCAGAAATGCCACACTATATTCAATCACATTTAAGAACAGGAAATCAGCCTGGCCTCCTCACTTACACCTAAACGTGTGTACACAACTCCTGTTGAACAAGCTTTTAAACCTAGACAGAATAACAACCTTGAATTCAGGAGAACAACTATTTCTATTAATCACTGTAATAAAAAACCTGCAAACTTGGCAACACAGTTTCACTCAAATGCCTCCTCACTACTCAGTGGCAACACCACCCCCAGTATTACTCAGACATTATTATTTTATCATTGCAGTGTCTCTTAAACTCTTCTTATTGCCTCACAGAGGAAAATAATGAATCAAAGTATGAATGTTCTTGAAACAGATCTTTTAAAAGAAATATTAGCTCAGAGGGTACTGGTGGCCTTCTTTGGCCTAGAAGTTAGCTTCTGTTTGGAAAAATATAAAAACTGAATATCATAAATAAGCTTTTAATTTGTGTTTAATGGAGGCCATCATTTTGGGCTGCTGCATTCAACTGTTAAAGAGAAACTTACAGAGATTTTAAACGGGATCAATTCTGCTGTCACATAGTTAATAAAAATGAATAATTATTTACTTATCAAATAAATTTTGTGGGGAATTGGCACATAACAAGGTGATTGGGAGTTCCATTCAAAGATTAATTGGTATTTTAATAAATACTTTAATTTATGAACCACCAGTGGTGGATGGCTAATCCAGAAATGCAGTCTTGGTCACTGTACATGAAGCAAGTAAATTCACATTTGAGGGTAACTTCTGAAACCTGAATCCTGAGCACTTTCCTTGTAAATCCCATTGCCTAACACATAAGACTAAAATGAAATGCATGAAGTCCAACTTGTTGAAGGACTAAGCATATTCAATCCCTTCTAATTTGAGCTACCATTTACATCAATCAGTCTTCTGGAAGGGAACTAGTTTGGAGTCACTTCCTCATCCTTGTTGTTCCTTAAAGGATTTTTTTAATTCATGGGAAATTTCATGGATTTCAATAGTAATGCCACTAGAGCTGCTATTATCTCTCTGAGCAGTAATACAAGCAAATACAGCCACTGCAAAAATAGAAAAATAATTCCTACATGCTTCTCATGCTTATTAAATCTCATCATGGCATGCTGTGATTAATCTCTTGCAGAGAGTTTTTTTTTAAATTCTCATTTAAGGATAAATATCTGCATTTCTTCATAGTAAATAAATAAGCTTTTGCACCACCTCACTTGTGACAGAAATTAAAAATAAGCCATGAATTGATAACAGTTAGTTTTGTTCCTCTACAGATCCCATGCCAGATGAGCTGACCATTCTTCTCACTCTGCATTTTTGTTTGATGGTTAAATTTATGTACAGATCAGTTTTCAATGGCTTTTGATTACATTTTAAGGACTAGGTCTAAAACTGTTTCCGTGCAAACAGGTCTTGATACCTGGGATGTGTTTCTAAAAAATATCTTCCTGCAATTAGCCTGCCATCCTCATCTATTATTGCTTTGGAGTAGAAAGCAAGAAGTTTGCTTGAGTTACTACATGCAGTCCCCTCGAATGTTTCAAGCAAAAAGGCAGAGGAGAGGAGTGCAGCTAGAGAGAGGAACTCATTTTTGCTGTTGCAGTATTCAGAAAAGTGCACTGGGCTGATATAGGGACAATGGTTACTGTTGTTGTCTGTGTCTAATTACTAATCATGCACTCTTTGTTTAAGAAAAGGAAATTAAAATGTTCTTTCATCTTCTGCTCCTTCCTACTTAACTCACTAATAAAGCACAATATTGCACAGTATGACTCCAGGGGTAAAACTCCCATTTCCTTTCTCCCAGCCCCATGCTTTGTTGCAGCTGTGCTGCTTCCCCAAATGAACATGCCAAAATCTCTGGGATTCTCTCTGCAGTCTCTAGTTCCTGATTGTTTGACCTCAGAGCTGAGTGCTGAAGGTTCTGTCTGACACCAGCCTACAACAGGCTCTTCCAAGGAGCTGTTTAAGCCCCTGACCATGTGAGCCACTGCACCATCAGCAGGGTGGCTGTGGGCAATGAATGCTACAAAATGCTGGCCCTGGTTTCCATTTTACTTTGGGCTGGGGCCATGGGGGAAGCCTGGGGTGATGGGGGACAGGAGCAGCTGAGCAGCCTGGGTGGCTCTGTCCAGGCACCAAAGTGACAGAGGAGGATCCTCCCTGCAGCCCCCTGAGAAATGCAGCACAGCCCACCCAGAGCGGGCTGCAGGAGGGAGGTCTCAGAGGCTCTGCTGCATTTCCCTGTCTGGTTCAGCAGTGGCACACAGGAACAAAGTCGCTGTGGCAGTCCCAGCCCTACTGAGAAGGAATTGGGAGCTGTTCTGATGGCTGCATGGTGGCCCGATACAGGAGGTCACTTGACAGGTGGTTTCTTTGCCATCTTCAAATTTGTGGCACTAAATATGGCACTGAGTTTTCTTGGAAAACTCAGAGAGGAAGAAAAATGAAACTTCTGCCTCCTATCAATTTTCCTAACTCCCCCTTCCTTGACAAAGCCCTTTCTGAGCTGTGGATGCAGCATCCTTGGAACCATCAGAAAGTTTTGCTAAATGAAGGACCTTAACAAAGGACTTTGTCAGGTAGTCCCACCAGGCATAATATTTTCTTTAACAGACATGGTGGTTGGGAATGCCACAAAAACTGCACAGGAGCTGTGTCTTTTGCCCAGGCAGGACCAGCCAGGGGCTCTGCTCTGCGCCTTTGCTTTGGCCGCCAGCCCAGGTGAGCATTTGGTCCTGGGTGCTGGATGACTCTGCTGATGGCGCCATAAATTCAGGAAGGGATTGCAGTTTTAGTGAGATTTCTGCTGGATGTTTGGTAAAGCACCATCCGCAGCATTGCACAGCTTATGGAAATCTTTTCTCTGTATCACAGTCTCACTTATATATTATTAATTTTTTTTCCAGAAGATAAAACAAAGGTATCATCATTTGCTGTGAAAAAATATAGGTTAGAAATGCGTCTTGGGGTTTGTTTTTTATTTTATGCTATTTCTCTTCCCTTTTAACATCCAGGAGAAAGAGTAGTCATGAGTTCAGCTCCTCTGCTCTCCTGTAATCTACCCTTTGATGTAACTAACTAGCAAAAACATATTTCTAATCAAATATAGTTTCTCATCCTTAATCAGCTCAGCTCTAAAATGCAGATCAATGAGATAAGAAAGAGCTGATTTAATTAGCCCAACCTCAGCAATGTTACAGCATATTCTCATTTACAGAAATAATGGGGAGCAAGAGGAAAGAGATTCATCATCATGAAAAGACTGGGGAAGGCAGAGGAAAGCAGGATATTCCCTATGTTAGCTAAGGGTGATTTTCATTCAGGCTAAAGAGCCAGCACATGTTTTATGAGCCATTTAAATAACACTTAGGTCTTGTGCTTCGTCCTTTAGCCTGAGGATGAATTTCTTTCACTAAACAGCAGTACCTTTGGAAATCATCACTTCTGGGTTTAATTGATGAGCCAGAGACAGCTCCCACCACTTGGTGAATAAAGAAGAAGAAATATGGCAGGCAGGAGCATGGCAATAATGCACATTTATGGAGCTGCTTGGGAACACTCTCCCACAGGAGTGCCAGGTCAGGCACTCTCCCTGGAGAGGCTTTAATGGGAACAGCACAGGCTGTGCTCCCTCACCCTGCTGCTGCCTCATGAGTGGCCACAGGCAGGTCACCTCCCCTCTGCATTTCTGGGGGTGTGTTTTGTTTTTCTTTGCTTCCTCTGTCCCATTAGGATTCGGAATTTCCTGCAGAGGAAATCTCTTCCTTCCCCCAAAGCACAGGTCCCCCCACAAAGCAGGATGGTGGCACACCTGGAGCTCTGTGGAGTTGCTGTGCAGCTGCTCAAAGAGCAAAACCAGTTCAAGATCTCTGCTTGCTCTTCCTGCTTGGTGGCTTTAAAGCAGCAGAACACTACCTTACCTCCATCAGCCCTGTCTAACCTGACTCCAAATGCTCCTCCATCCCCCCAGAGCAGGGGACTCACTGCCTCAGGTTAGCCCAGGTTTGGTCAATGCAAGCAGAGAAATGCTGCCTCCTCCACAAAGAGCACCCAGAACATTTCCATGGCCACACCATTCCCGTAGAGGCCTCAACAAAAGGAAAATCAGATCTGTCAAAGTCCAACAAGACTTTTCAGACAGCCTCCAGCTGTGGAGATGGGCTCAGAACCTGAACCTTTGGTGAGGTACATGCTGACATTTGTGCTGTTGCAAAGTCAGGCCAAACCCACACAAATTGAGGATGTGCCGGCTCCTAATTTGAGTTCAGGGAATGAAGTTTGTCTTCGTTTGTGCCCATCCATCATTTCAAATGGAGCTATCTTGTGACAGCCACATTTGGTAGTCTCTGCCTGGGAGATAATTGCTCATCACTGAGGGGAACTCACACAGCTGAGATAACCCTCAGGCACTTTCTCTGCAGGGATGGGAGCACCAGAGGCAAAGCAATTAACAGAGCAATTAAGCCACTAGCCAATCGTATCTCTTTTATTTTCCCTCATCTCAGATTTGCGCTGCTCTGCAGTGCCTCTAAAAACAAGCAGAGGGATACCTCTAGAGGGATAATTCCCTCAGGTGGGCTGGGACTGAGATTTGGCTCTAAACCCCATTCCTGACCCTTACTCTTCATCAGCCAGGGCCTGTGGGACATGGCTTGGCTACTGCAGACAGAACCAGTGGCCATTTCCTTTCCTGAGAGCCAAGAGAGCAGTGGTCACTGAGAGCTCTTCCCTGTATCCTGCTCCTTCCCTCCCCCAGGCTTGTTCTCCCGGTAATAAATCAATCTTTTCAGAAGTATCAGATCAGGTTTCCAGTCTCTGGGGTTTCATGAGAAAGTTTTGCAGAAAAGTTATTGGGACAGTTTCACATGCACAAGGGCTGATAAACTGCATCCATAGGTGATGGCATTCACCAGCAGCAAAAGTGAAAGTTACTTTGGGCGGAATGTAAAAGCACAAGAACAGAGAGGAGAGAGACATGAGAAGGAGAAAATTCTGTCACAGTCAGGCCCTCCCAGGTCACCCAGAGTGCTCCTCTCCCATCTCCCCATCCCAACCTTTCCTTGGACTGCAGCCCTTTGGGGACAGCTGCTCCTGCTGGGGTTCTCCACAGCCACAAATCCTGCAGGAAACTGGGCTGTGGAGCTTCAAGTGATGCAAAGGACCAGAGATCCTTGGCTCCATGGAGTTTGGCAGTGTCATAGTGCCCTAGGTTACAATATTTAGATGTGTTCTATTCCCGCCCTCAAGAGCTGCTGAAACCAGGAGGGGCATTGTTTCTTCCTTATCTCCTGTTCAAGGGCCCAACAATGCCTTTTTGCATGACTGAGATAACTCCCTCCAGGAGCCATTTCTGTTTAATGGACCCACCTCATGACTCACAGAAAGATTACAGCCCATTGTGAGATGCTCTGCCCAGCAGGGAGGAGCTAAGCTTCCCGACCTGGATATAATCTGGGGTTCGGGACAGAGCAAGCAGTCCTTCCACTGGCTTCCCAGAGGAATGGCAATGGATCTTCAGAGGAAGACTACACCTTTTCTACAGGATCCCTGCTCCAACAGAACCACATCTGCCACTCCAGGAGAGCTGCAGCCACCAATCCAACTGGACTGCTACCAACACACTGACCAGCTGGGTGTCAGGTTGTATTCTGACTCTGTCAGTGGTTTTTCTTTTATATTATTGCATGTATTTTGGTTTTCTTTTCCCTTTTCCTAATAAATTGTATTTTTGACTTGGAGTTTCTCACTGGTTTTGCTTTCAAACCAAACCAGAACACATGGGCATTACAGCAGTGCTCTCCCCCTCATCCAGCAGCTTGGTTCTAAATTATAAGAGCCTGAAGGACATGGGACTAGGCTGCAAACCCTACCCGGAGACTACATTTGTTCCTCCAGAGAACCACCTGAACTGCTGGGACTTAGGAGCAAGTCACCAAACAGCAACTAAAGACAGATCACCTTCTCTTTTCAAAGCCTTGAAATGAAGCTCTCCATCAGTGACTCCTCATCAGCAAGAAATTTTCAGAGTAACACTCACCCCATCCCTGGCACCTGAAGCCTGCACATCCCTTCATTTAGAGGATGCACAATGCTTTTGTTAATTAGAGCCTTAGTTTAATATGAGCTGTCAAAGTTCACTTAACTTCAATTAATTGTTTCTCCTGAGCTTTAATTTCTTTAGTTAAGTATTGATTAATCATTGCTTAATTATGCTGAAGTTTCACTGGGTGATATTTCAGTTGCATACTACAGCAATGCACTGCTTTCTAAAAATACTCAGAGAATCATCAGAAATTTTATGTATTGCTATTATTGGGATGTCTTTTAATATTTATCTTCTCATCCCTTATGTTCCAAAATGTATATTTAACATTTTGTGTTTAATTCCACTGGTTTACAATTCATTTTTCTCTATGTTGGTAGGTCAGACAACGGAGTTTTGGTCTGCATGGTGAGAGGAGAAAAGTTTTGCCTCTGGCATCCAATGTCTTGTGACAGGAAGAGTAGGTTAGGGGGCACAAGTAAGTGATCTTTACTGTGACACAATATAAGCAACCAAAACATTGATGGCATGGGGTTTTTTTCTTTGAACTTTTCCTTTAAATGACATACTACGACTTAGGCTCAAATATTATCTGTATTTCCTCAAAACTACAATGCTGGAGCTCTTATGAATATGGCCTTCAGAGCAAGGCACTTCCAATCTTAAATCTCAGTCTGTTCTGAAGTATAAGGAAGAGAAAACGACCTCCACCTCTCTGTAGTATCTCAACAGCTCTGTAATGTCAGGTTGGAAAGCAAGTATCTTAATTTTCACAGATAAGTATAATAACTAATAAATTTTTCCAAGGTCTCTCTTGAATTTCAATATTTACCCAAATTAGAAGTTAAGTTTGATCTGTAGTGAGAAATTAAACAATTACCTTTTCCCCCACAATAATTTCCCTGGAGTCCATTTAGGCATCTCATTTTACCTACTCACAGAAGCATTTTTTATTATTTTTCTAGATGAGAAAGAGTCATTCCCCAGGGAACACTTCTTGGCTTGAAACGGTTTTATCACAGTCAAGTTTTAACTTTCTCCCTGTGGTACACAATCACTTTTTCAGAGATCTCTCAACCTACTACTACTAAAATTTAATTTTGAATGTGTTCTGTGCTATAGGAGTACTCAGCATTATTTACTACCGTCATCCCAGAATCTCGAATGAGCACTGGTAGGAATATGCTGTAAAGAGAGTCATCAAAATGACATCCTTTTCTACTGCCTTTCACCTGCTCAGTGGTGTAAACATCTGGCACCTTGGGAATGCACATCTTTGCTGTGTGAAAGGCAAAATAAACTGGTGAAAAGACTGATTGTTACATAGATCATGGAAAACACTTCTGTTCCCTTATGCTGAATGACACAATAGACTGGATTTTGCAGAGAGGGATAGATGAAGTAGTCCAGGATAAAAAAGTACTGACTAAACCCTTGCTCAGAATTTCGGCAAGTGCTAATCAAAACATTCACAGTACAATGTACAGAGTACAATTAATCCGTCCTTTGTTATTCACTTCCTATCACAACTCTGTGTTTCTGGATTCTGATCAACAGCAGAAGCCCCACTTCTATAGCACTGCTTGGTTGTAATGAATTTGTACCAATACATAATCAAGAAACTGAAAAGCAAGTCTGTTGTCATGGCTGTCTTTGCAGCTTCCTCTAACCTCTGTCTCCCAGTCCAGGTCATTACTGATGCAGGTGCTGAACAAACACACTCTTGCCCTGACATGCTCACTGGAAAAGAAGAAACAAATAATTGGAAAAAAGAAGTTTTACCTTTCCTGCTTTCTGTAAAGGAAACTGCAGCACTGAGACACAACAAGCTAAATTTCCCAGTGTGATTTGGATCCATATTCATTAAAATGACAAGTCATTGATCTTAATTACAATCCCCAGGATCCTGCCACATGGAAGTCAAGCTGTTTGTGGAAGTTTAGCAGCATCAACTTGATGCACATCCTCAACTTTCTTATGCTAATTCCTAAAGACAAAATCATTCCCGTTTTGTCAGCTTTCTTGGTGTCAGCCACATTTTTACAGCTCAGCATTATTTATTTATATTGTAACCTACCTAAACAGACAGAGTCATCAACCACAGCTCTATCAGGGGCTTTGCTACCAGGAAACAAAACTTCTAAATCCAGGTGTGAAGATGAGACCACGGGGATGAACAGGCAGTTAAGTGGCAAGTATGAGTTTATCAGGGCAATCAGCCTGGTCAGAGGGGACCAGAGCTCCTCCAATCCCCTTCTGCAGACTAAAACCTGCCTGAGTAATGTTAGGAGAGATAGATGGCTAAATCTATGTGCCTATGAATGTTTCAAACATTCCAATAGTCTCTACCAAAGGAACACATACACACAAGGCTTGCATGAGCTCTTCCATCTGTCACATCCAAATTGCAAAATCAAGCACAGCACCATGCAACTCTATACCCAGTGGTCTGCTGGAGTTTGTAAGTTTTCTCTCCCACTACATTAATAATGTGACATGTCCCCATTAAAATAATAAATAAATAAATTTAAATGAAGGGAGCCATGGCTTATTTCTTTCAGCATACCTTCAAGTGTACAGAATCCCTGGCTCCCCTGGCTGGGCTGTCACAACCTCCTTTCTCTTAAGGTCTCTTAACCACTATTTTCATCCATCCAGCACATCTGAGAAAAGAACAGGAGGACAAAACATTCTTACAACTGCCTGTGAACTTATACACTGAGAGTGTCCTGTGGGAAGTCTGCTGCTCTGCTGTGGGTTTCTGGTCTCTGAGACATGTGGTCTGTGAGGCTGACTGCATTCAGGATACAACACCTTGTGGAGGAAGTGCTGTGATTTGCTGAAAAAAATCGTTCAGGCATAAGAGGAGAGAAAGAAGTTGTAAAAGTTAAAGCAAGATGCTCGAGGGGCATCAGCACTGCCAGTGTCTATGAGTTCAGCGTGTAGCCTCTTCCCTCAGCACATTTGCTTTGGGCAAAACTATAATAATAATTCATCAGCTGAAGTAGGTAAGTTGCCTGTTAACATATCTATCATAAAATACTTCTGTTATTAATAAACAATCAAGTAAAAGCTGCAGGTCATCATAACTTTATCAGACTTCTCACCCTAATAATCTGTTTCCATTTTGAATTACACTGTGCAATTGACTGTACGATGCTTCCTTGCTTTTCAAAAATTTCTGTTTGCTTCCTTGCTTTTCAAAAAACCCACAATTGCTTCATTTGGATTTTGCAGATTTTTTGATAACTAAATTGGCTTTTTTACTGTAATAATTTCCCCTTCTATTTCTTCATCTTTCACTTCACAGGGTCTGTAGTTTGGTTTTGAATCCTGCTCTCCTGGCACCAGCAGCATTTTCACATGGGCTGAAGCTCTTGTGGCTGTTCTCATCCAGTTTGGTCGAGCACGCTAAAAGGAAAAGAAGTGCAGCTGAATTTTGAGGGATCAGGTTCTACCCACCTCTAACATATAATGCAACTTTTCATCCTTTGAGTCGTCTTATTGATTTCAGTGGAAGAAATTGTTATTGCAGAATGTGAATAAGATGTCAGAATTTCACCCTAAATATTTCACTCTACAAAGGAAGCCATGATGCAGAAGAAAACACACCCTGAGCTGCAGCAGGACACAAATTTGCAGTTACAACAGAAGCTGGGAAGCCTTTTTCTTCTTTGTGATGGTGGCCTCCTATTGAAAGTGCTTAATAAACAGAACCAGTTCTGTGTGAATTAAATGAAAGATGTTCGTAAACAAACTGAGAGTCTTCTAATCCCTACAGCACCACAAATAATTCAAAGAAGTCTTGAAGTGCCACGATAATGGCACAAGATGGTTATCTCTGTATTATTGGTTTTGTGTACATCAAAGAAGGCTCTGTGGGAAAAAATAATGTTGCATAAAAAAACCAAACCCATTTCTTTTAAAAAAGCAGACAATTAAAATTATCCAGAAGTTAAAGAAAATATGAACTAGAAATATTATGCCTTTGAAAGTCTGTATTACACTTAAAACAATTTTATGGTGGATATTGCGGGCTCTGGATTAAAATAAATGTCTGATTGAAAATCTTTGTAAGGATATTAAGATTAAGTACACAGCTCTTAAGTTCTACAAACTCAAAACTGATTTCAAAGGAATCAAGTGATGAGAATGGATGTCCATGAAACAAATATAATGTATTCATAAAGACCTTTTTCACCAGTCAAGACAAAAAGTGACAACAACTGGACTTGTCACCTGCTTTTAAAATTGTTTAAATTACAGATTATGGGCAACACTGAAAAAGGAAAGAAAGAAATATGAGCCAGCTGTACCTGTGGTGTGATAACAGTGCCTTCAGGATGGACAAGGCCCTGGTTGGTCAACTTCTATGTTGTAATTTTGGATGTACCATGAATTAAAGAGAATGTGGTGCTGAATGAATGACCAAAAACTGTACAGGGCAAATTCCACCTAGTACAATGTCAGCAAAGCCTGGGGACTCGTGGGGAGGTTACAGAAAGAGAGCCCCTTACTCTACATGACCTTATAAAACAAATCACAAAACTAGGCAGGCCCTACACCAGTGGAAGCACGACACACCAGGCAGGAGGGCTGCCCACAGATGCTCTTATCTCTCCCAGAATATTCAAAACCTTTCACAGATGTAGAAATTCGAGTTCCTGGTGACTCAGGGCCTCCTGATGCTTTGCACAGTGCCAGGAACACTCCTTGTGAAGGTGCAGTGGCACTGCCTTTCATTTCTCCAATAACCAAACCACTGGACAAAGGAGTGGAAAAAATCCTGAATGTTTTGTGCCTGCCTTGTTGTCAGAGTGTTTGCCTTTGTCCCTTTTGCACGTGGGGTCACACCCCCATGTCCACACTGCAGCAGAAACCTCAGCAACAATGTGTGGCAGGCTTTACTCCACTCAGAGAGACACTGAGCTATGGCATCCACTTATTTCCTGTCATACCTCTAAATCAAGGCTAAACGAGGTGAAAAGCAAATAGATTTTCAGCCCTTGTAAACTCACAGGGCAAGCTGAATGGATAAACTAAGATGTTTCGCCATCATATATTACCCTGGTGTGTTAGAGTTGGCTATGTAATAGGTTCATGGCCATCTCAAAATGAGTGGAAAGGTGAATGCTTCCATTGTGATTACTTGGCTAAAAAAATACATGTCAGTAATCCCTCTTCTGCCCTTCACCATTTAATTGTAGTGGTTTAAGGTTAACAGTGTGAAAATGCTATGTGCTTTTCAGGGGAAACTGACTGGGCTCTTTTTTAGAGATAAATTACTCGGAAACAGAGGGAAAATAATATTCTATTGAAAATGACCCCTTAAGGTCCATGTCCCTGTTGGGCCAGGTTAAAGGATGTATGGGCACACTTGCACAAAGAATTGCAGCTCTGCAAGGCTGTGACTGGAGGAGAATCTCAGCTTTTCTGTGTAAAGGCAAAACTGTGTAGGAAATTTCAGTTCACCTGCTTGGCTGGGATGAAAAGTTTCAAGAAAATAACCAGAGTGTATCTGCTAATGTGCCTAAAGGCATCATCAAACTGAGACAGCAGCTCAAATTAGGGTCATCTGGCATGCTCACTTCTGTAGGATCCTAAATCTATAAGCATCTGTCCTCAGGGGCCTGTAAGGAGCTGGTCCCCATCTTTCCTAGCAAATGGCTGTGTAAGGAAAGAGAAGGAGGAGGAAGGATACAGGAACTGATTCGCTTGACAATGAGAATTACTGAGCTGACACTTCTGCCTTCTCTAGGGTTCAGGATGTTTGTCCCAACCCATCTTAATAATTAGTGTGAGAACCATTTCAATGGGAAAGCATAATCATCGTGCAAAAATAATCTCATGGCCACAAAGTCATTCTTTAAATGTGGGCTGAACTGCTTATGAGGTTAAGCTGAAGCTGTATTTTTATGTCCAGTGTGGCATTCACATTCTCTGAACATGATTCCTTTGCCCAGTGTTTTTCTCCTGGGAAGCTGAAAGACAGCGAGAGGCCTCAGAGAAAAGGAAAACAATTCTTATCTCATTTGCTTCTGCTGTGTTGTGCTCATGTGGAATGTGTTTGGAGATTGTTTACCCACAGGTGATTGCCTGATTGGATTCTGGTGTGAGTTGTTTTGACTCATTGGCCAACTGGGGCCCAGCTGTGTCAAGACTGGAAAGAGTCACGAGTTTTCATTATTATCTTTTTAGCATTCAGGAAGTATCTTTTGTGTATTCTTTAGTATAGTATAGTATTCTTTAATATAATATAATATAATATAATGAAGTAATAAATTAACTTTCTGACAACATGGAGTCAGATTCATCATTCTTCCCTGCCACAGGGCTCACCATGAATTTACAATAGTTCAGCTCTCTTATTTGATTCCTGGAGCACCCTTTGTACTGATCTGGCTGTGGTCTACTTGTTCTGAGTGTGACTAAGGAGCTGAATGAACTTCTCTAGTAGACCCAAATAATGTTTTTCACTCCTAATGCATCTTGAAGAGCTGCCAGATTCATTATAGAAGTTGCTCTTTCATTACTTGTCTCTAAAGAAAAAAAAAAAAAAAAATCAAAGCACTTTGGAAGACAATCTGTCCCCATGTTCTATCTACCTGTTCACAGGATCAGGAGGATCAGATAAACCTCCTGGCTTTTCCATTTTCCACTAATACCACATTACAATGTGCTGGCCATTTTTCCCTGTCATGTTTTGAGGAGTTTCAAATGAGGTAGATTAAAACCTTTTCATTTATTTATAACAGTTGCAGTAAATTTTAGGGTAAAGCAGGAGGCTGTTGGACAGCAGTATTTTGTTTCATTCCTTCCTCAAGTTAGGGCTATGGAACATGGGGAGCTGATATTAGGTTCTGGCAATTTAAGTCTGTTTAGCAAGGTTCTTAATAATCTCTGCATGTATATCACAGGGAACCTTTCGCATATTGCTTTAAATAATTCAAAACTGCTCCAATATTGTATTAAATAATTCAAGAATCGGACAGGCTCTGTGATTAATGATGTGTACCTGGAATTTCTGCAAACACAGCAAGGAGTCAAAGTGTGCTCTAGATACAAGTGTCCTGGCATAAGATCCCATTTACTCCTTGCCAAGGCAATAGTATGTATTAGAAAATTGGAAAAGAGCCTGCTACTCACTGGAAAACTGACTGAGGCCAATGGTTAATGTGGCAGCTGCTGAAAGAGTTTGTTCTTCCAGACAGACAATACTAATTTGGCTGAGAACCTCTATTGTCTTCTGACTTCCATTTTTAATCTTCATGAACAGCATTGGTGCCTGATGTGATAATTAAATGGAAGTATAAATATTTCTGCAGGAGCTGGACGTTTGTCCTTGTATTTTACCAGTCTTGATTTGAGAGCATGGAAAGGGTTTGCTTTGTAAAGCAAAGCACTTAAGCTTCTTTAGCATGTTAATTTAATCCTAAAGGGCTGGGAAGTTGCTGTTCTTCCTAGCTGGGCTTGGGTCTGGAATCATGAAAAGTACCTGGAAGTCTGCTGTCCTTCCCTGTCACTGTCATATTTTCTGAAAAATCTCTTTGCCCAGGATTTTTCTCCTGGGAAGCTGAGAAGCCTCAGAGAAAAAGGAAAACAATATTATCCCATTTGCTTCTCCTGTGTTTTGCTGCTTTGGAATGTGGTTGGAGAATTGTTTATCCAACATGTGAATTGTTTTTACTTAATGGCCAATCACGGTCAGGGTGTCGAACTCTGAGGAGAAATTCATGACTTTTTCATTAGTATGTTTTAGCCTTCTGTCAGTATCCTTTCTCTATTCTTTAGTATAGTTTAGTATAGTATAATCTAATATAATAAATATAATATAATTAATATAATATAATTAATACAATATAATTAATATAATATAATTAATATAATATAATATGATATAATATATCATAAAATAATAAATTAGCCTTCTAAGAACATGGAGTCAGATTGATAATTTCCTCCCTATGATGGGGGACCCCAAAAATACCACACTTCTCCATTTGCTTTTATGGGCAGAAGCAAGCAGATCAGCATTATTAAGACAAAAAAAACCCCAACCCTAAATGTTGGAATTGCTGAGTTTTCACCCTGTTGACACAGCAACCACTTTCCCTTCTTAGTAGAGATGAAACAATTGTGGTCTAAACAATTGTACCAGCAACAGCTTTGCCTAGGAAATGAATAGATTTCTGTAACCTCAATGTATTTTTTGGTTAAGGGATTTCTTTAAGACACAAAGAAAATCAATGCTACATTGAGGTAGAAATAAAGCAACCAAATCCTTCTAAATAGCCTTTTTTAAAAAAATAAAGGAAATGCTAGTGAGCAAAACGGACTACCCAGGAAGGAGATTACAATTATCAGCATTATTGGAAATACTGTGTAGATATTTTTATGGGAGTCTGATATTGGACTCCCAGCCCAGCCACCTCAGTTAGCAACCACTCACAAACATCAAAAGAACCAGCTGATTTTATTGGGTTTTGGATATTTTCAATGAAAGACTCCACAGGGGATACGCTGATATGTGTCCAGCTTTAATATTTAAACACATTCAAGATTTCTAGAGAAAGAGACAGAGAAATAAAGAGAGCTGCTGCTGTGGCCAATGCATTTGGCATGCCATGGTGAGTGTATTCCCCCCATGTGCCTCTCTGCTCCAGCAGCAGCTGGTGGCCTAAGGGCCATTTGGATGAGGTGAGGGACCAGCCTGGATGAAACAAATTTTTACAAAAGCTGCACGGGGAATATTGACATTAGATGCACAAGCTGGGGAGAAGAGTGGTGGGTTGGTTCTTAGTTTTTTTTAGTTGTGGCTTTTTGTTGTTTTGGGGGGGTTTTGTTGGTTTTGGCTTTGATTTTGTTTGTTTTTTTTTTAAGAATGTGCGTCTCAGAAAGAATCTCAGGTATTTAAGGGCAGGGACAAAACCCAAGGTGTATTAAATGACTGGTATCTAGAACAAAGCTCTGAATGCACATTTGCATTTAAATAGTAGAAGGTATTGGAAATTTCCCACACAAATCTTTATTTCAGTGGTTTAGAGATCCACATTACAATAAAACAACATTTTTACATAGGCTTTCTTCAAAAAGCTGCCCATTGCTTCCTAATAAATTGTAACCTCAGAAGAATGACCAGTTAAGCTGTCTCTGTAAAAGTCTCTGGGATGAAACATCTTCCTTAAATAAAAGGGAAACATGCTAATTTTCCATTCCTGCAGATTAATTGAAGGAGCCATGGTATTCTTTTTGTGTTTCAGGGAAGAGCAGGTCGGAAGGGAAGAGAGAGGACATTGCAGGTCGGCCACTTTTGGATTTCGATGGAGTCTGCCTCCCGTAAAGAATGAATAATTCAACCACCCATGCCCCATAACCATTGAAATTACAGCCTCCCTGTTATTATAAAGCAATGTCTCAAAGGAATAAATAAAGTTGACAAAAATAGTCTTCATAAGGGTTGACACTGATTACATCAGACTGAACTCCCTCACTCATGGGGCTCGTCCACCTTTAAATGTCATCATGAGATGACACCTGTCTATCCTGCTGTCATTCTGAACAGAGAATAAGTCTCTGTTCCCAGTGGCTTCTTTTCCTAACAAGACCAATTCTAAGTCATAAAGCACAGGATGACAAGTCTTAAATCAGCATAAACTGAATAGTAGGAGGGGGGAAACCACTAAGAAGAGGAGTGAAGGGGAACTTCATGGTAGATAAATTTAAAATTTAAAAAATGCTGGATGTTGGTTCTGTAAAATTAACTTCTGCAGGAGACCATGTAGGAGAATGAAGTGACTGATGTTAGACAGAAATTCTTTTCTTTGAGGGTGGTGAGACACTGGCACAAGTTGCCCAGAGAAGTTGTGGACTCCCTGTTCCTGGAATTTCAAGGCCAGGCTGGATGGGGCTTTGAGTAACCTGGCCAAATGAAAGGGGCATTGGAACCTGTTGATCTTTAAGGTACCTTCTAACCCAAGTCATTCTATGATTCTGTGACAGCAAACATTGTCCCTGCAATGCTTTGGGTCAATCAGCAGTGGTAATTTAGCCAACTGCTTATCAAGGACTACTGACCTTCATGGCTTCTGTAATGTACTTCATTAAAACTGGTCTGTTGGCCAGTTTTTTTTTTTTTTAATTCATTTTTACTGTTGATTGTTCATCTTTCAAGATAACAGGTTCAGAAGACCACAGGTTCTTCCATGTCAAGTGAAATCAAAGGCCTAACTAGCCCTGGAGGAAACAGCCTGTTGAGAAAACAAATCATGGCTGGCCTCTGTGACATGGCTCATCTGAAACAAAAATGAGAATGATATTCAGCTTTTCTGAACAAGCCCCAAAACCTTTTTTCCTTAGTCAGAAAATAATTTATTTCCTGATGATTTCCAGTTGTTTTATTAAATTTCTAGCACTCAGGACAAAAACATTCCAAAATGTGATTGTTCACCGAAACAGATTTTTTCGCCCTATTTTCGCTGCAGTTCACATTTCATTGCAGTACAATAAATTGACATAGTGCCCTCATGCCTCTTTCTCTTTGAGGTTGCCTCAGATATTAACAGTTCATTTGCCACAGAGCAGCTTAACTGGCCTCCCCTGCCCAACAGCACAAAGGGGAATGGTTATGGACACTGATACAAACTGATATCCCACAAGGGCAGCACATACATTTATAATTTAATTCCTATGGCTTATTTCTTACTATTAGGATGTTTCTCTGTGCTGGTAGGAAATCCTAACTCTGGTCCCATATGGACAGCTCAGATAAAGTGATTGCCAGCCTGCCTGTGCTGCTTTTGTCCTGCGCACAGCAAGTTGGGCAGGACACGGAGCAGCCTCACTACCTGGGGCATGAGAGGGAAGGAAACAAACTCACCTCAGGCTCCCACTTCACAGCTGCTGCCAGGCTCAGTGTGGTCATGATGGTGTAAAAAAACACATTGAAACAGACATGCCAACACAAATTCACAAAGAATGCTGCATCCATTAGCTCATGGGAAACTGCAGACTTACGTGATGTGGCTTTTTGCTATTATCCAGTCCCTTTCCCTATGTGTCATTTCAGTTCTTTGAAGCACTGAAGGTGCACTGCAATCCAGACTCTCCCATTCAGAAAGTGTATATGTAGAAATGAAAGAGAGAATTGGTTGCTCTGAGCTACTTCCAAATCTAAATTAAGTTGCACTTACCAAAGAATGTGTTCAACAGCAGCAGGAGCACCTTGTTCATATTTTGTGTGTATTAAAAAAGAGCCATCCCCATTTTGTTCTAATAACATGCTATTCAATAACTTCAGGTAAGAATACAGAGGATTAAAATGGTTTTACATCTCTCCCAGCTCCACAAGCAGCTGTGCTACGCTGCAGCTGCACACATTGCTCAGACAAGATATAGCAGCAGGTAATTCTGCAATCATTGGCCCACAACGTACACTGGGATCCAGCAATCCCCTGGTTAGTCTGGCTTTTAGAGGAGAAGCTAAATCCTCTAAGCTAAGTCCTCCTAAGAAAAAGGAAACAAACCTATTTTATTAAACAAATATATTTGACAATAGGATTATCTGAGTTTCTAAGGTTAGCATCCTGCCTTTTTCAGAAAGCACACCTAATTAAGACTATAAAAGAAACTAAACATATTGGTTGGGTACTAAGGTTTTCTTTTTGCTCTAAAAAAAAAGAAATTGTCATGACTAAATGAAAAGGACTGATGTTTGGCTTTAAAAATGGAGGAGGGAGAGGAGGTACGGTGAGAGAAAGGAATTACCCATTGATTTATTTTTTTACTTAACAGCAAAGGGGAATGAGCAATTTAAGGTCAGCAGCATATTGTTCAGCTGGCCTCAGATCCTGCAAAATTACCAGCACTGTGTGTTGCAATAAATTGCACGCTTTTGTCATCCCTGTTTGTTTGAAATATGTGTGAAATGAAGAGGGAAACAGCTAAGACCAGCATTAAGAACAGCCCTGATCTGCCTAGAAGGTGAATGGAGACAAAATTGTCTGTTTTGTTGCTGATAGGAGAGTCCCTCTAATGCACAATCATTCCCACTGCTTTGGTAGCTGTTTCCTTCCCCTGTACCAGGGGCACACAGAGCCAGGTGGGTCAGGAGGGCTGCTGGAAATCCCAGCAAAACCGCTCCTCCCATTTCTCTCCCTCTGCACCCCAGCGATCCACCCCAAAGGGCTCGTGTCTGATTCTGCACAGTCTGTGTGCTGTCCTTGTAGTGCTGCAGGCTGCCCAGCCATCATGCCAGCATTTACTCCAACAGTCCCTAGAGAGCTCACCCTGTGCAAAAGGGATAAATTAAACTCAGAGGTGTGGCTCAGCCAAGGCACTGCATCACACAGTGAGCAGGTTACTGACAGCCCAAGTAACTTTTCACACTAATGACTCTCTCATCAGTCCACGAAAACAGGTCCTATTGCTCCAGAAGGTCATACTGGCCTTTATTTTCTTCCTGGTGATGCAAGCACTGATTATAGTGCAGTGTCCAAGACAGGCAATTCATGTCAAAATGTGGGGAAAGTGGCTTTGCTTATTGATGTGTTGTCATCGCAACGTTCAGCCTTTCTGTTCGTAGCTCTTCACGTGAGTTACAGCAAACAGAGCCTGTGCCTGGCATTCACCTGCTCCCCAGGCTGCTATTACTCAAAATGCACAATGGCCTGCAGGACTCTGAGAGATTTGCCATTGCTCTATTGACCAGGCACAGCCTTGTGCTGCACTGTGTGATGAAGCAATGTCAAAATGGCATTCCAGACTGGAAAAGTCAGAAAGCCACAGACTGGATGTAGCCATGATATTTTCTGAAAAATCCTTTCCTTAGGATTTTTTCTCCTGAGAAGCTGAGAGGCCTCAGAAACAAAATGTGAACAATGGTTATCTGCTGCTGGGGAATGCAACAGGTGGATCTGTGATTGGTCTCATGTGGTTGTTTCTAATTAATGAGCAATGACAGTCCAGCTGTCCAGACTGTCCGGTCAGTTACAAGATTTTTTTATCATTCCTTTTCTATTCTTAGCTAGCCTTCTGATGAAATCCTTTCTTCTATTCTTTTAGTATACTTTTAATATAATATATATCATAAAATAATAAATCAAGCCTTCTGTAATGTGGAGTCAACATTCTCATCTCTCCCTCATCCTCGGGCCCCTGCGAACACCATCACACCTGGACAGGTGAACTCTTTGCTGAGTCAAGAGCTGCCTGGGTGGCTGGGCCCAGAGAGTGGAGGTGCTGCATCCATCTGGTTATTGATGGTTCCCCAGGGATCAGTATTGGGCCCCTGTTCAGCATCTTCATTGATGATCTGGGTGAGGGCAGTGAGTGCCCTCTCTGTAAATGTGCAGATAACAGCAAGTTGGGTGGGAATGTCAATCTGTCAGAGGCTAGGAGGGCTCTACAGGGAGATCTGGAAAGATTGGATTGATGGAATGAGACCAGTTGTATGAGGTTCAATAAGGCCAAGTATCAGGTCCTGCCCTCATGTCCCAAGAAGCCCCTGCAGTGCTCCAGGATGGGGAAAAGTGGCAGGAAAGCTCCCAACAGGAAAAGCCCTGGGGGTTCTGGGTGATATCAGCCAAAGGTGAGCTGGTGTGTGCCCAGGTGGGGAAAGAGGACCAAGAAGCCCAAGGGCATCATGGCCAGCACTAGTGTGGCCAGCAGGGCCAAGGCAGTGATTGTCCCTCTGTGCTGGGCTCTGAGCCACACCTTGAGTGCCCTGTCCAGTTTTGGGCCACTCAGCTCAGGGAGGACATTGAGGGGCTGGAGCAGGTCCAGAGAAGGGCAATGAAGCTGGTGGAGGGTCTGGAGCACAAGACTTATGAGGGGCAGAGGAGGGAGCTGGGGCTGTTTAGCCTGGAGAAAAGGACGCTCTGGGGAGAACTTATCACTCTCTTTAACTCCCTGACAGGAGAGGGTGGCCAGATGAGATCAGCCTCTTTTGGTTTACCAAGTAAAAAGTGATAGCCCAGAAGGAAATGGCATCAAATTGTGCCATGGGTAGTTTAGATTGGATATTAGGAAACTTTTCTTCACCATAGGTTGTCAAGCAATTGAATAGACTATTCATGGAGTCACCATCCCTGGAGATATTTAAAAGACACATAGATGTGGCACCTGGGACATGGCTTAGTGGTGGCCTTGGCAGTGCTGGGTTAGCAGTTGGGCTCTATGACCTTAAGGATCTTTTCCAACCTAAATGTTCCTATGATTCCATGTACATGCTTGTCCTTCCCTTGTATATTCTTACTCTGTGGGCCCTGCAGCCCCTAACAAAGGAAGTGTAATGAAGCTCCCCATTTTTCATTTCAGCTTCACTGGGCAACAAGATGAAGCCACCCTAATGCTGCAGCTCAGCGAGCTGTGCAGCAGTGTGAGCCACAAGGCAGCATGCATGGGAGGACTGGAAATTGCTCTTTGTTGTGCCTGACCCTCTGTCAGCAATGACTTCAGTCTCGTACTGCTTCCGTGTATGAAAGTACTTTTTCCCCCCTCAGCCATGGGAAAGGCAGGAAATATCCTGCATGTATTTTACCCTTGCTTTAAATAAAATAATTACAGTTTTTACTGTGTGGCTTTGATTCTCTATGTAGAAAAATCTTTTTCTTCGCTTACATTTTCCTAATCAATGCATTGTCTCTCAGAGGACACAACCAGACTCATCACTGGAGCTTTCTGACCCTGCAGAGGCATTGGGATCTCCACGTGCCTTCTCAACTCCATACTTGCACTAGGAGTGGTGGAGGTGGGGAACCCTGAGCTGGAGCTGCCGCACAAGTTTTGGTCATTGCTAAAGGCCATTCCTCAGAAACCACCTTTTCCAGTCATTCCTCCCAGTCCTTGCCTTGGTCTCTGTGCTCACACACACCTACCCTCTGTTACTGCTGGCAACAGAGGCTGTGGTCCCTCGCCCCTGTAAGGATTACACTTCTTTATTTTAGATATCATGCTTTCATGGCTTGTCTAGACAAATAACAGTATTCCAAATCTCTCAACAGACAGAAGGAGAAGTCATTGCAGCCACACATCTTGAATTTGGTGGGCTGCTGCACCTTGTCCCAGTTCCTGCAGGGACTGGGAAGCTGACTGCCCCAGGAGCCACTGTCTCACCAACACACACAACACTTTGTGCAGCACCAACCATCATCTGCAGGCACCTGTCCAGAGTCTTTGATTGCCTGGATCTTGCTTCTGACCTGGGCAAACCCCAAATTCTGTAGGACCCAAGGTCTCCTCTCGGGGCCTCTCGCTGGTCAGAGTGACCCCGAGAAAAGTTGGAAAGTCTCCTTTCCCAGCCTGGTGCTTGAAGAAGGAGTCAGAGCTCTTCAGTTCTCTGTCCCAAGGTTGTTTATTGTATCTTATCTATAAAATATTTTCTCCTGTCCAGCTGAGGTCTGTTCAGCAAGACAGTCTGAGGCACTCTGCCTGCCCCCAGGGTGGTGTTATGTCTTTATACTAAAAACTACATATACAGTGTTTACAATAACTTCCCAATACCTATCACCTATGTTAGACAGTGAACTTCTACTCTAAACCAATCTAAAAGTGCCAACATCACAGCAGAAGATGGAGGCCAAGAAGAAGAGGGAGAAAGGCTGGACATGCCCAAATCCCTCCATCTTTCCCCCCTTAATCCCCATTCTCAAAACCCCAAAATCTACTTTTTCACCCAGTCATAAATTCACTATCATTCTTCTTAAACTGTCATGGCTTGCAGATCTTCATATAAGGTTGGTAATTTGCTCCACGGGTCATAGTCAAACCCACAGGGGCATTCTGGGCCCTGTGCCAGGGTCTCTGAGCCCCCTGGCAGGGGTCTTGGCTGCTCAGGACAGCCAGAGGGATGTCCTGGGTTCCCACAGCCTCCAGCCTGGCACAGAGCAAGGGGCAGGAAATGTTTCCATTTCCTCTAATGGAAACAAGGCGCTGCCCGTCAGCACCATACTTCCAACCCTACCCTGGCCACAGGTTCTAATGATGCATTTAACTTGCATAAACAATGAAAATTCCCCCAAAGGTGCTTATGATACCTGTACATTCATGGAGCTGTGATCCAGCCCTCATCTTCCAGAGGATCTTCCTCTAAAGAAAAACTCCAGTGTCATCCACAGTTTTGGAGGTCTGGAGGAAACTCTTCTAAGGCTACACAAAGTATTTAGCTCAGCCCCAATCACTCAAAATGCCACTTGTGTAACTGACAGACCTCTGAAAGCAGCTTTTAATTTACAGCAACAGGACCATTTTTCAAAGTTTCTAAGGATTTTGTGCATTTTACAGTGAAAGGATATTTATTGCCACTTTTATGTGTAAGCTGACTACAGCTCCATGTTACTTGGGGTATAAAGCAGATGAGCAAAAGGCCTTTAAACTAGTGTTGTTGCACTTCTGATCTTGATTGATGTTGACACCAATTAGCAGAAAAGGAATCTTCCAGATAAAGGAAAAGAAGATTTTATTAAGCCCTAAATGCCAAGAGTCAGAATTCAATGCAAAATTCATTAGTGCTTATGGCAGGAGTTCTACCAGCTATTGCCAAGGGGTTAAAGGGAAATAAAAATTACAAAAATAGGATTTTCAGGACTTTTAAATCCTAGCCTGAGCAGTAAACTTGTTTGGGTGATTTCAGCTTGCTGTTCTATACCCTGATACATAAAGGCTGTTCTGGTACACTCACTAGCTTTAATCAAAGGAAACTTCTATTGAAGTCAGTTGTATTCCTCCAAATAAAGAGAAAAATAGAGGTCATATTTTTTCATTCAGTTCTAAATCCATTTTTGTAAATACAACATTCATTGGGTAGAGGAAGAGGTCTTCAAATGATATAAATTTTAAATCTATATATATACACGTGTGTATGTGTGTGTGTGTATATATATATATATATATATATATATATATATATGGGATCAAAATCTGATTGAAAATTTCTATTTAATTTCTGTCAGACAGTGACAGAAAAATAATGATACTTGCCTTTGCAGACTTTTACCCTTAAACAGTTGCTCAGAAAAATAAAGGAGCTTTGCAAGTTTTCTGATGTTGTATCACCAATAAATCCTGGTTTAACAAAGCTCTGAAACAAAATATGAAAGCCTCATGAAAAGAAAGATTAAATATGCTTTTTAGAACTAGAAATTAAATAGTTTGCACAGTTTGGAGTCTGGAGAACTTTGAGTGGCTGCTCTGTAAGAGAAGTGACACAGCTGCCTGTTACTCTAATTCACAGCTCTTACAGGAACTCAGTTTTGGAACAGGAGCAAATATTTGGGCAAATGGAGGCAGTTCCTTCCTAGGGCCTCTATTCACAGCACTCAGAAATTTTCTTGAGTATTTATGTTTCTCCATGTTCACTAGATCATGTTTTGCCTTTTAACAACAAGCTCTTCAGCTTGGTAAGGAAAATTACAGGTGCCAGCTCCCAAACACCAGGCACTGCCACAGGTTTTCATTCCTCTCTGCTTGCAGGGTGTCTGCTCTTCCAGTTCAAAGGACTGCACACACACACACAAACAAATTTCTTGCAATTCAATTTAGCCAATGATAACTCAATTTCAACATGTCCTGAGACATGTTCTTCCACTGGCAGAGGATCCTGATGACCATCAGTTTACATCTACTTGTCAGAAGCCCCAGGGCAAATGTTGACTCTGAATTTTCCTTCCAGTCTCATTTGCTGCATCAAATGTCATCAGTGCTTTTGACAGCAGCATCCTAGACTTGTAGCTAGAAAGTTATTGCCATTTCTTGCTTGCTGTGCACACTACAGATTTGGTTTGTACATCTCTCATCTTCTAGGGTTAAGCACTGCAGTTTTCTGTTTCATTATACTGGGCTAGTGCTGTTCACCTGAAAAGGTTTAAACCAATGCAGATTTATTTTAAAAATCAAAGCATCCCTTTCCTGTCTTTACATCATCTTTACATTTTTACATTTGCTCCTGCCCTGCAACCAACCCTTCCCCCTGCTTCAGCACACACCTGTTGTCCCCTGCTGCTTAGGGCAGGAGTTCATCTTCCTGTAGATTTGAGCAACTTGCAACATAGTGAGAGCTTTGCTCTCTGACTCAGGCTGACCACTGGTTTTATTATTAAAAAACCCTTGCAGGGATATTTAAAAAAAAAAAAAAAGCTAAATGAAAAACAAACAAACCAACACATCAACCAAACAAAAACAACAAAAAAAAAACCCCACCAACCAAAAACCCAACAAGCAAAAAAAAAAACCCACCAAAACAGACAACACTGGGCTTTGTTATTAAAACTCATGTTCTGAATATTGGTGAGCCTGGAAACTCTGATTGGAAAAAGGAGAATGATTCTAGAAATAGGGATGTGAGATTTTATGGAGTGTGTTTTGCAGACCCCCTGCTCTTATCTAATATTATATTGCCTCAGTTTCTTCTCAATCCTTTTAAACCACGTTATGCTCTCACAGCATCTCCGTGTTCTGTGAAGGAAGATTGATGTCTGCTCATGGATGGCTGCTCTGTTCCTTGGATCTTGGTTGTACCTGCAGCACGCCAATTTTATAATAGCAAACCTCCCTCAACTAAACATTTAAATGTGGAGAGGAAGAGGTCCTGTTCAGAGAGTAAAACCCATCTAGCAAAATCTCAGAGCAAGAGCCAAATTCCACCAGCTCCTATCAGTCCTTTAGCAGCAAGTGACACATTGCAGAAAGCTGTCCCCTCTCCTCAAGGATCTCAGCAGCAAAAAAATGAGGAGACTGCCCAAGAGTTAGAGACTGTGTCTGTGTCTGTGTCTGTACATAACAATCAAAAACCAAGTGTGAAAAGCATTAGGAATTGTTTCAGCTGCTGTATGTCTAGAAGTATCTCTCCTTCTGTGTTCACAGACCTGTGGAGGAATGCTTGAGAAACTAGCAGATTAAAGGCATTTTTGTTCTCTTTCTGTTGTTTCTTGATGAGGAAAACATTGGGAAAAAATGTGACATGGAAGTAGAGCTTGTGAAACTCTCTCACAACTGTGCTGGAGAGCTCCTTGGAGGACCAGAGTAGGGCATTTACAAATCTGAAATAATGGAGCTTTGACTCAATCACACAATAGATATACTCTCAGTTGGTTAATAAAAGAAGAAAGAATTCTTGGTTAAAAACCTGTTTGCAGGGAGTCAGATCTGTTTCAGTCTTATGCACAGATTCTCTTAGTTCTTCCTCCATTGCAAAGAGAGACGAAAGAATTTCTTGGGATTTTCATATTTGCAGTATATCAACAAGAGTATTTTTAGTCAGAGATGCAGCAACAAAGCAAAATTTAGAACTCTGCCCCTTTTCTTACTCTGGAGTTCCCTGTCGGAGCCATGTAGAGAACAGAAAATGGAATATTCTTCATAGATATTATTCTATAACAGGACCCCAGCAGAAATGCTCTTTCACTGCTATCCCTGTCAGATTCTATGAATCCACAAATCCTGCTAAATACCTAATATCACAGCCAAAACGTGCCTGGATGTGCCAGCTGTCAGTTACCTACAAAGGCTTCTTACCAGCACCAGCACTGACAATAATATCTGCAAGAGCTGAAGGCCCCCAGCTGCCAAACAAGAAATCATCAACCAGCTGTGAGATAAATGCAACTGCCAGCTGTTATGTCCACAAGAACAATGTAAGGGGATAAACATCCAGGTCACTCAGAATGAACCTGACCAGAGGAAAAAACACATGAGGAAAACAGTAGGGTCATAGTTGATCCTGATCCTGTTAGGGGACATCAGGAATCTACCTGGAGGTGTCAGCAGCATTTCTGTTACTTTTCTGTCTCTGTCACCCCACTGAATGGTCAGTTTTGATGGTGGTCAAATGTGAGTCACTGGCAGTAAACTTGAGAGCTACTGATTCCACTGGTGCTTCAACACAAGCCATGATGTGTGGAAGTGATAGAAGCTATGGTCAAATGCATATTTTGGATCAAGTCTGTGACCCAAAATGTCTTCAGCAAGGAGTGACAAAATAAGTGCAACAATCTGTATCAGGCCTCTGTCCTCAGCACCATTGCTAGATGGAGAGGAGATAATCCAACAGATCCCATTAACTTGTGTAACATCTTCCAAAAACCATAGAAACTTTCAGTATCTGTGTTATCCCTGTGCCAGAGAGCTCCACAGCTTAGCTGGAAACTGTGCAAATTGTAGGATGTAAAAAATACAAACAGGATTTTCTTGACCTGTAAAGAAACTTATTAAGTGAGGATATTTTTTCCTGAGCTGACAGAAGATGGAAGTCATGCTCCAGAGAACATGTAGGCATAACCCACAACAGCAGAAAAACACCAGCAATTAGTCAGAATCCCTCTATTGACTGACAAGAAGTAGACATATACTATCACTGTAGACCAATCTTCTGAGCACTCAAAGTGTGTAAATTAGACCTAACGTGTAAATTGCACAGTAAGTGACAAGAATTTCAGAACATTGATTACTTTGAGACAGTCATTTGAGGAATGAATCCTTTCAAGAAATATAAAACTGCTGGTCTTGATGGCATCTGACAACTGAGTAGATGAAATACCTTGGTTGAATGACAAATATCCAAATACTCCAACCATTTACTGTGTATTGCTGTCAGTGTGCTTGTGCTTGTATCTCATGGCACTCCAAAATCAGAGAAAGATGCTTCAGAGCCAAAGAACAGTGGGTTGTGTCCATACGGCATCATCTTCACAAATGGCATCAGCATCTGATCCTAATTAAATTAGTTATCACCATTTGCTAAATGGTTCCTAATACCAGAGCAAGCTGGACTGTTCCCAAAAAATCCCTGCTGTCTAAGTGCTTAACATCACTGAGCAGTTCCAAGAGAGCCTTGGGAGGGCATGGACAGATACTCTATGCCTGTAGATCCATCAGCAGCTGCTCATGACACTGGAAAAATACGAAGTATGGTTTTATTTGTAATTATTAAATTACACAAATTTATCATCTCTTCATAGGGATTGCACACTGGAAAGTTTACATGAACCATGTGAGAAGCAGATCCAATGGTGCAGACTGCAATATGAGCTATCAGAAAAGGGTACTTGTACCAATATTTTTGGCATCTGTCAAAATAAGCAACCAAGCTATGATTGTATAAAATCTAATTCATTGCAGGTGACTAAGGCATCACAATCCAAAACTAGGAGTGCAGTTTTAAGGACTTCATGCAAAATCATAACCATGGTGACCTGAGCATCTTTCCTAGATATCTGATTGGTGCATCCAAAGCTGACCATGTATGAATTCAGGGAAACAGATGCAGAAATCATAACTCATGGTGATCTATCTGGGTATCATACTATATTGCACACTTCACTGGAGGCCAGAGAGATCAAAATATAAAGTGAGTGCTTGTAAGAGCTCAGTTCCCAAATGAAGGTGAGAGGCAGATAAGGAGGCTGATGGCCACCACACAATGATGGGGATTGCTGAACCCACACAGTGACACTCAGACCTGTACATGTGCTCTGTGTCTGAATGACCAGGGCTTGCAGGGTTAGATGGGCTGAAGGGGATCAAAATTACATTGTCTTAACTAGAGATCTTGGATAAGCCAAAATCAGACTGTCTTTCTGGGAGTCATCTTATCTGATATTATGAAAGTATGAGCTATTACCAGAGAACTCACCCTGAATGTTTATGGTGGTGCTGAAAACTTTTCTAGTTGCAGCAGAAATACAGGAGCTGTGGTAGCTACATAATTGACAGTGCACAAGATAATCAGTAGGGTAGTTAAATTTAACATTGATTAAAAGAAAATAAGAGAAAATTACTTTCCCTAGTAACCTGAGAATGAATTTGACAACTTGGAGACCTTCTCACACACGAGTTAGCTGGAAGAACCAGAACATGCAGAAATGTGTGAACATAAAGCCTGGTTGAACAATACAGGACATCATGGTTTGTGGCATCATGGAAGAGTTGTAAATTATCAAGGATTTAGCCCAGGCAACCCACTGGTGCACCTCTTATGTTGACTTAATGAAACCTCATCAGAAAACAAGGAAAGGACGTGTACCAGGAAAAAGGAAGCACAGACACAGCTGTGCAGGCATGGAAGAGTAAACAACTCTTTTATTCCTCTTTGCAAATCACAACAAGGCCAATGACTGAAAAGTCTTTTTCAGATCCTACCAGTCCTTGATAGGAAAGAAGAAATAATGCCCTAATTGCCAAAAATGGCAAGGAGAGGAGAGAGAGGGCAGAATGTCACGATTACAATTTGTTTCCAATTCATTCTCGCTCTCCAAGGTTCCTTCTGCCCTTTAAGATATCTGTACTTAAAACATAATGGTCTAGACCATTTCCAAACCAGGATCTTGGTATAATTCACTTTAATGCCACTCCAGTTGGCAGGACAATACAATAAATCATCACACTGCAAGAGAACCCTTTGGCCCAGACCATGTATCAGACTGAACTTCTGGATCTATGGAGTATTTATCATGAGTTTGTTGCTACACAAGGCTATCATGCTGGTAAGCAGTATTTCTCATCATCTCTCAAATTTGGTTCTTTCAGCCAAAATGGATCTATTCAACATTAAAAAAAAATAAAATATATAGTAATTTAAAAAAAGCCTATGCTGGCTTTGTCAGAGTCACAGGGCCAGAGTTCAGTATCCACCATGACCCTCAGGGAAAGTATCAGCAGACAGTATGGTTTCACAAAATATTTAAGACTACATTTTTTTAGTATGAGCCACTCTTTAATCTCAGAAAGATGCACTGTAGTTAATTTCAGCTACACCAGATATCCTTCATTGCTTTTTCTGCTTAGAATTAGCTCCATGAGTAAACAGAGAATTTCTTTTTCTTAGGGTTATTCCCCTCACAAAAAACAAACAAACAAAAAAAACCACAAAAAAAGAAGAAAATTCTGCATGGTTTTAGGCCATTTTTTCCAGATCCTGTGACAAAACCCTTGGAGCACACCCAGCTTGTGGTCACTGACAGTTTCTCTACCAGGAAATCAAGCCAAAAAGTCCAAGATGTCACAGGAGACATGTCAAAGACATGGAATCAGAAAAAGTGTCACAACTAATTAATTTGTTTTGGAAGAAACTTGGTACTTGATGTTCCCACTTCATTCATGGGAAGTGCTCTGAACTTCTGACAAATCAAGTCATTTATTCAAACACTTTACTGTGAACTCTGCTGCTGGGAATTGCTAGGATGTTTAAGAGATACCAGTGTAACAGAAACAAAATCCACTTTTGCTCAAAGGTCATTGTCAATAGTGTTATTTTTTTCCTAGTCTTGTTTTCTCTTCAGCATACTTGCATTTTTGTCTATAAAGTGACAAGTTTAGCCAAAGCAGCATTGATTAAACCAAACTCACAGACTCACTCAATATTTCAATGATTGAGGATAGCTGGAGGAAAAGAAATACTTATTTTCACTTTGCTTGGAATTTCCAGTGAGGAACAAAGCCAGTGGTGATATAAACCTGCTGTACAAAGGTTTCTCTATGCTGTTTCCATCCAGAAAACCTCAAGAATTCCCCAAGAAAGCCTGTTCCCATGATCATCCCACCTTGTTCCAGGGAGCTTCTGAGGTCTGAAGAGCTGAGTCAAGGTCCCTTCTGGTTAACTGGATTGCTGCAAACTCTCTGCTGCCTCTTTTCCTCCTCTCCCTAACATTCACAGAGCTTCAGCTAAAACTTGTGATCCATTCCCATTCAGATTGTGAACTACTTACTGACAGTTCTTAACTCTTTTCATCATATTGCTAATTCTGTCTTTAAGGCCTTGTGTTGTTTCTTCCTGCCCATATTCATGCTCTTATCTCTATCATTTACCCCTTTTTCTGCCCTCACACTCTTTCCTCGAGCTCATTCTTTCTTCTGGTCCATCAGGGCTGTATCACCCTTCTGCTCTTGCTCAGCTCCCTCACTTTCTGTCCCCTTGACAGACTTCTCCCTCCGTGTCCTGGAAGAATCAGAGCTACACTCTTGGAATGCTCCTGAGAGTCAGTTTTACTCCAGCATAAGACCCTTCTGAATCTCCAAGAGAGAAGAAAACAAAGCACAGGAGTAGGAGAGAAAACAAAGGAAGGAGGAGAGGAGAAATGGAAGTTGATTGGGTGAAGCAACTCTTGTTGCTGCCAGTAGGAAGTGACAGCAACAGTAGTAACAATGCTTTTGCTGCTTTTTAAGAAGAGAAGTGATGTTTGGAACAGGTCAAAGGAAAGGACGGTGGCCATCAGCATTTGTAAGTATCTGTCCAGTGGGCTGTAATTACTTCAGTGCTTCTACTGGGCAAGAGGAAAACAGCATCAAGAGGGTCTGCCCTGCAAGTGCTATCCCACAAATGCCTCAGGCACCTGAGGTGGCATGAGATGGGATGACTTGAGGGCAGCAAAGGAGAGTCAGAGGTGAGATTTGGCAGCGTGGTCACCTGTGGGTAGTGGGGAAGGGCTCTCATGCTGAAGCAGCCTCCCAGATCAGCCTTGAGCCCTGGCAGGGAGAAAGATGGAACTGATTTTACCTAAGCCTTTTTCCTGGGATACAAGCATGAGGAGTGTAAGTCTGGTAAGAACAAAAACATTCTGCCTAGGGAAAGGTCACTGAGAAACTGTTGTCCCAGGGCACTCAACTACTATATTCTTCATCCTGAAAAATTCTGTGTTCAGCTCAGGGCAAATAGATTTGACCAAAATCAAGCAAAGCCAAGTTTCATGGGTTTTAGTGCTGTGTGCCAGATGAAGACCTAAACAGGCTAGTCCTATATGATAATGTTAGGTAATATCTAGGGTGGCAGATCTCAAATGGCAGTTCCTTAAATGAGAAGTGGTTGCTCAGATTTTCTGGCTCTTGGCTATACCCCCCCTAGGAAGCCATGGGCCTAAAGCTCTTTGAAATTATTTGGCTACTGCAGATCACCCTGCAGGATGCAGCACTGAGCAAAAATTCAGGTCAGATGGTCACAGCAGGCAACTGGGATGCAAGAGTCCTTGCATAGGCACATTATTCTCAAACACTGATATAAAAAAATTGATGTTTTTGTGCTTCACTCAACATGAGCTTAGTTAGCATTACTTGAAATAATAGGTGGCACGTTCCCTCAGTAGTGCCTTAAAGCTGTGAAACTATAAAGTGTCATAGAACAGCAGAATAAGATACCCAGGCTGTTTCTACTGACAGATACAAAATTCAGGGCTCCTGCTGCTTCACATTCTCAGGGTAATGGTTAAAACAAAAAAAAAAAAAAAAAACAAAATAAAACCCATTAGTCAAGACAACTTATTAAACAATTTGAGTCTTTGTACTACTTTATTTGGGTGCAAATTTAATCACAGAGTGTAGAGGTGAGTTGACACAGAACATATTTCCTAACTTCTGCCTTAGGGCTATTTTAGATACCACAGTAACACAACATTGTTATTTTATAAGCTACCTGAAAATCAGCATTACTCTGTTTTGCTGGTTTTGACAACCACCAGGGAAACTAAACTTGGCTGCCTCCAGCACCTTCTTCCCTTAGGGAGCCAGGCAGGATGGTCCCCTTCCCACTTCCAGCCCTGGTCTTTCCTCCTGGAATCACATCCCCCATCATGGATGTATGTGTGTATGGTATAGAATATTCAACACCAAAACTCTACCCCCTTGGCATTGTAACCATGACAGTGTGTTCTTCATTTCCATAGTAGACAGAGGAAATCTTATTCATGGCTATCAACTGCTTTTGTATTTAAGGTGCATTTAAAAAGTAAACAGAGGCTGTAAGGTGATTAATGTCTCTCACCTGCCCTGATTCCAGTGGTAGGAGGACAAGGGGTGCGGTGCAGACCTGCTGGCACAGCACATTTTCTGTTCAGGATTTTTACACAAGCAGACAAGTGCAAGGCATGGAGACCTGCTTGGCTCCCTCCCATCTCACTCCTGGCATGGCTGATGCCCCTTAAGTGCATATCATTGTTTCGGTTCCATAAGTGCAGCCCAACAAGCTTTCATCAGGCCTCCCAAGAGGAAGCTTGAGCTTTTCCAGTGATTCACTCCGGAACGTGAGCAAAACCAATCCTACTCATTTCAGGTAGGCAGCCAGTAAATAAATCCTGTGTCCTGTCATTGAAGATCTTTCTGTTGTGTTGCACACTGCTTAGAAATTTTCTTAAAGTAACTGTTGTGTTCCACTTGTTTCTTTTTGACAGTTAAAGCTTCTTCCTTCTGTGTAAACCCAGAGTGTTTGCTCAAGTCCTGCTTCTGTGCCCAGCAGAATCTGTGCTGTATTTACAAAGTAGAAGCCAATATGAGGAGTGCTGACTGGAATGAACAGTGTTTGGAACGAAATGTCTAATGAGTGTAGATGCTATCAAAGCTGTTCTCTTGCTCAGAAGTGGATGTTAATGCCAATTACTCATGTTTCTTGATTAAACTCTTGCCGAACAATAAGTACTGCAGAAAAAAGGTCCTCCAGCACAAAATATGCACATTGCAGTTGAGTCAGAAGCTGGTACCAAGAATCCAGGCACATGCTGTACTCTGTGTTGTGGTCCTTCAAAGAATACATGGGAGTACAATGGGCACGATTTATAAAAGATGTCTGGGCAGAGTGTGCCACTGGAACTCAGCCACATAAGTGCACACCAGACTAAGATGTACCCTCAGGACAAGAGAAATGCTTCCACGAGTAAATAACTGGAAGAAGACATTTAACATGGACAAGTAGGATGTTCCACTAAAGATGTGACAGATCTCAAGATCTACAGCCAGGAATTGCATAAACCAGGAGAAGTCAGACAGTAAACTCTCATAGTTGGAGTTTGGGCTTCTGCTCAGTTTGACTGGATCCATGTACACTGCTCTCCTGGATAAACCATTCTGGGGTAAATCTGCAGTAATTTTGTTCTATGAATGTTTAGCTATGATACAAAAGAGTCAGAAACTTTGCTATATTTATATGTATGCTTGAGCTCTGAAATAAAGGGAAATGCACCAAACAGGAAGAAAGGTGAACATCAGGTTTCTCTTAAATAGTGAAAAGGTTTGTTGATGAAGCTCCAGGAATGTGTGTTTGTTTTCTAATCATCAAATCAGAGTTTAAAAGCCGAAGGGATGCATAAATTATCAATTCCCAGGCATCCCCGTCTGTCTCAGGCCATTGCATTTATACAGCTCCCACTGCCTTTGGTCAGATGTTTCCCAGAGCCATGACACAGTGACACTCTAAATCCCTGGCACTTAAGTCACACAGAGGATGTAATATTTGGAACAGATAATAACAAGAAAGTCTAAAGAAATAAAACTGAAGGTGTCTGGTGGAAGAGCAATTTTCCATCCCTAGATTCAGACTAGGATAAAATCTTCCATCCAAAGAGGATGCTGAGGGCCTCATGAGCACCCAGAACCTGCTATACCTGCCTTTCCACCAGCACCTGTCAGAGCACTGTTCACACAAGAGTTCACAGATAAATAGATACATTCTATGAAATCTGAGAGGAGTAGCAGGGACGGGATGTTTCTTGTCCAGGGACAGGCAGGAAGCCATTAGCAGAGATGGAAAAGGCCACAGGTGTCCCAATTCCAAAGACTGTGCTTTAAATATTAAACTACCCAATGTTTATCCCATTTGTTATCAATAGATCACAGCACCTGCCTTAAATAACGCTTTACTCCTTGAAAATATCACTTCATAAATCTTCAGGACAGGCACACGCAGAGGATGGGTACCAGTGTTATCCCACTTCTCCAAACCGGGACACTCACACGTCCCAGCAGGGAGATAAAAATCTGACAAAAGATCCTCCTGCAGCCTCTGGGCTGGGGGGAGCCTGAAACACCCCCAGAACTCTCTCCTTGCAAAGAGCAGAGCATTGTGATTTAAATCCAAAGCCATGCCTGCCTGAGGATGGTTTGCAGGCAGTGCAAGAGTGGCTCTGGCTGAGCAGACAATGCCCAGGAGTGGCTGAGCTGAAGGATCTCTGATGGGAAGAGGGATGGCACAGAGGGATGGGTCAGGAAAGGGATGCCTGGATGCTGTGCCTGCCCCTGCTCAGCCCCCTGCCACTGCCAGCACTACCACAGCACTGCAGTTCTCACACAAATTCAAGTTAGAAGGAGAAAAAGGAAGAGATTGGAAGTAATTGGGGGACATATGAATCATATCTGCAAGACTTGACTGTGATTTCATTTTGAAATCTAAGATTTAAACTAATGTATTCCTTGGCCAAAAGTTATTCCAACTTCTCTGGGCAGGTAGTAATAGAAAGAAATGTGGTCTTTTTGATTAAGCCAGAACATTTACTGCCACTGGGTAGTGCTGCATGTAATGTACCATGGGGACAAAGTGCTTTTTGCAACTCCTACTACAACTGCAATATCTGACAGAAAACCTCCAAAAATACAGTATAGAGGAAGTCTCAAATAATCCTCCTTAACTGCATTTATACAACAGAGCACCTATCTATTAAGATGTTAGAGGTGCTCGTAATGAAATAAATTAAGACTAAGTCCTGATTCTGCTTCCAAACACCTGGTATAAATCCAGACAACTTGTCCTACTTCTGTAGCATTATACCAGATTTAAATCTATTCAACAAGGCTCTTAAATTTATGCCTTACTTGGGAACTTGAGTATTTCTACCAGTGGCATCAGGGCTGCTCTCATAAGCTTTAAATCTTCAAAAAATTCAAGCATGTGCCAGGGACTAAAAACTGATCTCTGAGGCTAAAAACAACAGATTGTCAGAAAACTGAAAGCTCATACAAAACCATCAAGGAAAATCAAAAGGCACAAGAGCCAGAAGAGGGAAAAAAAAAAAAAAAAAAAGAGAACTTACAATGATGATAAAACCAGTAAAATTCTGAAAAGAAAAAGGAGAGGTGAAGTCTGGGAACATGTACCTTCATTTCAAATACCCCAGTATTTAGTCCTGCCTTAGGATCCCACCATACAAATGTTTTCCACAGAGAGGCTGAGCCTCTGCCTCCCCAAAAGCTTACACCTGAGATTTTCATACTTAATATTTCCATTTGTCTGTAGCTGATTAATCATTCTACAAATTCCACCATTATCAGCAACTTTCCTTCTGGGGAAGTAAGGTGCAGGAAAGAGAAAGAACTTACCTAAGGTGTTCTCACACACTCAGTCACTAAGAAAAGAGTCCTGGGCATCCATAAATATGAGAAAAAATCTATATATGTTTGGCAATAAGCTTTTGGGGCTTTGCTTGCCATTTGGACTCGTGCAGGAAATGGAATTTTCCTGTTCTTGTCAACCTGAAATGCCTCCAAGGTCACAACTGCTCAGCTGGAAGATGGTAAATACCACAGCCTCCTTTCCTTAATGCACACAAGAAAGAGATAAACTCAGCCTAACCTTTTCAGTTTACTTTACCAAGTTTACTCTGGGATCTTCTTTATGGGCCAGGTGGCTCCCAGCTGAGCCAATGCAGGATGCTTAAGTGATATTGTAATACGAATAGTAAATCTTAACTTGGGGCTGAGCAGGAAGCTCCTGAATGCTGACAAACAGTGCTGTAAAAGTCACTCCAGAGGTCTGTGCAAGCACAGGGGAAAGCTCTGCCTGGCTGTGGGCATGTCAGGCTGCCCAAAGAAGCACATGGATACTTGCCTTGCTGCCTGCAGGTATGTCACAGACATCTTTTATGGAAAATCCTTTCCTTAGGATTTTTCCTCCTGAGAAGCTGAGAGGCCTCAGGAACAAAATGTAAACATTGATTATCTGCTGCTGTGGAATGCAACAGGTGCATCTGTGATTGGGCCGTGTTGGATGTTTGTAATTAATGGCCAATCACAGCCCAGCTGGCTCAGACAGAGAGCCACAAGCCTTTGTTACCATTCCTTCCTATTCTATTGTTAGCTAGCCTTCTGATGAAATCCTTTCTTCTGTTCTTTTAGTATAGTTTTAATGTAATATATATCATAAAATAATAAATCAAGCCTTCTGAAACATGGAGTCAGATCCTCGTCTCTTCCCTCAACCTCAGACCCCTGTGAACACCGTCACACAGATGGGTCCTTGCTCATCTTCTCCCACACCACACTTTGGGCCACATACCTGACTGACACGTTGATTTCTTCTTCCCTGAATAATCAACCCCTTAATTAAACTGAATGCTGCTTAATTCCACCAGCTTGTAAATGCTGCATTCATTATCCAGAGATCTGAGGGGACTGAAGGGAAACAAAAACTCCTCACAGGATTTCACACCCACTCCATGGATCTGCAGAGATCTGAGGTGCAGGGTGAGCCCTCCTGTCGTTCTTCAGACAGGTGTGGGAAGGGGCAGGGGCAGAGCACCCACCAGGAGGATCAGGAGCTCTTCTCTTAGAGTGACTAAACCAGGGGGCATTGGGACAATACTTGACTGAAACCAAGGAGGGAATAGGCACTGCCCTTCCAGGTGGTTGGTATTGATCTCCCACCTCCTCTCTGCAGCACAGCAGTTGCTGCCCATGGAGCAGCTGCCCACCCCAGGTTTTGGGCTGCAGAGCTCCATCATGCCCACAGTGCTTGTTTGTGTTTTGGAGCACAAGGCTCAGGCTCCTGGCTCCCACCTGGCCCACAGCTTGGAGAACTGGAAGGAAATATCCTCCCCCACTTGCTTGAGCAGCATCCAAGCCTTTTGTTGAGATTATCCCACCCTGTAGGGGAGGATGGGGTCTGTTTGAGGCTCCCAAGGAAGTGGTAACTCAGCCATTTGGCTGGGCTACACACAGGCCATGTGCTCCCTGCCTTGGCCATGGATTAGGGTGGGTGTCTCCACAGGGCTCCATCTTTATCTCCTTTTTCTTTTGAGGTTGCTGAAAAGAATGCCAACAGGACTGTGCCAAAACAGAACATGGAAACAGCCAGACATAACCACAGAATGGAAGGAGAGTGATCAGGAGCAGAAAAGACAAGTTTGAAGGTGGACGTGCATTTTCAGAGACAGCTCCAACTTGATGCAAAAGCATTTAGAAATTTGAGTTGAATACAGTGAGTCAGAACAAACGAAAAGCTGAGCTAGTTTCACCTGGAGCAGTGATATTCTATTTCAGCTTCCACAAGAATTTTGCCTTTCCCCACAATGGGCCATGAAAAATCAGTGGAAGTTGCTGTGGGATCTCTGATCCTCTCCCCCCTTTGGCTGAGCTCCCAGCCTCAGCCAGGACAGAGCTCTGCATCCCCATTTTCCCATTCCCAGAGGGCTCCCTCCCACCTGGCTGCAGGCTCCTCTGGAGTGCAGCTCTCTGCATCTCAGCTCCTGACACCACTGGGAGACAGCCAGGAGGAGGAATATCACCCAGGGAGGAAGGCACTCACCAAAGTGAGCTGACTGGCATTATTTCCTCCATCATCCACATTTGGAGCTGGTTTTAAATTTCTCTGATCAAGTAGAGATCTGAAGGCAGCTGTCTCAGATCACCTCAAGTTTGGGCTGTTTCTGCCCCTTGCTTTTATAGCTCTAGCTTTCTTTTTTTCTTTAAAAACAAAAAAAAAAAAAAGGCTTCCAAACAAAATTATGTTTTCAGGTTGAACAAAACACCCATTTAAATATAAATGAAAGCTTTTGAAAACATGGAAAAAATATAACAGGTTGACCCAAAAAATATACTGCCTAATCAGATCAATACAAAGATCCTGTCAAGATTTTTCTCCACAATGCCCTGGAACCAGACAGTATGATTTCTGGTTGTGCAGACATGCCTTCCTGCTATCTTCCTAAATTTTTCTTCATTTTTTTTTTCTCTCCATAGACATCCATAAGGAGGATTTTTTTTAGGAGAATTACTCACTGAAAGTGTTTTTATTAAGTTCCTTATAAAAAAAAGTTAAATGTGCATGCATGAATTGTGAAAGCATATGTTCAGACATAAAAATTTCTGAACATAGTCACACTTATTAAAAATTTTCAGTGAGTAATCCCAAATTCAAGGCTGTTTGGGAACTGCTTTTATTTGCTTTATTCATGACAGAGTTATTTTTCGCTGTTCTCAGTCTGAGATTGGACTGCTGGAACATCTTTATTCATATGGAAAAAATAATAAATATTAAATGTCCCAAAATCCAGGTATCACCATTCAGCCAGCTACTCATGGATTAAGTAAAGGTTTGGTTTTCATTAATGACTGGCCATAATTTGTAAATTTGTAAGGTACATGATAAGATCTTATTAATAATATCAAATAGAATTTAGACTTCAGTGTCTGAAATTCAAAATTAGGTTTTCCAACAGTGTGACTCTCCTCAGCAGTTTGTCTTTGCCTGTTGATTAGCAGTGCTGGACAGGAGATAGGATAGCAGCAATGGGAGTATCAGGCATCGTGTTCCTATTACTGACACGTGCAAAAATCCACATTCTTTTATATGAGATTTATCAAATATAATATTATGACTGTCAACTTTGTTTATTTTTTTAAGCCTATTGCAAAATGGTGGCAGAGCTAAGCAAAACCCCAATTTACTAATTTGAAGTAATTTTCAGAGAGTCTCAGGTATAACAGGAATGGTTGTAGATTGATACTGCAGATAAAATATGTTGAAAACATAGAATAGAGAGATGGGCAATTTAAAGTAATAAGAGGAAATTAGACTATAATGAGTGCTTAAACACAGGGAAATAAACTGATGGAATAGAGAATGGAGCTCTCAGCACAAACAGATAAGGGTGGAGAGATACAAAAGGTATCAGAGCAATACCAAGAGCACACTAAGGCAGGAAAACCAACAGCAAGTGCAGAGGCTACAAGATAAACTGTGAAAAAAACCACTGAGTCCCCCTTTCAGAAGTACATGAGCTACTTCATCTGTGTCCTTTGCAACAGCAAAAGAAGCAGCTGTCAAGGTTTGTGGAGGTGCAGAGGACAATAGGAAAGGACTGAAAGAGTGCATGGCACAGTGATGGAGGCACCTACATCCCCAAGAAAGGATGCACCAACACTAATCATATGTAATATCAGCGATGAAAGCCTTTTCTGCCTACCAGCAGCACTGAAGAATCAAATTTGTAGGAATATTAGATTTAGCTTTTTTGAAAGAGAAAATCTCCAGACCTGGAAGCACTGGGATTTTCCTGGGGTGAAACACACTCAAATGTCTTAGTGGGTGGAAGAAGATTTAGTGGCAATAACAGATGGGCAGGACTGGTGACAGCTGTCTCCCTCATAAGTGGCACCAGTTAGTTGTGCCCCCTGTCTCAGTCTTTGTGCTTGCACAGGGCTGCTACTTCACAGTCCTGCTGGGAGCAGATAAACAGTGCAAGGAGGACACACAGGATGTTTCCTTTATTGTGGAGCAGCAGAAGATGCTTTTTGCTCCAGCTACTGGAAGACTTCTGCACAGGCACTGTGCTCTGTGCACAGAGCATCTGGAGCGCCTGTGTGATCAGGATCCCCATGGTTTTCCTACAAATTATCCCCCTGCATTAATACCCAAGGAAGAAAAATGACAGAATGCAAATATTCAACTGCAAAAATACAAACAACTGTTTCATTGACTTGTTTCTCAAGCTGGTTATCAAGTGCAGGACTGTGTACCAAACTGGTTCTCACTTCATCCACAGCCCTCCAGGTCTATTCCATGAGGGCAGAGCCTGCAGGAGGAAGGGTGAGAGAGGCTGTCCCAGTGCTGGACTCCCCAGCCTTCAGTGCCTGTCACACGAAGTGAAGTGAATCAAATTGGTTCCAAGGGAAAGTTTAATAAAGATGCCTGAAGTGCAACTTATCTGTTAGATTGCGAATTCCCTAGGAAAAAGAAAAAAAAAAAATCATGTTTTTTCAGGGTTTGTTGTGTGGCAGGTGTTTCTGCAAATAAATGAGAGCCCCATCAGACTGAGTGACTTGCAGGGTTCTCCTGCCCATGTGGCACCTGAGCCACAGTGTTAAGCTGGAGGCCTGTGTCCCCATTACCCCATCCCAGACCCAGCTGCTCCCACACCTCAAAACCTGTGCAGGAAAAAGTTCCCTCACTGATTTTCTCTCTGACTCAGATGGGACGGATGGCTCCTGATTTGCTGACATAAAGGAACATATACCTGACAGGCACTGAGAGACAGAATCAAGCAGGATTTCCAACACTGTGCAGTGGCTTTTTCCCAAAGAAAAGTTAAAGTTTGCACAGTTTGAAAACAGCTCCTGGAGAAGATGGCAGCAGCTGAAGGAGTTTGGCTGGAAATTGTGCTACCCCTTGATCCATCCGCAGCTCTGTGAGCGACTCCTGCATCGTTTGAAGGTGCTCGGGATGGCTTCAGGCTTTTGGCTTTTTTATGCAAGCAGATTTTCATGCTTTGATATCTTCTCTGACATGACTTTTGATCCAGTGAAGGTGATGCTGGCACATTTTTCACAGTGAATATTTTGTGTACAGTGCTGCTGGAGCATTGCAGTTGCCTGAGTTATTTTGGAGGAACTCTTTCAAAAAGATGCAGCCTAATAAATGTGATGAAAAGTGAGAGCTCTGCTAACTGCAGTCAGGGTGGCTGCCCTGCTCCAGACCAAGGCATTGCAGCTTGTCAGCATGCAGGCACCATCAAACACAATCCAGGAGGGTTGTGAGAGAAGGGGGAGCACAGCACAGACTGCTCTGGGGCTCTGTGCAGTAAGAACAGCACTTTGGAATATCCAGATCATTCCCCCCCTCCCCAAAAAAGCAGATGATGTTTCAAGCTGTCAGACTGGCAAGTTTTGGGAAAAGTGAAGAAACCCTGGTGGAAAGTCTGTGCTTTGCTGTTCCTGCCAGGGTAAAGCAGCACAGGGAATGAGGGTCACCAGCCAAGGAATGCTTTGTGCCTCAGGGAGCCCCCTGCTGAAGGACTTTCAGCTAATTGAGAAAGTCAAACATCCGTATTCCTGCTGAAAAAGAGGCTGCGCTACCTTCACCGGGCATTTCAGCTACAAAGGGAATTGTTCATAAAGGCAGAAGGAATTAAAGGAGGGAATTAGAGGATGCAGTATTTAATGGGGCAGATTGATGTGCACACTGATGAGATATACTTCAAATTGATTAAATGTCTGTTTTGGCTGAAACAGCTTTTTTTTTTCCCCCTTGGCCAATGCTATCTGTGATTTTTGTTGTTTGTAAGTCATGCCTCTTGCTGTGACCCAGCCAGAACTGAACCTGGCCAAATAAAAGGTGTGCTTAAAAAAAGTTAAAATAAAAAATAAAAAAAAGAAAGAAAAAGAAAAGTTAAAATTGCTACATGCCCTAATTTCTACCATTCCAAGGCCCATGAAAGGAAATGAGTTTTGTGCTAATGCTGGTCTCAATGCAGCAAAGAGAAATCCCAGCAGGGTTGCAGCCTGTCTGGCTGCAGTGTAAGGACTTGTTGGAGCACAGTGCAGATCACACCAGCGCAGCCAAACCCCTGAAAACCCAGGAGGGGACTGGGGCTGTGAGCTGGCACCTTCTCCTTCCCGAACTGCTGAGGCAGCCTCATTCCACTGTGTGTGGAATGGCATGGAAGCACAGTAGCTTGGACCTTGTAGGCATTAGAAGGAGCTAAGCTACCCTGGAGTTATGTTTGTGGGAAATGCATATTTTATGATTGGCTGTTCACAAATATTAAAAAAAATATTATATGTGTTGTGTTAGAGTGTAATGCTGTATTAATTCTCTTAAGTAGTGTGTTAAATATAGTTTTGTGTTATAAAAAAATGTTAAAATAGAAAGTATGCTATGAAGGATACTTTTTTAAAAGAAAGGACTTGCAGGGAGATAGCAGCCACAGGACACCTAAACCTTTCAGAGAAAAAGAATTTATTGCCCTCTTATCAGAAGTAAGGGACTTCTTCCCGCCTGGAACACACCGTTTGGATTAAGAGGAAGAAGTTGACACAGACAAAATCCTGCATTTGAATGGAATTTATGCATCATGTATAAGATGTATGAATATGCAACAGGCTGTTGTTTTTAAGGGTTAATCCTTTGTTAACGTGTGTCTTTTTTTGGGTTTGTGCTGCCCAGAAAAAGGTACCTGGACATCCGTAACTCTTTGGTTCTATTGTCTCATATTGTCCTAATCCAAATTGTCCAAATTATTATTACTCTAGTTGTATTACTATTTTTATAGCCATTTTATTACTATTAAACTTTTAAAATTTTAAAAACAAGTGATTGGCATTTTTCACATGTTCATCCAACTTTTCCAGCTGATGGAGTTGCGCAAGTGCCAGCCCCCATAGTGGGACTTCCACCAGAGTCAGTCTTGCATGGATTTGTTTTTTGGGGGAAAATTACCCAACCAAGATAAATCATTTCAGGCAGAGCAGTTGTAAGAGCTTGTTTACACGAATCTGCTCAGAAAAGTTGATCTGAATTTTTAAGTGGATTAGTTAAACTGCATTAATTAAAGCCCTTTGTGGGAACTGTCAGAATTAAAGTATCTTTGATTTGATTTGGTTTGCTTCTCTTCCAAGGCTAAGTCATATTAAGGCCACTTTACTTGTGAAACAAGAGGTTTAATGCAATTTACTTAATTCACTTTAAACTCCTGCCTTTAGTTAATTTAAATCAACTTTCTTGATTTTCCCTGTATAGACATGCCCAAGAAAAATGAAGACCACTGAAACAGAAACACCTAGGAGAAACTTTGAATAAATCAAAATATTTTACCAGCCCCTCCAGGACACTACTATCCTTGTCACCAACAAGATTTGAGAAGTGCAGGTAACACTGTCAAGGTCCAAGGACTGAGAAACAGATCCTTGGTGCTGAGCTACAGTTGCTCATCAGAGACAAGATGGCCAGTCCTGCAAAAAAAAAAAAAAACAAAAAAAAAAACTTTACTCCAGCCTAAAATAAAAGATTAAAAGTTAAGTAAATGCCTCCTAGCCCTCAAAATAAAAACAGGGCTCAGGCGATGGTCTGTGGAAAAGGAAGAAGAGAGGTTCCTGAATATATGAACAAAGGAAATTTTATTTAAAGCTCTGGTAACAATATCTGCATCCCTCCTTCCTCCTGAGCCAAAAGGCACAAACAATATTGGTAAAATGTTGTTGGAGGAGACCTGCTCTCCTTTTTCATGGAAGTATCATGCCTGTTTCAGGCACTGGTACAGGGAATACCATGCAGCAGCCTGAAGCTGGGAGATCCAGGGTGTGGAAGCAGACAGGTGACTTTGCATCAGCCCTGGCTCTGCAGGACCAGCCCTGAGCCAAGAGCCAATCTCTCCGACAATCCCAAAGTGTCACCTGTGAAAATCAGAATTCCAGGCCAATCTTTGAAAACCATCTCTTTCTACATGTGCAATCTGCTTTCACAAGGCACTTCGATGCCTACAAAACCCCACACCCTCTGTGCATTGCATTTTTCCAGCTCTCAGGTTGGCCCTATGCAGCTGTGAGAAACAACTGCTCACTTTGAAAATTTAAAGAGGTTTATTAAACCTTAACAAAAATAAAACAAAGGACTACATGAGGAAAAAGCTGCAGTGCTGGGAACTGCCCCTCGTGCATACCACACAGTTCATCTTCAAGATGGATGCTCAGTCTTTTATACCCCAGGGGGTTGCATCAGCCAGCCCGGGCCCTTCCCAGAGTCTGTCAGTCAGCTCTTCTCCGCCATTAAACATTGGAGACTGCTTTCTTGTACCTTGATTGGAGATCAGGTGTTTGCCATGCCACCCCCAAGCACCAAGCTTTTCCATTCCCAACTGCCCCATGCAAGGGACACATGTGCAGCTTCTTTGTACCTGTCCTAGACAACCCCGGCTGTCTGATGGCAACAATACAGGGGGGAAAAGGAACTATGGGGAGAACAGAGGACACCTAAACTAAAATGACATAACTATACATCACTAAAGCTTTATTAATATTCACACGATAGTTGTCTTTTAACTGCGAGAGCCAATCATCTCATCATCCATCTATAACACAGCAGCCAGCCCTGCCACAGCCAGCAGCAGGGACAGTGACAGGGCCACTCTGCCCCAGATGAATGATCAGAGCAGGGACTGCCACGTTAAATGAGAGGGAGTGCAAGACTCCTTGTGCTGCTGAGATGCACTTTGGTGTTGATTCATCCTCCACAAGGCAGCCTAAGTGAGAGCAGAGGTGGTGATTAGCGGCACCGTGTCTGTTTGGAGAGGGCTGCATGCATGACTGAGCATGAATGGCCTGATTATGAGTGGGTGGAACTCCACTCAAAGGGGCTGAGCGGGCAGAGCTGAGGCAGCAGCGATTAGCTGCCATGCAAGGTGAGTTATTGTCCCCTGGGATGCTAAAGATGTACTGTTCTTAATAGTTCACTGGCCACATGCATTCCAAAGGTTGATATTGTCGCAGCCAGAAACATTCATTCACATAATTAGTTTACTTTTCCAGTTTAAGCCAAATGGAAAATCCCCCTGTACAGCACTCTTAAGCTGGCTGTTGGGCCAGTGGTGATCAGCAAAGTCCTTTTGACTTTGCAAAGTTGCCTGGGTTTCCCCAGAAGGACATGAGGTCATTTAATCACCTGTCTTATCACAATGCCTTATCACAGGCATTATAGGGATGCTCTGGGATTTTCTCTGGATAATCTGACCCCAACATTTGTAACAGCAGCCACTGAAATCAATGGAAAATGAGCCTTTGTGTGACAGGATTGTCACTTGTCCATGATCTTAATTCCAGGTGTGTGACAGGCATGACAGGACATGACTCATCCCTTGCCAAAAATCCTCTGTGTCACAGATTTGCAGTTATACTTTCCTCCAGAGGAACCTCAGCTACTTACCCACAATAAATGATCTTCAGGTGACTTCCTCTCCCTTCTCTGGGAGTCATGAATATTTGACTTAACAAATTAATCTTTTCACTTCCTTTCATAGGAAGACAGATACCTTTATATATGGAGTGCCTGAAACAGAGGATAAAAAAAAAGACCACAAAAGAAAGAATCTGATTTTTGAGTAACTCTGTTCATTGCAAGGATTAGGCCAGACCCTCAACTGCACCAGAGCAACCCCATTCAAATTAGCAAATGTACTTCTGGATCTCTTTCTATCTCACTGACCCCCCTTTGTAAACCCCAACAGTGTCAGGGCTGGGAAGGATCCACCGAGGTCCTCAACACCAGCATAACCACATCATCAAACTTTGCATCATTTATCAAGTTGTGAAGACTCAGAAGGGCCTTACTCCTCAGGCCCTCCCTTCTCAGCAGGTCCAGCAGGGTCTGCTGCCTTCTAGTGACTCTGTTTCACCACAGCAGTGCTTGGATTTGGATTGAGTGCTCAGGAACATGGCTTTGGGGGAGAGGACCCTGATCTGCATGCTTGGTGTGAATATTGTGCTCCACCACCTCCATGGTGATGGCAAGGGAGTATAACAGCAGTCAGGATGGTGCCAGCATTTTGTGCTGCTTTATTCTGTCTGTTTTTGTTAAGCCTCCAGCAGAAAGGCAGGGTTCTGGAAGGGGCTGCTTGCATGCTCACAGTCCTCCTTGTGTGGCATTCCATCCTGTGAAGAGCCCAGGAAGTACAGGCAGCGCTTAAATTTCCACACACCACTTCCAGTCACCCCTAGAGGCTGATTCTGCTGTGATCCTCAGCAGGATATCTGTGTCTCAAGCCTTGTCCTTCTGTTTACTTGTGTTTGCTTCTGCGTGCTTTGCTCCTGACCTATTCAATGCGTTATTGAGCCCTGCAATTATTTTTCCATTAATTTTCTCCTTTCCTGACTCATTTAGCAAGCAAATACATCTTGGCCCCTTGTGCACTGAGATGCACCATCTAGCCCAGTGTGGTGGAAAGTGGGAACCTGCTGCCTTTGGAAACCCTGCAAGCTGGTATCAGGGAACAATTGTCTCCTGGATATGTTAGTCCAGTTCCATTCAGAGCTTGCTCATGCAAGAAAGCAATTTTTGGCCTGCATTTGTGCAAGAAGACCAAAACAGCCATCTCATTTTCTGTCTCCAGGCAGATTTCCCAAAGATTATAGGAAGAGGATGGGTCTAGGGGCATTCTGGCTAGGAATGCAACAGACCATGGGACAAACGAGCACATTGGCACAACCAGTTGGCTGCTGTGCCCAAAGCAGCCCAAAACTGCTCAGCCTACCTGCTCACTGATGGTCCTCCTGCCCCAAACTGCCTCATAACTGGGTCTAACCCCACAGTGCAAACCCAAGGGGCTGCTCTCTCTGAGGGTTTCACTGCTGCATTGCTTTTTCTCTGCATCTTTAATGAATTTTTGAGAAAACTATAGTAGTGAGAGATTTGTACAAACAGGAGTGCACTGCATGCCCCGAGTGCCTGGGATGAAACAGCATGCCCAAAGCCTCCATGCTGAGCTGCCAGTGTCCTCAAAAGCATATTTTATCCCCACTGGCTCTTTGGGATTTGAAGGTGGCTATTCTCATCACAGGGAAACCAGCCTGCCTTTTTTCCCAGCATTTCTGGTGTAGAACAACATGTTCTGTTGTCCTTCTGCAGCTGGAAGGAAGGGAGTCAGGGGAGATGGAGCAATGTGGCTTCTGTGATGCTCTTTTGCCATTCCCTTTTGTGTCATGCTTTTTTGTTTACTTGGAAAGGCAGGGCAGAGATGCTGGCCTTATGTGATGAGAAGCAGTTTTGCTATGAGGTAACAAAAACTATTACCCAAAAGGAAGATTGGAACAAAAATGAAAGACTGGAGTGTTATTTCCAAAGACTGAAAGGGCACATGTGCCAAGAGCTATCATAAAGTGAGTCCTTGCTGTCAGAGAGGTTGTCTGTCTGGTAACACGTCAATATTTTCCCAAGATATTGAGGAAGGAAGGGTCCCAAAATATTTCCCTAAAATGACAGCACGAAACCAGAAGAAACAGCCAATGAATTCATCAATCTCAACCTTTATTTTGTCTCACACAGAGATGGTGGGTGGTGCAGAGCTCCCTTTCTCCATGGCTGTGGGAAGCTTTCATCGGCCTGTAGGATCCTGATGGGGTACAAGGACGGTGGGTAGTGTGGAGACCCCTTCATCCATGGCTGGGAAGAGCCTCCAGAAGCCTGTAGGACCATAATGGGGTACAGACCAGGGATAACTGTGTTTCCTTACCTTTGGGTCAAGGCTCTTGTAGAAAGTTCCTTGTAGAAAGTTCCTTGTAGAAAGTTCCATACTCTCTGGGTGGTAGAGGAAGGAGAGGGAGGGTGTGTGCCAGGTGCCAGTCATGTCCCTGTCTGGGGATCCAGCTGTCAAAGGCAGGAACATCAAAGATTGGAGCAGCCCCACCTCCAGCAGCCCCTGCCTCCACGACTGAGGCTCTCCCAGCCCCAGGTCAAGGCTGTCCAACCCACACCTCCCTGGGGGAAGGAAATGTCCAAGCCCAGCCACGTCGCCAACCCCACTGCAATCAAGGCCACCACCAGAGATGGCCACTGCCAATGTTCTGCCTGCTGTGACACATCACCAGGGCTGTGTACATGGAGAAAAAGATGTGTTTGCCATGACTGGAGGGGGCTCCCAGCTCCCTGTAAGGCTGAAGGCAACTCTAAGGCCAAAACAGGGTATAAGTACGAGGTCATCGCCAGCACACCCTGCCACTGCCAGTGTTCTGTCTGCTGTGACACATCCCCAGGGCTGGTGCCTGGAATTAGCACTGTATCACTGTGACATGGCTATTATCTTCCACCATTCAGCTGAGAAGAAACAATTAAATAATAAAAATACATAAATAAATTAATTAAAATAGATAAACAACCTCTGGCAATATTGTGGTGGAAAATTAGGCAGCTGTAGCAGCTATTTAAAGAACAGCACTTCTGAAAATGTTAAAAAAATAATTTAAAGCAGCAAGTCCTACTCGCTGCCCGAGTGTAAAGAATTGTGTGGTACTTGCTGCTGAGATTTGTGGGTTTGAAGACTAAATTCTTGAAAAATGCTTGTCAAGTTGACTGGAGGCAACATTTCACACTTTTAGAATTAAGGACATGTCCAGTGCAAAATGAAGCATCCACAAGTGGCTGAGGGTGCTGAGCACAGATTAGAATGAACTGCAAGGCTCACATCTTTCTTTCCCTGAAATAAACCAAAGAATTGCCAGAGACTGTCCTGTGCTACACACTTCAGCTGGACACTAGAATAAAATTCAGGAATTACTTCCCTTCTGCTTGGTTCACTGCAGGCTGCTACACACACTTTTAATTGGAGGGGCTCCCAGCTCCCTGTAAGGCTGAAGGCAACTCTAAGGCCAAAACAGGGTATAAGTGGGAGGTCATCACCAGCACACCCTGCCACTGCCAGTGTTCTGTCTGCTGTGACACATCCCCAGGGCTGGTGCCTGGAATTAGCACTGTATCACTGTGACATGGCTATTATCTTCCACCATTCAGCTGGGAAGAAACAATTAAATAATAAAAATACATAAATAAATTAATTAAAATAGATAAACAACCTCTGGCAATATTGTGGTGGAAAATTAGGCATCTGTAGCAGCTATTTAAAGAACAGCACTTCAGAAAATGTTAAAAAATAATTTAAAGCAGCAAGTCCTACCGGCTGCCCGAGTGTAAAGAATTGTGTGGTACTTGCTGCTGAGATTTGTGGGTTTGAAGACTAAATTCTTGAAAAATGCTTGTCAAGTTGACTGGAGGCAACATTTCACACTTTTAGAATTAAGGACATGTCCAGTGCAAAATGAAGCATCCACAAGTGGCTGAGGGTGCTGAGCACAGATTAGAATGAACTGCAAGGCTCACATCTTTCTTTCCCTGAAATAAACCAAAGAATTTTGCCAGAGACTGTCCTGTGCTACACACTTCAGCTGGACACTAGAATAAAATTCAGGAATTACTTCCCTTCTGCTTGGTTCACTGCAGGCTGCTACACACAGTCTCTTTAATTGACAGGACCAGAGGCACTGGACACAAAAAAAATGCACCAGGTTCCCTCTGAACATCACGAAACACTTTTTGACTGAGAACTGGCACAGGTTACCCAGGGAGGTTGTGGAGTATTTGACCTTGGAGGAATTCAAAAGCCACCTGGACATAGTCCTGGGCAAGTGGCTCAGGGTGGCCCTGCTTGAGCTCAGGAGCTGGACCAAATAACCTCCAGAGGTCCTGTCCAGGCTCAGCCCCTCTGTGAGTCTGTGACTCAGGCACCAGCCACCCAGCTGACAGACAGAGTTTGTGTGATGCTGCATGGGCTCTCAACGAGCAGCCAGGGATGACATCCTCTGTGGGCAAACTCTGACCTCCCTTTGGACACCACCAGAACAGCAGGTGATTTACAACTATCAGATCATCAGACTGCAGTTTTCCTGGCAGTGCAGCTGTTAGCTGGGCAGTCTTCATCTGGGAAATTAAGATTCCAAAAGATTCACTGGTCCAATGCACTTTGGACTTAACCCAAGGCAGCGGTCTCATCTGCTGCCTTCGGTAGCCACACTGCCCCTGAGGAAAGCAAGTGTTTTCCAGACATCCCTAAAGCTTCTGGGATGAGAACCAGACTGAGCAGTCTCAGCAGTTCATTACCCATTCCTGTGCCTGGGTGCAAAAGAAGGTGCTGATGTGCTGGAATCCTGCAGCACTTTGCACCTTCCCTGCTCTCAGTCCTTGCAGAGGTAAGTGGTTACACAGGGTGCACAGCAGTGATGGCTCCAGCCTGCCGTGCTTCCAGATGGGAAGAGCAGCACTGGCACTGGAGAGCCCTCCTGAGAGCTCCTGCCTGCTTTGGAGACACTGGGACTTCATGGATGTCATCTGAGTTCCAGATAAACCTGTGGACTTTGTGATGGTCTTCTGAACCCAGCACAAGTTCTGAACTGTTTAAGATTTTTGTTCACTTGTTGTTTCTCATTTCCTCCTTTAAAAATATCCTCACTCCTTTGTTAAGATACTTTTTAAATCTCTCAGTGACTAAACCACGTATGAAAATGAGTAAATGCACCTTGGCCAGGTTTACATGCTGCGGTTTAGAGATGACTATTCAATAGTAAATAAATCCTGGCCGCATGTTTTTTCACCTTTTTTCTCTGTAAAGAATCCTTTGGAAATCCAGCACAGCTGGCACTTGAGTATTTGGGCTATTTGGCTCCCTGTGTAGCTGCTCCATCATGAAATGTAGTGATAGTCAGACAAGTAATTGCATAAAAATGGCACCTAGGTGCTGAAAATAGGTGTTTTCTGTGGGCCTCCAGAGGCATGTGTGCTGATTTTAAGGATCCATTGGGTTTTTTTCTCCCTCTCTCATTCCTGTGGCTGGGATGTGCTAACCATGTTGTGCTCAGATGTCCTGCCTCTCCCACTGCAGTGCCAGCTAATGTCTGATTCCAGAAGCTTTGCAGTTGGCAATGTTTTAATAAGCAGAAAGAGCACAGCTTGATTCTCAGGTAACAGGCTGAGCTAGCTGTGCTGGCAGTCAGAGCAAAAAACATGGTATTGACTTGAAGACTGACTGAATTTGGAATAGAAATTGCGGAGGAGGAATAAATGTGGCATACCAGGATGTCACTTTTACACTTTCCAGATGATAACTGCACTCTAAAGTGGAGAATCTCTGACAGTGACATCCTTTCTCAAGCATCCAACATCTTTGCCTGTACTTGGTCCTCCTGCAAACCCCCTCTTTTCCCTGCTTTGTCTGAATCACTGTGTATTCTTCACAAAACACACTGTCACAGGCTCTGTTTGTGAGAGTTACTCAAGCTTGTTTCCATGTTAGAAGTCATGTTTTATGAGGAGGTGGATAGGTGAGGAGGGGAGAAGCTTCCACTTGGGCAAGGGCATTGCAAAGCCCTCACTGGGGACAAAAGTTGCAGGCTAAGTAGCACATCTCTGGCTGTGCTGCATAAAAAAAGTGCCTGGAAACTCTTTTCTTGCCTCTCACTACAACATCTTTCACACCATCCATGAAATCAACATCCAAGAGTAGTTTATCTCATCACTGTCTGCTACACCATGGACCAGGATATTTATTCCTGGGACATCAGTTGGAATCTCAATTGCCTGGGATATTTGGGATGTCATCACATGATATCACAGAGGGAGCAGATGCCTTCTGGAGGGCAAAGCCACATCTGGGTGGGTGTCCTGGTGCAGAAAGGAAGGGGAACAAAGGCTAGAAGCAGATTGTGTCCTTCTGGTGGCAGGATCAGTGCTTGATGTAAGACCCCGTGGCAACTGAAATACCTAATTTATTTCTAGGAAAGGGTGAAAAAAGGATTAAAAGCAAGAAATCAGGCTCTTCACGTTTCTGGGAGAGAGAGGCAGTTTGATAATAAGCTGCTTTCCCCCCAGCAGCTCAGGGTGATGTACTTCCCAGAGCCAGGTCCCTCAGGACAACACCCTTGGCCAGTGTGGCTGACCCTCTAAAAATCCTGTTAAGAGTGTGAAAGCAAATGTCTGTGAGTGAATGATGCCAAAGCCTCCTTCAGAGGGCAGGGAGCTGGCCCTGCAGGGACGGATGTTTCACAAACTGCCTTGCACCAGGATGCCTCAACCCTCCAGGAGAAAGAAGCTCCACTGTGCCCACCTCACCTGCTCCCAGAGGCAGCTTCTCTCTTCCCCAAAGAACCCCAAAAATGTCTCAAAACATGTGTGTCTAGAAAACATCAAATCATAATTTTATCAGGCCACATTTGGCACCAAGGATCAAAATTGGGCCTATGGAAAAATCTTTAACAATACCAGGGAAAAGTCAAAAACATAGTGAGAGTGGTCATTTGTTTGCCTCTAAAAGGTGTGTTTGCAGCCCAGTTGTAATATTCCTGGAGAACCCAAATAAGGGAACAATTATAAAGAAAGCTCAAAATATCGCACTCCACTCTTCAGGCCTTGTGTAATGTAAACTAAATAAAAGTTCCTAATGGAAAAAAGGGTAAATGAGTTATTTTTAAAATTTATTTTAATGGTGACTGTGTTATTAATAATGTATTTAGAGAGTTATTTTCAGCTATGTCCCTAGATCCAGTCAAATAATTACATGCTCCAGGACAAGAGTAAAAGGATGAGGAACTACATATATCTTAGTGACCAGTTCTATAAATAAGCTGCTAAAAATTAGTAACCACTGTCATAGCTGGCTCAAGAGACACTTGTTAACTAATTATGGATCAAGCTGTGCATTAAAATTAAAGCCATTTGCAGGATATTACAGTAAATGTAATGTTCCCAAGAGACGTTAGATTGAACAATCTTGGAACCTCAAGTGGCTGTGTAACCTCTGCAGCCTTAGCAGTGCAAAAAACAAGCTTTCAAACATTATTTGAATGTCACGGAGGGACTGGATAGAAATGCTACCTAGGAGGGGTCATTCCTTGAATTTCTTAACCTGAAGATCCTCTAGAAGATGTACTGACAGCAACACAAATTCTGGGTAGGCTGCTCAGATATTGGCAGGGTTTTTGGCCATTGCTGCCTGGTTCTGTGTTTTACAGTTGTGCATGATGGGATCAGCTGACTTGCCATGATATAAAACACACAGAATAACAGCACAGGCATTCTGGTCCTCAAAGCTGTGTTTCAGGAATGTGAAGTTTGTTTCCTGATTTAATGCTGCCACAGTCAAGCAGATTTGGTGCATTACATAGGACTAATAAGAAGATTTCATGAGTATTTTGAAATTGTGAGTAACCTGAGAGAAAGGAGAAAGTATATTGGCAAATAAAGCATACTTTCATGTAAATCACAGATAGAATTTCCAGGAATTTATCCTGGGATGGAATCTGAGGGCTGAGTGACTGAAAAAGTGAGTGCACACAGGGGATCTTTATCACTTTGAGGTGCAGCTTGATCACCAAAAACAAAATTGAAAATTTAAAATAAAAAAAGAAAAATGCAATACACAATGTAACCTTGAACATCAAAAGGACCAACCAGGTTGCCAGAGAGGACTGGGATATTTCCACCTGCTTGATTCCTTTCCTCTGACTAAAATATTGTTAATATTTTAGTATATTGATTGCTGCTTACTTTTCTGGAGCAACACCTTTAAAAATCAAGCTGTGCAATACAGAGATGAACCTGGGTGATGACTGGTTGAGATCAACTGCAGGAGACAGCACTGTAAAAAAAAAAAAAAGACAAAAATGTGGATTGAAACTAAGCCTTCCTTTTTTTTCCCCTTAATTTGGATTAATTTTTCCATTTGCCAATATAGAACAGAGCATCTGGTTGCAAAGAAGATGGTAGCTGGACTGCAGCATTCAATTACAACTAATCTGCATCACTAGATACTTCTAATGTGCCTGGAAACTATTTTGATCCAAGCCTAATTGGTTTATTGTACGCATTTACAGGTACAAAAGAAAACAAAAATTGTGACTGAGCTAAAATTCAGCTCATTATTTGCTATTGCGGCATTAATTATTGACCAGATTCTTCAGTTACTGAACAATTTAAATCTGTCATGAGCAGTAGTCATTCTTCTGAACAATGTGTTGGAAGCTGGTCTATGAGAGATGAATCCTTGAAATGTGGAGTAATAGCACAGCCCAGTGGCTTGCCAAAGAATAAACCACCACTTAGGGATTCACAGATCTGGGCAATTGAATGTGTTTTATCCAAAAGTCTGGGAAAAGTGAAAATGGGAAATTATTCTGGGGTCAGGTAGAAGTGAATTCTTTCTTCTAATCCATTTTCTTTATCCAAAATCATTCTGAAAAACTGCTTTCAGCTTTGTTGGCTACAAAGCTCATTGTCACACTCATGTAATTGTATATAGAACTCTTTAAGACTGTTACTCAAAACTATATTTTAAATACTAATTTCATTTAGAATAATTCATGCTCTAAAGTATGTCATTGTTACAATTCTATTGTTGCAAAGAATTATTCTTTGTCCCATTATTACCTTACATACTTGCTTGGATCTGCTTTTATTTTCATGTACAATTTGCATATGTCCAAGGAGTCCTCTGAAATCTTTTGACACTGGCTTAGGTGGACCCATGTATTTTAGAAAATAGTTGATGTCTGACAAAAAATGCACCACCACCACTACCACCCTCAAATTAGTGTTGGACTGGAGGAGAGGTGTGGGATGTTGTGGCTGCATGGGCACCAGCTGGGGTTTGGGATGGGGTCAGGGCTGTGCCAGGGCTGGGGAGCAGCAGAATTTTCAGCTGGGCAAGGCAGGAGGGGTGGTGGGCTGGCAGGATGTTGTGTGCCTGTTTCCCACCCCATCAGGAAGAGGGGATGTGTTTAAGGATGCCCTGGGATGTTGGGATCATTAGTTTATCTGAGTGACCCCAAGAAAGGTTTGAGAGTCTCTTTTCCCAGTCCGGCACTTAAAAGAAGGAGTCAGGGCTCTTCATTTCTCGGTCTCAAGGTTATTTATTTTATCTTATCTATAAAAAATTTTCTCCTGCCCTGACAAGGTCAGTTCAGCAGGACAGTCTGAGGCACTCTCCCGCCCTGACGAGGCGGCGTCATCTTTTATACTACAAACTACGTATATTATATTTACCTTTAATTCCCAATACCTTTCACCCTTGTTAGTCAGTGCACTTCCACCATGACCCAATCCACAAGTGCCAACGTCACTACAGAAGATGGATGACAAGAAGAAGAAGGAAGGACCATGAGGCAGGACCTGAATCCTCCATCTTGTCTCCATACCCCACTGTACCAAAATCCTAAAATCTACATTTCACCCTGTAAATGTGTCATCCCTGCACCATTCAAACTTGTGTGATTCCCATGTCCTCATACACAGGTGGCACATCCCTAGAAGGGTCAAAGTCAAGCCACCAAGCAACTTTTGGCAACATTCCAGGACCTCCGAGCCCCCCAAGGGTTCTCTCGGTAGCTCTGGACATCCAGAGTGATGTGCTGAGTTCCCACACTGGGACACAGGCCATGGAAGGGCTGTCTAGTTCCTCTTAACCATTGTTGTGACCATGTTCACAGGGGTCTTAGGATGAGGGAAGAGACAAGGATCTGACTCCATGTTTCAGAAGGCTTGGTTTATTATTTTAATATATATATTATATTAAAACTATACTAAAAGAATAGAAGAAAGAATTTCATCAGAAGGCTAGCTAAGAATAGAAAAGGAATGATAACAAAAGGCTTGTGGCTGGGACAGAGAATCTGAGCCAACTGACTGTGATTGGCCATTAATTAGAAACAACCAACATGGGACCAATCACAGATGCACCTGTTGCATTCCACAGCAACAGATAATCACTGTTTACATTTTGTTCCTGAGGCCTCTGAGCCTCTCAGGACGAAAAATCCTAAGGAAAGGATTTTTCATAAAAGATGTCTGTGACATGTTGTCTGTCTGGGCTGTGAGGAGGGTCCAAACAGGGCTGTGGAACACCTGAGAATGGAGCTCATGCATGTTAACACATGGATAAGGCAAATACCTGTCCAAGTCACCAGGAAATAAAAGGGAAAGTGTTGTGCCTTAGTATGCCTCCTCTAATAAACAGAAATATCTTAATTTAAGAAGAATTGCTTTTCCCCTTGGGATGAGTAGTGACCCCATCCCTCCACAGGCAACACAGCTTGTCACAAAACCTGCAGAGAGTCCAGATCTGGACTAAGGATACGCCGGGTGGGAGGGACAGGATGGGAGCCCCTGTGGTCAGGAAACATTTTTTAAATGAAAGAAGATCATGTAGTGCTCAAAGAAGACAAAAAAACTGACACAGAAGTGACAAATGAAAAACAAAGAACAAAGGCTTTGAGGGGTGCCACTTGAGGCAGATTCAGGTCAGAACCTGTGTTAGCAGTGTAGCAGGCATGGGTCACCAGCAACACAGATTCCTCTCTATTGACTAGAGGAAAAAACCCACCCCTCCTAGATAATTCCCTAAATTAATTCTACCAGAAGATGCTGCAGATAAGAGGTGACCTTGCACACTGAGTCAGTTTGTTAAACAAGGTACAGCTGACATGGCCAAGTCCTGCACACCACAAGTCTCTGAATCTGAATTTTAGCACTGTGTGTGGCTTAAATAAATCAAGTTTCCACCATTGCTAGTCCCATGGGTAGCAACGAATTGGATTAAATAATAATTACTAATACAGCTATAAAGGAAAAAAAAAGGAGGCTAAAACTCTGAGCTGTATTTAGTACTCTTAAATTTCTATACGGTTTCAGAGGCAAATAAATGTAATATGCTGGCATTTTAACCAGCAAAAAACCAAAAGTGCACTTCACTAACAAAGTCCCTGAGGATTTAAGGATTCGTGGAGGCAGACATAGGAAAGGCAAAGCTCAGCACCACTCTGGGCTCTGGATGCTGGTGATTGCAAGCAGTGTTGGTTTCACAAGATGCAGCCTGAACTCCACATGGCCCTGTAGCTCTGGAAGCATCACCTCTAGGCTGCAGCGTGGTGCCAGCACAGTCTCAGCTGGCCATTACACATGGCAGTGACCCAGGAGCTGGAGAAATTAACAGTGTGGTTCCCACAAGCCCTGCTCAGTCACAACCAGGTGCCAAACATGACTAAATCTGGTGGGTAGGCCTTGATGTTTGAATTTACCCAGCTTCAGGAGGCTGCAGTGACACTACCTGCTGCCAAAAACTTCCCCAGACCCAGTATGGCTTTAGCAGAGCACCCTTCCAAAAGGACACATTCCTCTTTCACCTATTTTTCTTCTGATCCAATCCTGTGTATGTTGCCAGAAGATCTCTACTATTCATGTTCCTGGGAGACAGAGAAGGGACCTCAAAAATAGGAAAAAAGTCCACCCCTGTGGCACCCAGCTACATTGAGATGATCTGTGTAAGCATTGTCCTGTCCTGAGCATTTGCCTGTTGACCAGCTGTGAGCAAAGAATTTCCTTCCTTCCTTCCTTCCTTCCTTCCTTCCTTCCTTCCTTCCTTCCTTCCTTCCTTCCTTCCTTCCTTCCTTCCTTCCTTCCTTCCTTCCTTCCTTCCTTCCTTCCTTCCTTCCTTCCTTCCTTCCTTCCTTCCTTCCTTCCTTCCTTCCTTCCTTCCTTCCGCCCCTTCCTTCCCCCTTCCTTCCCCTTCCGCCCTTCCTTCCTTCCTCTTCCTTCCTTCCTTCCTTCCTTCCTTCCTTCCTTCCTTCCTTCCTTCCTTCCTTCCTTCCTTCCTCCTTCCTTCCTTCCTTCCTTCCTTCCTTCCTTCCTTCCTTCCTTCCTTCCTTCCTTCCTTCCTTCCTTCCTTCCTTCCTTCCCTTCCTTCCTTCCCTTCCCTCCTCCTTCCTTCCGCCACTTCCCTCCTTCCTTCCTTCCTTCCTCCTTCCCCTCCTTCCCTCCTTCCCCTTCCTTCCTTCCTTCCTTCCTTCCTTCCTTACAGGCCACTTCCTTCCTTCCTTCCTTCCCTTCCTTCCTTCCCTTCCTTCCTTCCTTCCTTCCTTCCTTCCTTCCTTCCTTCCCGCCACTTCCTTCCTTCCTTCCGCCACTTCCTTCCTTCCTTCCGCCACTTCCTTCCGCCTTCCTTCCTTCCTTCCTTCCTTCCTTCCTTCCTTCCTTCCTTCCTTCCTTCCTTCCTTCCTTCCTTCCTTCCTTCCTTCCTTCCTTCCTTCCTTCCTTCCTTCCTTCCTTCCTTCCTTCCTTCCTTCCTTTTACAGGGCACAGTGTGCTTCCCTGCCATTCAATTTTCCTTTTTTCCAACATGTCAGGCTCCAAGCCTGTCTGTCTATCCCTGATTTTCCTGCTTAGGTGTGTCTGACTGAAGTTCAAGCTTGTGTAATTTGTCCTCCATCAGGAACACCCTCAAGAATCATGTCCACATCTCCAGCACCCAGACACGGATCACAGCCAAATGACAGGAAAACAAACATTTCCTTCCCCTTTCCTGGAGTTATGGATGTCCTTTCATCAACACCCGAGATCACCCTGATATTTCTTCAGTTTATTGGCTGTGGGATATTGGCACACAGGTCTGCCATACTAAAACTCTGGTTCCAGTGGCATTATCTTCTCAATCCCTGTTGATTGAATGTTTCTCAGAGAGTCTTGTACACAACAGTCTCCCAGAAAATGCAACATGTGAAGATCCTTTCATCCAAAATCCCAAGGGATTCACCTAAGAAATCACATTCCAGCTCATAACTGTTCTTGATGCGATATAAGATAAAACACCATTTTTTTTTTTTGGTGTAGAAATACTATGTAACTACTAGAATACCATCCTTTGTCAGAGTCTTCCTAAAGGAAATATGCAGAATATATTTTCTTCTTGCTTATGCATTGTTCTGCTGCTGTAGGCTATTTCCGTTCCCTTATTTATGACAAATTCATTCCAAGTTGTCACTAAAGCATTGCCATATGCTGCCCTTTGTTTTGTGAGGACTGTTACCCGAAGTTCTTATTTTACAACGTATTATCAGTTCTGTGCTTCTCTTGCCTGATTTTAGCATTTTCCAAAGTTTTTTGAAGAATGTTGTGACTTCCAATGGCAAGCATGTGATACTGGAAGTTGCAGATCCCAGAAGTTTTTCTACTCAGGAAAAAGGGCAGGATGTCCTTCAAAGTACAGTTCAGCTTTTCAGAGACCTAATTCCAATTCTTCCTTTTTTGTTCTTTTCCCTTTACCCAGTCACTTATCACTGGAAGGAAGACTGTTTCATTCTACTCCTTGTCTCATCCCTCATGAACTTTGTCTTTTCCATGTATATTACCTTCGATTTTTACCTTCCTCTCTCAGTATCTGAATTTGTACAATTTAGGGCTTGTAATGGTTTCAGGCAGATAAAATATGTCATTCAGGAATGGCTTGGACTGTGCTTGATGTGTTTACCTTCCTCACTCAGAAGGTGAAAAGTTTCAATAAAATGATGTCCTTTTTGTCTAATTTCCTGCTTTGACTTGGTCTTTTCACTCTCCTTGAAAGCAGAGTGAGTAAGTACTTGGGGACCATGTAATTCACTTATAATTGAAACAATAGACCATAAAGGCTCCTTGAGAGCAATTACATCTATCGAGCCAATGAGTCAGTTGTGCATTTGCACCAAGTCCAAGCAGTAAAATATATTTATGATTTTTTTTTAATGAAAGTTACTGCTCACTTAGTCTTTGGAGTCAGCACAATGCATCATGAGACAGGGAGGCTTAAATGTGAATCTTCATGAGCAGTGTGCATGACTTACAATGAAAAAGGATTGCAGTAGGCTTTGTCTGGGCATGCTGCACTCAACCAAAGAATTTGTATGTATCTGATTAAATGTGGTCTGAAACATAATGGTTAATCTAAGAAAAGTGAAGTAAAAACGAAAGCAAATTTGAGAGCATGGTGCTCAAGACTAGATACTGAGAAGGGGATAAACTGTGTAATACTAAAATTAGAAGTGCCTCAATTCCTTTGTTTGCTTTTATCTTCAACCACAACCTAGGCTGACTCTGCTGACAAGCCTAGTTTAGGTCAGGAAAAAGCAATTACACTGCACTAAGCCACCTGTCCAAGGGGGATTCTGGGCAAATGAAATCCTGTGCAAGACGCTGATTATAAATGAAGGAGTCTGGGATCAACTACTGTGTCAGAAACATGGCTGTGTGTATGATGCAGCTGTGCCTGTGCCCTGTAATGCTCTGTGATCCTGGACGTGTCACTCATGTGGGGGCCAATATCCAAACCAAGGTCTCTAAAAATGGAGAGCAAAGTGCTCTTTACCTTTTCCTTCTGTCTTTTTTGGGTGATCAGTAGGGCACCTGCTCCTTCATTAGGCAGCACAGAGATGGTAAAGTCCATGAGGCCATTGCACATGTCTAGCAGCCCAATCCAGCCCAATACACAGGAATTCACAGGATCATTAAGGTTGGAAAAGACCTCTGAGGTCATTGAGTCCACCCCTGTGCTCACCCCTAAACCCCCAAGTGCCACATCCACATGGCTTTCCAGCACTTCCAGGGATGGTGATTCCACCACTTCCTTCTGCAGCCAGCTTCAGTGCCTGAACCACCCTTTCAGTGAAGAATTTTTTCCTAATATTTAATCTAAACCACTCGGTATGATTCAATTATGAGAGATGCCTCTGCCTGAGTTAAGGTGCAAATCAGACCATATGCTGAGTACAGATTTTATTCATCAGTTAATTGAGGGTAGAGAGATAGAAATAGCAGGAAAGGGAGGGCAAGAGAAAGGGAGTGAGAGACAGAGAAGTTAAGCAAAAGATAACATCACCATGTGAATTCCTACATAGTCCCACTGGTGCTTCTTCACCCTGGTCCTCACTGGTGGAGGTCCCAGAGTCCTTCTTCTGGTTGTACCACTTGTGTACAGTCCAAGTCCTGAGGATTCAGGGAGTGTAGATGCCATTCCTGTAACTTCAAATGGGATGTGCATAAGCACTTGCTTCCTTTCCCACAGTTTGCTATGGTGGGAATTTTTGTCTGGATGCTAACCAAACCTCCACCTCCATTAGGCCTGGAATAAGCACCTCCTCCTTCCTTCTGTGCTGTCTGTGCTTATCTCAGGTTCCACTGTGGTGGCTTATCTTATGGGAATGGGATTTTGAGACATTTAACTGCATTCTTTAAGTCCTCACACCACCCTGGCCATTTCCTCTAGTCCTGTCACTTGTCACCAGGGAGAAGAGACCTCCACATCTCCACAGCCTCCCTTGTAGACAGAGTAGTCCATTCTCCCTGTATGAGACAGAGACAAAGAAAACACATTTAAGGCCTCGGAGTTGGGGCAACTCCGTGGTCTTATGAGTTTGGAGGTCCAATAAAGAATTAAATTAAACAAGTGGTTCCATGGAATACCTATGGATTAGTGTGGGAAGCACTTTGGCCTCACTAATTCCAGCACCCAAGCCAAGAGCCGTGGTCTTCAGTGCCACGTAAGCAGAGCAGCACATTCAGAGGCTGCTGAGGTGCCTCTGCTGGGCCTCTACAGTGTGGCTCTGCAAGAAATATGTGCTTTATGTTCTTTATGTGATGAGGCTTGTTCCCTGCTCTGCAGAAATGCTCTTTTCCAGGGAGAGTGTTTCAGCTCCCTCTTAAAAGTGAGCGTGCATTAAAGTGCTTCTCACCGCAGAGATAATTGAGTACATGTACAGCATCTATCACAATAAAAGCCAAACCTCAGACAGATACTAGGGCACTATCAAAGACAAAAAAACAATAAATAAGAATTCATAAGGTTTTCAATCCAGTGCTTTCTGCCACCACTCAATCCATTAAAATAAATAAATCAAATGTTTGTGTACAGCACTTAATTCTACACAGTATACAGGCACCACTGCAATACAAATACAATTTACAGCTATTACTACTAAAAATAATTAATAAACCTATCATTTGTTGATTCTTCTCTCTTCTTTAAAACTGCCTCTCTTTTTTGCTTTTTGGAACCTTTCATATTTTTCTACTTGAAAAATTATCAAGTCATTAAAAAGAAAATTGAATTTTTTTATAACAAATACCAAGTAACAGCAAATGTTCACATCCAGGTTATAAAAATGAGGTTTATAATGGCAATACTTATAGATCATTCCTGTTACCACATCAGCAGGGCATCACTACAACATAGTGCTCCACAAAAATGACATATGGAGCAGCACTGAAAATAACAAGAAATTTCTTGGTATGTCTGATTTTTTTTTACTGTTAATTCAATGAGCCACCAGCCCTGGTTTCCTTAGTTTGTGTTTTTCATCCGGTTAGATTGTTTGGGGATTTTTCAGAGATGCAGAGGTTATGAGAAAATGGGGGTTCTTTTATATCCACCATTTTAGTTTTGATATTTCCCCTGAATTGTGACAGAGAAAATACTATTTAAATACCACTTTTATAATACTGATAAAAAAGAGAAGGGAAACTATACCTTTTTTCATGAGGTCAGATAATCTTTAGGGAACACACGAGCTTTTTACAACCTTTTTGAGTTTCTTTTTACTTCTTCACAGAACAGCAGCAAATTCTTGAAAGGACGGACCACCTGCAACTTTGATTTCATGGAAAAAGGGATGGAGGTTTTTAGCACTTCCTTGGAGTCAGGCCAGGTTCTGTACTTACACTGGCATTTATTTAAAACAGATTAATGGGTTTGTGCTGACAGAGCTAATGCTCAGGAAGAAAACCACCTGTCAGCAAGCCGGGCATCTCATCCAAACCTGTGTGCCAGGTGGTCAAACTCATCATTTTGAGAGTTTCAGCACCAGCTTCTGAATCCTCCAGGACTTTGCTTCTATGAGCATTCCTGGCATGAGCATCCCCAGCTCCTCCAAGCTTCAGCACCCCTTTGTGTACTAACTGATGCTTTGCAGGCATTCCCAGAAATTTTATGAGCTTTTTGGCTAAGACACAGATGCGTTGACTTTTAAAATATTTTTTTTAAAAAATCATTAGATTTGAAAAATTCCCAATTAGGAATTTGCACAAGGGACCTCCCTTTGTTTCTGAATTGCACAAGGCTTAAGATATCTCATAGAGGTTTTGGATAATTGCCTCAAGGAGTGCAAATTCCTCTCTCTCTCTGCTCCTGGTGAGCTCCAGTCATTAACAGGATAAACTGTACAAAGCAGCCTGGCTGCAAGAGAAGAGCACAATGCAATACAATACAGCTCATCCCCATCCACATGGGGAGGAAAACTCAGGTGAAATAATAGTCAAAAAGTTTTTAGACGAGACAAACCTTGGGTGCATTGCCATGGGTTAGAGTTTTGTACTGGCTGAGCTGATGTTGACTTTTTCAATCCCTGGCACAATGAAATTACATCTCTGAAATCTGCCAGTGGGGTGCACCTGTGGCTGCCCGTGTGTGTCTCAGCACTCCTGGAGCAGCCCTGGCACACCCGCAGCACTCACACCCACCAGAGTGCACAGCTCGCTGTGACAGAGAAAACTGGGACGGGACAGCCCATGCACAGCTTAAGGCCAGCTGCAAGATGCCACAAATTACAAGAAAAGGTCACATTCCCTTCTCTCCAGGGCTAAACAAAGTTCATGTTGGGAAGGTGGTGTGCCTGCTGAACACAGCCCCAGGTCTACTCTCCTGCAGGGCAAGGAGGAAACAAACACGGGAAGGTGCAAACTGAGGCAGTTCAGAAAATAGCAATGTTTGTTTTGACAACACTTGCCTTCCTGAGTTGGTAGGATTTTCCTTGGCTTTAAAACCATAGTTTCAACACTTACCATGCCCAACGTGTGCCAGCAAATTAATGCAGTTTCAGGGGTGGGGGAGAACAACTAATCAAAGTAGGAGGGTGGAGGAGCTGAGAGATCTTAAGAAAGAATGTTCTGAGGGAAGAAATTGCTGCCCTTCCTTCTGAATATTGTTGTGTTTGCTCTCCTGTTGTTCTCATATGGCATTTCACATGAGCAGATAGTGATAGGACAAGGGGGGGGATGGTTTTAAACTAAAAGAGAATGGATTTAGATTAGATGTCAGAAAGAAATTGTTTCCTGTGAGGGTGGTGAGGCACTGGAACACATTGCTCTGAGAAACTTTGGATGCCCCATGTCTGGAAGCATTCAAGGCCAGCTGAGTGAGGCTTTTAGCAACCTGTTCTAGTGGACGGTGTCCCTGACCATGGTGGGGGGCTTGGAACTAGGTGATTTTTAAGGTCCCTCCCAAACCAAGCTTTTCTGTGATTCTACAATTCTCATATGTTCTACACATTCATTGATGAAAGATGTTCAAAAATGTAACACAGAAAAAGTCAAGCCCAGAAAATATAATGTATCTACCAGAGAACATCTAGAATTAATGAGAGAGAGAGACTGTGCATTTTCTTCTTACTGACTTTTCCTTAGGATGGGGAAATGGTGTGAGCTGCATCTGTCCTTCAGGCCTTCTCCTGCTTCTCCAGCACTGTCTTGACAAATTGTTTTGTGACTGTGACCCTTCCTCAGAGAAACTGCTGCTGACCTGGCTGCTCCTGCCTGGGAGTGCAGGACTACAGAGAGAACACTGCCTTTCTGTTCTCTCACCCTGTCTGATCCCCTTGGCCAGAGGACGTGGATCTGGCCAGCTTCCAGAGAGTGAATGTGGTGATAGGAAAAGCAGAACCTTGGAAGACAAAGATATACTGTTACACTGGGCACCAGCAAGGAAGGTAATGTCATTACTGTGATGCTGGCATGCGATACTCAAGGGCAACCTCAATCATGAAGTCACAATTTTTCCCAACACTTGGAAATGAGTGAATATTCACTCAAAAAAAAAAAAAAAGGGGAAAAAGGGGGAAAAAGAAGAAAAATAAGTCATTTGTAATAGTACCAAGTGAAAAAAGCAGCAATTCTTACTTCAAAACATTATCGATGTGAATTTGATGGAAAGTTTAAGAATATCCTAAGGGATAGGAACAGAGAACTGAGAACAAAAAAAGCAGAGCCACCTCCTGTTTGTTGCCTCCTGCCCTGCTCTGGAGGTGAAAGAAAGCAGGAGAATGGGGAGGCTCCTTTCCCAGGAAGCACAGTGCAGGATGAAAACTCAAACCACACCATCTCAGGGGACTGAAAGGTACTGACACCCTCCAGAGTTGCCTGCTGACCCCATCCTGGGCTGTCACAGCCTTCCCAGCAATTCATCCCCACCTCCCCATTGCTAATTGTTCCCTAATGTCCAAGCAAGGTTGCTGTCAGTGTGCAACAAATGCCTCTTCAGTCGTGGTTTTGGGAACAAACAGTGATTATCCCTTTTGCAGCATTGCTCCCTGTTGAAGTCTGTTTCCACATCCACATTTTTATGCTGTTTTTATTAAACCAACAATCCTGCTTTGGTCACCCTTTCTCCACAGGGTCATGCTGTACCAATCTCTGAGCTCTGCTGTGGCTCTGCTGAGCTCTGCCCTGTGCACAGAGATGTCTGTGTGCACACACACACTCCCTGCTTCCTGAAGTATTTGTGCCCAAAATGGGACACACACTCCAGGAAAGGTCTTGCCCCTGCTAAACAGAGTGGAATAATGGCCTTTATCTCTTACATGTGACATACACGAGAATGGCTCAACAGCATCTTATCTGCTGGCTTATATTCAGCCCCTGGTCTAATACAGACTTGTATTCTTTTTTTTTTTAATATACTGGGGCATAGACTAATATTGACCATTTTGGACTTTTATTGATTTTGTTTTTCTTTCAAAGGCAAAACATTTTGCACTTGCTTTTATTGAATTTTGCTTTATCAGTTCTAGGCTATTTCTCAAAGTTATTATGATTATTTGAATTCTAACACTCTTCCAAACACTTGCATCTTTTCCCAGAACATTATCTTACGGAAATTGTATCTGAGTAAGCTCTGTATCACCAGGAAACTTGGCAATAAGAACATCCATCCAGTCTGGTGCAAACCTGTCAGCCCCAAATGACCTTGTTGTTGTAAAGTGAGTAATTTATAATTTCTCTTCAAGCACGATTTTTTCAGGCAATTGCACTCTCCCCCTTACAGTGATTTCTTCTGGTGAAGGACATTCCTCCTTGCCAGACATTTTAGCTCTGCCTTCCTCCGTCCAGCTTCTCATGTCTCATCACAGAAAGTGCCCTGGGGATCTGTCATGTGCTGATGTGGGGTACCACCAGGGTTAAGCAGAGCCCATCTAGACCAGTTCTCTTTGCCTGACAGAGGGGACATTTCCACAGGGCTGTGGCAAGATTTTTCATAACAGCCAAGGAAAAACTGCTTTGTCTTTCCCCACTGAGTTAAAGAACTACACTGGATTCATGGGATATGCTTTATTCTTAACAACTCCATGTTGGCAGCTTCTCATAGGGTTGGAGCAAATAATTTCTTTACAAGTGTCTTTACAAGTATCAGAACTGCAGTGTTTGATTTACAGTTGCGGATCCTCCCCTCCCTTGTTTTTTTTAAATACATAATTTATTTTAATATAAATTACCAGACCTGCCATGCAGGTTAACACCCACTCAAACAGATGGAAAAATGCAGGGAGAGTTTTTGGACACTGAAACTGAATTCTCCCTATCTTACACTCTGAGATGTTATTTTAGCCAGTTAGTATCTTCCCAAGAGCTGGTGCAGTTTACATGAGTCCATCTTGTTTTGAACGGTAGAAATTTAAAACTACAGCTATAGCTAGCTATACCAGTCAGCCCAGAGCAAGATAATGGCCCCACTGTTGCTTATTTTGTGGATTTTTCCAATTTTGTTTATTTTTGAAATTTTGTCTCACTGATCACTGTAGAAAAAACCCCAATTTTCAGAATATTTTCAGATATCTGAAAACATTACCAAGTAGATAAATTAAGGAATATGATCCACTTTTTACAAAAGAAAGGGACTTTGGCAAAATGGGTGATGCCAAAAACTTTTGTCTGTTTAGAAAATCCCCATCTGCAGGTGTCTGACACCGTAAAAGAGAAGTCATCACCCTTCAGGACTTCATCTCTGTTGCTGGGGCTGAATCACTCACTCTGCTCTCCATCCAGTTTGTCCTTAGCATTTGAGGTTTTTCAGAAGAAATTTTGGATGGGGTAGAGCTTGCATAGCCATTAATTCCCAGCCAGTCTCTGGAGCTACATTAAGCAAGGTTTCCAATAATATTTCCAATTAATTTTTAGGTAATAGTGGTGCATGGTGTTCTGCAAGGAACACTGAAGGTTGGTGGAGGTCCATTCATCAAAACCTGATGGGAACTGTGGCCTCTGTGGTGTACACAGATGTTGCTCTGGTCTAGGGAAACACTGGAGAGAATAGTTAACACAGTAAGACAAAAGATCTAGCACAGTAAAATATTTCTAGCCATATAATTTAAAAGAGAAGAGGGTAAAAGCATATCTATCCAGCAGAGAGAGTGGAGTAATACCTAAAGATAATCTAATTACAGACTGAAGCAAGAAAGAAGTTTTTTCCCCACAGTTTTCAGTGAGATGGATTACCCTCTATTGTGGAGGGGACTCAGAAGTGAGCAGAGACTTTAATGATCTCCAGCAAAGTCCTTCTGGTAGAACAGCCAAAGTGTGACAAGGGAGAGATGTGATGGCAGGTTTGACACGCTGTGATGGCACCAGGGCAGAGCCAAAGCCACAGTGCTGACCCACTTGTGAATGGTCCTCAGGGCGAGCACACCAAACCACTAAAAGAGAGTTGATGATGAAGGGTTTGATTTTATTAGAAGACAAATTAGAACAATCAATTTCTAAAATGCAAAAATTGGATGTTCTGGGTGAGAGACTTCAGCATTAAAATTTTTGTAAGGAAGTTTACCTCCATATGCCCTCCACTCGTGAGAGTCCATGAAAACTTCTCAGGATCCTGCTCCATCAGCCTCAGCAATGAGCCAAGGAGCAACTCCAATGGGAGCTGGCCTGCTCAGCCTGGTGCTGTGTTTGGCCACATCCAGGGGCAGGCCATGGGGCTGCAGGGTGGAGGGGCCAGAGCTCCCCATGAGGGACACAGCTGATCCCAGCTGGCTCCAATGGCCCCACACAGGCACACCTGAGCCTGTTGCCCAAGCAGAGGTGTCCAGATGATGCTCCTACTCATCAGGTTCTGTGGTAGCACGTCCTGTAAGGAGCAGGGAGTTGGACTCCAAGATCCTTATGGGGCCTTTTCAACTTGAGATATGCTTTGATTCTGTGACCATAACCCCCATTTCCACCCAGGGAAACCCTCTGGACCTGTTTTCTCTGGCAGGGCAAAGTCTGGAACCATCTGAGAGCTGTCTTCAGCTACAGCAAGATGAGAGCTGTAAAGACAGTGTAGACAAATGCTTTCAGCCCTGGCAGACAAGATAAGAAGAAGAGCAATGGCCACAAAAGGCACCATGAAAACTTCAGGCTGGACAAAATGACTTTTTTTTCTTTCATTTGGAGAGTGATGAAGTCCAGGCATGGGTTTCCACAGAAAGGTTGTGGATTTGATGTTCCTGGGAATTTTTAAAGGTCAAAGCCATGGCTTATCCCAGCAGGTGCTAGTTCAATACCTGCTTTGAGTGAGTGGTTGGACAAAAGACCTTCACAAGTCTCTTCTGACCAGCACTGCAGTGACTGTGATTACAACAGCTGTAAAACAAAAATGTGGTGGACTAGTTTTAAAAAGTAAGAAAAGTAATACAACTCAGGAAGAATATTTGCAGCCACTGCAAAAGAACTCCCATGCTTAGAATAAGGATGAAGGTTAGAATGAAGGTTAAATCCTCCTGAGGAAAAACAGTAAAGATAAAGGTAGTATAAAGAAAGTTGGTGAGATCATAAAGATAGATGACCTTGGGGGGGTAACACTTCCTTTATTTTCAACATTTATTTTACTTTGTTCTGATTTTTAGGAAAAAAAAATTTGTTGTGCTGTCTTTTCAAGGGAAGCATAGCAGGCAATGCTCCTTGCAGGAAAAGCATGGCTGGGCAACAATTGCTGTGTTTCTGCATTGCTGGAGGGCTGGTGGGACTGGGATCCCTCACAGAGCTGCATAAGTGCTGTGTGGCAGAACCTCCTCCCCACAAATTGCCAGCATTTGGGCTTGGACACAGGTGGAGTATCCAAATCTAAGCAGATGAGAGTTCCATCTCACATACAGGTATGAATTTAACTCATCTCAGGCAAAGGGTTTCCACACCCCTGGGAATGAGGAGAAGGGGGAATCACAGCCTTCCTGGAGGCAAGTGAACTCCAGCCAGAGGATCTGCATGGTCCTGTCCTGGGAGGGGCAGAAATGGCCTGTAAGGGACCATGACAGGGACATGCTATGGATCCTGTACATGTGGAATGACTGCAGAGGCTGAAAGCAGGACTCTGAAACCTCTGGAGTGCAGCTGTGGTCACAAGCAAACACTTCTGAACCTCCAGCCTCTCTGAAAAACTGTGGCCACATCTGACTGAATGAGTTCAGAAAAGACAGGTTGAGTGTGGACTAGGTGAAAGGAAGGCTTTTTGAAGGACCATGGGAATGGAGGGCCTATTTTATAATGTCCTGTTTCATAAGAAGCCTTGTTTAGTCTGGCAGAAGAGTGGCTGCAAGGGAACATGACTGCTTTCTAAAAATACAACAAGGAGGGAAACACTGGGGAAAACTATTTAAGTGAAAAGCCAATTCTGGTGCAGAAACAGGTGACATAAATTGTCTCAGAAAAAAAATTAGTGCAGATTTGTAACCAACTGAACAGGGAGGTCTAATTGCTGCAGTGTGTTAAGAATAGGGGGCATCCAAACTACTTTTGTGACAAAATTTGACAGGTTTGGACCTGCTCATGAGGCTGTTTGTAATAGCAGACAGTGGGACTCACTGCCTCAGGAGTTGTTCTGCCTCTGGTGTGTCAGAGGGCAGAGATGCTGTGACCCCCATGCTGCTCTGCCATCAGGGCAGAATTACACTGTTCTTCAAACTGCTTTGATAAACACAGCCTAAATGTTTTCCTTTGCTTTCACAGATTTCTTGTTAATCTCAACACTTTGTCCTGCTGGTGTCCTGGGGTGATACCGCAGTCCAGCCAAAGGACCAACGCCTTCTTCTACTCTTTATCTTCTGCTTTTTCCAGCATTGTCTGATACTGCCTCTCAAGTAGCATGCTAGTCCCTCTTCTACTTTATCTCCATGTTCTCCAGTCCATCTGATTTGTCCTCCTTATTCATTTTCTTCTGCCCTGTGCTACATCTACTCGATCTTCTGTATCATCCTGGATCTCTGATTTCAATTCCCAGCTCTTCTTCCACCTTTGTCACTGCTTGTCTCCCACATCTTCCTGAAGAGGGGCTGATATTTGATACTTCTTACTTCCAACTGATAATACATGGAAATCTACACCTCACAGACTCCACGTGGAGTGTGTACCTAACAGGAGTATCATATGATGCAGAGCAGAAATTAAACCAGAGCAGATGTACATTGATATAAACTGTGACTTGAGGGCCTACAACTGCTCATTTCTGTGAATGGACCGTCCCCCACTCCAGCATGTGGCTTGTTTTGGGGAACAGAGAAGCACCACAGCTGGGTTAAGGAGGATTTTGCTTGGGAATTTGCCTGCCTTTTTAGGTGGTAGCCTTCTAGCTGAAAAGGAAGTCCTGAATCCTCAATCCTTTGCTACTTAGCTTCTCCTATGTGGCTCCTCCTCTGGTGTGCAGAGACTCTTTAAATTAGATTTGAGCATTCACATGAAAGAGCAAAACACACTCTGCTCAAGAAAACGTGTCAGCTGAGTGTCCACCAGAAAAGCATGATGATCCCATAGCCCAGCATGGACACTTAAGGCTTGGTCAGCTGGATGCTCTCCAGGCTCTGCTGGCTACATCTCTGTTGACTCTGCTGGGAATGCAGACACCCAGCTCAGAGGGAAATGCCTGCACACAGCCCAGTTACATTTAACCAATTGAAATGCACTTGCCAAGAGTCACTGGAGATGCCCCAGGGTATCTCAGATGCATTTATAGAACTGTCAGAAATTGCACAGGACCTACAGTGGACTTGTGACCTTCTGAAGCAGGAGCTGTGGCTGTCTAGGACATCTTAAATGGCACAGAAGTTTTATGTGCAGGCAAGTGAATAAAGCTGTGTGTCTTAATCTGGAGCTGGATTGTGGCTAAAAAGCTAAAATAAAAATTCGGCAGCTGAAGAAACCAAAAAAACTGGTTTTGCAAGCTCCAGAGCTTCAGTGCAGCACTTGCAACTTGATATTGATTATCCACTAAAACCAACACAGACCTAAATCAAAAGGAAACACTCAAATCTCCAAAGAGGAGCAAAAGCAAAGTCTGAGGGAAAGGCAGGTGACTGTTAATTGAGTTATATCACAGGATACAGTGGCTGAAGACTTTGATACTGTAAATAAGAAAGCAGTGTTAGAAATGGCCCAAACTGAAATAAAACCAACCTTGAATGAAAGCAAAGTGTTTGCTGGCTCAGAGATTTGAAATTAACTTGGCTGCTGATTCAATGGATCAAGAATTGCATTGATCTAATGCCTGTGACTTTCCACTTATGTCCAAAAAAATGTAACTTAAGTACAGTTCGACTGGAAGATTACTGCCTGAACAATGCTTTCTTTTTCTTTTAATGGAAAATTTCAGCTCAATTTTTCCAGCAGTCCAAAACATCCTCTGCTTCCCACATTGTGAGATGACAACAATGCTCAGCTGTCTTTGGCCTGAGTTGTGGCGCCAGGCCAGAAAGTATCTCAAGTTGTGAAAAGTCTTAAATCAACACGTTTTACCACTAAAGAGTGAGGAAAAACAGTTTCTAAACCATATGAAATATTCATGTCTAGCATCTTGTGAGATACCATCTGGTTAGATCAAACCAAAGCAGAGCTGATAGTGACAGAGAAATGCATGGAGTAGAAAGTGGGGAGTGTGACTGGAAGATTCATTGTTTCATGCCCTATAAAAGGGCACTACAAAAGCAGCATCACTTCAGGAAAAATTCGCTTTTCAAAAAAAAAATCTGAAATAAAACTGTTGATCTTTTGGGTCTGTTATTAGGAAAATAATAATGTGCTTCAGATAATATCACGCTTCTCATAAGGGCATTGATAATTCAATTGCAATTTAATATTTGCCTAAATATTAATGTGTCTAAGAAAAAAGCCAATCTTCAAATCACCAAACAAGCACTTCTACAGAAGAATAAACAAAGAACAAATCCTGCTGCAGACACTGTGATCTTCCAGCATTTTATATTTACATTCCCAGAAGCAAATATGTCCTTTCATCCCTAAAAGCTCTTGCTCATGGGGCATTGCACTTGGGAAACCTGCTCTTTTCTCCTGCAGGAGCTACTTTTCTGATATATTACCTTGAGACAAATACTTTGCTCTGTTTCTGCTTCCCCTCCTACTTCCAGTCTCTACCAAATGGCAACAGGTTTGCTGTGCCTTATACAATGGGGCCTTCACGTGCCATTGCAATGTAAATAGTGGCAGTACAGGTGCAACTGTGAGTAGAAGATGGCTTTGATTATTCAGTTACAAGGTCACCCCTGGGTGAAAGGATTGCTGCATAAAACATTGCTGAGCCATCAGTCTGTGGCTGCCTCCTGGTTACATAATAATGTTATTTCAAATGCATCAAAAGTGTTTAAGGCTTTCCCAAAATTGCCAAGTTTGTGGTGCAGTGGAACATCACTGGTAAAATGGTCCCACACAGGTGAGTATGAACACAGAGATGCTTACAGTGCTGGGGCTTTCCCCACTCTCTCCCTGCTGTTGCTGGCCATTTACCCCTTCCTTTTCTCAAGGTTAATTAAGCTTCGTGCCACTTTGGAGAATAAGGAACTATTGTACCTGGCTCTGTGGAGGGGGAAGACAAAGAAGGTAGAAATTAAATGGCTGCTTGGAGCATAGAGCTGGAATCAGGACCAGGATGCTCTCCTTTCCCTCTCTGCATACCTAGTGATAAAACCAAAATGCTATCCCTTTAACAGCAGTGTCACTCACATGATGTGGGCACTGCACAGTCTTTGAGAAGCAGGAGAGAGCATCAAATGTTCCATCCCACTTAATTTGAAAGCTGCCTATAATAAACATTTGGGAACATGTAAAATAGACAGGTCAAATTACATAGTTACATAAATATCACTGAATTTCTGGTGTTTAGGAATAAAAGGTTTTCATGTGTTCAGTTTAAAAGTGCCTAAAACATCTGTGCACTGTGTTAAAATCTAACATTAAGTGCTTTTCTTTTTGTACTTTCCAAATCTTAGCTACAGACAATTTGGACACAGGATGACAAAATTTCTCCTTAATAACAGAAATATCTATGCACAAATAATTTGACACGGTGTGCCATTGCAAAATATTTTATATTCAGTAAAATGACAGTCCTTATCTAGTTCTTATCCACAGAAACCCTTGAAGAAACAATCCATTGCCCTTTAAAAGCCCCTCTCAATTCCTCCCTTTCCCATCCATCTTATTTATAGCTCTGTCTTTGTAAAGCACTCCAGGATCTACGAATGAGAAGTGCTTAAAAACCTCCGTGAGAGCCAGGATTTGAAATCAGCAGCACTTATGGATGCTATGCATATGAAGGGAAGGCCTGAGTGCAACAGCCTCAGCATTCAAAATCAACCCCACATCCCTGTCCTCGTCAACAGCTTTGCTTTAAACCAGCTCACTCGACATCTGTACAAATGCACCAAAATGCCTCTTAGCCCTTCTCCCACTTATTTTCGACAGGCATTTCACTGTGTCTGTGAGCAGGGATCCTCCCTCCCTGTTTTCCCTCATTGCACAATTGGCTTTCCATGGGCCTCTTTGGCAGCTCCAGCCCTTTTGGAAAGCAGAGTTCATTCCTCCCCTCCTCTTTTAGCCTTGCATTGAGGAGGAGTTCTGTGGCAGGGACTGGAAGCAGGAGAATGTCAATGCCAGAAGTGGCCTTTCTCATGGAAATCAGGTGCAGGAGCCTGGCATTTTCTGTGCAAGAATGAGAGATGTTGGTGGGTTGTGGTTTTTTGCCCCCTCCCTTTCTGGAAGATTATATTTGAACTGATGAGCTCTGGCTCTCTCATGCCTTGTGGGTGCCAGATCTTTCCTCAGGACTGATTTCTCCATCTCCTCCCTCACCTACATTGTTGTGCCATCTCCTTTCGTCACGTCCAATTAGTCATTATGGGCTTATCTTGGCTTTTTTTAAGATCTCATGGATAAAAATGCCAAAGAAGTGTATTTGGTTTGAATTCACACATGCTGAGGACTGTATTTATGTCTCCTACAAACACTGCTTGACCCCTGGGGAGAAAAGAAAGGGCTCTCCTGGCTGAACTGAGGAGCAACAGGAGATGTGCAGAAAGGAAACACTGTGGTCATGTTGATATAACCCTGTTGGCCCATTTATTTATGCCCTTCCTAAAAGTTTGTTTTTCAAAGTCTTCCTCCTGATTTGGGGGTTGGTAACATGGACACCGCACTTTTTCAGCATTAAAAATATGAAGGTGCAAGTCCTGGTGTCTTGATACGCAGTGTATCCTGGCTGGCAGGCACATCCAGCCTGGATGGTTGTCTGGTACCTTAGAATAAGGTCACTCCTGGCCACTCCTGACTGGCCAAACTCATTCTCTTCACAGCCCTGCAAGCGGGCCACAGTCAGGCTCATGGCTTGGAGGCTGGAATTAAAGGAACCCATGAAAAAGCAAATTCCAGCAGAGCTGGCACCTACCAGAACCGCTGTGCAAAGGCAGAAGATGCACATATGGCCTCCCAGGACAGGCTGGAGTCGCCCTCACTGCCCACCACACAAGAGTTGCCTTCCACCCAAACAATCCTGCTCTGAACAGCAGCCAGTTGCAGTGTTTTCACAGAATCACAGAATATTCTGAGTTGTAAGGGACCCACAAGGATCACTAAGCCCAGCCCTTAAGTGAATGGCCCATACAGGTATGGAACCCACAACCACAGCATCACCAGTCAGTAATTCAACACTAAATCTACTTGGGCTGATAAGAAATAAGTCATGTCACAAATCCAGTGATAGTTAAAAATGTCTCCTTAAAATTATTTCCTTATTAAAACTCTGCCTTTAAATGAGCAAGACCCTGGTCATTAAATGAGCACGGCAGATCCTGGTCATGCCGTGACAGGATTTAAACTGGTTTTTTTTTAACACTCTGGAAGAAAAGCATTGTGCATTTCAAAGGTAGGAAAACTCTATCCATGCCCTTTTATCCACCTTCAGGAAAGGTTTGATGAACATATCTCAGCTTGTATTTCTGATGAATATAGGACTGTATTTCTGAATGAATATGCTGGTTAAAATAATTTGAAATTTGTCACAGCTCCAAAAGTGACAGCAAGTGGCACACATAAAGTATGCAGTGTGTTCTGCACGTCGGGCAGATGAAAGGCAGTGTAATTGCTAATTGATAGCGTATTTAAATATCATGCCTGCCTACTTATCTTGACTTAAACCCTGAAATATGTAACATGCTGATAATGCACACACCTTTCATGAAACACAGTACAAACCCAGAGTCAAACACTGACCTTACACACGTTGCAAGCTGCACGTGCTCACAGCTGACAAGTGTTTGAAGCAAAGCATTTACACATAAAACATTTATGCACACATTGTGCACTGAGGCATTGAAATATGCAGCCCTCCATATGTTATACATATTACATATATGATTTCTATGCCAAGTATTTTGGGAAAAGAAAAAGCAATTACCCATATGTTCTCTAAACAATGGGAACGTGCTGTAAGTTGGGGCACTGGAGAGGCAGCTTGATCTCTGGGGAATACTTAAGTGTCATGGGATGTGGAAGAACACTAGAGATGGAAAGGAGCGGGCAAACTGTGATGGCACGAGCTGGGTATGTGTAAATGTGTGCATAGAAAAGGCAGCATTTAAATTCACAGAACAGAACCAGACAGAATCAAAGAGAAAAAGAGAACATGCTGAGTTGGAAGGGAACACCAAGGACCACTGAGCCCAATTCCTGCACAGCACAATCCCCAAGAGTCACACCATGTGTCTGAGAGCATGGTCCAAACTCTTATTGAGCTCTCCGGCTTGGTGCTGTGACCACTCTCCTGGAGCCTGTTCAGTGCCCAACCACCCACTAGGTGAAGAACCTTTTCCTGAAATCCAACCTAAACCCACACTGACACGACTTCAGGCCATTCCCTGGGCTCCTGTCGCTGTTTATCTGAGAGAGGAGATTGATGCTGCTCCTTGTGAGGAAGCTGCACAATGAGGCTTCTCTCTGTATCCTCCAGGCTGAACAGAGCAAATAACCTCAGCCACATCTCATATGGCTTCTCCTCCAGACCCTTCACCACCCTCATGGCTTTTCTTTGGATACTTTCTAATGCCTTAATGGCTTTATATTTTGGCACCCAAGGCTGCCCCCAGCACTCGAGGTAAGGCTGCCCCAGTGCAGAGCAGAGTGGGACAATCCCCTTGCCTGGCCATGCTGTCCCCGGTACCCCAGGACAAGGATGTCCCCCCTGGCTGCCAGGGCACTCATGTCCAACTTGCCATGGACCCCGCATTCCCTGTGTCCCTGCAGAGAGAGGGAAGCACTGACCCTATGAAGGACTGAGGCTCACGCTCCCACATCCTCCACTCCCCGGGCACAGCTGCCCACAGGGACACCAGAGTGTCCCCGGCATTCAAACCCTGCAGAGACAGCAGCTCTGCTCCAAGCTTTGCTAAAAAAAAAAAAAAAAAGAAAAAAATATTACCCCCAAGGACCTTGCTCTGTAACTGTCTCTGAACCCTGCTTGTGGACTAGGCTGCCGTGGGGAGGAAAAAGAATAAATATACACATGTGTATATATATGTATATACACATAGATATATGCACATACATATATATAAACACCCAAATATATAATATAAATATATGTAATATCAATATTATATATTTATTGTCGGTTCTGTGCCCTGTGGGTGACTCCGGCGGGGCGGGGCCATGCCGTCCCCGGCGCGCGCTCATTGGCCGCGATGGGCGCGCGGCCCCGCCCCTCCCGCCGGCGGCGCGTGCGCGCGCGCGCGGGGTTGGAGGGCGGGGCCAGGGGAGGGCGGGGATTGGTTGCCATGGCGGTGACGTCAGAGGGTGCCGGGGACGAGCGGCGGAGACACGGAAAGGTCAAACGGGAGGCGAGGGTAGCGAGCGCGGCGGGGCCGTGGTGGCGGCAGCGGGGCACGGCTGGGCACGGCTGCTCCGGGAAGCGCCGCGGGACCCACCGGCCGGGCAACTCAGCCCCTCGGTCCCCGCCGCCTCCCCGCACAGGTACGGCAGGAGCGGCGCCCCGGGGCCGAGCTTGGGGCGGGGGACAGGCGGCGAGCAGGGTGCCGGGGCTGGGTCGGTGAGCGCCTGTTGGAGGAGCCCGGGATGTGGGGTCGCGGCCGGCCCCGGCGGTGGGGCAGCTGGGAGCGGGCTCCCTGCGCTCTGCGGGGTCGCACGGGAGCCCCGCACGCTCCCGGTGTCCCCCCTGTGCCGGGTCCTTCCCCCGCCGAGCCCCCGGGGCTGTGACCCCGGCACTGTGGCCCCCGTGACCTGCCAACACAAGTTGGGTTTTTTGGTTTTTGTTGGTTTTTTTTTTTTTTTTTTTTCCCTCTGTGGGCCTTAGGGAGCGCTGCTCCCCGCCCCGGCCCCCAGCTTTGCATAACTTGTCTCCCAGTTGTCTGTCCCTTCCTCCCTGCACTTTGCCCTTGCCCGGTGGTCTGTGGCGTGAGGGAGTGAAACTATTCAAGGACTGGGTTTTGTTTCTCTAGGGAAAGAGCTGCGTTACAAACGAGGCAAGCTATCTAATAATATATATATGTATATTTCTTTTTTCCCCCACAGCAACCCAGTGTACAAGCAGGATTCTGTGACAGTACAGAACAAGGCCCTTGGGTGTGATTTTTTTTTTTTTTTTATGCAAACCCTGGAGCAGAGCTGCTATTAGCATGTAGAGTTTGAATGCCACAGGCAATCTGTTGTCTCTTCCTGCTGAAAGGATAATTTAGAGGAGCAGCAATGACTCATTAATAGAAAGTATTAGTTGCAGGAAGGCAAAACCAGGTGAAGTTTCTTACTTTACCACAGACTTACTCTGTGACCTTGGATCAGTCTTTCTGCACCAGTCAGCTCTGTGTTTGCTTGTGAATTGGGAATAGCGGTGCTTTCCAAAAACGTTCTCTGGATAAACATACTAATGACTGTGAAATGCTTATCTGCTGTAGTAATAAAGGGTAGATAGTGATGCTATTTCTATCACAGAAGCAGAAACGCTCTAGCCAGGATGTGAACTGTAGGAGCCGCACTTTGATGGAAATAAGAGCTTGCTTAAAAAGACATTTAATAACCTGTGATGTTGTATGATTTGCACTGTGGTCATCTTGCATTTCATATTTTGATGTAGTGTGTGCTTTCAAAGAGCTGCTGTTCCATACTGCAAATACTTTATGGATGGCTTTTTTTTTCCACCTCTGTTTGGAACAAACCTGTGTGGTGTCCTCTTCCACTGCCAAAGAAACCCTGTGAATTTCTAATGTAGCAGATTATCCCTGATAGTTGACATCTCTGAACTACATGGTGCTTTTGAAAGGAAATACTAAGGGAGTGAAGGCAGTGACAATAAGTTCATTATACTGGTAATAAAAGGCAATGTTAGTTTTAAGAACAGTATTTTTCCCCTCGCATTACTGGATGCTCTCTGTGGAAAATCAGAATACTTCCAGTATTTCATAGGTAAAAACCTAAATACAGGAGTGTAGGACTTGACTGTCCTGGTTCACACGCAGCTCTGAAGTGCAGCCACTGCAATAGCAAATGGAAGCAGCCAAGCACAGAGCTGGGAGTTGCTGCTGCAAATCCTGACTTGATTGAAAAAAGTTTTCTCTCTTAACAGTTTTGCTTAATGCTGACTTGTGCAGCTAAATTAGTCATGGTTTTTTCTTTTTTTTTAAATATATTGTATAAGGATACTCCAGGAAGAAGCAATGCTTGCCTTATACATTGGGGATTTTTTGAAAGTAATTCAATATATAGTGTCTCACTCACCTACTCAATTTAATATGAAACTTCCATAATTGGATTAACATTAAGTAGGAAAGCTTTTGTGTTGGAGAGGAGGTAAGCACAACCCAGTTGGGTTTGGTTTGGGTTTTGTGTTTTTTTTTTTTTAATGAACCTGAAAGCTGCTCTGGTAGAATGGCAATTCATTGTTAATTCTTAATATGTAGGTGCCCTGGAAAAATCAAATACCTGGTTTCATAGCTACCCTTAGGCATCTTTAATTTATGCAAGCAGGGCTCACTGAGTAACTACTGTAAGTCTCATTGACCTTAGTAGGTTTGCAGAGGTCATGTTTTAAAACGGGTAAGTTGTGCTTGAACTGTTTTCTCAGCAAGTATTAGGAGCAAGTGTTTGTTTACATAATTACACGCTTTTTCCAGTTCTCCATTACATTTACTGTTTTTCTTTAGATTCTTCCTCATCTTAAAGAAAGCTCTCATTAGGAAAGAACACAGGTTTTTGAAAACAAGTTCCTTTTCAAGATGTGGCTGTAGCAGCGCAGACTGTGAGGTTTTACAAACAGCCAGAAAGGCCCGTGTTGGGTTCAGAGAAACTTGGCCAGCACAAGCTGAATGTACACGAGTGACATCAGCATTTTTTGAGCCATTTATGCTGTTCACTTGTGCTGGTTCCCAGCAGTGCCTTGTGTCTTATGTAAGCTCACACTGTACATCCTGTCCTGCTGTTCTCATGCATGATAATTCACTGGCGTTATCTTACGGGAGGGGTTGAGAGCTGCTGCTTGTCTCAAATGTCTGCATGCAAGTTTCCTATGAGCCAGGAGCATAACAGTGTCCTAGGAGACATCTGAGGAATAACTTGGAGTGAGACACAGCTTGTCCCCTGCTCCTTTTGGTAATAGAGCTGTAACCCCTGTGAAGTCATGTGGCAGAGGTTTTACTGGACTGAAGCCTTGATCTGTATCATATGTAGATGGGCCACTAATGCAGTTTTGATGGCTGGTGATAAAACAGCCATAAACCCCAAAGGACTTCAGTGTCAACAGAAGCCTCGATAATGCTAAGGCTGGAAAATAAAGGCTTTTATTACACTGTCACTGCACACTTCTTGTTACAAGGTCTTTGGGAGGAATTGTGTCTTCAGATACTGATCCTTCAAACTTGTCCTTGCAGTTAACATTTAATCATGTGGAATGAAAGTTCTGCCACTTGATGGGTGAAATTGTAACAAACCTTCCATTATAAGCACTAAACCCAAACATTTCTTCTGTTTTTCTTGCTTGCTAAATCTAACTGAAACTTACTAGCATAAAATCCTGCAGTAAAGCAATGTGCATTATCTAGTTCTAAGTAAACAGAACACTCTTTGAACAGTGTCTAATGTTTCATACTCAGTCTCTTTTGTTAGTGCTGTAGCAGTGTGAGGGAGCCAAATTCCTGATTACCTGTCTTGGTGAACGTGGTTGTCCTTGTCTGACTCCATGGATTGCTTGGAACAGCTGGAAAGTTTCCTTATGAGCGCTAATCTGGCACAGCCGTCTACAAGACTGTGAAATTTATAGCTCTGTAGGGGAATCACCTACAGAGGGAAGAAGAGTTCACCTGGAGCAGAAGTGCACCTGGAGAGGAGTGCTGATGTTCCCTGTGGAAGTCACCGAAATCTTCTTGTGACTTCCCAGAGTGACTTGCTCTGTACTGCACAAAACAGTTTCTCGTTGTAGTGGAGAAACAAGAGGAGTGCAAGACTTGACAAGAGGACTGGTTATCTAAAAAGGAACAGGTGCAGTCCTTAGACACTGAAAAGCTGAACAGGTTCCTTTAAGTAAGCTGTTCTTGCAAGTTTAAGGACATTTATTGGCAAGACATCTAAGAGAAACTTGAAATCATACTTTGAGAAGGAAATAGAGTTATCACTATTATGTTTATTGACCAAAGATAGGGATGCATGAACTTTTCCTAGCGCTTTTATTATTTATGGAGGATATGCAAATCTGTTTTAAAGCCATATACAAGAGAATAGGCGGCAATGAAATTGTATTTTAGAGCCTTGTAGCAGCTGTAAGAATAAATATAAAAAACAAGCGAACTCCTCCAAAAAACCCCAAGCTTCAAAAGTACCTTCACGTGACACATTCAGGATTCTGTTAAGTATATTTTATTGTGTGACAGATACTTAGGTAAATATAAAGGTCCACATATATGTTGTGGTGAATCAGTAGCTTTTTTAGTAAATGTGGGCAAATAAAATGTGGTCTGGATGCTTAAATCTGCTAAAATATTTATAAGAGGGCTGGATCATGGAAAAAGTTTCCCACCGGATGCAGTGGGTGTCGGGTCTAAAGGTCAGCAGCAGAGAGAGTAAAGAGAAGGATCTTTTGCATTTATTTTTCTCCACATTTTTCAAACAAGCATTGTGTAAAGAAGCAGAGAATCTTTCTTTCTTCCTAAATTTCCAAGTGCTAACAGGCACTTGGAGGCTTGTTCATACTTCAGCTGTTTGTTGTGAGCTTCTTTCTTTAAGAGAGGGGAAAAAAATCCCGAACCCTCAGTGCAGTTAATACATTCATGAACTCTTAGCACGGAAGTTCCTGGTGTAAGTCATAAAAGCCAGATGGAGTTTTAAGTGACTGTCATGTACAACTTGGGGAATGAACATTCCTGCTACTAATGAAAGGGCCAGATTGGAGCTACGTAATTAATCCCAGCGTCCTTTTCAGTGCATGATAAGATTTGGCTGCAACAGCCATGGAGTTAATAGAGACAACTGTCAGGTCCTATGAAGCTGTGGATTGTTTGCCTAAAATAAAAATACCTGTGTGCTTACTCGGGTATGTATCTTCTGGTGATTAGTGCTCAAATTGCAGTTTAAATGGGGAAAAATGAGTGTGAATAGTGGCTGACTGTCTTGAATCTGTCTCCTGTCTTAAATATGTGTGTAAATATATTCATATATTTAATATGTATAATTTATCTGCATGCATATAAATATATATTTAAGTATTTTTAAAGCAAAAGATAAATATATAGGGCTTTTCTGAGTGTTACATGCAAAACCTTTTCTAAATTTGAGTTGATTAGAAATGTAATGCCTGGGGAGCTCCAGGAAACAATCTTACCATGAAGTTTATTCCCTCTGTGTAGCAGTGTCCTGAAGGAAGTGTGCAGAAAAGTGCCAAAAAAAAGGCTTATGAGATGGCACAAAGTCTGTGTCAGATAGAGACAGGAGGAGGAGTGGGCAGATGGCAGTCAGTACAGAACACGTGAATAATCAGATTGAGAACAAACTGAATAGGCTGGCAGTGTGCTGTTGCATGCTGCTGCGTTTTGGGGACATGCTAGGGATTTTTTCTGTTGTGATCACTCTTCCATACTCAGGAGAGGTAAAAATCTTCAAGCTAGAGGTATATATGAGAGTGAAGGCATGCCCACCAGCGTCAGGGGAACTTCTGGGATGAGGGAAAGGTCAGTGCTTTCAGAACTATCAGGACTGGAAAACATGAAAAAAAATCCATTCAATTTGTTAGAGACTTCATCTGCAAGTTTATTCAGATCTACCTGTGCCATGCATGACATTGAATAACATTAAAATGATCCAAAATCCTAGTGCCTGAACCTGTGGGATGATGTGTTTCTTTTTCTGAAAAGGTCTGGAAGATAATAAGACTTATTTGTGATAAATTGTTTGCATAACTTTATCTAATTTATTGGAAAACTTTGGGTGGCTGTCTGGCCTGAGTGTTCATTGACTGGCTCAGTGGTCTTTTCCAGATTGTTGGTTGGATGCCCTGTTGGAGTGTGGGATGGAAAGAAGAGCGGGAGGGATGGCTGCACTGGTGAATGATTGATCCTGTAACCTCTTGTGCAATGATAAGGATTATAGAAAAAACAAATGCAGAAATAGAACAAAAAAAGCCCTCCTTCCTTACTGATTCTTACTTGAAAAAGGCTATAATATCAATATATAATAATAATAAGGTATACATATGGAAGAGAGTGTATTGAGATCTAGTTGATCAATAGTAAATTGGTTCTGTTTGTATTTGTTTCAAAATGTTCCTGCTTTTTTCTTTCTCAGAAAGTTCCATAGGCTAGAAGAGTAGTGAACTGGTCTAACTGGAGAATGCCCTACTTCCCAAAAAAGAGGCATTGTCTGAGCTGGCATTTGAATGGAAGGATCACAACACACCTTTCAGTTTAAAATATATTTAGTACAGGTAATTTTGCATGCCTGCAGTTATCTTTTAGTAATACCAGTTTGGTCCTTATACACTGTCTTAGCATGCCTCAGTCTGAGCAGCAGCAGTAAAGAGTTTTAACTGCACAAGAAGGTAGAGCAAATGTGGTCTGTATTTTTTGCAGAAGTGAAGGTTAGAAAGATAAAGGGAAAATGATTAAAATATTCACAAGAAGTGCCCTAGATAAGATTGTTTCGTGTCTGAGGGCATGATGAATCCTGTGGGAATGAGGAAGCTAAAAGGCTGTTTAATTCTGATGTTTCACACTAAATCAACATGTTAGATATCAAAGTGGTATTAGTGAAATTTGTAAGAACATGGACATTTTATGTAAAGAATAGAGAAATAAAGTAAGTTAGTCCAAACCAAATCCTTTGCTGTATCCGAGCTATGCAGAGAATGAACATTGGAGGCTTAACGTGAGTATAATAAATCAAACTGCCAGCTGAGCCTCAGAGGGCTTTATTCATGCACTTCATTGTTCTCTCTGCAGCTACAGCAGGGTTCAGCCAAACGCAGGGCTGTCATTCTGCAGATGTTCAGAGTGTTTCCAGTGTTCTGGGGCTGAGCTGGTGGCTGTGTGTTGTCCCCTCTGCTCCGAGTGGCCGTGCTCTGACTTCATGGGGACTTTCACGTGCAGAGATCCCAGTGTGAGTTTGCGGTTTTGGGTGAGTGGGGAGCTGTACTGTTGTGTACTGTTGATAACTCCCAGAAAAGGCTCAGATTTGTAGCTTCTGGAAAGTGCTTTTTGGCAGCAGAAGGTGCCCTGCTGGCTCTCTGCAGCTTGGCAGAAAAGGTTCCTCAGCACATGAGCTTCCAAAGCACCTCGCTCAGGGTACTTCTTGGGGCTGCTGGCACAGAGCAGGTTTTTTTAGCCTTCACCAAACTGTCTCCTTTCCCTCTGTCCTCAGTACCAGGCAAACAAAGTAGTGAAACAGAAGGCAGACTTATTTAGTAAGATTGAAATGGTAAACAAAAGGGTAAAAGCAGAACAGACAGAAAATTGTGTTCTGGTTTAACACGTGGTGACACACCTGGTTGTTCTTACCTAGAGTTCCAAAGCATTCTTCATTTGATTTCAGCTTGTCTCTGCTGTTGGGCCTGACAAGACAGTAGTGTTAGTGTTAAATGTTCAAAGTTAAAATTGCTGAGTTTTCCATCACATCTTCCTTTCTTTTGCCTCATCCTCACTCGGGCTGTGGCTGGAGATGGGCACCTTTGTGTTGAAAGAGTTGCTTTTCCATTCTATCTGTATTCATTTTGCTGGCTGACTGGTCCATATTTGATATGCATCAGTACTTTAATGAACATGTTTGCAACATGCTCTTATGATTAGTGTTGTGTGTTTTGTTAACTCCATGTTTTCTGGGAATATCTTGAGCATTTTATAGAGATCTCATGTGATATATTTTTAACCCTGCTGATTAACTTTAACTAAATTATCTGATTATATACAGATCATGCTTGTAAATAAATATTCTTTCGCATCTTCTCCCTAGTCTGCTTCTTTTGGGGTTTTGCTTATCTTTGATTATTGTTCAGTAAACTTGCCCAGTAAAACTTTAACTTAAGAACAATCAATATTTCACTCACTTGTAGAAGGATAAGTAAACACATTTTTTCCTATCAAATTAGGTTAAGATAAGAAATACTACAGCTAACTAATTTTTAATATTAGTTTGACAGGTGTATACTTTATCCCAGTACAACAAAGGCAGTGTTCAGGAATGTTTTTCTTGGCAGTGGTTCTGTGAGCATAACCCTTGGATCTCCCTGTAGGTCAAGGACAAATTTCACAGAGCCTTTGCAGTGGGATAACTAAGCTGTCTGCTCACAGGATCAGGTACTTTCAGGTCACTGGAACATTGGGAATGTTCTGGTATCAGGGCAGCCAGTTTTTCTGCAGCCTGGCCCTCATCTGTTCTGAAGATATCAAGGGAGTATTTCAAGGAAATGCTAAGGAAGGTGAAGGTGACTTCTAGGGCTCTATGAAGATTGGTGTGCATTTCTCTGGCTGTACAGAACTTGAAGTGTTCAAACTTGACTCAGCTGTGATACAAGACAGATACTTTTACAAGGAAATCTGTGATATTTTCTTAAACTGCTCATCTGTCAATTTTGACTTCCTTTCTTTTTTTTATTACTCCAACTTGAAAAAAGAGTTGCCACATTTGATCCAATGATTTAATATTTTAAATTATAAAATAAATGTAGTAGTTGATATCCTCAGATATTATATGATTAGGCACGATTGTTTGGTCTTGCATTCTTCATTTGATTTCAGCTTGCATGACTGCTTTGAGTTCAGAAACCTAATTAAAATTTTATTATGAGTTTTTTGCTTTGAATATGGTGACTAAATTACTTGTCTTGATAAAACACCAGTTAGATCAGGGTCTATTAAGCTGATGTTTCAGTTAAGAGTCAGGTTATGCCAAATATTAACTAGAAGCAGTAAAATCCCATCTAAGTGTAATGAATCTGTGTACTTAAACATTCCTTGGTTCTAACAAACTGATGGAAGCTCTGATTCTGTATGTTAATGTGAAGTTGCATATTGCAAGATCAGGGAGAAGTTTGGTTTGTTTGTTGCTCTTTCTTACACAACACGAACTTCAGTGTGAAGTTCCTTCTTGTTGTAGTTAATGATAGCTGACTTCTTGCTTATGTAGAAATTAAGGAACGAGACCTTTATTTGCACAGCTTGAATTGCTGTAATGTGTAATACTACTTGTAAATTTCTCCTGAGAGTATCAGACATCCCAGTAAAACCAAACCTCTGCTGCAATTTTCAAAGACTCTTAATCATTAATTTATGGGGGGGGGCGGTATGATGTTGGGAGAAGGGGAAATGTTTTCTTAAGTTACTGCTTTAAATGAGGTGACTACTAGTTTTTTGTCAGTTTACTAATACACTACAAATCTATTTCTTAATAGTTTAGACAGTTTATAATCTGCTGGTAACTTGAACTATGTGGCTGTTTGCTTCAGTCATTTATTCCCCCTCTGTAGAATCAAGTTATTTTAGCTGTCTGGTTAATCTTTGCCCAGATGGGACTTGCAGATCATTGGAGGCTGAAGCACTGTGGTGTACAGGCTATTGATAACTCTGTGGTGTTTCCTGTCTTTCAAGCTACTGGTTTAAGTTGTTAAATATAATTAGTTTAAAGTGTTGTACTTTTAAATAGAATTTTAGTTAAGTTGGTATTTGCAAGAATAAATATTAGCTTTCACTTGCATACAGAGCTTGACAGATTTTGCCAACTATGGTTCTCTGTTTCCTGCATTTAAGTGGAGCCTAAGGCAGCTGACTGTGGCTTTGTGCAAGAGTGGTGAGTTTTGGTGCTTGAGTTTATTGTATACAAATGACTGGAAGCCTGTGTTTGCAGCTTTTCCTTAAGTGTGCATTTGTAGGTCTCATTGTACAGGTCAACTTTTAGCAATTTTCACAAAACCTACTTATTCTAGAAATGCTACTACAGATGCTTTTTGCTCTAGCACCAGCTATATTTGAATGTTTCATGAAATTGTCTTTTTTTAATGGAATTGATTGCTGAGAGGAATTTTTAGATGTTTTTACAGCATTTCTGATGAGCTCATATGATCTTAGCTCTTTTCAACAGGTGAAGTAAGTCTTAAGGACTGTTGCATCCTTGCATTTCAAACTTTCAGGGGACATGTCTGGTTCATGAACTGAATATGGCAGGAATCCTGTGAAGAGCCATATGTTTGCTTATTTTTCTATCTTTGTAAACATTATATATGCAAATATGGTGAAATGAGGTGGGCAGCTTTAATTAATTTCTTTAGCTGATTTACTATGGTTGATGCCTAGCTTTAATGAGCCTTATTTCAGGCTCTTATATAGAAAATAAAATCTGTAGTGCAGAAAGTCCAGATTTAATGACATTTTTGTGTGGGAGCTCTACTCTTGGGCTAATTCTGCAGAGCTGTACCTAATGAAGTAACTGATGCTCATGTGTCAGCAGCACGTGTGTCATTTCCAGTCAGTGAAGGAAGACAGAACCACATCCTTGGGTGGAGGTTTTCACAGATATTTTCAGGAATATTAGTATTCAACAGCATGTTACACCAGCAAAATCTTCAAGGGAATTTTTTGCCTGAGGTGTTTTAAGATGCTTCTGGCTAGTCAGAAAGGATTTTGTGTATTCTTGTGTTCTTTTGGTTTGCCTTGGCCTCCCCAAGGGTTGGGTGCTTTTGGGACTAACCTGCACTGTACCAAGTACTGGCAAGTGGAGCTTTGGGAACAGAAAACAGACTTGGGACTCCTTCCAGCATTTAGGAAAGTGATTGCTGTGGAATTGGCTCAGCTGATTTCCATGGAGGTGGAGTCTGCTGACTGTGTTTGGCACAGAAGCCTGTGGGAAGAGCTCCATGTTAATGTGCAGTGTTAACAAAAGAGGCTGAAGGACAGTGTTCAGACTTGCAGTGGGGGTGAACTTCATCGTGGAGAATGAAAAGCAACTTGATGTTCCTCTGCTGATTTTTTTTTTTTTTTTCCCCAAATGTCAGGTTCCTCTTGCAAGGCAGGGAAGTATTGAAGCTGCATCTAAGTATTTGTAAAGTTACTACTACCTTTGACGAAGCGTGGTTTTGCTAAAATAATATTTTATTGTTAACTCTTTCTCTGAGAGCTACATCTTGCTGATATTACTGTTCCCCAATCAAAATGTTGATACCAAATGTCTTAGGTATTTCTGTCTTTTTAGGGAGCCAGGGGAAGGAAAGGTTCTGTTGTGGTTAAACATTTCACCTATCTTGGTTTAGGACTGCATCACCACCAACGCAGGCAGTCCTGGCCCATGCAGTACCTTCCTGTCAGTGCTGAGGATTGAACTGCTCTCCAGTGATTGAAATCATCTGCCTTCTGTTGCAGAAAACTCATCTTTTTCCCTCTATTTTTTTCCCCAGGATTATTTTGCAGCTAATATAGTGGTTGTCCAAGTAAATTGCATAATGAAATCCAAAAATTCATGGAGTGGTAGAGGAAGTTGGAATCCCTCAGCTGGAAGACAGAGGACATGGCTACCCTTTTGTCACAGTCCTTTTGCCATGTTCAATTTAAACCATCCTGAAAGTGTACCAGTCGTCAGCCTCTGTGGTGTGAGTATTCTTTGCATGGTTTTGGAACAGTCATTGTGCAACAGCCTCCCTCATTAAGATAATTATAGAGCAATACTAAGTTGCATTAAATGATGTTCTTATTGCACAGTTGTTTTCTGTTTGAGGTACGACACAAAATTCAGCTGCATGTAGTTGTTATATTCTTGTATCACTCTGTATTTTGCAAAGCTAATAAAAATTGCCTCAAGATTAACTTGAGAACAACTGTGTGTTGTTATCCCCAGAATGCCTGTCACTGTAGGCTGGGTACTGGCATTCTTTGCTGCTGATCCTGCTGAACATGCAAGTCATGTTTTGGAAGAATTAGAATTAAAGCATGTGCTTCCAGACTTCACTGATAGGTTTGGTTTGTGGATATTTAGACCTTAGGCAGGATTAGAGCCTTTTCTGAAGTGAGATACCCTTTGATATGTGTAGTTTAAATATTGTCTTCAGCACAAACTGTGGTTTCGCAGCTCTCCTGTTGTAGTACACTACCCACTAATGTGGGCAGAGGATTGGGGTTTGTGTTTTTTTAAGAGGACTGCTTTAGTTAGTTAACCAAAAGGTATGAAAAGCATCAGTCAGTGCAAGGAAGAGAGTTCATTTTAGCTACTAATCTTGATAAAATTGAGTAGCTCTCGTTGTTAGTTTGAAACTTGATGACAGCATAGGAATTTCAGGTTTGCTGCACCAGAAGTACCCAAACCCCCAGATTTTAGTAGTAGATAATGTTCTAGGTTTGCCCTTCAGCAAGCTATTTTGTTGGTTGCATTGAATTGTTGGTTAAACTGCACTGTCGTGGGAATGAGTTGTGGGAACCAGTCCTACCCCTGAGTTACTTCTAAACTGTTTGTTTACTGTAAATGGTTTAATTCTGATTATTACAAAAGCCCTGCACTTTTAGGGTGACTGAGAAATAGTTTGGGTCATGCTGTCCATATTCAGTATTTAGTTTATGATGGTTTGAAAAGCTATATTCAGTACTGGGAGGAAACAAAAATGAGATTTGCTGGGAAAAAAATAGAGACTGAAAATAAGTAGTCAGTCCTTAAATGTGAGGCATTCCTGTGTACTGCTTCAGAGTAACATTTTAAAGTTTTCAAGTTCAAAATAGTGTATTGTGGGAAACATTCTGCTGCCTTTTTCAAATTTGAGGGAGTCCCTGCCTGCAAGCTAAGTAAAAATATCTTTCATGTTGCTTGTTCTTTAATACACTGGCATAAAATTATAATCTTGAAGGGTTCTTTTTCTGGAAGAACATTGAGTCATCTGCAGAAGTGACCATGGGGTGTTTGGCAGCATATTTAAATACAGTAGGTTTAGGTATGCAACTTCTATATTCTCTGTAATTTATTTAAAAAAATATTTGGTATCAGCTGATAAAAGTAGTGTTAACATTAAATATTTGTGATTTCAGAACTATTGGACCTGCTGGCAGTAGACTCTATTGGTAACACCTGGTTATTTATAGAAAAGACTGTACTGATGTAATCTATGGATAGTTCTATATCCAATATTGACTTCATTATGTCTGAGGACAATTATATAAACAAGGCTGTAGTTGCTGGAAGCATATCACAGGAATTGATGAGATTATGGAGTTGCAGGTGTAATGGCCAGAAGAGCCTTCTGGGGTCTCTGGTCCAACCACTGATTCAATGCAGGACAGAAGTAGCACTGGATGGGATAAGTCATGGCTTTTTCCCCTGCAGCTGTGAAAACCCCAAAGAACAGCAAACCCATGGCCTCCATGTGAAACCTGTGCCTTCTCTTCACCACCCTCCTAGTGAAAAAGATTGTCATTGTGTCTAACCTGGATATTCCATGTTGCCTTTTGTGGCCATTGCTCTTCCTTATCCTGTCTGGAGGGCTGAGAGTGTCTGCGCTGTGTTTACAGCTCCCATCTTGGTGTAGCTGTAGGCAGCTCTCAGATGGTCCCAGCCTTCTGTGTGTGCCAGAGAAAACAGCCCTGTCTCCCTCTGCCTCTCCCTGTGGATGATGCCCCAAGGCCCTTGACTACTGGGTACCCATGGCTGGACCCTCCTTGGTTCCTCAGGTCCTGCTGGAGTGGGGTCCCCACCTGGGCACCAAATGTGTGCAGAGTGGCCTTGCCAGGGTCCAGCCAGGCAGGGATCACCCCCTTCCCCCTGGCTCCTGTCCCCTCCAGTGTCTGCCCCAGTGCCTGGGCCCTTTCCTGCAGGGCTGGTGCTGTGCCAGCCCTCCCCAGCCTCTGCTGGGGCTCTGGGGCTCTCCTGCCCTGGGGCACAGCTTTGCTTTCCTGCCCTGGGCCTGATGAGGTTTGGTTTGGCCCCATCCTTGGGTTTATCTGTGTATGTTTATGGCAGTGCTGCCATTCCCTGTGGGAGCCCTCTCTTGCCCTCTCCCCTCCACTTTCTGATCCCCTGCCAGTTTGCTGAGGATGTGCTCTGCCCCTGCTTCCTGGGTGCTGGTGAGTGTTTGGGGCTCTGGGGTGGCCCCTGGAGTCCTGCCTGGCCAAGATGCAGCTGGGTGTTCAGCTGCTGGTTGCAGCTGTGTGATCTAGAGATCTGGCCAGTTTCCCTTTTGTTCATGGAGCTCTGGGCACCTCAGCTTCCAGCTGAGTCTGTGGTGGGAGACCTGTCCTGAAGTCAAAGAATGTTCTCTGGGCCATTCAACTTTCATCAGAGCCCCCCAGGAGCTGGCTGTGCTCTGCCTTTGATAAATATTTAACTCCTTAAGATCATCAAAATTAATTTCATCCAGACTTTTTCCATGTTCCTTCCAGAAGATGATGGGACTCTCTACTTTTGAGTTCTCAGGCATAAGGATGGTGGGAACCTCCTGTGGATGCCATGATGCGTTAGTAGGTGGCAACACTCACAGACACATGGTGTGATTCATGGGGCATCCTGTGCGGGGCCAGGTGTTGGACTTCATGATCCTGAGGGGTCCCTTCCAAATCAGGATATTCTTTGATTTGATGAATCTTGGCGTAAGGCTGCATAGAATACAGAAAAAAAACCAACTAATTTAGTAGTTGGTAAGCAAAATTTTTAATAGTCAGTATGGAAATCAAAAATTGTTTTCATTATTTAGGAAAAAAAATTCTACTAAAAGTTATTTCTGTTTTCTTCAAAAAGTTTTATGCCTTGTATTGTATTAGTCCAGTAACTAAATTTCAACTCTTATGTTGTTCCAAGTAGGGAAACATAACTCAAATTTATCAGTTATACTCCCGGAAAATTTACAAACTAGAAAAGTCTATTTTAATCCTTGTTTGTTATAAATTATTGAAGGAGGTGGCTTGATTCTGGAGGAGATGGTGTTTGAGAGGCTCTGAAAGCAGTAATTTTCCAAGTCTATTTGTCAGATCTGATGTAAGATTGATTCTATAATATGGAGTTAATGTTTTCAAAATGAGCTGCTTGGCCAGCGCACTGTGTCTGGTTCCAATTACTGTCAGTAAATCCTGAAAATTATTTTCTGAGACAGACTTGGTGAAATCTGCATTTTAAATAGAGATAATCAGTATTAAAGTAGTTGAAAGGAGTTTTGTAATATTTCATGCTGTATGGTTTTGGTTTTGAGATTGTTGATTCTGAAGTGGATGCCATGACTGTGCTGTTCTGGCATGCACTGTTTCCTCTGTGGAAGCAGGATTACGAGTATGCTTAAAAGGATGGATCTCCTGAGTATTATTGCAAAACAAGTAATTGACTTTCTTTAAAAAAAAAAAAACAAAACTGCATAAGAACAAAGATGTTTTGTAAACCCAAGTGCTGTGTACTTATCTGATGTTTGTGACTTGCATGCTTGCTGGGTTGGGCTTATTTTCTTTGAAGTAATTTTAAAAAGTGAATATTCTCTGGGAGCAAGGTTAGGATTGATACTGGTGTATAGATTGCTTTCTCAGTCTGATATCCCTCAGGATTTAATTGCAGTGGAGCAGTTGAGCCCTCTTTATACAGCAGGGAAAATAGGTGGTTGTGACGCTGTGCTTTCTGCAGAATCTACAGGCTGCAATAGCAGCCTCCAGACTCTGCTTTCAAAATTCAGTGTGATGATGCCAGGACTTGTCATATTTGCAACTATACTCATTTGGAAGGATTGGAATACATTCACAGAGGATTATCTTTAAAAATGGGAACATTCCCTGTGGATCTCTTGGTGGCCTGGCCCTTACCAGCTTCTGCAGCAATTTAGTAATTGCTGCAGACTTAGTTGTTGGACCCTGCTGTTAGCAGACTGTCCAAATGTGCCCTTGTTCAGCAAGGTAAGCAAAGGGACTTGGAATGTCTGCTTGCAGTTCTCTATTTGTTCCCTCACAGTGTTACAGAGAACTATTGTTGGCAGCTGATATCACCAGAGAATTATAATTGCAAATGTGAGTGAAAAGTCATTAAGTGAAGGAGTGTGCTAAATGTGTCATTGATTGGAGTCTGGGACACCAGACTCAATTGATATCCACTCAAAAGAACCCCAAACAACCAACAACCTACTTAACAAATGACATATTTATATAGATTTTTTTCGTTTCTGTCTTTTTAGGAAGGTTTTTCCATCCCTGCTCAGCCATGCTTGAGTCAGCAGGTGTGGAGGCCTTCAATAGTGAACTTACTACAAATAATTCAGTCTTTACAATTCCTGGTATTTAAATTATTTTTTAGAGGGCACTGCAATGAGCATCTATTAGGTGTATTCTTCATTTCTATTTCTTGTCAAGTTTAAGGTTGTTTTTTGTCCTTGTGCTTCTGTCTTCCACTCTCTTAGAGCAATCAGATCACTGGTATGAACATTTTGTATTTTTTTTTAGATTGGAGGATCTTCTGAATCTTATGCTTTAAAGATGCCTTTAAAATGAAAGAGCCCAGATTTACAGGCAGTTTTGTCATCTTGGATCAGTGAGATTGGCTGCTGTGGAAGAAGAAAAGACAGATTATGGGCCCATATGAGGAGTTGGAAAACTCTTCAGTATAACATAGAGATATGTCAGGGAGAGGGAGCTGGAAGTACTTAGTGATTTGTTTTAATAGTTTATTATTAAGTATCTACAATAATCTGTCCCACATTGAGCAATCTAGTTTCTCTGTAGATCTTTACCAGGAATGAGGCAAAAGTTCCTTTCCTGTAAGAGGGAGCAAAAGAGGTAAATAGCTGCAACTATGAAATTTGAACTATGCCATGGGTAGCAGTAATGAGTTACAGTGTCAAACCTACTGAGGCTGTATAATCAAAATTTCTTGCTGACACTGAGGAAGTAGTACTTCAGTGAAAACTTGGGGGAAAGGGTGGATCTTAATGCAAAATGTGGCCTAATACATTCACAGTATTCATATTTCTTCTCTAATTCTTTAGTTCTGATTGTTCAGGTTTCTCTTGTGCATTGGGATGAGGCTGTCCTGCTGGAGAAGGTTAAAATCTAGACAGTGAAAATAACAGTGCATGTTGCTCTATGTCCTGTAGCAATATAAACAGCTAAGATGACTGTGTACTGGGGAAGAGAAATACAAGTAAGGGTGGTAATGTTGTTTCTTTTTTTCTGTTCTTGATTGCAGGTTAACCTTCTGGTTGGGACTTTATGAGGGTAATTCGTTATGATAACTTTTTAGTGTGGTAGATGAGTTTTAAATTTTTTTTAGCTAATTTTTAAAGCAAAATGACCTTGAATTAGCCACTTCCTACCTCCTGTGGTGACTGTGGAGATTACCAGTTACTGCAGAACTTCCCTGAAATAAAGACTTAATTGGCCTGAATGACATCTTGGGTATGGTACTCCACCCCGTGGAGAGCCAAGATGCTGTTCCATAAATAAACATATGGTTTCTTTAGGCTGAGCTGTGTTGCTCAGCCAGAGGAATATGAGACTCTGGTGGGGAAGAAGGGGGTATGTAACTGCTGCCGTCATTCTTAGGCAGAGCACACTAAATTTATGACTTTTTCGAACTTTGTTCAGACTAAGATGTGGGGCAGTCTTGAATCAGGATCCGAACTTTATTTTGTCTTGCACCATTATCCTTTTTCAGTAGTTTGTCCTCCTTAGAACTCCATTTGTCAGATAAAAATAATTTACCACACAGACTTCTGTAGTTTGTTTTACTGAAATAATTTCATATGGTATATGCATCCAGCCCTCACTGAAATTCCTCTGTGGTGTGCTAGTAACATTCTACTTTCATGCTTTCCCAGACATTTTTAAAATACAAAGACACTTTTTTTCCTTTTTCTTTACAATTGGTAATGTTAGATTCAATCTTTCATTTTGTTACAATTCATGTCCCAGTTTAAAAGGTTTTTCTCCCTCTTGTGCTGAATATATTAGTTGCATTGTGTAAGTAAGTATTAGTGATCAAAAGAAGCTGAACATGTTTTTCTGAAAATACACAGGAAATGCAGTGTTAAAACTACTTGTATTCAGTTCCTACTTCACCATAATTCCTCATGATGGGTATTGTTAACTTGTAGTGCCACAGTGAACTCTGTGTGGGTGTCAGAAGTTCACTGCAGTTCACAGTGGAAGCTCTTGATTTCCACTGTGAAGTTCTTCCTACTGTATTTCAATTTGTGTGCAGTTCAAGGATCCCTTTGGTAGTAAGGTTTTAATGTTTAATTCTCAGTTCTCTTCTGGTTAATATGCATGACTTCAAAAAAAAAAAAACCTCATGGCAACATGGGACCGTGAGCATCTGTCTGCCTCTGTCATTTCTCATCACTCTGTGCTTGCATCAGGCATCTCAGGCTAAATTGCTTTGACTGACAGATGGACTGACTGACAAGATCCAAACACACACACACACGTGAGCATGCACACACAGACAGGGTCCTTGGGCTCCTTTCACTTTTCAATATTTTATGTGGCAACTGAGGCCCCAAATACACTGAGTTTCAGTGGTGATGGTGGTTGTAGAGTGAGGAAGTCTTAAGATGTGGGGGAATAGAAGGAGGAAGACCTTTGGCTGTTTGCTTCCTCACCCTCTTCCTTTCTTCTTTCTCCTCCTTCCTGTCTTGCTGGACTTTTTACTCAAGGTGCTCATGAAAGGTGCAATAGAAGTTCTGTGTGACTGGTAAATTAGTGATGGAGGCTTGGGAAAATTGCAGTAAGTCTTGGTGATCTGCATGGCTTTGATTTGGAACTGGTGAATGAACACAGTATTGTAATAGTGTCTCTTCTAAATCCTGATTTTTCCATCAGGGAAATCCCATGAGGTTTTTTTTAAAGTCATGCATATTGACCAGAAGAGAATTGAGAATTAAACATTAAATCCTAACTATTAAAGGGATTCTTGAACTGCACACAAATCTAAATACAGTAGGAAGAACTTCACAATGGAAGTCAACAGCCAGCATTCACAAATTTTCTGGTAGTTAAATAAGGATTTTAATTTTTCTTTGTTGTTGTTATTCTGGAGTATTGACAGCTGAAGAACAGTTCCTAGAAGGGTGATCTTATGTTGCTGTTAATAACAAAGAGGTAAATTTCAGGTGTCAGAAGGACTTCATGTATTATTGAAGGTCTGCATCATTCCTTGTGTTCTCCACATGTGGACTTAGGAGGGGACTTCACACTTCAAAAATGGTATCTTTTATTAGTGTTCTCAAGAGAAATAGTTAAAGGCATTAACAGAAGCCAGCAGCCAATGTTCTTCAGCTTGTGATGATATTAGAAAAAATCCTGGTTATTTTCAGAACTTCTAGTCTTTATGAAAACAAGAGGGCTGTGCCATTAAGAAAAATTGGAGTATGCTCTCTACTTTTTTGTTTGAAAAGACTAAAGTGTTTGGGAAAATCACTAAAGAGGCTTCTTAATGAATGTATGGCTTCAGTTTTGACTGAACTTTTCTAGAAATTGGTGTCTTTCAGTCATGTACTGTCACCTGTAATGCCTCTGCCTTTTTCAACCAGGTTTGGAAATGAAAATTTCAACTCCTTTTATACAAATATAATTACTTTGTAAGATGTTATGCAGGTAATTATAGTTGATAGTGAATCCAGTAAAGCAGCAATGTCATGTAGATTGGCATTTTTGTGATGATGTATATAGTAAAACAAAACAAGGTTTTCTGTGGAGAGTTAATTCTCTTTGGGCAGGTAACATTGTAGTAACCTTCATTATTCCTTAAGAAGTATTAAAGAATGCAACCAAAGAAATGGCTCATTGCAACTTAATGTTCAGCAGCCTAATTAGTCAAATACCATGTGCCTACCTCTGCATGAAATAGCCTATTTCTTTCCAATGTAAAATAGGAATTTTCAGTTTTGGAACAGCCTGAAGAGGCCTTTGTTGCAAATGACCACTGGCTTTTTAGTTATTTATTCTCAAAAGTAATGAAGGTCAGCATGGTATCCATAGTGACTGCATGCAGCTTCCTCGTTAATCTTGGCATGCAATAACGAAATTCACTTACTAGTAACAATTTCTCGTGTTGCAGAGGGAAACCTTCTTTGAAAACTGGATGTGAGTGGGTTTCTGGAACTTGAGAAATCTTGAATACAGTAGTTTTTCTTCAGTTTTAAACACCTTGTCATAATTTCTGGTTGTATGAGTTGCTGTGGAGGTTCAAAGAGAGAACAAGCAACCTTGAATTGCTGAAGTTTATGTATAATCTGGCACTGCAAAACTGGTGACTTGAAAAATTATTTTCATTTGGAAGTGATAAAGACTGCTAAATGGGGAATATATCATTCTGTTTGCAGCTCTGTTAGTGGGAGGAAGGCATTCTGCTATAAACTACAAAATTAAGGCTTCTAAGTAGTATGTGAATATGATCAAGCCAGAATGGTTGAATGCTCCCAATTCCATGGCATGAAATCAGAGCATTAGGAGAAAGTGCAACAACCAACTGAGTGAAATGCTTTTAGTAAATACTTCAGTGTAATGTACATTATTTCCTCTTTGAGTATTATACAGTATAAATACTGAATTTTAATACTGTAAAGGTTCTTTTAACTTAGAGAAAAAATTATTGCAGAATTGAATGCAAGTGTTGTGGGAGTTTTGATGTGAACTTGAAGATGGGGAGTGAAATGGTTCCATCCTGAGGTTGCTTTCTCTCTCATCCCATTTCTCTCCTTTAATACTTACCCAAAGAGAGTAGGTTTGGTTTGGGTTTATTTTAATCACTTGGTTGTAATAGAGCTTTAAACTGATCAGGCAGGATTCTGACCTTGAGGGTAAATATTTTCGGGATTCTGCCTAGTTTCTGGTATTTCTTCATTAAGAACATGGCTTGTTTTTGCTTCTGTCTTTAATTTTGCATAGAGCTGTATTTACAACCATAAATATTTATGAGAGAATAGCCATTTTCAAAATTCATGGAAAAGTCCAAAGTGGAAGTCTGTTTTTGAGAGCTCCAGGAATGAACCTATAGGGAAGTAAAGTCAATGTATCCTTAAAATAATAATTATTTTATGTCTATTTTAAATGTATAAATTAAATATATATTTATAAATAACTGTAAAATAATATATAGATAATAATTAATCTATTTGAACTTAGAGAGGTCTTAATTTTAATATTGAAATTGAGAATTTTTCATCTAGTTGCTACATTTAGAAATGTTAATTTCATGTAAGTTGTGTGTGAATCTAAAACTATTTTTGCTACTGAATGTAAAAACATGTTTTCTTCAATATTAGCTGCACAGTAATTGGCTGGAATGCTACAGAAGCTAGTCTTAAACCCTTTCTTTTTTTTATTTCCCTCTCCTAGAGGTGACCAGCTGCCCTGCACCCAGGCCCTTGCAGTGATGTATCATAGTCTGTTGCTGTAAACATCCCCGACTGGAAGCTGTACCAGCTCCAGCTTTCAGTCAGATGTTTGCTGCACCTGGCTATGCTTGGACAACAGCAGAAGAAGCTGTCATGAATCCATATGTGCATTTATATTTGTCAAGCAGTGTTGCTACAGACAGAGATGAATTGCCTCCCTGTGAATTATCCTGGCTGGTAGGTGTGACCTGAAATCTGGTCTGAAATGGAGATCCAGCACTGGTGCATGCATTGCTCAAAGCCGAGTTCTTTGTTGTTTTGTGTTATAAACTACAGGATTAGGCTTCCTTGGAATGACAAGTGCTGGTGAACTTCTGCAGTTACCCATGAACCCTTCATTGCTTCATCAATGGTCTGTTTTAGCAGCTTCTCTTACTTTGGGCTGTGGGGACAAATTATTATCCATGCTGTCCAGTACTTAGCAGGCCTCATATCTTCTGTGCCTTGCTTTTTGTTGTTTTCTCTGGAATTCTGTATTCCAAGTCTTCTTGTAAGAAGATTGTGCTCCTAATTGTTAGTTAGGCATAACCCAAGACCACAATAAAGGTTAAAGACATATTAACCAGTCTGTTTTTGCTGTTCTCCCAGTCCACAGTGTATGGCCTTGTCTGTGGTGTGGTTTGTGCTGCCCCCACCATGGTTTGCTTTTCATGGAAATAACAGCTTTTGAAAGTATTCCTTCAGAAGTCTTCACTGGATCAGTTCCTGAACAACTTCATGACATCAGGAACAGTATCTGCAGAAAAGCTTCAGCTTTCCACTTTTCTCCAGTGGAATCTGCACGTGCTGTTGCCTGGATCTTGCCTGGGATTTCTTTCCTTCTTTGTTTCACTTTAGTCTTCTATTTTTAAAAGGGATGGCCAATGAGAGTAACTGCTGCTAATAGAGAAAATATTCTTGCAATAATCTAGCTCTCTGTTCTACCCCCTCAAATGTTATTTTTTTTTATTCCCCAACACTTAAATGAAATATTTTGTTGAATTTAAATGTTGGTATGCCAAACCTAGGTATTTATTTGTTTAGTTTCGCTATAGTGGTTCTGTAAAAGATGATTGTGACCAAAAATACAGATACTTCTAAAAAGTAAATTATTTTCTCCTTAACTTATCAGAATTAAAACTCGGAGGATTTCTTAGTCCTGGGAAGGCTGGACTAATAAGCATTGGAAAGGTGGTGATTTTGAAGCTCTCAGTGAATAATCAAAGGTGAACCAAGGACAGCCATTTTTGTGTCATGGTCCCATTGCTGTAACCATTTTGTTCCTTACCCTGTGTCCTGTCTGTTGACACAGAGTCATATGTTGTGATAGAAGGTTGTGAACTTATTTATTGATCTAATTCATTGCTAGCACCTCTGTAAAGATTTTTAAAGCAACTTGCACACTTTAACCTCAGTTAAAATAGCTTTTTAAAAAATAACGGTCTTATTTGGTTTGATAAATCATGGCTGTATATTTATAAAAAGGACTTTGATGCAGGAGCTACAAAGCTTGATGCCTTAAAAAATGCTGGTAGTTGTTTTCCAAGCTTTCCTTGCTGTAAACATTTAGCATTTCCTAGTTCTAGACAGTATTTGGACTTAGAAGAAAGGAAATTGTTTTTGTTAACAAAACTTCTTAGTTCAAAATAAACGTATTATAACCAATCTAGTGTTCATTTTGGTTAGTGCTGTCTTAGCCATTCCACATGCCACATAAGTACTAGTTTTTTGTTTTTAATTAGTCTAGTTCATGTGCAGCTTGTCAGTCCAGTCTTGTGGAATTGAACTTGTGCATACCTTCATATTTTACTGGTGTCTAATCCATGTACTCAAACACAGCTGTCACATGTCAGCACATGAAAATAATTTGAAGTGGCTTGTAACTGCAATAAATAAATAAATAAATTTTAAATTTTAAAATCCACATTGTATTTGTGAGTTTTTTTTTTTTTGCCAAGTGTTTGAAATGAAAGGATCTGCTTTCTCTGTTCATGAAATACCAAGTCCTAACATCTTAACATGTCTGAAGTGTGGCTGTTGTTTGCAGCTGAAGAAGGTGTGGGTGTTGTAGTGTTGTCCAAATGGATATTTATGCCATGATCCCAGGTGAGCTTTGCAGTACTGGGATGTCTGGGATGGGATGATGGGGATTTGGCCTGGCAGCTGTGCAGTTCTGGTGGGGATGAGGAGTTGAAGCAATTGTGGCGGAATAGGCAGGACAGGCTCACAAACACAACAGTGAAATTTGGGAACAGAAGAGGCAGATCTGACACTGATGGCCAGCAAGCAAATGACTTCTTGTTCATGTGAAGCCAGTGATGTGTGACATGGATCAGTTCCTGGTGTTTTGCAGAGGGAAATACCTGGATGAAAATCAGGCTGGGGATCCAGAGTGACACAGGGGCCCCACAGCTGCTGCTTTTGGGTGGCTGGCATTAGCTGTACGTGCAAGCACAGCTGCCTTTGTTGATAAAAGCTTGTGATAAATACCAAGGTTGACTCTTGCTGAGTAGGTGGAGTGTCTGTGAAGTCCAGTGTTTGGCTTGCCTGTGGTTTTCTTCTGAGCACTTTTGTGACCATTTGTGAGCAATACCCCAAAGTCCTTGGTGACTCCAAAGGCAGTCCTTTGCCCTGTCCTGCTCGAGCACTGTCTTTCCTTGCTTGGAACTCACAGCTGCATTCAGCAGAATTGCTTGAGCTCATGTTTTCCTTCATACAAAGAACAACTGTTAAAATATTTGGAGGGCTTCCCCCCTCTTCTGTGCATGAAATAATCTGCATCTGTGATTCCTTTTACCCAGTAAAGCTGCAAACACCTGTTCAGAGAAGAACTTGGACAAGGCTGAGGCTCGGCATCTTGACTGATTTGGTTCATCAGAATTTTATCTTCCTGCACTGCTAAGGTCTTGTTTGTTCAAGACTGGACATCAAATTAAACACACCTGTAAAATACAAGTTCAGATGCTGAGGCTGAGAAATGTTTTGCTCTTCTGCTATTAAAATTACTTGTATTTCTGAGTAGCTGAAACTGGAGATAAAAATAAGAATGAAAATAATTGAAACAGTAGAATTGCCTTAAATAAGTTCCAGAAGAGAAATGGGAATTATTTTAAGAACATAAAAATAAGATGCACAAATGTTGCAACAAATGCTGTAAAATTTAGCAAACTAAGGAAATTGTGGAAATATAAACAAAGAGTTGTTTTTGCATAGAATTTGAGATGGGCATTTTTGAGGACTCCCAATTTGTACCACCCCATTTATCTTCCATATATATTTTAGAGTTCAGTTTCAGTTTTAAAAATTGGGATTTTAGAAGATGCCTGTACTGAACATCAAGGGCCTTGGCATGTAAGTGAAATAGCATGCTCTTCTACATACAGGGGCTGTGAGAGAGAAACATTTTTGCTTTTGGATCTTTACAACATCAGGGACTGTACATGGATATTACTGTGTTCTGATATTCAGAAGATTAAATGCATGGATTGACTTCATAATGTTAGTGAAGGTTAATAAGAGTTGCATGTACTGTATGAGTGGTGCAAATACACCAGAACATGTCTGCAGATTTATTTTTTGATATCCTGAAAGGCACTGCTGTATTTGAATAGTGCAGCTAATTTTTAGTTCCTGTAAACATCCTACATTCAGCTATAATAAGTGGTGGGGCTGGGGGGTGGGTGTTTAATTCAACTGATGTGGAAAGGCAGCTTTCCTCCTTGACCAAGTGACACTGGCAAGCAGGGAATCCTATTTTTCAGTAGTATTTAGTATTGTAAGCACTAATTTCTATGGAATCAGTATGCATTTCTGGAAATCTCTTCATACTGAAATTATGATTCTGGCTGTATAAAGGCCTACATGATTGTTGGGAAACAGACTTTAACTGATGGGATCTGTATCTTTCTAATTGCAAATAAACTGTGACAATATATCTTTGCTTGAAAAGCAATGTCTCATACCCGGATGACAGAAATAATCTAAAACCTTATCTTGAATGTTCAGTTCTCAGTTGCAGCAGTGATTTATTGCTTATTATCTACTTGATCATTGTCTAAGGAGAAATAGACTGAGAGGGTACTGTAAAATCAATTCCCAAACCAAGAGATCATTAAAGTAGTCAAACTACTAAGCTTTAACAATTTCTGTTGCCTTTTATCTTAAAAAAATGATAAATATCTTTGATAGGGGAAATCTGCATAGGAGAACAAAGAAGACAAGGATTTCTTGTTTTTCTAGTAGCTCTTCTTCTATCATGTCTTAGAATCACTGATGATTCTGCTGATGGGTGTGTTGTTAAATGAAGTATGGCTTCAGCATTTGGGCATTCTTAGGTGCCAAAATATTTAAAGACAGAACTTAAAATTTTTATTTAAATGGAAGAATGGGGTACATGGAATTCCTCATACTCATAAAGTATAACAGGTTTTTTGAGGATCACTTATAATCTGGTACCCTTGTTAATATTTGAAAGGCTCAGACTCTAGTATTTTTACTTATGAAGCCAAATAAATTATAAAAATCAGTAAGAGAATTTATCCTCATTTAAATTCACACACATGAGCCCCATTTTGCTATAATTGAACATTTTGTTGTGCTTCTATTGTTGCTTACAAACTGAAGAGGTCTTTTTCATATGCAGAAGTCCTACATACGGGCAGGTGTTATGCAATACATAGCAGTGGAGGAATTGCATGGAAGGATAACATCAAATCCTGTATCTGAACATCACCCCGTCTGTGTGAACACTGCAGCGCAACCATGTGTTTGCTGTGTGTGCGCTTCCACATGTACAAAACTGTTCTTCCAAATTTTTATTCGGTGCATCTGTTTAACTGGTACAAAACACAGATCTCCAGCTGGGATGAACTAGGGAAGAATGAGGGATGCAAGTTCTCCTCCTCAGGAGAGATGATGTAATTAAAAACAAGCTTATCTCCAGAAATAATCTGGATATCTATTCTATTCCATTTCCCACAATCAGTGCCTCATGATGTCTGTGACTCTGCCTGAGCGAGCTTTCCTCAAGTTCTGCTGTCTTTGCTTCACCCATCCTGCCGTGGGTTGCCAGGCTCTGGGAATGCCCGCTTTTGACAGCTGTGCTGAAGCAGGAGGAAAGTGCCAAGACAGAAGGATTTCCCTGTGAGGCTGTGACATCTTGCAGCTTTGCTGTCACTTGTTACGTGGTGGTGAATGCTGACTCACACTCTTGACCCATCCCACTGTGATTCCTGCCCTTCTCCCAGGAAGGAGCAGGCTGTGTGACCAGCACAGCTCTCTGGTGTCATGGGGAGCAGTGAAATGCTCTCGCTGTCCTTCCTCAGACTGGATCTATGTCCTCGCTTGGTGCACAGTGTGCACCACGAGCTCGTGGAGCCATGCAACAGTACAGTACATCAAAAAAGTTTGATGGCAAGAAGGAATCCTCAAATCAACAGTTACTACCAACCAAAATGTCTGAGATTCATCTTTTCAGCCAGTGCCTCTATGTTTAATTTCCTTGGTAGCATGGACATTGAGTAAACAATCTGAGCAGATCAAATGTGGAGGCATATTTGGTATTTCAGCAGGTTTTTTGGGGTTTTTTTTGTTGTTTGTTTTTTAAATGCATTTGAAATCTAGAATTCATATTGCAGAAACTCAAGTATGATCCAACTAGACATTTACTGTTCTTTTTGCTAAAGAACAGTTCTGACTGCTTTTGATGCAGCACTTGAAAACTCATTAGCAGTGAAATGTAAATATAGTAAACGAATGAGCCTGTTGAAGCTTTCATTAATGTAAGTATTTGAATAGTTGGGTTTTTCAAGAGTTAGCGTTCTTTGTGGTTCCAGGTTTGTGGATTTTGTTTAGCTACTCCTTGGTTACATAGGCAGTAGAGTAGGTTATAATGATACTGTATCAAATAATTTCAAATCGTTTGGCTTTTCCTAAGGGAGAAAACACGCTCCCTGAATAGTTGTCAGGACCAGTATTTGGCAGGGGGAAGAAGGCGTTGTTTGTTTTTTGTTTTTTTAAGTGAGGATTTGATAGGGGAATGAGTACTGTGCCTGTGTGTACCCTTCTTGCTTGGCTGCACTTGTGAGTGCTGACTTGTTTTCTGTTTTGTGAAAATCTTCATTTGAGAATCAGACACTGATTTTGGTACTGTTCCTCCTTGTTGAGGTAATGTTTGGCATTCTGGTTTGTGTTAAACTAAAACTAACCTAGATTCCAAGCATAAAATAACCCTGTGGAATTTGACACATTGTTTTAAATAGTGTAGTTCACTTTTTTCTTCCATTCTGTTGATGCTTTTTAGGTAAACAGTGATAATTCCATGGTGCCAGTGATGGCCTAAACCAAAATGGGATAAACATCTTAGACAAAGATAGAGTGTGAATGATTTATAAGATTGTCTGAAAGTTTTTTATAGATAGGACATCAATGGTAAGTAACTTAAAAATTAAATTTCTCTTGAAAAATACAGAGGCATAGTTAATGTGTATTTTTTCACAGTAATTTTGAAAATACATTTATTCATATGTTTTATCCTTCCTGGATTTGTCTTCTGCTAAAAATACAAGTATTGCAATAGATGTTTATTGACATTTGCTTTCCTTGTCTGTTGTGTTTACTAAGACTCTTCCAGAATTCAGCTCACTTCCTTTTAACCAGCTATGCCAGTTCTGACCAGCTTAATTAATGTTTCATAGAGGTTCTGTGTCTGGGGAGAGTACAGACAAAGTTCAAACTGCTTAAAACTTGAACTTAAAGCATGATTTTATAGTTGGGTGAGTATGAGTGGTCAGGTTCTTAGCTCTGGCATTGGGTTTTCTCTCTGTTAAGGAGCAGCAGATCCCTCACTTTTCCACCTCTGCAGCCAAGGAAAGCCTGATCCATGGAACAGTACATGGGCCCTGGAAGCAGAACGAAGGAAATGCAGTTTATGTCAGTCAGAATTGTTTGTTGTCTGATAACATCACTGTCTCAGCAGGGAAATCATTTCCTGTAAACAATATGGCTTTATCTGAAAAATCTGCTATTTTAATAAAGTGAAAAATTATTTTTCCAAGCTTCACAGAAGCCTTATCTTTGTCTGACAGGAAAAAGGGAAGCGGCAGGGATGAAAGATGCTTTGTGAACTGAGCTCTGTTTACTTAAGGCTATGGAAAACATACTGAAAGCATATACATTAAGTGCATAGCTTAATGCATTTTTTTAATAAACACATTTCCCCACATATTATTAAAATAGTTGAATTGACTGACTACCATCTAGTAGAAAATGAGATCTGTTAACCATCTCTTCTTCTGGAGATGTTTCACACTTACTCTAAGGAATTGATAAGATAGCAAATCTCTAACCCGGATCACAGTCCAGTGTTGGCAATCCACAGAAGCTTTTTAACTGTGGGTGAAGTCCCACTAGACATGAAGTCTTGTTCATCCCATGAACTGCCTGCTTCCTGCCATAGCATGACACACCCAGGTGGGCTGCTTCCTGCCTGGTTCTCCAGGCAGAGCCTGATGCACACACCAAGGGCTTGACATTTCCACTGTCACAGCTGCTCTGGTTCTTCCAGGCAGAGGCACTTCCTGGATGCATCCCACACCAAGGGCTTGACATTGGTCTGTCTCTGTCAGCTGGAAACACAAACTTTGTCTTATCAAAAGATAGAATCTTTGAGGGGCAAAGGAGAGGGAAGATAATTTTGTAGAGTTTTCAGATGAGAGGCACTAGTGTGTGTGTTGGTTCTTTCTGTTCTGCAGGAATTTCAACAGTGATGTTACATCTCCCACTAGTAAATGTATTTATATCTGCATTTAGCTCAGGCATCCTCACATCAGAAAACTTAGTGAAAACTAAGTCAAGAAGTTGTGAGGAATCTTTCTTAGAATCTATGTTATTTGTGCTATGATAAAGTGTTTTGTAGGTTTTTGAAGCACAAATTTCCCAGATTTCTCCTTTCTGAAATTTTTGACTTGTTGCTATATAAAGTTTTTTTCCTATTTGGAATCAGTGAATTCAGGAAATGGAAAATTTAGCCACTTCACATGCTTAGTAGAGAAAAGAAATATTTAAATAATCTTGGATGGTGTCTCATGGTAAGAGTTTTTTTTAATACTAGAAAAACCGATTGCATGTTGAACAATCAGAAATAATTTCCATACAGATGCTCATCTTAAAACTGTTTTTTTTTCTATTTATTTAGACTGCTTAAAGTGCATATTTACCATAAAAACTGTGTATATATATATATATATATATACATATATGTATAGTAGTGTAAGAACAATCAAGATCTAGTGAAGTTTTTCACAGGGCAATGCTAATAAGAATGTTTGCTTATTAATGCTTCAACTGATAAGGCAGTAGTTAATATTGTGGGATGCCGAATGAAGGCTGCAGTTCTTTCCATCAAAAACATCCTTTTTGATGTAGATGCCATTTTAATTAAACATCCATGTGTGCTGCTGTGTGACAGTGACCATGTGGAGCATTGCACTGTGCCAGGCTCTGACCATTCACTGGCAGCTCTGGAGCTCTGTACACGTGGCCTGCATGCATGGGAACCACAAGGGATGTCAAGGTTTTGCTGGTCCTTGGCTGGATGTCCTCCAGTGTTTCCAGATGGGATATTAGGAAATCCTAGAATACCAAACTTCCCTGAATTTTTGTTTGAGCTGCAGCATTTCTACTAGAAAAACAGGTAAGTAAGGTCACACTAAAGTAACAACTTCCAAAGGCTTGATCTCAATGACAGCTCATATCTGTTAATTACATTTGATGGTTGTTTTTGTGGCAGAGTAGTGCTGCTGATGTGGGACCATGTAATCTATCTAAAATTGTTGTGACTGAAAGCCAGATTCTGACTCCATAAAATTCCCTAACATCTGAGTGACTTCACTGATTTCTAAGGTGGTTTTTTTCTGTCTGTCATTAATATGAATGAGATTATAATCAGGCTTCAGTTATGGTTGAGAATACATCAGAAGATAATAAATATGAGGAAATGTAAACTGTCATAAAGCATGTGAAGTGTCCACAATACATGCATGGGTTTAATCATAAATTAGTTTTGCAAAATTGATGGCTGAGCTGTAACGGGGATGAGTAATTTCTCAGCACAGTTTCCTTGTATGAACATAAAACCAGAACTCATATAGTTTTATTGGATGTTTAAGTAGTGGTGTCTGTATTACAAAAATAACCAAACCCAAACCCTTGCCATGGTGTGCTAACGAAAGGAGACTGAGCAGATGGTTTTTAGGGACTGCACTTCATGTGTTATGCAACTGTGCTGTTCTTCCAGAGAAAGAGAAGTGAAGCAGAAAGAAGTCTAGCTAAACCTTTAATGCTTAAACTTCCACTCATTGTTAACACAGAAAATGACTGAAGAAAGCTCCAAAATTTGTGCAAGCTACAAAATTTATTTGCTTTTACCCTCCAGTTTGAACAATTATCTCATTAGAGCAGCAGAGTTACAAATTAAGCACCCTCACCATGTTTTTATCAAAGGAGGAAGGGAAAAGGAATAATAAATCATTCTTGAATGAGGAAAAAGCTTGTAGCATGGCCAAGAGAACAATGCCAGACAGAATACAGAGTTGTTTGGGTTCAAGATACTACCCAATGAAACCTGAAGATGAGAGCTTATACTGGAGGAGTAATAAAAAAAGAAATTCAAACAGCTTATTCCAATTAAGGAGTATAACTGGAGTCTCTGTCAGCCCTAGTAAATGGTATTTAGAGAAGTGAAGTCGCCCTCTCTTACACAGACTGCCTGTAGAATATACAATTCAGTGTTGTTATCACATTTCAGTAGCTGGAGTATTCAAAAGATAAGCAGTATTAGTGATTTTTAGGAAAACTGTAAAACTGAAAATATTCCTTAAAACATTTTGTGGTGTAATCTCTATACTACTTTCAAAATTCCTCTGTAAGAGAGAGGGGAAGGAGGGGTTGGTTAAAATACCCACAAACACTGTGCAGTGCATGTGTTTTCTTCCTTGTAAGGAGCAAAGAATGAATAGGTGGTGACTGGATGTTTTGTCAGTCAAGCAATATTACTCTGAAAAAAGATGTATTTACAGCTTTTCCCTGTTAATGGATTTTCATTCTATCAGCACTATTAATTATGTCAAAGAGGGAAGTATTGGCCTGTGATAATATGGAAGATGCAGAGATTAATGAGCAAATCAATGGTATCAATATGGCACAGATCCCTTAAGTTTGTTTTTTTTCCTAAGTAGGAATGTGCTGCTTTAGAGTCTTGTTTATATGGTTGCAGTGGTCCCATCAACCTCCTTCTGTAGTCACTGGGGAATTCTGGATGCTTCTGACCCTCCAGAAGCTACAGGCAGACAGACCCAGATCATGGCATCACAGAAGGGTTTGGAAGGGACCTCAAAGATCATCTAGTTCCAAGCTTCCTGCTTTTATCCCATCCATCCATCCATCCATCATCCATCCATCCCATGTCTCTCCAATTTGGAGACAAGGATGTTGTGTGGGACAGTCTCCAATGCTTTTCCATTTCCCCAAGTCCAGGTAAATTATGTCAGTAGGTAGTGGTGGCGGTGGTTCTCATTTTCCTGGGAGGGAACTTAATGTATTAAGTATTTAAAGACATGATAATCTTGCAGAAAATTGATGAAGATTGAGAATTGTACAGCAATCTGCTGAAGTCAAACATATGATGCAATGTCTAATCAAATTACCATCACACAAATCATGGAGGAGCTGTCAGATTTGTATCGTTTGGGCATATCATGCTTGTCAAATTCCTCCTGTAGAGCTAATAAATCAAACCCAGCATGATTGGTGCTGTTTTTCCTCTGTGTTCCACTGTCCTATAAATAGCTCCCTGTTCCATGAGAGCAGTGGCAACTTTCCCAGCAGAAATGGGATAACAAAGATGTCTATCCTCTACACCTTTCTTTGTGCCTTTTTCAGTACCACATAGTGGTGTGGAGAATATTCCATTTGTACTATGAATTTACTTTTTTTATTTGGTGCGTATATATATTTCCTCTTGCCCTGAATTACAGTAAAGGTGAAAAGAATTAAGTATTAAATCAGGGTGCTGTTTGGATATTGTGCTGCACTTTTTATAAATAAACATAAATATAAACAATCTTCTGTTTTGACAGTCCTACATTTTGAAAAGGCAAAGTTTGCTTTCTCACATGCATTTCTATCTCAGTCCAGCTGCACAGCATTCATTTTGTACTAGACTGAAGAAACAGCCCACAACAGCATTTCTTAACTTTCATCTTTCTAATATGATTTCTTGTCCTATAGGTCCCTGTGTAAGAAAACAACCCCCAATCCAACAGTACTTAAAAGAACAAGGAAAACTGCCATTTAAACCTGCACAGTGTTCCAGCCTGTGCTGCTGTCTCCAGCTGGTCTGACACCACCTACCAAAGGAAAAAACATGCTGTACACTTGTAATAGGATTAAACAGAATAAACCTGCAAGCAGAAATGTGATTAATACAGGGTATTTCTGAGTCCTACAGTGACTATATTGCTACACTGAGAAAACCAGGATCTTTATTAGGAGCATTTTCAGTATGTGTATATTTTTCTGAAGTTATTTATAATTGTTGCCTTTCTCTCAGGCCTGCAGGAGATAATTTTTAAATTAACTGTGCAGTGTAATCAGTATCAGTAGACTATACAATCCTGAGATGTCAAGGAATTATGATAAGCCTCATACTAAACTCTGGAGAGATTTGTAACTGTGTAGTTTGCAATGCCCCATTTTTATTAGCATTTTCATTATAAAGTTGTTACTGGAAGCATAAAGTTAATGTTCTGTAACAAGAAAACAGCAATTATGCAGTCCTAAACAAGAACTCAACATTAAACATGGCAGATAAAAATAACAAGCAGATACAGTTACTGCAGACAGATAATGTGGAAAAAAATAATGTAGCATTTACAGGAAGGCATTGGTAACTTTTCTTCCTTAAGCATAAAGCTGATTGCCAAACAGCTCCCTATAATTTCTGAGCATTCATCTTTGCATTTTCATGTAGAACTTCCAAAAGTGCAGAGCATAAGCTCAAACTGTTTTCCCTTTGAAATCAATGAGAAAATAAAAATCTGATAAAAATATATGTGCTAATTAACTTTAAAAAATTTCTTAAACCTGTGTAGCTTTTGAGAATGTTCTCTTCTGTGTCCTCCCCCAGAATCCATATTAAATGGATACTGTTGATTACCTCCACAGCTGTAAATATAGCTCAAGTTTTCCCTTAGTGGAAAAACAGTTTACAAAATCCAGGAAGAACTGCTTAATTACTTTGCAAAGTTTAGTCTTTGCTCTCACTAAACAATGGTCCCTTTTCTTTTAAAAATAATGCAATGCGTCCATGGGGCCGGATGGGATCCACCCCAGGGCAGTGACGGAATGGAGGAAGAGCCCTGGCACTCTCCGTCCTTTATCAGCAGTCCTGGCTCTGTGGGGAGCTCCCGGATGACTTCAAGTTGGCAAATGTACCACCCATGAAGGGCTGGATGGAGGATGGGGAATTACAGCTTGACTGTGGTGCCAGGGGAGGTCATGGTGCAAATCATTATGTGTGTATCACCACATAAAGAAGAATCAGGGGATCAGTCCCAGCCAGCAGGGGGTCATGCAAGGCAGGTCCTGCTGGACCAACCTGACCTTCTCTGACCAGGTGACAATGTAGTGGGTGAGGGAAAGGCTGTGGATGTTGTCTGCCTGGACTTCAGCAAAGCCTTTGACACCTCTTCCCACAGCATTCTCCTGGAGAAACTGCACAGCTTGGGCAGGTGCACTCTTTGCTGGCTAAAACCTGGCTGAACGGCCGAGCCCAGAGTGGTGGTGAATGGTGACCCAGACAGTTGGTGGCCGGTCACCAGTGGTGTTTCCCAGGGCTCAGTACTTGGTCCTGCCCTGATTAGGATCTTTATTGATGACCTGGATAAGGGAATTAAATGTACCTTCATTAAGGTACACCAAAGGACATTAAGGACACCAAACACTGTGGGTAAGAACATTAAGGACATACATACATTAAGGGTATGAGAGGGAGTGTTGGTCTGCTGGAGGGTAAGAAGGTCCTGCAGAGGGATCTGGACAGGCTGGATCAACGGGCCCAGACCAGTTGTATCAGGTTCAATAAGGCCAAGTGTTGGGTCCTGCCCTTGTGTCCCAACAAAGCCCTGCAGTGCCCCAGGCTGGGGACAGAGTGGCAGGAAAGTTTCCCAGCAGGAAAGGCCCTGGGAGTGCTGGCCAACAGCAGCTGAATGTGAGCCGGTGTGTGCCCAGGTGGGCAGGAAGGCCGGTGGTCTCCTGGCCTCCTGTGTCAGCACTAGTGTGGCCAGCAGGACCAGGGCAGTGACTGTCCCAGGGCACTGGCTGTCCCACTGTACTCGGCACAGGTGCTGTGTCCTCAGGTGCTGTGTCCAGTTCCGTGTCCCTCACTACAAGACAGAGATTGAGGTGCAGGAGCGTGCCCAGATAAGAGCAGCAGAGCTGGGGAAGGAACTGGAGCACAAGTCTGATGAGGAGCAGCAGAGGGAGCTGGGGGTGCTCAGCCTGGAGAAAAGGAAGCTTGGGGGCACTTGATTGCTCTCTACAGCCACTGAAAGGAGGGTGGATCCAGAGGGGAGTTGGCCTCTTCTCCCAAGTAACAAGGGACAAGAGGTAAAGGCCTCAAGTTGCACCAGGGAAAGTTTAGGTCTGATATTAATGGATATTCACAGAAAGGGTTGTCATGCATTGGAACTGCCCAGGGAATTGTTTGCAAGCAAGCACAGGAAACTCAAATGAAGTAGAGTGTATGTGCATTGTATCATTATTTAAAAACCCAGACACATTTTGGGCTTTTTCCATTATATAGCAAGTGCACACAAAGTTGGAGATTTTTATTTAAACCATTTCTTACAATACTTAGCTTGTTATACCTGAGTTCTGCTCTCTTTTGGAGTGCTTTATGCCCTCTACTTCATAAAATGCTGAAGAATTTTTGTCTTAAAACACTGGTATATAATAAATATCAGTCAGGTTGGAAATTCAAGCACTGCAAGGTCATTAAGTGTCAAAATCAAGGCTGTTGGCATATGTCTGTTTTTCTCCTCTGTTGGTATTTTTTTGTTGCAGATCCTTAGGTCACAGTCACATAATTTACTGCTTTCTCTCACTGGACATCTGCCTCATTTAGCCAGTTATTGTATCTTCCCTCTACAGAGCTTTGCCTAATTTTGTTTTGGGTGCTTATGGGACATTTATTGATTTGCTATTTCAACAGAAATTACTTTACTTTCTGAAATGTTCATGAAAAAAAAAAGGAAAGTGACACATTGAAGTTTAGGGTAAAGCTTCCCTAACTGGATATCTTCAATATATGACATCTAGGATAAGAGGAATTTAAAAGTAATTATCACATTTAAGCACAGATGCTAAAATTTTCAACTACAGAAATATGTAAAGCTTTTCAAAGCACATTGCAAATGCCACAGGGAGGAAGCAGAAAAGGAGGAAGATGCAATTAATGAATGCTGGTTTTATATCATAAATGAACTCAGAAAAGAATCTGTTCCTAATCTCCCTTTATAAAACCTCATGTTTACCTCTCAACAATTTCTTTCCAGCTTCTGTAACAAACCAGGCAGAGTCTTGTGGTACACATGAGCCCCTGTGCTGTGTAGCCCTCATTCATATCTAGGTCAGGTACGTCAGCAACGCTGAATGAGTCAGAGACTCTGAACAAATGCAGTGTATGACTGTGGGATGTGAAAGATTCCCAGAAATAGCTTATGCAAATGGAAATGAAAACTGCACAAAAAGTACTAATTCTAACTTTTGATTGATTTTATCACCTTAATTCTGTGGGGCTGCTCTAATGGAACAGCCAAGCAAGCTGTGCTCTCGTTTCACACTTGGGAATACACATCTTCAGTGAAATGCTTTTCCTATTTGTGAATAAGACCATATAACTGGGAAAAGGAGAAGTCAGCATCTGCTGTGCCCTCAATAAGGGCATCCACACTGTTCATGGGTTCCAGCTCCAGGTGCAGGCTGAAGCCCTGTGCAATACTGAACTTGCTCTATATTTGAACTTTGCATTCTCCAGCACTTGGTAGAGATGATGATGATGATGATGATTATTATTATTAATAATAATAATAATCAAGAATTGGTTCAGGAGAAATCAACTCATACCAGCCAGGCATGGAGGTATGAGAAGGAGCTACTCAGTGGGTGAAGAGAAGGAACTGGGAGCTGTATTTGGTAAACACTTGTGTGTGCAGGAGCTTAGAGTGGCTAGAGGGACATCAGGGGGGAGAGAGAAAGTGCAGAAAGCATCTGGAAAGAGCACTTCAGAAAAACAGGAAAGATATTCCTGTGAATGAAAACTGGGACTGGGACCTGAAAAACAACAAAAGAGGTCAGGCAAGGGGATGTGCAGGAGGGACAGGGAAAGCAGGGGTGGTGTGGGCCTTGAGTTTTGTCAATGAGGAAACTGAGAGAATGAGATGAACAGACTGGGATCAGGCTCCTGCTAGAGAGGGGATCTGTTCACAGAATCATAGAATATCCTGAGTTGGAAGGGACCATCAAGGATCACTGAAGTCCAGGTCCTGCCCAGGAAGCCCCAGGAATCCCTTTCCTCTGTGCCAAGAGGGCCTCACAATCGATGCAGGTGATTGCAGTGCTGGATCTGTGTTGTGTGTGGTGAAGCTGAACTCTGCTGGTGATGAGTTATGTGACTTTTGACATGAGGCCACTTCGAAGAACTTGAGGGTATTTTTATTTAAGATGTGAAATTGTTGATTCAGAGCTGCAAAAACTTCATGTGGCTCTGTGACCTGGCCAGGCACCTCAACAGTGACAGCTTTTCTTTCTTTTCTGACATTTAACAGACAGACCCCTTCAAACATTTTGACTGGGCCAGGCAGCAAAGCTCAGTGATTCCAACTCTGATTTCTTGTCTTAGGTAAAGAACAAGCCTTTATTAATGTAGCCTTTTAAACAGGCTTGTGATTGTGCAAAGCAGAACTGTATGCAATATGTGCATGTAAAAAGTAAACCACATGGCACGTGGATGCTCGAGCAATGGTTCTATGTGAAGACAAGTGCTTTTCTTGGCAGGACAATCCACCCCACTTGCTGTAGTGAGGCTCAGTGACTCAAGGACCAGAGAATGTTCTTTCAATGCCAAGGTAAGGATGAATATTATTCATGTCCAAAAAAGAGCACAGTCCTCTCCTTTCATGGGCAGTATGTGCCTGAGCACAACTGTGCTTTCATCTTTATTGCTCCTTGAAGTATGAAATGTTCTCCAGAAGGTATGTGCAGTGGGTGGGAAGAGGGGCAGAAATGGGCACAAGGAGTCCAGAAGGTAAAAAGGCAGGTCAAGACGGCAGGCTAAAGATGGGTTCCCAATGCTGCTTCTCATGAGGTCAAAACATGCAGTGATGACTCTGCTATAATATTGCTCTATTTGAATTTGGTCAAAGGAGACAAAAAATTTTGTCTCCAACCACAACCTCTGGTAAAGTCTGGTCTTTCACTTCTGCCTTCTACTCATGTCTCTGACATAAATTCTAAAGAACATGTTTTCCTAAGAGTTGTCTCATCTAAGTCATTCTGAGTAAGAGAAGCATTGATGGTAAAGTGATGGAGCAGAGCTCCATGTAAAGCTGGTGCAAGTTGTGACACCAGTGAAAAGAGGTGACTTTTTACACAAATGAGCCTGCTGCCTCACATGCACATCCTGCCTTTTCATGCCCATAAGCACCAAGGGTGTTTGTTCAGACAGTCCTGCCAGAGTTACCTGTGGTGACATGGAGGACAAGGGACACACACCCTGGTTCCCCATGGTCTCAGCTCTTACCTCAGAGGGTAGGTTTAAATTAGGAATAAATCCTTTACTGTGAGGGCGGCAAAAGTATAGATTTTTGAGTCAGTTAGACTCAAGATTCACTTGAGGGAAACTGTGGATGTCCTATTCCTGAAGTGTTCAAGGCCAGGTGGGATGGGGCTCGAACAACTGCGTTTAGAGAAAGGTTTGAACGAGATGGTCTTTAGAGACCCTTCCACCCAGTCCATTCTATGACCACCTCGTATACGCTTTAGTACCAGGCTCATTAAAACACATTTTACCCACAGCTGGTGAATTAAAACGCCTTTGGCATCCCGAGGCTGTGTCAGCCTGAGCTGCACAGCCCCGGCCTCCGGGGGTCCTGGGGCGGGTGGTTGGTGCTCAGAGGGGCACGGGGAGCCGAGGCCGAGGTGTCGCGGCTGTCCCAGGTCTCCAGTCACGGTGTCTCTGTCACGGTGTCCCCTGGTCCCCGATCCTCCGCCCGCCGCTCCCTCAGCCCGCGGGCGGCGCCTCAGGGGACGCGGCCCCACGCGGCCGCCACTGCGCAGGCGCCGCCCCGCCCCGCGGAGCCGAACCGAGGCGCCACTGCCGTGTCGGCCGCGGCAGATTCGCCATAAGGCGCCGCACGGGGACCCGATTTTCGGTGTTGGTTTTTTTTTTTCTTTCCTTTTCCCTCGCTCTGTTTTCCAAGCGGGCCGCGCTCGGTCCCCGGCGGGCTGTCCCGCTGAGCCCCCGCGGCGATGGAGGCGGCGGCTGCAGGTGAGCGGGGCCGGGCCGGGCGGGCGGGGGAGCGCGCACGGATTCCCGCGCGGCGGGCGGGGAGAAGTAGTTCCGGTAGTGCCACCGACGCGATCCTTCCGCACGACAAGTAGTTCCCCTAGTGGTGGCCGGCTCAGCGTCCGTCGCCCCGCGCTGCCCGGCGGCCTGGGGGGCTGTGGGGGGCTCCAGAAGCCGCCAGAGAGCTCGGGCAGCCCGAGCCCGGGAGTCCTGCTGTGCCCCGGCTGCCCGTCCTGAGGCCGCCGCTTAGCAGCGAGTCGGAGCAGCTGGGCAGCTGGAGCCGCTGCTGGTCCCGAATGGAAGCGTGGAGACCCCACAGCAACCTCACGGGGTGTGAGGGGGCTGCAGGGGAGCCGGAGAGGGGCTCTTCCTCAGGAACTGTAGTGATAGGACAGGGAGTAATGGGTACGAACTGAACGGGGAATTTTAGTGTGGGTATTAGGAAGGAATTCTTTGCTATGAGGGTAGTGAGACACTGGAACAGGGTGACAAGAAAAGCTGTGGCTGCCCCAAGCCTGGCGGTGTTCAAAGCCTTGAGCAACCTGGTGTAGGGTGAAGTGTCCTTGGCCATGGCAGGGAGGCTGGGACTGGATGATCTTTAAGGTCTGTTCCAACCCCTTTCCATGCTCTGATTCCACGATTCTGCGCTCACCTGGGTTTGAAACCCTCCTGATCTCCTCTGGCAGCCGCTCTAAATAGCGTTAACAGCTCAAGGTTCAAGATGTGTTAAAGATGTTTCCACTGCTCTGTAGTCTCAGGCTTTGGTGTGCCTTGTACTGTCCTGGTTTTCATAGGAGTAATGACCAAAGTTACAAAGTTACTCAGAGAGGGCAGCCCCAGGAGTGCTGTGTTTGTGCTTTCTGCCTTTCACAATCCCGGTGTGCTGTTGCAGTACAAGTTTGTGATGTCGCAATAATTTAATGCCTTTTAATTACCCCGTATACTCAAATTTGGCTTCTGGTTGTCATTCCCCAAGTTGATGTCTTAATTTTTAGAATCCTGAGTTATTTCTACCTGCTCCACGAAGTATTGTTGGATAGTTTACAACTCAAACCACCAAAGGGGTAACAGCCATCCTCTAAAACTCGGAAAGTTCAACTGTAACATGAAGAAGAACCTCATTATGTTGAGGATGGCACTAGAACAGGTTGCCCAGGGAGGTCGTGGAGTCTCCTTTTCTGGAGACATTTAACACCCACCTGGATGCATTCCTGTGTCACCTGTTCCAGGTGATCCAGCTTTGGTGGGAGGGTTGGACTAGATGATCTCCAGAGGTCCCTTCCAACCCCGTCTATTCTGTGAAACAGGATTTTATGCCAAGGAGAATTGCACTATCAGGAGGATAACTGAGTAGCAGAATAGCTAACAGGTGCTGTGTTAATTATGGACTATTGTTAAAACATTTCAGGACTGTTTTATATCCTGGGATTCACCTTTCAGTGACAAATAATTCTCTTATTACTAGTGCTAATAATAAATTCATATTTATTCAAGAACATTTGTCTTAATAAAAAGAGTTCTGAGTATGGTTGAACCCAGAACTGTCATGAGTGTTCAGTATTTTTGATTTTGCTGCTGATCTGACCTCAGATGCTTTTCCATCATGGCTGTTTCCAAAAATCTGGTTCAGAATGTTTCATATGGTACATCCTGAAGTTGATGACTGATCACACAGTTTGTGCTTCTCTACTTTGAGGGGTTCGGGGTGGTTTTGGTGTCTGGTAGTGCACCTTACACATTTTGATATTGTGCATAGTGTATTTCAGTGGAACCTTAAGCAGTGTTGTGTTTAGCCACATGAGGGAGATCTTAGAACATGAAAATAAAAATGTCTTGCTATAAACGTATCTACTATGGCTTTTTTTTCTTTAATGATGGAAAAGCTATCCTGTTTCTATGATAAAGTGATTGTTCTAAACTGAAAATAATTTCCTAGTTATTTGAATATCCTATTAAATCCATGTTATATCCAAGTTATGAATTTTATATATATTTTAACCAACAGAATTATGTGGAGACAGTTATCTTCTTTTAAAGAACTTTATTTAACTTTTTTCCAGGAGCATTTGTGGAGATGGTGTGTGTAATGCAGAAAAATACACGTGCCTTTATTTGCCATCATCAGTGAAACTGCAGGAGTTTCAAATGCAAGTTTCTTTTGACAAATACAGTATCAGCCCGGTTAAATACAGTGTGTTTGGTTTAGGTCAGAGTGGGCCTGGGTGAAACCTGGGGAGCTCAGCAAGGCCAAGCTCCAGGTCCTGCACCTGGGTTGGGGCAATCCCGGGCACAAAGTGGGACAGGGAGGGGACTGGAGCAGCCCTGAGGAGGACTTGGGGTGCTGCTGGGTGAGAGGCTGGGCATGGCCCAGCCATGTGCTCTGGCAGCCCAGAAACCAAAAATGTCCGGGGCTGCACCCAGAGCAGGCGAGGGAGGGGATTGTGCCCCACTGCTCGGCCCTGGGGAGAGCCCCCTGCAGTGCTGTGCCCACCTCTGGGACCCCAGCCAGGGGAAGGAGGCTCTGTGAGTGCTGGAAAAACTGAGCTACGTTAAAGTGTTCATTACGCAGTGTTCTTGTTGTGATGTGCAAAATACAATGTCAGAAAGTATTGAATGATTTGGATCTTAATTTTGTTTCAGTCCTGACATTTCATGTGCCTAACAGCATACAGTAAGAATGGGGCAGGCACACAGTGATGCTTGTCCAGAATATGGACTTAGACCTTCTTCCAGGCTTTGCTGAGCCCCAGCCAGTCTCTATCAACTTAGTGCTTCCTGCTCAACTTCTGCGAATTCTGGACACCGAGTGGATGTGTGCCCCCCTTGGAGCTGCAGCTGCAGGGAGAGATCAGCTGCAAGGCAGGCAGTAGTTTCAGAAGGGTCACATCATGGCACCTGTTTTTTTCTTCATTTTACACTTTGCCTTTTCTCCAGTCTTCAGTTACATCCTTCCAGGCAAAAAAAAATATCTAATTTATTTAACTGCTCATTTATGGAACTGTGCTGTGTTGTTGATTTTCATTATTTCTGTGCCTTTTAAGGATGATGATTAGGGTTATTGTTATTTCAGCAGAGGAACAATATCCACAGTTGTAAGCCCAGTGTGGATCTTCTCTATTTTTAATAGGTCTTTGTATTATAGGACCATTTAGGTCTGTCTCTTTTAGCTCTAAGGTTTTGTTTCTGAGGAGTGCAGTTCCTAGCATTGTTTTGAGGCTGTCTTTAAAGTGTTTGCTATAATTGAGAGATCTTTCCCAGAAAACCTCTCCAAACCATTATAAAATTACAGCAAATTGAAAAAAAATATTTTGCTATGGGCTCACCTTCTTTGAAGAGTCTTTATCCTATACAGATTGCTTTTTATTGCACAGGCTCTTAGGCAGGCCTGTTACTGTTGAGATGTTTTTAAAATGTTGCTGCATTCTGCCTTTTGTTTTCTAAGTTGCTAAAATTACCTTTAATGACCTGCCTCACTGGTTTTTTACCTTAAATTGGACACAATTTAAATCTTCTTTTGCTTTCCTCATTTTATGAAACTTCCATGAAGATGTTTTCTTTTACTGAAAGTTCATTTCACTGCTATTTAGCTGTGCTAGATTTTTCCTTCCCGTTTCTAAAACCTTCTTTGATGATTAGCATCAAATATGATGCTTTTAAATAGCCTTCATGCTGCTTTCAAGGATTTAACTTGTCTTGGAACTTTTTAGTCCTTTTTGTGGCTTGTTTTGTTAAAGATGCTTTTTATCTTTATATAGTTTGCATTGTTGAAGTGAAGCATAAACATTTGGTTCTTTATCACTCTTTTAAGAGAGCTTTTGAGTAGTACTTTAATCATGGTTATAGAGTAACTCTCAAATAATGTCACTTTGAAAAGGGTCCTGTGTTTTACTTCTGATAAAGTCAAGAACTGTTTCTCCTCATGTGGTTTCCCTGTCTGCTTGTTGAGTGAAACAGTTGTTAATGGTGTCTAAACGTTTAATCTTGGCATCCTCTTCTGACCTGACATTTGACCACTCTGCATAAGGCTAATTAAAGCCTACAATGTATTGTTTCTGGCTTGGTAACCTCTTTTATCCCATCCACTGTGCCACAGTCATTGGTACCCCTGTGGTCAAGGTTGTTGCTCATGTGTAGTCCTTACACTGTACTTTTCTGTGCATAGTATTTAAATTCCTCGGGAATTTTGCTACTTGTTAAAATAGCCTGTTAATCAGATTTGACCCTAAGCTGCTTCTAAAAGGCCTTATTTTTAAAACTAATGCATCCTACTTTGTCCTCAATATTTTGGCAGTGGTAAAAACCCACTGGCATTGCAACAATGGGTATCAGAAACTTGTTTGAGTATGTGAATCCTTGTTTACAGCCAGGCATGCCAGCTCTGCCATTTTATTATTTTTCTTGCATTACTGTAGTAGTGGTTATGTTTGTTTTTTAAAAAGCAACTACAAAAACAAACCTAAAACATTGTTTTGTTCTTTCTTACTTAAAAGTAAGTCTCTGATTTTTACTGCTGCAAAGTGAATCACCTTCATCTTTGTAGTCTTTTGCACTTCTTATCTTACCCTTCTGTCTTAATTTAAAACCATTTTCATACTTTCTTACATTTTTGCTTGGGTACATCTGATGTTCCTCCATTTTTATTTCTCAACTTGTAATTCTTAGTTAGATGCAGAGAAAAACCAGCTTAGTTCTGCTCACAATGGCACCATGTTGAATTCATACCCCAGGCACCTTAACAGCGTGCTTTTGTTTTTCAGTCCTTGTATATTTGTATTACATAGATCATAGAATTACAGAGTGGTTTGGGTTGGAAGGGACCTTAAACGTCACTCAAGTCCACTACCCTGCCATGGCCAGGGCCACCTTCCACTATCCCAGATTGCTCAGGGCCCCATCCAGCCTGGCTTTGAAAACTTCCAGGGATGGGGCATCCACAGATTCTCTGGGCAACCTGTGCCAATGCCTCCCCACCCTCACAGGAAAGGTAGAAATTTTAAAATATATCACTTCTTAGTCATAAACATTTACAAACTTCAGTGTAATTTAGTCTTGTATGCAGTGTCTGAGAGCCTCTACAGATGTAGATTATTGAGTAAACTTCACTTATGGCCTGGCTTAGAAAAATGGTGAATGGGATTGATTTTAGCATCATCTTTTAGTTTTTGCAGAAATGTACCCTGTACTGACATTGCTGTAGCAGTCTTCCTTAAAGTTAAAATAAAGTTTGTGGCACTGAACTAATGATAATTAAATTGCCCTGATTTTAGTTAGCAGCTGAGAGCAAGAACAAGGTCAGGGGCTCCTCTTCTTTGCTTGAACCCTTTCTGCATGGCTGGCTTTGTCTCACCAGTCATTTTGTGCTGGTGAATCGAGAAACTGTTGCTTACTGTTTAGAATTGTCAAAATTCAGATTAAGAAAGCCCTAAAACAGCTTTTGATTCTCCAGCTGCCACTTCCAGTATGGTTGATTTGTTAGTTTTGAGCACAGGGTTCCTGTGGTGCTGCTGTTCTAATGGTAGCAAACAGTTTGTTTTGTAGACTTTATATACTTCATTTTTCTCTAACATTTACCAAGGATAATGCTTTTGATTCAGAAATGTGCTTTAATACTGGATATTAATTTCTTGATTAATCTAATTTTTTCTTTAAGAAATAAAATGAGTTCATACCAGCATCTTTATGAAAATAATGATTAAATATTATGTGATCTAGAAAGTATATTTTAAGTAAAACAACAATGGCAGAAAAAAACCCTACAAAATACTGTGAAACCAACAAACAAGTGTCCTGGAGGTGAAGCAATAAAAATCAGAAATACACTGTAACATGTCTGTGAAAATTTTGGATGTTTGAAATGGCTTTGAAAATAAAAAGTCTCTAACATGCTTAGAGGAGTGAGATCTGATAAGTAAAATATTTTTCAAGTATTTGACAGTAGTACAGGATATCATAATTTCTTCTCCTGTATTTGCCCATTCTTTTATGTTCAGTTGAAACATTTTATTACTAAGAAATAGTGTTGCTTGTCTTAAACAAAAGTTATTGGCTTTTTACATGCTGCTTTATATTAACTGCTACCTCACATTTCATTGCTTCTGCCTAAAACAGAAAAAGTCTTGTTTATTGTTCTTAGACACTTCAATATCTTACACGTTCAACCTTTGTGTGTGAAAAGTTCTTTTACAAATTAAATAATTTGATTGGCATAGCTGTGCCCACTTTTTTCCACTTTTTATTGTACTTGATATCTGTACAGAAACAACAGAAAGAGGAAAAAAAACCACAAAATCAAAAGCCCAACAAGACCAAGTCCTAGTCTGACCAATAAGATTTTTAATTGCGGAAAGTTCCTGTTAAGAATTTGATGGTGATGAGGCAACAAAGTTTGTTTCATCTCTGGAGTAAGTTTAGAAAGAAATAAGTTATTATTCATATTCTGAACTTAATTGCTGCATATTTTAGGAAGGTTGACCAGATGCATAATTATTGATCTTATCAACTTTTTACACAGGCCAACAAATACCCAGTGACTTTATTTTTTTAATCTAATTGTGGAGTTCTAATTCCTTTTAACAGCTCCAGAACTTTAAAGGCACTCACAGAAGTTGTTAACACTTGCCTGCTTTGAGTTTTTCACCTTGAAAGGAAAGGTGAAAAGTTTTGGATCCATTAGAATGATTTAGAGTACATAAATACAGATTTGTGTTCTTTTCCCTGTATGTCTTGTAAAGGGAGTTATTAAAAATAAAACAACACCAAATGCTGAGACTTCCTTTTATGCAAAAGTAAAATTTTTGTTTAGGTAAAATTGATTTTGCACTGGGTTTTGTCATACACTGGTTAGAAGTACATATGACAATAATATATTCCTTGATTCCCTTGAGTACTGTTAATTTCAGGGATCTTTCCAAGATGAGTGCTGTGTCTTGCCCCTTTCCCCTTCCCCACTCCACTTTGAAGCCAAACAGGACAGATACTGGTTTATGCTTTGTGAAGGGGATTGGGAATCAGGGAATCTGCTTCCCAGTGTGCATCTTCGTCTTTGTTTTTAGTAATCCATTTGTTAAACTCCCTTGGCTGTATATATTCTTAGTGTGAAGAAAAAAAACCCTACTGATCAAGCAATATGCTGAGGGTTTTGGAAGAATTTAAAAAAAAAAGGCTTTGCTTATGTTATAGCTCAATTTTCCATGTAGTCAATTTAGGAGAAAATTATTGGTATTATTTATTTCAGTGTATATTTAGCACAGTTTATAGGGGCAAACTGAAGATAATGAATAACCACAAACATGTTTAGTGAACAGAATGTCCCAGATTGGTTTTGGCTGAATTTCCTGATGTTTGTGTACCTGAATACTTGATTACTGTTCTTTTCTTTCTCTGCATATTTAATTGTTGCCTAATTAATTGCTCACTTGATTTCCTACATAATTAATTATTCACTAATTAGTCATTGATTCCATGCATAGTTAATTAACTTATTCCTTATTTGATTTTTACACTTAATTGACTATAACTCATTGCTTTATCGCTACACTGCCTAATTAGCAACTGCATAATCAATTATTGTTTGCTTATTCCATTCTTGCTTAGTCTGGTGATCAGCAGAGTTTATCCTCTGCTCCCTGACCTCCTTTTCCAGGCATTCTTCCTAAAATAATTTCTTTACTCTGGTTTCCATCTCACCTCTGAGTAAAGCTCGTGCATCTTCTGTGTGTTCTCCTGGTGCTTCCTGCACCTTCAGTGACACTGAGTGTGTTCTGCCACCTGGGCTCTTCACTCCTGGCTTTGGGTGCCCATGCTAATCAAACCCCTTAAACACCCACAGAGGCTTCTGGGCACTCTCCTTGCTCTTCTGCCCTTCCCCAGGTCCTCACTGGGAGGAGTGAGAGATAAAGTGGTGTGTGAGTACTGATTGCAGCTGTTCAAGGAGGAGACAGGAGACAGAACCCTGGGTTTGAACTTCTAGAGAAAACAGCCAGCAGGTCAGGAAGCAGAAACAGTGACAAATAAAACCTCAAAACAAAAATGTCAGCTAAATCGTGGAATATGAATTGGTTAAATGTTTAGGTAAATTTTCATAGGTTTTATTTTGTGTTTACATTTAAAGGAAAGAGTTGTTACCTGCTGGGTCAATAACAGGCTTCACACCCTTTAAAAAAAAGAAAAACCTGACAAAACAATAATGCTAACTAGGGCAGAACTAGTTCAAAGGAACATTTTAACGTACTGCAATCAAAACAGAAATATCTGTGTGCTCAAGACAGCAGAATGGCTGAGAAGGAGCCCAGCTGAGCTCCTAAGAACACGTTGATTGTGCCATACACTTACATAGCTGCTTGTGTGTAATAAGAGGATATTTTGAGCAACAGGAGCAGTACTGGAGTTGTTCTTTCAGAGATGCTGTGGAAGAGATGAAGGCACAGCCTGCCTGCTAGTTTTGAGCTGTGTTTTTGTTACATTTCAAGGGTAAACACCTGTAAAAGAGACACCTCTGCTGCTCTTAACTTTCAGGACACCTCAAATAAAGATTTGCTTTGAGTGGGGTGAACTATGTAATTTGTGTGTCATGAAGGAGGTAGAATAAGGTTCAGTAGGGGAGTGCTTAGGTTTGTTTTAAAAATAGGTCCTAAAACACAGCTTCCCTTTTCTCTTACCCCCAGATTCATCCCAAAATTCTCAAATTATCCCTTTTTTTCTGTACTTACCCAGTGACCTTTGGTTTGACTTGTACCTCAAAAGTGCTGCTTGTTCCAGTTTGGTTTCAGTGGGTTTATGTCCCTAATTTTCCTTAGGGAGATGGAGGGAAAGTAGCAATTGAAACCAGTCTCTGGACCAGAGCTTCTTCATACATGTAGCTGAAGAACAAGTGTGATGTTAAAATTGGTTCCTGGTTGTTTTTTTGTTTCATTGGAACCTGAGGGGAGTAGGGACTATTCAAAAATCAACCATTAAACCAAAAGACTGCAGTTAGAAAACAGAAGTCCTCTGAATTCCTCTGGCTAAAATCTCTGGCTTTTTAAAATCTAGGATTATATTAATCCTTTTTTATTGTTGTTTATTTTCTTGACACTTTGCTTTCACATCACACTTCAAGTACCTGTGAATTAAAAAAAAAACCCCATTTGCCTAAAAAGTTGTGTCAAATTTCTGTTTAAAGCATTTTAATGACAATCTTCATTTGCTCCTGCTGCTTTGAAGTTTTTAGTTTGTTTTTGGTTTTGTTTGTTTGTTTTTCTTAAATCAACAGGAACTTTCAGAAAACTTGATGAGGATGTCATGTCTTATATATAATTTTACCATGTGTTTGAAAATATATAAAATTACAATGATGTTTGGGGCTGGAAGGGGAAAAGGGTCTTAAATTGTACTTCTTCCTTTTATGTCAATATCATGTTAAAACATTTCTAAGATTTCAGCCAGAAGAAATTTTTTGCCCTATGAGGATTTAGCTAGGAGTTTACCCATTTCTTAAATTAATTAATTTGGGGATATATTATGAATGTGTTCATTTAGTGATAATTGATAAAGCATTTGTAATTTCACCTCATTGCTGCCTGTTATGTGTCAAGTAAATGATAGTTACTATATTGACTGAGCCAAAATCCCAGTAACTCATGGTAACATAAATAACTTACATTTGGAAACACTAATTCCTTGTTTTTAAACTTGTTTTTTCAGGGATCAATTCCATCTTCATGTGTAAGCTTTGTAACTTATTTTCACCAAATAAGTCCGAGCTGTTGTCTCATGTCTCTGAGAAACACACGGAGGAAGGGACCAGTGTGGATGACATCATTATTCCTCTCCAGCCTCTAACAGCACCCACAAACACAAGCAAAGATGGAGAAGGTACATTCAGAAATTGAGAGAAATGTAATTTTCAATGTTACATATTTTTTAATAAAACCTGTGGTGTGATGACTCTGCATTGTGTATAGAATAGTTGTTTTTTATAATAAGCTCTGTGCAACTGTCACCTCAAATTTCATTCAGCACAGAATAGGTCACATGACAGATGTGGATAAACTCAACTCATCTCAGGGAATGATGGCATTGGTTCATTAATTTTCAATGTGAACTATAGCAAAGTTTGCTTCCTACAGCTTTAATTGGAGCTCTGTAGTAGCAGTGGGAAGATGGTCTAGCAACAGTGAACAGCACTCAGGACACCACGGGTGAGGGTGTGCCTTGAGGCTTAGCTGTCCTTTTTGAGTTGTCCAACATGTTTGTTGTGATTCAGGTAATGTTAATAGTTCTATTCCAAAAGGAAGTGGCACAATTCATAATTTATAACTGTGTTTTGATAGTGATGCTGGTAAATAAAGCAATCAGAGGTTGAATTAGTTACATATAAAAGTTTTATTGTGCAATGGAAGAAGTTACATTCATTCTATTCCATTCCATTTTTAACTGATCATAATTTCCATCCTTTGAAATATTAGGAAGGGGTTCAAAATAATTCAGACTTTTTATCTTATTTTATGCCCTTACTGAGTATTGGATTTATATTGCTGGCAAACCACTTATTTAACACAATTACCAGGATCTTTCAATCATTATAATTTCTGGATTTTAAAACCTATGTGCTTATGAATCAACTGCCCTCTAATATTATACCTCCAAGAATTTTTTTGTTGTTAATATATGTATGTGATGTTTCTTTGCTTATTTACCAGTAGTAATTCAGTAATTATATTAACTTCATCAATGTAAGAAGATATTTCTAATAATGGTCATTTAGTATTTCACTAGAGCTGCTGTCTCCTCAGGTGGCTGGTGAGGAAAAAGTCTCAACAGAGTATTACTTCACATAATGCCCAAAATTACCAGTGTATCAGAAGGTGATGAATAAATTTCAAATCAGTTTTCAAAATGTCATTGTAATTTTATTTTTGTAGCACAGGATTAATTCCTCAGGCATGCAAAATGCACTTTCCTTTCTCCAATCTTTATTTCCTGTTATCCTTCCACTGCATATGTTTCTGAGCACACTGAGACTGGTACCTTGTATCATATTCTTATTAATTTTAGTAAATAGGCTCTTCTGTAAACTTCTTTTTGCATTTTTGTCAGGAGTATCTGCACTTTCTGTGTTGTATGTGTTCAGCGTGCATTGTACATTTATGAGGATAGTTTGTAATTACCATTATGATCTGCAGCAAGAGAAATTAGACATAATTAGCTTTTAAGAAAACAACTCTGCAAATCTTATGTCAAATATAACATTCTTAAGTTATATATTCATAATTTACCTTTCTCATTATTCTTGGTGAATAGTTTTATATATCTGATGGGCTCATATGATGCCACCTTTTTCAGGTTAGATAGCCCAGCTCTTTGACATCTGCTGTCAGTAAGAATGTCAAGGTAAATTACTTTTCCACAGTATTCAAGTCACATTCTAGGCATTCTTTAGAATTTTTTCCTTTCCCATCAGACACATTTGTTGGAGAACATGGTTCTGAAGTCCCATTGATTTATTTTCTGTGTTTTGATTAAAAAAATACTATATTCTACAGGTGAACTTAGGATTTAGAAAGAGTTCTTCTTTGAAAGCATCAATTATTCCCTCCTGCTATGGAATCTGCAGCAAATAAAACTTAGAAAATTTGTAGTATACAATTATTTTTCAGTGAACCGGTGTTTGCAGTAATTCAGTATTGTCACTGAAAGGAGAAGTAATTGGTAAATCACAGTCTTAGAAATTACAACTTTTAGTACTTGGTGACTAATAGATGAACATCTTTTTGTCCTTTGAAAGTGTAATTTCTCTTCCAGTTATTGGTAAATACTGTAGCTACGCCACAATTGGTATAGAAGAGTGAATGCTGAGTTGCTAATGGAGCTCTTTGTTCTGCCTGAGTAATGAATTAATGATTTTATAAGTACTGGGGACAAGCAAAGTGCTTGGCATGTCATATGTGTTTATTACTCTAATGTTATTTTATTTACAGTGCTCTCTGCTGAATTTTGTTTAGGCACAGCACTTTCCCATCGTTAAGCCATGATCTATTTAGAGTTGATTTGTTCTAAGTATTTTGGCACAATGATGTTAAAATTTTTTTATGAAGTGGGACCAAGGGTACCAGGGAGATGTTGGTGTTATAGATGTATACACAGGTCACATTTTGTCTACCACTGGAATGTGCCATCTTTGTTTTGGGAAATGACAGGTAATTGTAGTCGTTCATTCTCCAGTTTAGCCTGGGGCTTTTTATAATTCTTCACAATGATCTTCATTTCCTTCACAGTGCTTCTCAAAACTCAGCTTTTGCTTCTGCTTAGATTGGTGAGGATTTGTAGGACAGCATCAATGGCTCTGGTTTCATATAGTCATACTGCTATTACCTGTTGGATTGTTGTTTGGTTTGGGCTGTATTTGGATTATGGGATGCATGTCTGTCTGTTATGAAACCTCAAAGAAAGTTACAGTCTGAGTATCATCATTTCCTCCAAGGAGTGCAGCCATTAAGGTCATTTAGAACCATGGTGTGTACACCAGCCTCGTCCTTGCCTGACCACAGGATGCAGCCAGAGCCTTCATTCATTCACACCTGGGGGACAGGAGGTGTTGCAGGTGCTGTGGTACAAACACAGAACTGTAAGAAAATGAGGCTGAGGGTGAGATGTATATGGGTGCGTTTGTGTGACACTGTGTGCAGAAGAGCCTGAGTATGGCCATGTGCTGTTGTGACTGATGAAATGTAAGCTTTTTATACTGACATTTGAGGAAGGATTCATATTGCATAATGTATCAGCCTATTAAAATATGGTCAGAAGGTTTAAGTGATGTTTGTACAAGCGTTTTGTGACTTCTGACAAACTTTTTGTATTAAATAGATTGATTTGGACAAGCTTATGTGAACAATTCCTGTGAAGGAACAGTATAAAAATAGACACACAGTTTATTTCATTACTCACTTTTTGAAGTGTCTTTTTTATGTCTTTGAGTACATAATTATACAGCATAGCACAGAATGTCTTCCCTGGATATTGCCATTGCTCATCCAATAGCAGTCAGCATAAAGATTGGTTTCAGTCAGTCTGTAATGAGTGCAAAATCCCCAGAAACAACTAAGTTGTTCTTGAGGGAACAGGATCTTAATTCACAATCTTTTTAATGACCAATTTAAAACTTCTATTTATGACTAAGCATCCTTGAAATAAGTGTTAGGGGGGTTTTATTATTTATTTAATATACTGCTTTATTTTTAGCAGTTAAATAGATTCTTTTTTCTAACAAGCAATATTTGATTAACTTGGTTATGTACTGGCAGATGAATGACAATGTTCTATTATTAAATTACTGTGTGCTGTTGATCTTAGGTGGTTTGAGCTGGAATTTGTATACTGCAGTGTGAAGAGCTCACTGAGGGCATGCTGGGTAGAGAGACAGCTGGAATTTGTGGTTATGTGCCTCATTAAAAAAATAATTCTGGCATTGTTGACTCAAAGTAGCTTGAGATAAGTTCCATTTTGGAAAAAGGAAACCAAGGAGCAAGGAAAAGAAATGATTGTGATAAACCTCAGAAGTTCTGGTGATGTTTCAGTTGCTCACATGAGCCCTCCTGTTCCTGTGTTTGTTGCTCCTGCCTCTTGCCACCAAACCTGTTACATGGTTGAGAACTGCTGTAAATTCTCCTACTGCTGGACACATTTACAAACATTTCTAAAATTTGCACATTCTTTATTTGCCACACCATTAGTAGTCATGGTGATAAGAATTGCAATTTTATAAGCCATAGCAGAGATTCTCTCACCAGCCATCTAAAGGAGCAGTTCTCATATTTCCTCTTGCATGCAAGATTTTGTTTCAACTTCTGCTTAATGTGAAAGTGCTGTTCTGTTTTTCATGAAATTTTCACTTAAACAGTCAGGAAGAAGCATCTCTTTGACCTGGTTTTTCTTAATTTCTTTTTGTTGGGTAATCTGATGATTCCATTGTAAAGGAATGAAAAGAATATCATACACAGAGAATATGGTGATTGCATTCATTCTTCCACCCAAGCCTTGGATCTAACTATTTTGTAGTAGTCTGACCAGCATCCACATGTGAATTCCTCATGTTAGACACCTAGAAAACTATGGCCTTTGATGGGTTGATGTAAAGATCATTGTTGTTGGGTTTATTTTAATTGTTTGTTAATTTCTTCAATTTAAATATTGATTGCTGTGATGGATGGACATCAAAATAGCATGAATGGTAACAAAGAGAAGTTTTGAGAGCACTGAAATCACCCCTTTCTTTTTGGCTGAAATTGGCAAAAACTGCTTTTCCTAGAGTAGCATGAAAGTTCAGGACACTGCTGGAGAGTTGCAAAAAGTTATGGGAAAGAGTTGCTTTTCTTCTATTCATAGTAAGGTTTTTTTGGCAGTTTTATTATATTATTTCAGCAGACAGGCATTCAGTCACTCCTGTAAGAAGACAGAATGCTTTCTTTTTCATCTGATAGTAATTACATGGTTAACTCAAAGTTGTGGTCTCTGAGTGTGGGGTTTTGTTTGCCTGGTATGTTTTAGGGAAATGCTGACTTGTTACAAATAACATGATGCTACCTTCTTCTGTTCTCCTGCATCATCTTCCTTTAAGATTCCTTAAGTAATTTATTTTTCCATATTCTCTAAATCAACCAATTCAATAAGGTCTTTCAGCACCTGTGCTTGAAAAATTCTTGTAGTTTGCCTTTTTTTTAATATTCCCTCTTTTTGTGGTTTTTCAGACTTCTACATTGTCAATCTCAATTTATCAGAACAGCAGTGATGAGAGAAATCTTAAGCAGGAAATACAATTTAAGTTGTCATGCATTTCTTTGCACTGCATGTCATAGATTTCATCAATATTTCCTCCACAGAAATAAGGAAATGTAAAATTATATTGTATTTATTAGGGGTTGTGGATGACTTCTTATTTTAATTCAGGAAAGATTTTTTGCATTACTTCTGGAATTAATTTGTTACCAACATTTTTTATGCCAGCTTTTGGCAAGAAAGTGCTGACAACCAAGAACCACAGAAAATATTAGGGAGTAATTGTTCACTATATTAAAAGGACAATGAGGTTTTGGTTCTTAAACATACATTGTTTTTCTCTGATTACATCTCAATACCTGGATAATTTATTTGAAAATTACTTAAATTAAAAGGCTTTTGTAGGGTTGAAACACAGTAGAACAATTTTGTAGAATACATGTGCTGAGAGAGTGCTTGCAGTGTAATTAAGTAAAACTGTGGCACTTTGACATCTGCTGATCTCAATAACACAAATGTTATTGCTTTGCAGCTACCAGAAATGCCAGCAAATATCACTGCTGGAAATAAGTTTGTGTGATGCTAACCTGCTTTAAGGTTTTGGGATAACTCCCCTCAAATTTCATTCAAGGCACCTATTTTTTAAAGATCAGATGGGTGTTAGCTAATTAGCCATGGAATTTAATCATAGTTTACTTTAAACTTTCATTTTCTTTTCTAGAGTTTCTCGTAGCAAAGAGGAAAAGGGGCAGACCAAAAGGGTCCACTAAGAAGTTTTGTGTGGATGAAGATGTGGCAGAAAATAACCCAGTTCCAAGCAAAGAGACTCCAGCTGGGACAGAGGAAGGCCCAGAACCCTCTGAAGTCTCACCAGGCAGCCTGGAGTGCCGGAAATGCAATCGCAAATTCTCCAACACACGGCAGCTGACTAAACACATCTGCATTATTGTTCTCAATGAAGGAGAAGAAGAAGGAGATGGAGGTAAGAAAACATCCAGCAAAAATATCTGAAGCAGGTTGTGGGACAGTGTGTTCCCACCATGAGACCTGGCTTGGAATCCCCAGTGCTGGCTTTAAATGGAGTAGGGTTGTCCGTTGCTTGTAGCACAGAAAAGCAAAACTGAACTTAGACAAGCTGTTTAAACTTCTTTCAAAGTGGTCAAAATATTTATTACAGTAATGATTGTCTTACAACTCCCTGAAATGCTTGTTTTTCATAGCAACTGTTCTGTTTCTCACTAAGTGTAGTTTCTCAGTGAGAAGTGATATAGGCCTTGCAGGTGAGTATCACACATAGGTGAGGAAGGATGAGCCTGTACAGGGGTTTCTATTCTGTGTCTTTGGAAACCTGAGTTCTGTTCTCTTCTTTTGATAGAGTTGGCTTTTCTGGATGGCTTCTTTCACTGTATAAAAAATAATGTCAAACTCAAACAAAGCTTTATGTGAATGATTGTCTTTGGCACAAGAGAGTCCAGTGTTTAAATTTAGCTTTAAGATTGATTTGGATATATTCAGCCTCTCAAATTTTTAGTATGGAACAGAGCAGAATAACAGAAGTTATTTTCAGTTGTAAGGGACCTACAATGATCTTCTTGTCCAACTGCCTGACCAGTTCAGGGCTTACCAGCAGTTAAAGCTGCTGCTAAGGGCATTGTACAAATAGTTCCTTAAACACTCATTGGCCTGGGGTATTGAACCTCAATCTGTTTAAAAAAACAACAGTGAATATTCAGAGTAGTTGAAGGGATGTACAGTAATCATCTTCTCTACCTGCCTGTTTAACTTTTACCTAAGGTCAGTGTCACATGCATACAAAGCAATTACTTAGTCCAAATTACCTTAACTTTATATGAGTGTTGTGTTAATGGTATAAAATTCAGGTTTTGCTTTTGTTACAGTTGCTCAGTATGATTTTGTGGATTCTGCTTGTAGACAAAATTTGCCACTGATGTTTTTTCCAGTTTTCTGTTACTCTTTCCAGTTTGTTGTGATTATACTCAACTAGTATGACTATTTTACTTTCACATATATGTAGAGTTGAACTTCTGTGGCAAAGCTTAATTAAAATAAGCTTAAAATATGTTGATAGAACAGAGAAACTCTTGCTTTGATAAAGTACCTAGTTCTATTTTACTGTCATCAGTGGTACAATTTTTCAACTACACAAAACTACAGTTACTCCAGATGTCTCACATCTGACATCCTAAGTGTCCAAGCCCTCTGCTGTTTGTGTGTGCTAGGCCCAGTGTTAATATTTTCATTATTTTAAAAATGTCACCTTTTCTAATGTCCTTTTAAAATAAATTCTCAGGTCAAAGTACAAACTCAAATTACCTGTTCTTGACCTGTTAGCTCATTAGAGCTCCTAAATCTTACCTTCACTGGTTTCTCTACAAAATACACTGCAAATTTTCCAAACTAAATTGCTCATCCTTCTTCTTCATAAAGAAAATAGCCTCAGTTTTGGGCAGATGAAACATTTTTTTCTTTATTCTCTGGTGAAAGCAAAACAGTCAAGCAAAGTCAAACAGTCAAAGCAGCAAAGTGACTTGGGGTCACCAAAACAAGGGGTTCCAGTCTTTTGAAGCTTTCTATCCTGACTGCAAACTGTGAAGGTATTGGGGGCTGGTTTTATCCTGAAAACATAATTCTTCCTTGGAATATATCTGTGTGTGAAATTCAGTCCTCAGCTGTCCACTGATTACTGTCCCATCACAGGAAAACTTTTCACTTCTGGCTTTACCATATGAATTGGTTGAGACAACTTTTCAGTTTCTGATTGTGTAGATGAAAGCAGTATGTGCATTATTATTTTCCTCTAAGATAAAGTGTGTGAATACAGTCAGTAGCTCAAAACTCTGTGGAATGGTCAAGAACATTGTGTTCTCTGCCGAGGGTTCTCTACAATAGTCTCTATAATATTCACCATAACCTTTTGCATAATCACAGAATGCCTAAGTCTGAAAAAGACATCCAAGGTCACGGAGTCCAGCTATTACCTCAGCATGACCATGTTCACCTCTAAACTACGTCCCCAAGTGTCACATCCACAGACCTTGTGAGCACTTCCAGGGATGCTGACTCCACTGCTTCCTTGCACAGCCTGTTCTGATGGTTGATCAGTGAAGAAATTTTCCTAATATCCAATCTAAACCTCCTCTGGCACAACTTGAAGCCATTTCCTCTCATCCTGTCTCTTGTTACCTGGGAGAAGAGGCCAGGCCCCACCAGGCTCCCGCCTCCTGTCAGGCAGGTGTAGAGAGTGAAAAGGGTCCTCTGGATCCTCTGCTCCCTCAGCTGCTCCTCACCAGGCTTGTGCTCCAGACCCTTCCCCAGCTCTGTTGTTCCCTGGACCCATTTCAGCCCCTCAATGTCCTTCTTGCAGTGAAAGGCCCAAAACTGAGCACAGGATTTGCGGTGTGACCTCAGCAGTGCTGAGTACAGGGGGACAGTCCCTACCCTGGTCCTGCTGGCCACATTAATTTTAATAAAAGCCAAGGTGCCATTTGCCTTCTTGCGCACCTGGGCACATTCTGGCTCATGTTCAGCCATTGCTGACCCACAGCTCCAGGTGCTTTTCTGCAAGGCAGTTCTCCAGCCCCTCTGCCTCCAGTCTGGAGCACAGCATGGAGCACTTGTGACCCAAGGGCAGGACCTGGCACTTTGCCTTATGGAACCTCTCACAGTTGGCCTCAGTCCATTGATCCAGCCTGTCCAGACCTCTCTGCAGAGCCCTCCTGCTTAGTACCAGAGCATGAGGTGTTTTTTTGCTGTTCTACTCTTTTCCTAAAGTTTCCTTTATATTATGGTTGATTTTTCAGACTTCTGCTTACTATTAAACTTATGTTTTCAGGTAAGTATTTAGAAATACATACAGATCTTTCTTGCACCCTGACTCAATTTAGAACCCATAATTTTATCAGTATTTTTTTTTCTTCAATGCACTGTTGCCCATGTTCTTAGAGCTGGATGGAAGATTTTACTGAAGGTCTTTGAATCTTCCAGAAATATAATACCTGCTTCTGCATGTCAGAGACAGTTCAAAATAGATGGCTAAAATTCACAAGCAGCTTTAGCTGCAGGTTCTTCTCACTTTGTCTTTGACATTTTACCTAGTACATACAGGTTTTTTTGGGGTTTTTTTTTTAAACTTTTATCCATGTATTTTCCAATTTGAAATTACTTACCTGTTTTTTTTAATGCCTCTGAGATATTTCTATAGTTTTAAAGTTTATACCACTTTCTCATGTTTTTAATCTCTTGCAAAGCTTAGCACTCTGTGACATCTGGTTAATAGTCAGATGTTTTCACTTTGCACTGTATCTGGCTGCAATGGAGTTAATTTCTTCATAGCCAGCTCATATAATGCAGTGTTTTATATTTTTGACTAAAATAATGTTTTGGCAATTGCTAAAATATGCTAAGCATGAAAATATTGAAAATATATAGTTATTCTGTGTGATATTCTCTATTCAAAGAAATCTAATATGTGTTTTGAGCTGGATCTCAAATATTCATAGAGGTCTCCAAGTAATAAAATGTTCTGGTGTCTTTTATAGGTCGACAAGAAAAGTGCTGAAATCCCTAACATGACCAGCATTTAAAATAAATTAATCACTAGAAAACTGTAGTTGGAGCTAGGCTTGAAACTTCGTTGAAACTGCACATGTGTTGGTCAGAGGAATAGCTGGTAGATGCAGTGGGCCTCTGCTGTTCCTTGCTTCTGTAATGAGTGACCTGCACTGATCTCTGAGATCAGTGACTCACTGATAGTTCTCCTGCTCTTTCCCGAGTCACCAGGCCCTGTTGGTTACTGACACCCTCTGTGCCTCTCATTTGATCCTTTAAAGCATAATGATTGCCTTCACCTTGTGGGCCCATTCACTAAAACAAACAAAACAAAAAAATTACCCTTTTTTTTCAAATCTGGAGGGTTGACCCTCACTGGACACCAGGATGCCCAGGAAGCAGCTCCTCAGCTGGACTGGAAAGAGAAAATACATCAAAAGGCTTGTGGGGAGAGATCACTCACCAGTTACCATCGCAGGAAAAACAGGCACAGCCTGGCCAAATTAACTTATTAAATCAGAGCAGGATAATCAGGAATAAACCCAAATCTCCATCAGAGAAGCCAAGCTGTATCCCGCCTGCTGCCAAAACATGGCCACGCAAAGCCTATACACAGCACAGCATTAAAAAATGTACACTGCATTTCCAATTTCTTCATGTACATGCTTAGTAAATATATTTTTTCATAGTGTTCTTATTTGCCTAAGCAAGTTGCTGTTTTGCAAGCCAAACTGTGCGTACACCTATTTCTGTTTCCTTTTAGTTAAACAAAGTTAATAGTTGTGGCTAATGGTTTGGTCTGGCTGGCAAGGTACAAGTGAGAACATTTAATGGCTGGGGAATGGCATTTGGGTGGAAGACAGATTACAGTCCCTTCTCTGGAGTGAACCCTTCAATCCTCCTGAAGTGGGAGCCTACATATGTCTTAAAGATGTCACTTTTGGCCTAAGTTTAAAATGGTTTTGCCATCAGCTGGATTCTAATTTAAATTAATTCTTCCTGCAAGTGGAATGTCATTCTCTGCAGGAGAAACAATTGCCTGTGTTGATTTCAAATGGCCAGTTCACTTTCTTTTTTCCAAGCTGCTCTCCTGCTGCTATAAAATATCACTTCTTAGAGGCTAAAAAATAGTAATTTCAATAAAGAGTATTTTAAAAACATGCCAGTTAAGGCTGTGTAGCTGTGCCTGTGAAATGTCCTACATCCAATTACAAGTGCTGAGAGCAGTCCCTTCAGTTAATGACTCCAGCAGTATCCTGGGACAGGTGAAGGATGCAGTTTGATGGGGCTCTGGAAGCCCTGATTAATTCAGAGCTGGCAGGAGCTCTGCTGATCACAGCCCTGACCATTTGTGGATTGTGTTTGAGGCAGCTCAGCATTGTGTTCATTGCACAAACACGAGCGGCGTTTGAAACACCTGGTGCTGGGGATGGCGCTCTGTCCATCCGTCTGTCTGTTGGATCCAGGTGCCAGCTGACAAAGTGCTGAGCTGGCTGCTCAGCAAGGGAGGTGCAGAGTGAGTTGGTCTAAACAAACCTGTTCAGGAACAAGCAAAGCATTTATTTGACACTCTAATCCATGATCCTAACAGTGAAGGAATTTTTTCCAGGAAGGCAGCTAAATACTGATGAAATGGCCACATTCTATAGAAAGGCTGTTTGAGCCCTGTGGTCAAAGTTGAAGCTCTTTTTTCATTAAAACACACTTTTGTGTCCCTTTCAATCCTTTCCTAAAGCACACCTTCCACTTCAGATTTTTTTTTTGGTGCACAGAGAGTTCAGAAACAAAGCAGCTGTCATTGAGAGTTAAGGTGTTTGTTCATTTGGTGATTTGATAGGGAGTGTTGGTTTGAAGGATTTTTAAGTCTCAGGTTACACACAGACCACAAAATCCTTCTGTTTGTAGCAAAAAGTGTTGTAAATGTGTACACCCCAGCACCTTATCAACAAATTGTTTCTGGAAGATGTTTCTGGAAGTCTCTTTTTCTCAGACAGGGTGGAATGGGGCTACTGCCATCAGCAGGCATCACATTAGTGAATAAATTTTAATGTTCAAGTATCAGAACTAGATCACTGTAGAAAGAGTTGTTTTTTTTTTTTGTCGGGTATCATGTAAGGGTGAGAATGTTCTTACAGAACCTCAGCACTAGTAGCAGATGTATGATCTGGAAATCAGTGGAGTTTTCTCCTTGCTGTTTCTCAGCAATCTGTGCGTGGGCTTTTTTTTGTGTTAGTAGCTGCCTCACACCTTTGCTCATACTGAATGTAATCCTCTTGTTAGGGGATGGGTGTTTTCAGCTCATATTGAGAAAGTTGAGATATTTCTTGTCATATAGGCAGTTGAGATTCAGTTCTTTGTTTGAAGTACTTACCAGCTTTGGGTTTGTAGGAAAATTTTTTTGTATGGCCATAATTTTTAGTGCTTAGCCTACATGCACATATATTCTACATGTACGAAACAACTCCATTTTAACAAAAAATATTTTTATTTTGCAGTGCTGTATGTTGTTTTTAAGTCTTTTAAAATAATATTTGTGGTCTGTTTTGAAAGCAGGGAGACAGTCAGCAATGTTTATTGTAATACATCTCTTCACCTTGACCCTTGGTTGGACTGAAAGAACTGCCAAACTGATCTGCCCGACAGAGGCAAGTCAGGAAAGAAAAACAATGTGAAACATTTTTGGCTACTGTGGTTGTAGTTATTCACCACCATGGATCACAAACAAACTCAAATCTGTGGTTCTTCTTTTTTTAGTAGAATTCCAATACTCAAAAGTTAATAGAGTTGCTTATTAACATGAAAAGGTAATAAATGGTTTTGTTATTTGTCTTCAGCCACTTTACTTCATCATTAAACTGATTAATGGTTAGAATCTTTCTAATGACTAGATAGGAGAGTTTAGGAGTAAGGTGCTTGGATTCTATTCATATAACTGCTAGGAACTACATGATCCTAGCAAAGTGGACAAAATTCCATTCCCCTCATCAGAGCTTTCGTTCCAATATATGGTTCTGGATTTCTTTTAGCTAAAGCATGTTTTGTCCATAGGTATATAAAATCTTTTGGGGCTTTTTCTAATGCTTTTCGGTTTTGCTTACTGCCAACTGAACAAAAGCAGAATAATTAGTTAATTAATTAATTAAGCCAGTATGTGAAGTACTCACAGGGAAACAATTCAATAAGCAGATTACATTCTCAGACGCATGGTGTGGCTCTAGGGGACAGTCCTGTGCAGGGCCAGGAGCTGGACTCCATGATCTTTGTGGGTCCCTTCCAACTCAGTTTATTCTGTGATTCTTTATGGGAAAACCTTCTTGTATTGGTAGCCTGGTCCTGCTGAGAAATTTGTGATGATTCATTTTATTCTTGCTAATAAACTAACAGAAGCTGTTTAATGGAGAAAATGTGAAAATACGTGTTTGTTTTATAGAATCACTAAGGTTGGAAAAGAGCTGTAAGATAGAGTCTGTTTCCTTACACCCCTGATCTGCACACCAAAAGAAACCACTTCACAAGCAGGTTCTGTTTGAAGGGGATTTTTCTTTATCTTAAAAAATCCCTTTCAAGTATTGCAGAAAAATATCAGTGTTAGAACTTGTGCTTTTAGTATAAATGAATAATTTACAACTATCTTAAGGAGTTAAATGGGGACATTATGAAACTCTTTATACCTATAAAGCAGCAATATTTTCCAAAATCATAGAAGTCCACAGAGAAGAACCTAGTTGAGAAGAGGCATAGATCAATGAATTTTTGTAATGAAATTGGAAAACTCATTAGTAGGTGGTGAAAAGCTGGGAGCTCTCCATGCAGAGGAGCTGGAAGCTGGGCAGAGTCATGGCTGGCTGTGTTTGAATTCAGTTTGCTTTTTCATTGTTCCTCATTCTGGAGATTCCAAATATGAATTTCAGGCTTACAATTTACTGCCAGTTGCCAGCATACACATTTCTGTCTCAGGATGCCTGAGAAAGCTAAACTTCTTCCTGCACACCTTGTTTCCTCCTGGTTCTGTGTCTAGTAGAGAAATTGTGGCTTATACAGGTTATGAGATCAGCCTTACCCATACTGCTTTAGCTTCTGCTTGTGTCCTTCATTTTTGTAAGGAACAGCCAGGACACTTTAAACCTTTGTTCCCTTACAGTCAGGCCACAGAGACCATCTTTGTTTCAATCTCAGCTGAGTATTTACAAAATATTACTGGAATTAGAACAGCTGCTTCCATGTTGCATGTCTTTTCACTCCTTCTGCTGTTTGCACGACAGGAACAAGTCTGGACACACTACAGCTTTGCTCTTACCGTTTTTTAATTTATATTTTGTCTTCCTATTTCATTATGGCAGCTACAGCATATTTTATATATACATGGAATTACTCACTCTGGAGATTGAATCAACTGATGTAGATTGAGAGAGAAAAAAAAAGAAAAAATTCACTGGATTTATTTATAACTTTCTTCCATTAGTTTCTTCTTTCCTTGTTCATGGCCTCTGGAACATTTGTATAATGCCTTAATTTGCCAGCTTCATTTTTTCTTGTCTGCATTTTCTACCACTTCATCTAAGAAACTTTATTTGGATAAACTTAAGAGTTCTCTGGTTCTTTATCTATACTACTAATTATTTATCTATAGAGACACTGTTGGTTTTTTGTTTTGTTTTTTTTTTTTGCTTTTATTATTTAGACTTTCAGTAAAGGAATTCCTCATTTGCTTTAAAAAAGAAATCAGCTGATTACTGGCTATTGATTTTTATCTCAGAAGAGTGTTTTGTATACAGCTGTTTTGTGGCTTTCTAGTTAACAGGTTGAAAACTTATCCTCTTTAAGAGGTTGAAGACATTCTGAACAGCAACAGGGAATGATTTGGAAGTGCAGGCCTTCAAAATGAGCAGTTACATGTCAGGGTTAGGTTGAACCAAAGAAATGTTTTGAACCCTAATTATTCTTGAATCAACTCTAAAAAGAAAATTATGTTTCTGGCTGTTCATTTACAATAACAGGAGGGGAAGAAGGTCTAATCTAAAGAGACTGTCAAAAGACTTTCTCTTAAATAAGATGGATAATGAAGCCTATACTAGAAAAAACTAATCCTAAGATTGTCAGAACAATTAAATATGGAAAAGGGAAAAAGAAATTGTTCATTAATTGCAAAATCATGAGAACTTCGAGGAAGTTTGTAGCATTTTCACAGAAATCTACAATAATGTGAATGAATTTAGAGACATGTTTCTGAGAGTTCATTTTTAAATTTTTTTTTTTCTCTTTTATTTTCTTTGTTTGTATAAGTATCATACTAGTTTAATTAAATAGAGAGGAAAAATGTTCCCCTTTGGGGATTATGCAGCACATCTTGTTTTGAAAACATCTTTCTTTCTGCTGTAGCATGAATTTTTTCCCCATTTGTTCTTTCAGTGTTAGTAACTGTGTTACCTGCATTGCTTTTGTACATAGTTACCTTCTTTTTGGTGTTTGCTCTTTAGGTAATGATTCTGACGTTGACCTTGACAGGAAGGAAGATGAGCGAGAAAAAACTCCCAAGAGGCCCAGAGCTCAGAAAACAGAGAAAACAGCATCAACTAAGGAGACTGAGCAGGTTTCAGGAGCTAAAAATCCTATTATAAGTGTGGTTTTGACGGCCCATGAAACTATTCCAGGTAATCAAAATCACCAATTATACAACTTTTTTTTAAATTATGCTGACACTGTATAAAAAAATCACTGGTCTAAGACAAAATTGCTTAGACTATTTAGTGTATGAAAAATATTTTGCATTATTTGATTATCTTGATAGAGTGTCCTCATCTGACAGCTACATAATTGTATAACTTCAGTCACATTTCTACACAGGTACAAGAAATGCTGGACCTGGCTGTATTTAACCTCAGTTACTGCATTAACATCAGTTGTGTTTAGTCTGTGAATAGTTTTAAAGAAGAAAACTGACCAGAGAACAGAAAAGTTCATGTATATTTGAAAATCAAGTTCTACATAATGATTAGAGGATTCAATTTAGTTAAACCTGGATTTGCATTTGACTGTTTATATAAACCATTAACTGGCTATAAGCCATTAACCGTTCTGACTGTCAGAATCCCTTTTTTATAGTTTTGTGCATTATTTTCAGCTTTGTAGTTTTATTGCTCTCCTTTTCCTTATTGCTAACATTTCTGAGTATTTGTTTTGCTTATAACTATCAGAACAACTTTAAGGTCTTCATTTGGTTGTTGTGGGTTGAAAGCTAGCAGGATTCTCTGTGTTGTTAATACCTTTTGATATTGAGATCTGTGATATGCTGGTTCAGGGACTCATGGAGTTGTAAGTAAATTAACACCTTTAGGTGTTAATTTATGGATATAGACAAACCTCCTTTCCTCAGGGCTTTTGGAAAGAGCCATAACTGGAGATTTCCCTCTCCTGGTGCTAAATTTTATGCACTTTGTAAGAGTTTTTATCTTAGACCTTTACATTTCTGGCAAGGACTAGAAGAATTTCCAAGAGGGGAAGGAAAGACATGGTGGATAATGCAATCAAAGATCCATTTCCTCACAAAACTGGCCTAAAAAGGCAAATGAAATAATAGTAAATATAGATAATGAAGCAAATGTATGAAGCATGTGTTGCAGGAGAGGAATAATGTAAATCTAGTGGATGTTGTTGCCTTAATTACTACCTAGTAAAATTTTTTCTTTGTAAAACCAAAATTTTGGGCTTTCTTGCACATATATGCTTTTTGAGATACTCAAAATAGTAAAATAACTTAAACTTTGGAGGAACTTTGGGATAGTACATCAAACATTCAGAAGGCTTTAATGAACCAAAGGGATTTATGGTCAAGTATGAAGCTGCAGCAGTTTTTTAAGATCCTCTCATCTGTTTGACTGACAATTAATGATCTTATTACATTCAAGTTCCCAGCTAAATTATGTGTAACAAAAAAGTCAGTACTCTTCAGAAAGTTATAAATTGCCACCCAACTTTTCAGAATTTGGAAATTCTAGAAGAAACTATATAAGTGATTAAGATTCAACAGAAAAATATTTAATGCAATTATCATATAATTTATTTTTCATTGATTTTCCTTCTATTTTTTTTCCCATTAATTTCCACAATCTAACTATATCTTAATGACACCAGCAATTCTTAGACTGTTCCCCTTGCTCAATAATACTTAAATGTCTGGAGTTTTTAATAAAGGTCTTTCACAGTCTTTTTCATAGTAATTTTTCTGGAGATTTATCTTGTGCTGAAGAGATGAGTTACTGCTGGAGACTGCTGTTGAAGAATATAAATAGATAAAATAGTTCTCCCATCTCTTCTGCTTTCTTTGTACTAGACCATCTGTAAAGTTAAGTTGAAAATAAAGTTTAAAGTTCCTTAAACACTCTAAACTTAGTTCTTTTCTCTGCAAGCATTAACAATCTGTACCCACCTGTTACCTAGTTTTGGGGGTGCATGGAAATATCCCTTTTTGTGTCCATTACAGTAAAATTCTGTTGGAAGATTTCAGATGACAAATAGAAAAATAGAGAAGGCCTTAAGAATTAGCTGTATTTTATTCCCAGTACTAAGGAACTACTTAGACTGTATTTTTCTCCTCTTAAATAAATGACTCTTTTAGAAGTATTGCACTGACGCTTTGCTGTGACTTTGCTAAACACTAATGAGGTTTGGGACCATGCTTTGTATCATTTAGATTACAACTAAATGGATGTTTTCAAAATCCCTTTGAACAAACAGGATCAGTCAGTTTTTAACTTCCCAGAAAGGACATTTGGGCAACTTTGATTTTCCCCAGTGTTCCTCTTCTGTAATGTTTTCTTGGGAGGCATATGAAAGGTAATGGATTTACAGCTATAGAAATCTGAGAGCTGGCATTAACCCACGGAGTAAATACAGTTTGAATGAAAGTTGTAGTTTCTGTTTTTAGTGCAGGCCTTGAAGTTCCTTGATAGGCTGGAGAGGCGAGCCTGGGCAAAGCTCCTGCAGGGCAAGGCCAAGCACAGGACCCTGCCCCTGGACATGGAGGGATAGGATAAGGGGAAACAGCTGCAAACTGAAAAAGGGTAGTTTTAGATTAGTTTGTAGGAAGAATTTCTTCACTGTGAGGGTGATGAGGCATGGAAAAGTTTGCTCAGAGAATTTGTGGATGCCCCATCCCTGGAAGTGTTCAAGGCCAGGTTGGATGGGGCTGTGAGCAGTCTGGTCTAGTGGAAGGTAGCTCTGCTCACCGCAGGCAGGTTGGAATTAAATGACCTTTGAGGTTCCTTCCTACCCAAACCTCTCCATGGTTTTATCACTGGAGGGATGTGGAGACCTTCAAGAGAAGGAGTGCTGAGTTCCTGAGCACACCAAGGCGTCAGATCAAACACAGGACAGTTTTTTGTAAGCATCACAATTAAGAGAGGGAATAACTACAATTATATGCACTTCTGAAAATTGTTTTGAATGGCAGACACTTTTTTTTAAAGTCTGTTTTTAAGAACAAGTGAATAAATTTGTCCAAATATTCCATCTTCTGGGTTTTTAATGCCTTTTGTTTCCCATGTTTAAATTCTGTAAATTACCAAGGTGTTGAAAACCAATTTATTATTCATGTTCAGTTAGTTTGATTCAGGAGAGATGTGAACATTCAAAGTACTGTTTTATGTAAATTCTATAATATTTTAAAGACTCAGCTTGTTACTTGGAGATTAGTTTTAAGTACCTATGAAGATGGTTAGTGGTAGATTATTTTTTTGTTTGTTGGTTTTCAAGAAATACAAAAATAGCATGAAATATTCCGTTTCTTGAGAATAATTATTTTTTGTTTTCTAAAGGAGTTGGATTTTTTCCAACAAATTCTTAATACAACACTGGGAAGGTTTTCCTCTCCCTTATTTCCACTGTCCATAGAAATCCATCTGAGTTCTCATGCTACTGTGTGAGAGGATTCTATCTTATCTGTAATCTATGAACACTTAGTTCCTTCTTCCATTGAAATTTTTGGGCAGTGGGGAAGAAGTGGAAGAATATAATTTTGCTTATTATTTTGGGACTGATTTAGGTTAACTGGTGGCAGTCTTTTTAACTGACACCAGTCTTTTTTAAGATAAATTTTGTTCTGTAGCTCATGGAATGATGATTGTGGGTTTATGACACATCTGAATGGATTTAGTATCATAAAAAATGAACCTCCTGGGGAACGGAGGAGGACTGGGAGTGTCCCTTTTCAAAGTATCTTGGTCAGTAAGTACAGACTGCTGTCACAAGCAAGTGCTGTTCTCCAACCGCAGCTTTCTGTGCTTTGAATCATTGTGCCTGTTGATGCACTTCTGTGGTGAAACACACTAGAAAATTAATAGTGTATTTGCAGAATGAGAGATTTTAGGCAGATCCCCTCTCTAACCCTATTCATGATCTACTGTGCTGGTACTTTTCAGGCATCACTTACATGTAGTTGAATGGAGGGCCAGAGAAAAGATGCTATCCTTATGCTGACTTAAAGCAAACCTTGTACTAGGCAAGGTTACGAAAATGAAGCCTTTCCCCTCTGAATGTGAGCAGGTGTTCATGTTGTTTGGGTTTACAGATGGATTTAGCTCAGCCAATCTAACATCCAGCTCTGGTGAAAGGGGGAATCTTCATCCTCCCATATATGGGTCTGCATTTCTATTTTTGTCTAAATTTAGATGGATTCATTCTCAGGGTGACCTAATGTTAAATGGTCCTTTGGCTTTTTTTAGCTTTGTTTTGAGGGTTAGAGATAGCTTTGCATGGAGAACTTTGGCATTATGGGTAGGGTTGGTTTCTGATGACTTTGAGAACTGTCTTCCTATGGATCACACACATTTGGAGCACATATCACAGGATATTGTGGAAGCTGGAAAAACACATTCCTTCAAAAAGAGATTGAAAGAAACAAATACTCACTTCATATCCATAGCACATTATTTTAGCTGTACAGACAGAGTTATGGTCTGTACAGTTAAAATCTGTTATATATACCTACATTATGAAGATTTTTTTTTTTTATAGTTCAGCTAAAGTCCTTTGTTAAAACAAAAAAGTTGGTCTAAAGGCAGCATGCAGCATCTCTATAGGAAAAAAAAAAGACACTTATTGTGTAAAGTCTCATGGATTCTGACAGGTGTTTGCATTAGATTAGTTCTGACAGGTGTTTGCATTAGATTATCATATTTAATATGTATCAATTAATTTGTCTAAGTGCTGTCTTGAATGCATTTATATTTTCAGTCTCTGTGACATTATGCAGTGATTGTTCCATAACTTAATTACATGTGGGGTGAAAGTGCATATTCCTTTAGTTTAAGTCTGCATTGAACTGTTTTTTGTGGGTTGCAAGATAATGATTATTCACACTTTTTTTTCACAGTATTGCTAATTACAGAATTTTTTTTGATATTTACTTTCAGTTACCTCTTTTCCAAGCTGAATTCTGTATCCCTTTCCCAAACAAAATATTTCTGATTTTGTCTTTGTTATTGTTTTCTGGTTCTTCTTTATCCTTTTTTGTGATCTTTACTTGAAGCTTTAGGACTTTTGCAGAATTTAGTTGAATTAATAGGAATTGAGTTGATGTTCTTTCCTGGTTTATTTCTGATCCATTCCTAATAATTCCATTACCTCTTAGACTGTTGATAAATATTGGAGAACTCTGTAGTGAAGGTCAGGCTGTTTTTCTAAGGGACAGACTGTAAGACACTGGAGGCCATCTCTGAGTTTGAGCCAGCGATGAGGCTCACTGGGTAATGCTTATCTGTAGAAGCTGCTGTCAGAATGCCATGAAGAACTCCAATCTTATTCTTTGAAGGCAGATTTACTTAGGTGATATTGACTGAAAAGAGGACAGCAAAAGGCATAAATAAAGTCTAGTAAACTAAAGTCGATTCTGCCTTTAAAATAGAGATATGATAGTGCTGGAGGAAGGTTTTTGTAAAAGAAGTTATCAGTACAGTAAACTTTTTTTTTTTTAACCTGATATTTATATGCTTTGACTTCTTGAAATGATTGCCTAGGGAAGCAGGAAAACCTTTATCTTCCTTATTGGCATTTGATGTTTTTAATAAAAAATAAGACCTTGCATGTGTTTGCCTTGTTCTTAGGCATTTCCGTAACCTGAATACTGAGGGCATTCTTTTGGGATTTGGGACATGTGGTGGCTAGGCTGGGCAAAGCCTAGAAACTAATTTTCTCACTTCCTGGGCATGTGCTGTGGTCATTAGTTTGTGATCTAGTGGTGATTGCTGTGGCTGCTGGTCTGTTGGCACCCTCAGTCAGCATCCCAAATGGATGGAGGCATCTGATGTTTCTTAATGCTTCCCTGTCTTCCAAGGGTGGGAAGTAGCAACCTCCCACTAGGGGCCATGATTGCCTTTTGTGAGCAGGTATTTCATCAGCATGACTGAAAATCTGAATCTCCCTCTTCAAGTTTTTAAAGACATTTGTCTTTCTGTGAAATGCATTGGTAATTTAGAGGCAGTAACATGAGGATAACCTTGGAGAATTCTGCTCACTCAAAGTATGCAAAATACTGGTGAGTTAGTATTTATCTAGTGAGTATATATTCAGTTCACCCAATTTAGGTGATTAAATTTTTATAGTGGTAGTATGAAAGTCTATTAAACAGTTTGGCAGTCCTTTTAGAAAATGCTCAAACATCCTGAAATGCAGAAGGGCACAGAGGAGAGTTAGTGTGGAGCATTTAATGAGAATCTTTGTCTCACAGTCAAGAAATGGGAGGCCTAGAAGAGGCAACCATGCATATAAAGCAGTTTAAGACCTATTTTCTTTTAACTGAGTCACTCTAAATAAAGAATTTGCTTCTATTTTAAGTATTGAAATATCAAAACACTTTTCTGGTGTCTGATGTCTATTCTGTTACCTTTGTACTGAACCCACAGACTGAGCCATGGCTCCTGTGCTGTAATGACAAGGTCCCATCTCACTGGGACAGTGCAATTTGGGAGATGCAGTCCTGTGGACAACCTGACATTTTTGGGAAAGGGAGGAACAGGAAGAATAGAAGCTGTAATGTTCTTTTAATGTTTAGGGTTTAAAACTTGGAAGATCAGTTCTGTTGAACCTGCAGAATCTCTAGTACAGAACTGAAAGCATTATTAAAAAACAGTACTCCTAAAAAGCTGGTTTTAGATGCAACCAGTTTAGTGAGCAACAGAGCTATTACAGTTTAGTTATTCTGTTTAGTTATTCTGTCCAGTCTGATAGGAAAAGCTTCAATAGCTTTAGGTACTCCCATACAGCCTCTTCTCAAAATATCTCAATTTCCCATGTAAAATCACTCTGAAGGACCCACAGAATCTCTGTTTTTCTCCTTGTTGTCTACAGGACTTCTTTCCCCCCTGTAATGTCACCAAGCCATTCACACCTGTTGTTGGGTAACCCCCACTGTGCTTTCAGAGACTTTATGTTAGTACTGCCTATATTTTATAAATAATGTCTTCAGGAATATGGGCTAAATGCATTCAGTAGAGACCCTTCTGCTCCCAATGGAGATTGAAAAGTGCACATGGAGCACAGAATCAGAATATCTTGAGTTGGAAAGGCTCCACAAAGACTGAGTCCATCTCCTGGCCCAGCACAGGACAGCCCCAGGAACCACACCATGTCCCTGAGAGCATTGTCCAAACACTTTTTGGGCTCTGTCAGGCTTGGGGCTGTGACCACTGCCCTGGGAAGCCTGTTCCAAACATATTATTTTATTCTGAGGGATGGCAACATGCCCCAAAATATAAGGAGTTTAAGGAAAAGATGTACATAGTTTTAAATATAGACTAAATTGTCTTTTAGACTAAACTTTTGCCCAGTATTTGTGGAACTGGTTGAACAGCTTGGCATAATTTTTCACAGGATGTGGTATGAAGCAGAAACAGAAAAATTCAAATTTTATTTAGAAGATTTACAATCTTTTGAAGGTGGAAATATTTGGATGTAGGATCTCCTTGTAGCAGGCAACAAGCACCATGAGTAGTTGTCTGAGCTATCAGTCCTGGCAAGTTATTTAAGCAGAACTGTGGTGTAAGTACTGATGGATTCTGGAAGTGTATCCATCATTAACAACAGAAACTAAAACAGTCAAACTAATCATTACAGAGTTTATTGTTTAATTTAACTTTTATATTATAGACAATGCATGTTTCTAGTGTGAAATTTTTGATGAGCATTCTTTTCATTCTTCCTTTAGGAGCCAGAAAAATTGTTCCTCTTGAAGCTTCTCCTCATGAAAGTGAACCCAAAACTCCAGACACAACAGTGCAAGACCCATCACAACGAAAAGGATATCAAGAATATGCCATTCAGCAAACCCCATATGAACAGGCAATGAAAACAAGCAGGTAGTTTTGAAGTATTTACATTTGTGTTCATGCAGAATATGAATGAAGTGCTTTCCCATCCATTTTAATGAAACTGGGGTACTTTTCTGAGAGCTTTAAATAAAGGAAGAGCTGAAAATTAACTATGAATAAGCTGTATAATTTAAAATGTCTTTGGAGAGTATATGTTTTTTTAAAACTAAGCATTTCTGTCCATTATGAATATCTAGGGAAACACATTATGTTATTAATGTCTAATTTCAACACATTATGTTACCAAGGTTCACTACTGTAAATATAACTGTTTGTTTGGGTTTTTTTAGGTTGGGTCCAACTCAACTGAAAATTTTTACATGTGAATACTGTAACAAGGTGTTCAAATTTAAACACTCCCTCCAAGCACATCTGAGGATTCATACAAATGAGAAACCATACAAGTGTTCTTACTGCAGTTATGCCAGTGCCATCAAAGCCAACCTGAACGTTCACCTGCGGAAGCACACGGGGGAGAAGTTCAGCTGTGATTATTGCACCTTCACCTGTCTCAGCAAAGGCCACCTCAAAGTCCACATCGAAAGGGTTCACAAGAAGATTAAGCAGCACTGTCGTTTCTGCAAAAAGAAATACTCAGATGTTAAAAATTTGATCAAGCATATGAAGGAGACTCACGACCTCCAAGACAAAAAGGTGAAAGATGTTTTCGATGAGCTTCGCTTGATGACACGAGAGGGCAAAAGGCAGCTTCTCTATGACTGCCATATTTGTGAGCGCAAATTCAAAAATGAGCTGGACCGAGACCGTCACATGCTCGTTCATGGTGATGAAAGACCCTTTGCATGTGAGCTCTGTGGCCATGGAGCCACTAAGTACCAAGCCCTTGAGCTTCACGTTCGAAAGCACCCGTTTGTGTACGTGTGTTCTGTGTGCCTGAAGAAGTTTGTCAGTTCTGTGAGGCTCCGTGCTCACATCAAAGATGTGCACGCAGATCTGCAGGAGGATTTTGTTTTTAATAGTTCCATCAACCAAAGCTTCTGCCTGCTTGAGCCAGGAGGTGACATCCAGCCAGAAGCCCTTGGTGAACAGCAGACACAAACTGCAGGTGAATCGACTGTCATGAGTACTGATGCTGGTAACACCCCACAGCCATCTGCTTCTAAAGGTGAATCAGCAGCTGCAGATGTAAACCATGATGGTCAGCATAATGGTGATGTAAAACTTGATGCAGTCCTTTCCTTAGAATTAGAAAATCCTCTGGTGAAGAATGTAGCAGAGACACTGTGTCAGACAACAGACGTAGCAGTCCCAGACATTCAGCCCTGTGTAACATCAGATTGCTTCCTGCTGAAAAATAGTACTGCTGGCCCTGAGGAGTTTAAAGGTTCTCCTCCAAATGAAGAGGAAGTTACTCAATGCAGTTCTGTAAACGAGCAGGGTGAAGAAATTAATCTTTTACTATCTGAAGACAGAAGTTTAGATGTGAGTCAGAACAACACAATGACTGAGAACCTTCCAGTTGTTGAAGAGACAATCCAGTCTGTTCCTCCTGGTGAATCAGAAACAAGCAATCCACCCATTCAAAATTCAGCAGAGCCCACAGACCCTTTGGCAGCAGCAGAAGCTGGTGCAGCCACCAGCCCACAGGCAGCCTCTTCTAACACAGCTACAGCCAGTGGGGGGAATGGATCCGTGGCCTTCATGCAGATCCTGGACAGCTTGCAGAAGAGACAGATGAACACTGAGCTGCGGGAGAGGATAAAGAAGGTTTATGGAGACTTGGAATGTGAATACTGTGGTAAGGAGCGGTGGAATTATGTTTGGGGTTTTTTAAATCTTGTGCAGTGAGCTATCTTTTTCCTGCTCCTCCAGTTTACAGTGATGTAAGTGTATATCTTTGCAGCAGCATTATTTTGTCATTCATTATGGATTCTGGGGTCCAGTGGGATTTATTTTTTGTTGTAAATATAATGTGAAATGAGTCAAATCTCCTCAAAAATACTCACTAGTAGAATATTGCAAAGCAGTACATTGCTAGGCTCAATTATCTGTTGATGTGAAACTTGATAGAATTAGATTATTTCTGTCCACATGTATCTCAAGTCACAACTTTCACTGGGGCCAAGCACAGCAGATTTAGGCATGTGATCAGCATTAGTTCAGTCTGTGCTTTAATGCTTGTGCTTCATTATCAGCTTAGTACAAAATCCAATTTTTTTCATACAGTGTAGGAGGATGTATAGTAATATACAGTCTGTAAAATAGAAACATAGATACTGGCATAATTTTGTGTCTTGTTTTGAACCAGGTTCTTTGAGATGAAAATTTTAATTACGTGGTATCAGATCAAGACTATCCTGACTGTAATTGTTTTTTTTTAATTTATGGAAGTGGGAATAACACACCATTCCATTTATTCTAACTGAAAATGTTTTGTTTACATAACTGTAAAGGAAGCAATTTGGGATGTATTTTGTAGATTTCATTCTTGAAAAAGGAAAGGAATCAAAGTCTGAAAAAACAAGTTTTTGAAACATCATGTGACATTGTACTTTGGATGAATTGCTCTGAACTTTTTGGTGCCATTATGCCAAAAGGCTTTTAAGATGGAATAGCATAAAAGAAAGTAACAAAAATATTTTGACAATCTCTTTTAGTGTACTGTTGCATTCAGATGCTTTGCATAAGAGAAGAGATGTAAAGGACTTTTTCTTTAGGAAAAACACCATTGATATGTACTGAAGTTGCTCTTGTTAGGCTGTTTCAGGACATATAATATGGTCTTCTTAGGTAAAGGTGGATTTGTAAATATATTTTTAGTAGAGAAGGGTGTGTAGACAAGTTTTCATCAAAGACAAAAGGGACAGGATTCAAACAGTGTGTTTTGTCCTGAAAGAAAATTGGTTATGTTTTTGAATTTTCACTAAAAATTGTTCAGGAATTACTTTCCTCATGTCTAATTTAATTTTCAGGCAAGTTGTTTTGGTACCAGGTGCACTATGACATGCATGTCCGAACGCACACTCGAGAACATTTATATTACTGCTCCCAGTGCAATTATTCTTCCATCACCAAGAACTGCCTTAAGCGTCACGTCATCCAGAAACACAGCAATATTTTGCTGAAATGTCCCACAGAACATTGTGATTACTCCACTCCAGACAAATACAAGCTCCAGGCACACCTGAAAGTTCACTCAGATTTGGTGAGTAGCAAACCAAATGTGTGTGTTTGTCTGAATTCAGTGTCTTCTTCAATGTTTGTAGTTCTGTGGAAATACTTGAAGACATAGCTCAGGGTTCTAAACTGTGTGTTCTCTGCACACTTTTGGGAATACCTGACTTAGAGTAACTGGGTATTTGGACCTTCTCAGAGCTGCTTCCAGGGGATTATGTCTGTATCCATTTTCTCTCTTTGGTTTTCCCAGTATTTTCAGATCCTTTGAGCGAATAGAATAAAGTTGGTACTATTGTTGCATTACATCTTTCCGTGAACCTGAATTCCTTTCCTTCATAAATAAATTACTTGTTTAAAATGGAAATATGTTCTTCTTAATTACTACAGACAAAAGATATTTGTTAAAATGATTTTTTCCTAGTATCTCCACCTAGTTGCAGTTGAACATCTAACATTTTCTGTTGTGTTGACAAACACAGAGAGATCTCATTTTAAAGGTTCCTGTCTTGTTCAGAAAGCCCTCAGAGTGCCATGTGCTAAAACCAGGTCTTGGTAGGCTATTGGTCAGTATTTCCAACAGCTGAATTTAATTTAAAGGTATTTGGAACAGAACAACACTTCACCTCATAATGTTCTTAAGCAGCTACTTCTGAAGAACTTTAAAACCAAACAAAAAGGAAAAATTTCCCACCCTTGTGTCCTCCCCTTCTGTAAATATTTGAAATGGAATCTGAATTTGTTGTGAAAGGTGCAGAAGATCCACATAATAGACATTATTTTTGGATGTTTTTGAATTCATGATGTTTACAATGCCCATGTGATAGCAAAAATCTGTGTAATTGATGTCTAAGAACACTTAAGAAAGAAGAGTCTACAATTAGCTCTCCTATATCCTTCTGTAAGTTCCTGATTTTCAAGTGTGATGAATGTCCAGCAGTTCCCATCAGGAAGATAATTTTCATAATTCTAAATATAACTGAGAACATGGATTTCATAATTAAAAGCATTGTGACTGCAAGGTTTTTCAGAAGCATAGTTAGTGACGCTTACTGTCAAATTGATTTTGGCAATTCTCATATTGGTCTTTGTCTCCACTGCTTGGTATATTTACTCCATGCATATCTCAGTGCAAAAGGACCACTTCTTCAAAAATATATCTATGCACAGTTAAATGTGGAAATCTACTTTAATTTCAATTTGAAAAATTAATACTTAATAAATGTTAAAATTCAAACTTCTCTGGAGACAGAAGATACTGAAATCTCAGTTCAGTTCCTTGTGTGGATGTGTATCCTACATCACCTCCTTGCTGGCTGCATTTCAGCTGGATCCCTGCATTATTTGTAGAAGATAAATGATGGGTATTGAAAAGCAGCTTTCCCTTCATCCTTGTATATATCACTGCATAGCCACCCACTTTGCTCTCTGTGCAGCACCCAAGTCTTGCACTGAGTTTGGGGTTGGTTTTTCTCTGGCAGATGATGATGGGGAGTGTGAATGCGCTCCCTCTTGCCTTCTGTGTTTGCTACATATTTTTGTTACAGGAAACATTTTTACTTTTGAAGCCTGGGAATTGAAGCATGGCTTGGTTCTGATTTTCAGTACTCATCTTTTGCTCCTAGGGCTTTTATTGTAGATTTTTGATGTTTATTGGCATTTATTGAGCTCTTCCAAAGCTCTTTCAAACTCTGACATGACCAATCACTTCAGTGTCATGGGACCTAGGAAAGGGCTGGGCAGTTTCAAATTGCTTCAGTACAATTTATATTATGAATGAGCTCATGGGTAACGTTAAAGGGCAGGGTGTGGAATTAAACTGAAGTAGGTACCAGAGTTTGTTTACAACCCCCAGTGGCTTTTGCCATGCTCACTGTGCTGAGCAGATAAACATCACAGAGAGGTTTGTCTCTGAACATATTTTAAGTCTATGTATGAAATTGATACTGCAACATTAGCACCTCTATAAAACTGCAGTTCAGACCCAGAACCACTACCCATGATTAGCTGCCTACATCTGCTTTCATGCACATTTTAGGCTGTAAATCATTCTTGTCTTTGGAAGGATGCTTAGAAATTCCATGATGCTGTTGACCTTTCATGTAATAGTGTAGCTGTTGGTGGGATGTGAGATGCTCAAGCTCTGATTGCTTATTTGCCCTTCCTGAGGAGAGTAAATTTTCACATGGTCACTGCTCTGGCTGTGTTATCTCTGCCTCTGGAGCAGTGCTGCTGGGCAGTCAAGAATGCAAGGTGCTGCAAAGGGAAGCAGTTAACAAAAACATCTATGGTCTAATAATCAGGCACTCAGTTGGAAAGCAGCTTTTGCTCTTAGTCCTCACTTAATGAATGTCAGCTTGGCATTTGTTTTACTAAAGTTATTTCACCAAAAATGCTTAAGTACTGTATGCAGGTGCTTGTCATTTTGTGAGCTGAGTTCTGCTTCTTGCCAGACTTCAGAAAAATCTGTCTAAACATCTGCATGTTTTTCTGTAGCCTCCTTCACTCTGTGCACAGCTGTCTCCTAGGTACATCACATTATTTTAGCTGAGTTGCATTTTAATGGGACATCAGTTTAATACAGGAATCTTTTGGGAAATTTTTTCTTTAAACATCATGACAACTGTGGTGGAGATTTCTGGAGGTCTTCACTCCTCAGAAGTGTAACTTGGGGGTCTAATTCTGATCCCATGGGTATTAGAAATTAAATTTCTGTTGATCTGGATAGATGTGGGATTTGGTCCTCTATTCATCTACAAAATTATGTAATCAAATGTTGTGTTAATTGAGTTGTGGGAACTTTTCCTGGAAATATTCTGTGAGTGCCAATATTTAGTAGAGGATTTTAATTTTTATTTTTGTGACTGTATACTTGTATACCTACCCCTTGAATTATCTTGAAACACATGCCTCAGAGAAATAAAATTCTCTTCAGAGCACTATAAATGGGTAATACAATATAGCTGATACTTTCTTAGCACAATTTTAATTGATTTATATAAAGAGAAATGCATTGTGATTATTATGTAAGTGGCCTTATTTAATAAAGAAATAGTATAAACAAGAAATTTTGTGATAATATTAGGCTAATTTATTTTAATTAGGTTTAAGAATACTTAAATACCTAATTAAATGCCTGTTTTACGGAACATAAACAACACTTTCAGTCAAAAACCTACCTTTATTTAGGAATTATTTTAAGTTTCTTATATTTTTTCAAATTGGCTAATAGGGGTGTTGAGCAAATAGCAGGCAGTGATTGTCTTTGAATTTTAAACAGCTGATTGGACTTTACAGCTGGTCTCTAACAAAGGCAGATGCAGTTCTCTCCATGCTTTGCTTCTGTTCAAAAAAACCTTCAAAGGTAGGTATTCCAATAAGGCATAGGAAAAATAACTTCCATTCTTACCAGGGGAGAACTTGCTTGCTGAGAATGTGATTCAGGTATTTCTGCAACCTCAGCCTTCAAAGGGTTTCTGTCATCACCTATGGCCAGGGCACCTGAAGAGCTGGAGCTGTGGAGCAGGGGAGCTTCTCTGGGGCTCTGTGTTGTGGTCTGGGTGCTCTGAAATATTTGATTTGCAGCAGGGGATCTTTAAAGGCTGTTTTGAGAGTGGTGGGATTGCACTGAAGGACTCACACAAGCTCTCAGGGCAGCAACAGAGGAACATTTAATCATTCCAAGGTGACAGCATAAGCTCCAGTACTCTGGCACTGGCCTGGGTACCCAGCAAGGAAAGGTTTGGGTTCAGCTGAGGACTCTCTGTGAGGAACTGGAGCCGCACTTTGAGGGGACTCAGTGCTCCTAGGCATGCTCTGTTACACTACAAAAGATAACCCTTTTGAAGATCACTTCTGCAGAACTTGGTGTAGATAACTTTCTAACAGCTTGAAAAAAGCTGTTGGCATTATTTCTTTATTGAAGAATTTTGTTACCATTGTCTCGTGGAAAGATGAGTTCTCAGCACCCATCCATTCATGTTGCTCTATAGCTCTTGATGCATTTACTGATTATTTTAGTTTTTCCTCTAAGATTCAGGCTTATAGCCTTGCTTTCCTCAAGAATATTAATAAGAATGTGAATTTGTCACTTCAGCTGAAGTAGTGTGTGTGTGTAGTGGAGTGTTGAATTTTTATTTTCCTTTTTAACATTTTTCTCAATGTTCTGGCCACACTGAGAAATACTTAATTCAATGAGTATTAAAGACCAGCAACACCCAACTGCACATTAAAAGTATACTATTTTTTCCTTTATTTATTGTATATTTTGAAATCAGATACATAGCAAGTTTGAAGAACAGACTGAGATCTGTCAACACATTTCAGCTCAAATGCCCCTAAATGATTTTGTGCTGTTTTTCTTATATGTGCCAAATTATGAATGTGATCATGCAACTGCATCTTTGAAAAGGTGCAAACATTGCTATGGAGTTTTGTTATGATTAATCTACCAATCTTTTTTCAGGTAGAAATCCAAAATGCTCAGTAGCAGATTTAGGTTATATCATTTCAGAGACCCTAATTCCACAAACTAACAGCTCTTTTTCAAGGTTTTGTCAGCTTTCTAGGCTCCTTGAATCTCTTCCAAAACTCAGCTAGTATTCTCTGATATTCCTTTTTTCCCTTAAGGTTCTTAGGGCTTAAAATGATGACAGCCCCAAGTCCATCACAGCAAGGTACAACCCCTCTGGGTGATAATCCTTGTGTAGCTGCCATCCCCAGTCCCTGATTTTCTCACAGGAGCAAATGACTGCCAGCTCAGGCAGAATTCTCCTTGTGCCACTGCACCATTAATGGCAGTGAGAGCTCCATATCCTACAGCTGTGGGAGTGTTTATTGCTGTTTCAGCCCAAGTGTTCTGGGGATACTGCTGGTTTTAACTTGTAGGTACTTCAACTCAGGGATTTGTTTCCCAGAGCTACATGAGACTGACTGCCAATGCTGCATCATATTCCAAAACCTGTCTGCCATGAAAACCCATCAATTACTGCTTTCCTTTCTAGAGAGGTGTCCATGTACAGCTGTACAACTGCAGCATCTGGACAATAATGACCTCCTTGTACAGTCCTCCTTGCTATTCAGAGATGCTCTTTGGTCAGAGGTCAGAAACTGGTAGAGTCCAGGACCCTTAGCCTCCTGTGATCTCCAGATTTCTCCTTCATAACACAGGGGTCTGTCCCATTTTTATCAATAATCCTCCTTCCAGGCTCTTCAGGCAGTATTTCTGTCCTGGAATAAGTAGTGAAGTGTCTGTTCTGTGGCTTCAGCTCACCTTTACAGAGATCTCTGCTAGGTGGGCAGCTGCACCTCTCCAGCCAAGTACTGTGTTACCTGGGCACCTGCCCAGCTGTCAGGACTAGCTAGACTCCCTCCATCTGTGGTTTTGATAATCCCCTCATAAATTAATCTACTCAGTGCAGAGGTGACTATGACCCACTCATTGGATTGAGCATCCAGTGCCAGCAGGTACTGCTGGAAAGATCAATCTCTCCAATTTATATTGTGACTGTCAGGGTTTAATTTAAAGTGTAATGGAGAAAATTCCTACATTTTTAGGAGTTAGAAGCATTTGTAAAAACAGGAAAATTACAATTAGATTAAAATTACATATAGAAAGAGATTACATCAAAACTCTCTAGTTGAACTTGATTGATAGTGTTAAGTCTGTTATAACATTAGTGACACTGAGCAAATCCACAGTAGTCTTCAAATCAAAATACTAGAATAAGACTTTATCAGTAATATAATAAATGCTGAATATTTATAAAATAGCTAGAAATGTAGACACTGAATCAGTAATGACATCTGTCATTGTTAACCCTGCTGCTCAATTTCAGGACCTTTTATAAATCCACATAGTGGTGGTTGTCTTCAGAAGGGTAAGATCTGATCCCGGTTTCAGAAGGGTGGAGTTGTGAAAAAAAAGGAGAAAAACCCCTAAATATTACTGCTTACATCAAATACATTTTCTTCTGTTATGTGACTTGATCTTTCAACTCCTGATTTTCTACAGAGTCAGTCAGAAGATAATGCTTACATTTTTTGTGCATATTCTCATCTCCTGTAACTTGGAACCCTGTATTCATGAGGATTAATGATGTGCTTAGAGTCTTTTAATATTTCTCCTTCACTTATTTCACTATAAATACATTCATTTTTTTCCTTAAAAACTGAACCTTGAATTATAACTTTTTGAGAACCATGTATTACTGAATAATGACTATAGTGATTATACCAGTAGACTGAAAATGCAATCTCTTTCTTTCTCACTTAAGGATAAAAAGAGTTATTCCTGTCCTGTGTGTGAGAAGTCATTTTCTGAAGATCGACTTATAAAATCTCACATCAAGACAAATCACCCTGGTAAGAAAAAAAAAATCAAGGAAAATTTCTCAGTCTATTGCAATAAATGGATAAGGGTTTAGAATGAGCAGTGTAATGTGATTATATTCGTAAGAAAGAGAAGAGTCTATTTCTAATTCAACTGGTTTAGAGTAAGAATTGTGTTGGTTTTGCAGATATTAGAATTTAAAGTGAAAAGTGTTACTGTTTGAGCATGTGTGTTGTGGAATATGTCAGATAATTGAAATATGTCTTCATCTGGCAAAGGGTGAATTCAAATTAAGCACTGGAAGTCTGGGATCAGGCATATAGACATCCTGTAGCAGCCCAGGAGATGTCAAATTCCCACTGGCCTTACATGAACTGACAGGAATAATGTGTTCAGGGCTCATGATTTGTCTGTAGGTGCCTGATGGGAATGCAGAGCTGTCCCTGTGCCTGCCGAGGTCCCATGGGCTGGGCTGGACTCCCAGGGCCAGCTGGAGTCTGCAGCAGGGCCGCTGCTAGAACCAGCTGGGATGTGGTGTGGCCTGTAGGAATGGACCTGGCAAGTTCCATTACTGGAACCAGTAATGGATCTGGATGCAGCAAACTGCTCCAAACTCTGTTTACACCTTGCATTCTGGTGCCCTGATTTATCAGTGCAAGTACAAAATAACATAAATGTGGTGAGTCAATGTGCTGTGCCTGAGTAAACAATTCTTTCTCAGATCTTGGGAATTTGATGCCAAAATGCTGATGTGGGGACTGATTTAAACCTCACTGATGTGAACTCAGCAATCACACTGGTGTGTCCCTAATTTCCTGCTTCTCAGGATCTGTGTTGTGTTGGATAGAAAGTCCTGCTGCTACTGCAGAGGAGGGAGAGGTGACTCTTTCATTAATTCAGCTACAGTGCTCCTTATCACCTGACATAATTGGATACAAAGAAGGAAAACACTGGTCATGCTCACACTGAGTCTAAGGGAAAAAAATACAACTAAAATGATGTAACTTTCCTTGTCTTTCTTGTCAGATGTACAGCGTAATAGGTAAAGCAGTAGTTTATCTTCCTACTGCCACTAGATAGTGCTAGACCCGTGTTTTAAACAATTTCCTTCACTTTAATTTCCTCCTTAACTCCCACTTCAGCTCTTTAGTTACTAAACCTCTTTATTTGCAGACCACTCCAGAGCAGTGTGGTTGGAGGGCTTGTCGTACGTCAGAGGACGTGTCTGATGCAGGAAATTGAGATGAGAAAAGGCTTCTGAACTATACTGTAGTCAGGAGGTATAACTCCAGTAAGCGTAGAAATTGAATCTCAAGAACTGTGCCTTGAAAGCCTTTGTGCTGCCTCAGGCAGGGAGCATAGGAGATATTCCTGAATAACAGGAGCTGAGAACTGGCAGGACAATGATGTTCTGTGCCCTTACACGTTGTCATTAGCCTGTTCTTGTCCTCTGACTGCTGAATGATCACTGTGTGCTATGTCTGAGGTCTAGAAATACCGGTTAACTCTGGAGCCCTGAAGTACTAAACTTGTGGATTTATAAATACTCCTGAACAATTCATTTGGTATCTGAATCCCTCTATAAAAAGTATAGTGTAATTTTTTTTTTTATTCAAGTGGGTCTTTTAAACTCTTACAATAGAAGTAAGGTTTAGAAAGAAAATCTGCACTATTATTTTGTGTTTTCATTTTTCATTCTTGTATCATGGGCGAATAGAGCTTAAAGGCAGAATAGCAGATTTATTAGATGGATCTCTGTGGCACTAAAGAAATACTAAATCTAAGATATGCCTCTGCAACAGTTATGCAACAAGCCTGTTTTAATATATGGAGGAGAAGTAATACACAAATCTTTTTTATTTCTGTGAATTTTCTCCTTGTAATCAGGAATAAATCCTTTATTTGTACACCACACTTAATTACAGGCCTTATAAATGTTAGGGGTCTGATGGTATAAGCTATTAAATACTGCAGTGGCATGAATGCAGTTGTTTTCAAAAATATAAATTAAAATTAATGAAGATGAAAGGAAAGACGGGTACTGTTTAAGAGGAATTGAATTTTAAAGTGACATATCAAAAATTAATTTAAACTGAAGCACTTTCATATTTATCATTAAAATATTCTAGAACTCCCCCTCTTCTTCCTTTCTTAGTATCATTCAGCATGCCCTGCTCCCTTGTCTCTTCTGTCTCATCAAGTAGAAAGTATGAAATCAAAAAGTAGTCCTTCCTCTTCTGTATTTGCAGAGGAGTTGAATTTTGGTCCCATAAAGGCAGTGAGACAAAAATCTCCATAGACTTTGGCAGAGCAGTATTTCAGACCAAAGAGATAAGAGAGCTTGGCTTTATTGCCCAATGATTTTTGTACTCAGCAGTGAGAAAGGAGTCTTGGGTTCTGGTCCCAGCTCTCAGAATTATCTACCTTTCATCCACTGTCTGATTTAATATATTTCTTAATAGTTCTGAGGCATGAGAGGCATCAGCTTCCATAGCTCCCCACTGAGCAGACATCCTAGCCTGCAGTCATGAATGAAGGATCTAAGCCATGAAAGGCAGAATGAGGGTTCACACTTATGGCTGTATTTTTCTTTTTTTTGGTACCTTAGAACTTATCTCTGCTCAGTTCATGGGCTTTTATAGTTACCTTTTGAGGTTACTTTCCATGTTGATATGAGTTCAGGCAGTGATTCCATTCTGGGACCGATCATCAGGAGACAAGGTGATTTTTGGTAAAAATTGAAGTTTAGATAGGAACTTTCAAGTTTATAAGATTTGGGGCATAGTATTTCACCAGCTTTCATGTCTTAAGGTTTAGATTTCATGAGTGTTGTACTTCCATTAAGTCAGGAGATAGCATTTCATTCATCTGACCTGCATTGGGCAATTTGATTTATTTTTAAAAGCATCTGTCAGTGTTTTCATTATGTGTCTGGGCCACTTTAATTTAAACTTCATTATTTTGAACTTTTCCACTGTGACAACCAAAACATTATCTCATATGATGGAAATACACAGAATTGAGTGTGTCTAGCTTGAATAAAAAAAGGCCAGGAGAGGAATCTTAATTGCTGTCTTCAGCAATCTAATTAAAAAGAAGACAGAGGGAGATTTTTCTTGGAGCTGTACAGTGAAGGGATGTCAGTTGAAACAAGAAGATTCTGACTAGAACCAGGAAAACAGTTTTGACTGTAAAGATGGTTAAACACTGCAGTGGGCCAAGAGAGGCTGTAGAATCTGCATCCTTGGATATGTTCAGGACAGGACTGGACCCCAGGCAACTTGATGTAACTCTGAAAATGGAGCTGTAAAGTTTGCTCTGCTTGGAGTAGGTGACCTTAGAGGTCCCTTCCAGTCACATTTATTCCATGAGCCTGGTTTTCCCTTTAAAGTGCCTGATTATCAGAGTTCTGACCATTGTAGCTGTGGCTGAAGTGAATTGTCTTCAGATCCTTGACGTCTGGAAATCTGGGGTGAAATGACGAATAAAGCTCTTGAAAATATTGAAGAAAAAATTGCCAATTTAGCTTATGGGAAAGAGTCACATTAATAAAATGATCTTTTGTGCCAGTGGCCCAAACGAGTTTTTTTATATTTAAAATATTATTTTTTATTTTTTTAAACAGGCAGTGAGGACAGTGAGTTCACAGATCAGGAGAGAAAGGACAGAGCATCTTAGAAGGCCTAAAGGAAAAAAAGGTCCTTGTGCTCTTTGCTCAAGTCAGTTTTGAGTGGAGTAGGGGAAATAGAACTTTTAGAAGTTGGACTGAATCAGGATCTAGCTCTTCAATATCACAAAATAAATTGCCTCATGTCCTTCTGGTTCTTACTACGTTTTGCATTTCTCTCAGAGGTTTCAATGACTACTATTTCTGAGATTCTTGGCAGAAGAGTTCAGCTGAAAGGACTTATTGGAAAACGAGCTGTGAAATGTCCCCACTGTGATTTTTATTTTATGAAGAATGGATCAGACCTTCAACGTCATATTTGGGCTCATGAAGGTAAAACTCTGCTTTTAAGCTTTTGGGCATATAATTAGTCTCATATTCCACTGAAGCTTTGCTGACATTAAAAAAAAAAAAAAAACAGATTCAAGTTTATTTCTATACTTGAATGAAAAACTTTAAGCTACACTGGGGGTTAATTAACCAGTTTAATGGATTCTAGATCATATATGGAACTTCACACTCAGAACATTAACAGACAGTTTAAATGTTTTTTAAAAATTATTAAAATTCCAATGCAATTTTTTTTCCAAAACACATTCATAAACATCTATAAAATATTCTATGTGAGTAAGGAGGAGTGAATTAAAAACATGCTCAGTATTTTGAAACAAGTAATTTTTTGTATCTTCTTACGAATCTCTGCTGCTTCTTTTACATTTGCCCAAAAATCCTTGGTCTGGAAATCTGTTAGTAAACCAATTGAAATCCAGTTCCTTTGATGTATACATAAAATTCTGTGAATGTTTTAATTAAATCCTGCAGAGCATGGCAGCTAACTGCCATTGACACAGACAGTGATCAAATCCCCTAAGATAATGCTCATCATATTTATGGCATTTTTAGGGAGAAATTCCAGTAATATGGCAACACATAGGTTAAAAATGCCTTGAATTTAAAATCTTTAGACAGTGAAATCTTGTGTCTACCCGGTCTGTGTATTTTTATAAAAGGTTGAAGATAGCTTACATGGTCTTTAGTCAGGTTAGTAATCTTTGGAACAGATTGCCTATGATTTTAGGTTCTTCAGCCATCCCTCTGCATGAAGGGGATAATGGGATTTGGTGCTCTCAAACTGGTATCATCTTTCCAAAGTGTTCCCATATAGGTAATTCAGCATGTTTGTTTAAATGCTCTGTGAGCTTTCCTGCCTGTGTAGCAGAGCAGGGCTCCTCTCCAGTGGCCTTTCCTCCTTTAAGGAGTTCAGGTAGGGCAGAATGTAGGTTAGAGAAATTCCTTGTGTATTCCATGGACAAAGTACTTTTATTCTGACTGGAACTGAGAACCCATGCCATCAACCTGGCACAAGAAAGAGGTGAATAGAAATTTCTTCCCAAATCAAAGTGTGCAATCAAGTCTGCTTAAAGCAGACTGTAATTCTTCATGCTTGTAAATCTAATTTTAAGGTCACGAATATCAATCTAAAATGTGCAGACCTTCATGAAACTGTTGAACTACTCTGCCAATTCAGATTTATTCAGCTTTTCTTTGAAGGATTTACTTTGTTCTTATAGACCTTCTGTTAGATGACCCCACTGTGTATCTCTCTGTTGCTTTGGACAATTTGAAGGAAGAGAAGTTTTAAGTACTTGTATCTGCCTGAACCATTAGTAAATCTGACACTAATTAACCATAAAACAGCTTGCACATTGAACTTCTGCTTTCATGTTAACTGCCTAATGAAGCAGTCCTCCTTACAACAGGTTTCCTCACTCTTGATTGTAGTAAACAGAGAATGGGAGTTACCTGAAGACTTCTGGAGGGAGACACCAGCTTGACATAAACATAGGCAGCCTGGATTTTATTTCTAAATGGAGGGTAGGCATAGCAAGGTCCAAATATCAGTATTTTCCTGGCTAAACTCAGTACCTGGCTTTGGTAGAGCAATATTCAATTGTGAAAGAGTTCCTCTTTTCTCTTAGCAAGTTAAATGACACTGTCATGAGCATCATTTACATAGAAGCTGTAGATGAAATTTCTTATTTGTAGAGATCCAAATTTTGAACTGGTTCTCTTTGTCCATCTTTGCTCACATGATCTGATATTTCTTTCAAGCCAAATGTCCAGCCTGGAAAGGCACAGCCTGGTTGTTTCATGGTATATTTTTTTCATTTTTAGGTGTGAAACCCTTCAAATGTTCCCTCTGTGAGTACGCCACTCGCAGCAAGAGCAACTTGAAAGCTCACATGAATCGTCACAGCACGGAGAAAACCCACCTTTGTGATATGTGTGGGAAAAAGTTCAAATCAAAAGGCACTTTGAAGAGCCATAAACTCCTTCATACTGCTGATGGTAAGGCATTAAATCTATTATCTATTTATTACATTTATTTTAGGACAATAAGTATTGGCTGTACCACAGGCCTTATTAACAAATGCTTTTCAGTTGACCACTTAAGTGTGATTTATAGAATTTTTTTATTCCCAGGAGACACCATTTCAGGACTAATTCAAAACTTTGTGAAATTAATTTCTGTGAAAAACAGCTGTCTCTGAAATTTTAGGTTTCTCTGAAATTCATACTGGTTTTGTATGCCTTCCTTCATTTCACAGAAAATTGTTTATTTCAATAGAAATCTGAAATTGCCAATAGTTCTGCCTCTTACTGTTAAGTCTCTCACTTTTTTATTCTATGAGAATATTATTAGGATCCTGGTGTCTAATCAGCCAGTGGCAAACCTGGGCACTTACTCTCTACAGGCTCACACTCAGCACCTCATTTGCCCTGCAGTTTTATAATTTCTGTCATGATAACTGAAAAAAGCAAGATGCACATCCAGAAAAGTATTCCATTTTACATCAAAGTTTAAAGCACAACAGTACTTTATTTTTCTTTGATTATCATATTGAAGTAAATTATTTAGCAGAATAAGTTGTACAGACCTTCATTATGACTTAGTAGCTTGATTTTTGTTGCTCATGCAATTGGTTGAAACCTCATTCCACTTGTTATTGACCATTTAATTTAGATTCTTTTTTTTCCAAATTACATCTTCAGAGAAAGAACACAATGCTCTGTTACATTTTTAGAATATATTTGAAGTTTCTGTGTCAGAGATATTTTTAATGTTTATGTCTGTGTGTTCAAGTGGAAGAAACAATCATTTTACACCAATATGCTACATCTTCAGGAATATTATAGTTATTGTTTTATTACCAAAGTTATTGCAGAAATGCTATATGTTGGTAAATCACTTGTTATTCAAAAAGTATTTTCAGTATTTTGAAGTAACTTGATCAGTACCAAGTAGGTCTGGCATATGCATCTAAGCTTCATATGTGAGAATCAAGATTTTACTTATCAAATGCAAACCTCAGCTGATTTCTTGCTAGGAGAAGGAGGCAAGCTGTTGTATTTAAAAGAAAATAAAATTTCAAGCATGATCAGTCTACAAAGAAAAATAAAAAGGTCTCTTTCTATGGCCCTGTAAAAAAAAAAAATCACTTAATGGGGTTTCATTTCAGAAACTTTCTGTTTTGTTTTCACCATCTGGCTCAATCAAATAGTGAAGTTCAGCAATGAAAGTTGAATTTGTTTTCGCCTGCATGTTACTTGGATTTCTTGAACAAATCTATGTGTGTATAAGTCATTACTGCAGTTCATCTGAGGCTGCTTTGAAATTCAGTGTTGTTAAGAACAGCACTATAGTTGAGCAGGATCTATCCATGTCTGGATTGGGTTTAAAAGTGTGACGTTAGCTTTAAACATTCAAACCCAAGTGAGGAACTGTGTTCTTTTATAAGTTACTGCTAGGTCAGGCTGAAACCTTGGCTCTAGAGGCATTGTTATTACCAGGAGCCTTCTTTATCTGGCTTCAGATTCATCATCTTCTGGAATAACTCCAGTGGCTTTTAGTGGTAAGTGTCTCAGCCCATCACAGGGTGATGAAACAAGATAACCTTTAAGGTCCCTTTCAACCCAAACCATTCCATGACTCTGTGTTTCTTTTTGGTAAACCTCCATTTTTGATTGGCACAAATAAATCCAAGACTTAGGCTCTTGTGCCTTGCTTTTCACACTTCCAAAACTGTTCCAGGAAATTCCCAGACCTTTGGAGGGTGAATTTGACCATTGTCTCCAGTGGAAGCAGGATCTTACGGTCTGTGGAGTCTTAAGTAAATTTCCTCACTAAGTCCACCCCAGCACACTTTTCATACATTTCAAACTCTTGTGAAAAAGGACATTTGTCACCAGGAATGTGGTTTGTCAGTGGACATTCAGCATTCTGAGTGACAGTTTCTCTTTGCCCAGTGTCCCTTCCTGTAGTGACAGCACTGCAGAAGTTCTTAGCAGCACACATCTAGTGTTCTTCAGTTATTTCACAAATAAGTGAATTTGAAAGCTGTTTCACTGTTTATGAGTCTTGTCTTCCTGACTTATGAATCCAAGCAATTTTTGTTCAAATATCAGAGCCCTGCAAGGTCAATTTAAGTCATGGAATATAAAGTAGTTTTGTGTCTGATTTATTCTTTTCCAGAAGACAGACTTCTCAAGAGTGACATGATAACAAGCAGTTCTGTAGTCCAGGGTCATTACTGCTTGTGGGTAGAAGTAAACCAGAAAGCCTGATTTTCATTATTTTATTTAGATACCAGAAGGTGCTTCTTAGCTGTGTTTTATAGAAACTTTCACACTTGGTGTAAAATGCTTTTACCTTTTTCATCAGCATCTGGAATCTAAGAAACCCTATCTCTTTGTGATAATACAGAACATTATCTATTCTACTTCTACTTTACCTTTTGATTCTTTTACTGTTGGAATAGTTTTTAGCATCCTTTTTCCACATCATTCAAATACAATTTGCCAGCTGAGCACATTTAATTCAGGAATGAAGTCCTTCAGTATTTAATGCACTTTGTAATTTGGCTGCAGGTAGCAGGACTGATAGAATCTTAGAGGCAAAATAAGGAGAAAGAGAGTGTGAAACCCAGAGAATAAAAGGAAGGAAATTGTGTTCATTTAAATCATAAGGGAAAAAAACAGATTAGTGAGAGAGACTGCTTTGAGGGGAAAATGTATTTGAGTCATAGCAATTCAGTGCCTGGAACAGAAATAACTAAACCCATGTGAACAAGATCAAACATTGGTGTTTTAAGGATTTCTGAGTGTGCTTTACAAAGTAGCTATGCCTGCAGTTGTAAATAATGGATTTCCTTCTTCCATTTAGGGTGCACCATAACAATTCTTTTTCTTCTTTCCCAAGTGACTATCCCAGGAGAATCCAGAGCATTTAATGCTTATAATTTAAAGATTGCACTCGAGCCTTTTTTCCTGCTTTATTCTGCTCTTAGCTCTATTTAACCAAAATTTTGCAGACCAAGTGCCAGACTTCTCGTGTTGTTCATTGTTCATTCTTAGCATTTGGGAATTTATCTTAATAAGGAAATAGAATCAGTAGTTTTCTGAATTTAAATAGAAAAAAATTATTCCATTTGCTATTCCCATTGCAGGAAAGCAGTTTAAATGCACAGTATGTGACTATACAGCTGCCCAGAAACCACAGCTCCTTCGTCATATGGAACAACATGTCTCTTTCAAGGTAAGAAAACATATAATTCATGCTTAAAGTTATTAGGAAATAGAGAACTTTAGATAACAGTGTTAAAACTGGCACATTTTCTTATTTGATGACAATTAACAGTATATAAACATTTTAATATTTTGAAAATTTTGACCTTATATTCAGACTTTTGAGATTGGGTTATTTTGTTCATGACCAATTTGTAATGAGTAGTTTTACTTGACAAAAATATCTGTATGTTGCAATATGAAACAAATTTATTTGCTTTGATTATCAGTCCTTGAGTGAGTGAATCTAATATGTACCTTAAAATGTCCTAGGGAGGTATGAAAGCAAATCCCTTCTATCGTTGTTCATTGCCCACCTAAATTTTCCCCTGAAATTGTCCAGTCTCTTGTACTAAAGATGAGTTCATATACTTGAAGAAAGTGGAATAGAATTAATTTTAAAACACCCCATGTATCTGAAACACTCATTGGAAAGAGTTTTGAAAATTGCTCATGTTTCTATGAAGTATTTAGTTTGGAGATACAGTTTATTTTAATAAATGGCAGTATGTTTTTATTTCTAAATTTCACATTGGTTCTCAGTGTGATAGGTCCTAATGTAATGTATTGGGAAATGTTATATTCAGTAAATAGGAATTATACTGGTTCCTTTTCCAGAAAATACAGAATTTTTTATTTAAGAAAATGTTCATTTTAATGTGAGGCTTTATCTTAACAGTGGACATATTTCTTATTGAAAACATGATACTATTTTCATATGTAACATCTTTCATTATCTAACAGATGATTTTACTTCTATAAAGAGTACACTGCAAGCATTCTTAACAAGTACCATAAAGCAGCAAGGCAAGCAGTCTTTTCAATGAAGGCTTAAGTTTTGCAAGAAAAAACAAGTTATCTAAAGAGATTTTACATTTTGTAAAAAACAATTTTTCTGTCTTAAGTATGCGGTTTTGCTCCAAAATTACATTTTTAAAATGTTTTTTGTAAATGAAAATACATAATTTTCCTTTTTTGATGGCTAAAGTGATGAATGCACTCACAGTGCAGTTCTTGAAATGAATCTGGTTCTGACCTTGGGATCTGCCTACACATAAGTGTGGAAATTCAGGACATGGTCAAGATAACTGAGCTCTGGGTTAGATCAATCAGGAATATTTGTTTAGAGGAGTTCAAAAAATATTTGCCTCCTTCTAGGACAGTTGTTTTCGTGCTTATCAGGCTCAGAGAAATGTCACTACTTATGTGACCTGATGATCCTTTAATCCATCATATTTCCCAGCTCCATGAATTTGCAATCCTGCTATCCAGTAGCAGGGAACATGCACGACTTGCACAAGTGAGTGCTACAAGAGCACAGCAGTCTGTCTGCATTATTTTCTTTAAAAAATGACAGTTTTAGCAATAGAAAGAGAGTACCCATCTCTGAAATATTGAGTTGCTGAATTTTACCCTCTGAAGCATAAGGTTAAGGGAGTCTGAACATCACTTTTCTTCCTCATTTTTGCCGTTTGGAACCTGAAGGAAGATCATGAGCAATGAGCTTAGGAGAGTGTTCTAATCAATGTACCCTGACTGCAGACATTTTCCTGCTTTAAATTCAGCTTCTGGATGAACATTTCTGTACCAACCATTTTCTGCTGAGGAGCTTTAGGTGGGACTGCTGTGCATTAAACATTTTCCATCCTGTTCTGAGGTATTTGACTTTTCCCTGAGGACTTCAGTCAACATCTGCATGCTTTTATCAGGACATAATGGTTGTGTCAAGCTCCCTATAAGTGTGATATATCTCAGTCAGAAAGTTATTATCAAAGGTTTACTTTAGGCTCAAATGTTTGTTTTCCTATTTTTTTTTTCTTTAGGAATTTGTCTCTCTGTCAGTTGAAGAGTAATGTGTTCTTAAAAAGTTAGTTAATTTAGTTGCCACAGTCAGTTCACCAAATGGTCAGAGAAATGCAAATGCTATGGAAAGGTGAAAGCAAAGGGAAAAGTAAAAAAGGAAAAGTAAAAAGGGAAGGGAAGAAGGAAGAAGGGAAGGGAAGGGAAGGGAAGGGAAGGAAGGAAGGGGGAAGGGAAGGGGGAAGGGAAGGAAGGGAAGGAAAGGAAAGGGAAGGAAAGGAAGGAAGGAAAGGAAGGAAAGGAAAGGAAAGGAAAGGAAAGGAAAGGAAAGGAAAGGAAAGGAAAGGAAAGGAAAGGAAAGGAAAGGAAAGGAAAGGAAAGGAAAGGAAAGGAAAGGAAAGCTGTTAAATTAGATTGGCTGTACAGTTATGTTGTACTTTCAGTTATTTTAGTTGTCTTGCTGCTGTTTTTCAGACCAAAGCTCACAGCAGCTGGGTCATTTCATAGTAGAGAGTCTCCACAAGGTCAGACCTATTATCATCAATTACAAAAGCACACAATTTACTGAATTACAAAAACTGGATAATAATCTTATAATAGTGAGAATATTTGTTGTCTTGCACATAATAAAAAGTACCAAATTTAGGTAATGTTTAGTTACAACTTCAATTTCTTTTGAATTTTCGAGAGTTCCCTTGAAAGATGCCCAAGCCAGAAATGAACATGGTTTCTTGGGATCAAAACATTGCAGTTTAGACCAGTATCCTGAAGAGGTGAGGAAATAGAGTCCAACATTCTCCTTTTTGCCCCCAGCCCTTCCGCTGTGCACACTGCCACTATTCCTGCAATATCTCGGGGTCCTTGAAGAGGCATTACAACAGGAAGCATCCCAATGAAGAGTATGTCAATGCAGGCTCTGGGGAGCCTGCAGCTGAAGCTCTTATCCAGCAAGGTACATCTCCACCAAATAAGATTTGTTGGTTTGTTTGGTTTTTTCTTAAGCAAACTTGGTGTGACGCTAAACTTCTGTGCAGTATGTGCTCTTCAGTTTATTGGGTGCTGTATGATAAATCATTATTCCCTCTTAGTAATTCTGAAATGGCCACCTTTTACCCTTCATTCAGTGTCCTTTCTTCTTGGTTTTTAAGGGTGTGGGAACCAAAGTTTTGTTTGACCTTGACTGTGCTATTTGTTGTTGCATACATTTATCATTTACACTTCTTTGTCTCTCTTTTGTAAGTCAAGTATCACTGCATGTTGAAATGAATGATAAATTTCTACCATTGTGCTGATAAATTTCTGTGACAATTCTGCAAGGCTGAACTCGAGGTTAGGTTCAGCAAACATAAGGGAAAGAGACTGAAGAGTAAATGGCAGCAAATTATTCCCCCACTAGAAAAATCCAGGGAGAAAAGAGAGTCCAGGAATTGTTATGCTCAGAACATGGTTTATGGGCAAAGGAAACACACTTTGTCTGTGTAAGCCAAGAATTTATTAGTAGTATAACAGAAATCACAACAGTTTAATTTAGGATTAGTCTGACTCCCATAAGTAGCTTTGCTGTTACACACTGGGTAGATGAACCAGAGCAAACAACTGATTATACAGTCAGGTGCATTTATGGGTGTAAAGCTCCTTCAGTTCTAGTGCCTGGTGTGAGGAATATTGAGCAAGAAGAGGAGAAAGCCAGATTAAATACTGAATTGTGTGGAAAACATTTTAATTCTTGGTAAAATTAAGTTTCCTTCTTTGTTATAATTTTAAAAAGTGTTTTCCCTATTTTTTAGTAGAAACTACCAACAGTTTCATCTTTTGGAATCTTCAGTTTCTGATTTTGTTGAAGGGTATAGAAACCAAAATAATGTTGCTGTGTTAGATAATGGATTAAATGTAATTATTCTAAGGTTACATTGTTTCTAAATGCTATTTCCAAATCATTAATCTAGCATATAACATTCATCTATTGAAGGCATTAATCCTTGTTAAAATACTGAAATCATGACACAGAGAAAGATAACTCAGTTGCAGACTCTCCATTTAAACTTGCTCTGTAAGGGGAAAATGTATAACTACAATAAGTAATCTGAGTCTGTGTTGGTTTTATATAACATTTCTTTGTTTCCTTTTGTCAAAAAAAATCCCCAGCCGAATAATTTTCAAAGTAAATATCTATAACAGAGTAGGAATATATAGTATCATTTTGTGATTATTTTCACAGGCAGTACAAGTCCACGGGGAACCTGCAGTTGTTTTAAGGAAGTAATATTTGCTTGGCCAGTACTCAGAGCCTCTATTTTGTAGTCACCCAGATGAAGGGAAAACTCTTCACCATGGGGAGCTTTGTTTAACTTTCCAAATATCTGAGCACTGCAAGGAATTATTTGTCCGTAGCTACTTTTAGGAATAGATGTGAGAGAATGAATTCTGCTAGTATAAATTAAGGATCATACTTGTAATGTTTGGAACAAAGAAAATTAATCTTATACTGATTAGGCTTTCCTTCTCCTTTGGGAGCCAGATAAATGCATTTCTGAAGGTAATTCTTTTCCGCTGAAACAAAAGAACTGTAAAGTTGTTGAGATGCAAGAGTAGCCTTAAAATGGAGACATTGGAGTGAGATGAGAGAGAAGAGACTTTAACTTTTTCCTGGGGTGGATATCCTTTTCCCAGCACACTGGAACATTGGACAGGATGAAATTTAACAAGGTCAAATGTCAGCTTGTGCCCCCAGGGTGGAGCAAGGCCTGGCACCAGTCTGAGTGCAGGGGGACATCAGCCCTGCAGACAGGAATCTGGGTGGCAGCAGCTCCCCAGGAGCCAGCAGTGAGCCCTGGCAGCCCAGAGGGCAAATCCCATCCTGGGCTGCATTAAACACAGCATGAGCAGCAGGGAAAAGAGAGGATTATCCTGCTGTGCTCAGGGCTGGGATCACCAGGTGAGGATGTGAAGGTTCATGACTGTGTCCAGAGGGTAACAAAGATGTGATGGGGCTGGAAGTGATGTCCTGTGAGGAGCACCTGAGGGCTCTGGGCTTGTCTGGTTTGGAGGAGGCTCAGGGGTGACCTCATTGCTCTCTGACAGCTTCCTGAGGGGGAAAGGGGAGAGGGAGGTGCTGAGCTCTTCTCCTTGGGATCCAGTGATGGAACATGTTGGAATGGTTCAAAACTGTCCCTGGGAGGCTTAGATTGAACATTAGGAAGCATTTCTTTACTGAGAGGATGTCACAGACATCTTTTATGAAAAATCCTTTCCTTAGGATTTTTCCTCCTGAGAAGCTGGGAGGCCTCAGGAACAAAATGTAAACATTGATTATCTGCTGCTGTGGAATGCAACAGGTAGATCTGTGATTGGCCCATGTTGTTGTTTTTAATTAATGGCCAATCACAGCCCAGCTGGCTCAGAGTCCGAGCCACAAGCCTTTGTTATCATTCCTTTTCTATTCTTAGCTAGCCTTCTGATGAAATCCTTTCTTCTATTGTTTTAGTATAGTTTTAGTATAATATATATCATAAAATAATAAATCAAGCCTTCTGAAACATGGAGTCAGATCCTTGTCTCTTCCCTCATCCTAAGACCCCTGCAAACACCGTCACAAGAGGGTGGTGAAACTGTGGAAGAGGCTTCCCAGAGAGGTGGTCAATGCCTGAAGGCTGTCAGTGTTTAAGGGGCATTTGGGCAATGCCCTTAACAACAGCTTTAACTTTTGGCCACCCCTGAGCTGGTCAGGCAGTTGGACTGGATGGTCCTTGTAGGTCCCTTACAGTAGAAACATCCTTTTCTGTTCTTTCCATCTCTGGCTTTGTATCCTTCTTCCTCTTCCTCTCTTTACACGGCATTTATATTTCCTGTGCTGACAGTAGTGCTGTGCCTGTTTTCCCCATTCACCTGTGGAAAAGTCAGGCATTTTAGAGTAGTAATGAGGCATCAAATCCATGTAGGAGCTCTGAAGTCAGTGTCTCTTTTCAGGGCTCTGTAATGAAGAAAGCTATATTAATAGGTGTGATTTCCCACATGCAGCTTCCTTTGCCAACTCAATTTCCTGTTCTGTGATGCATCAGATGTATCTTGCACCTGGGCTCCAAATAAAGGCAGAGATTCCTTATCATGCTATAGAAACATCAATTTTTCTCAGTGTGTTGATATTTCACAGGGGGCAGAATTGTTCCTGGTGGGAGACATTTGCATTTGGAAGTGATAAACATGAATCCTACTGAAGTTAATGAAAGTTTTCCTGATTTGGAAATCAGAATGTTTTCTGTATTTTGTTCACACAGCACAAACAGATTACTGTGGACACATTATGCAGTATGACAAGTAAGTCATTTGTCCTATATGACACCTGGGTATCATACAGGGTAATAGATGTTAGGAAGAAATTCTTTTAGGTACTGGAACAAATTACCCAGATAAATTGTGGATGTCCCATGCCTGGAAGTGTTCAAGGCCAGGTTGGATGGGGCCCTGAGCAGCCTGGTCTAGTGGAAGGTGTCCCTGCCAATTGGCACAGGGATGGAACAAGGTGATCTTTAAGGTCCCTTCCAACCCAAATCTTTGGATGATTCTGTGGATTTCTGAGCTGCTTGGGCCAGAAGCTGCACCTTGCTGCCTGACAAGCTTCTGTTTAGTTTCCATTACTGTATTCATAGATCTGAAAAGCAATTTTGGAAAATTATTCATGTATTCGTATAAAGGAAAAAGACCTTTCAGGCCTGATATTAAACAAATCCTTTCAAATTAAGGGACTGTGGATGAAAAGGAAAAGAGAGAGTACCAGCAAGCAAAAAGACTTGAAAAGAAATTGAGAGGGGAAAGGAACAAAGATTAATATCTAATAAAAGCTGTCTATATCTATTTGTATTGTATTCTGCTTTTTCTAAGTTACTGAGCCCAGAGTGAATTGCCTCACACTTGCTCATCTCCTCTACTCTCAGTTGGTTTTTGACTGCATTGCAGGCACTGCAAATAAAATTAATTGGAAATATTTATATGAATGTAGACTGCTGGACTGTACCCAAGATTCCTAGAATGAGCTTATAAATAAATGAATGATTCATAGAAGAGGGACTGTGTTCATTGGAGTAACTGCATTGCCAAGGATAGACAGCAGTATTTAATTTCTGGGCTTGTGGTTAGAAATTGGAATCACCCAGGATCAGAGAAATGCTTGGGATTTTTCAGGGTGTGTGTGTGTTTCTTTGTTTAAGTAGAAGTCTATGATCTGACATTTATTTTAGTATTATAAAGTAATAAAGGAAAACAAACAGTATAAGAATTTGATATATTCTGCAAAGATGGCAAGAATATTATGCATTACCCACTAGTTTTTCTGCAAGGCCCTGTCTGTGGGCTCATTTGATGGCTTATTTTATAGTTTCATTTGCTTTGTGCTGGGCAAGTCACATACAATTTTCCCCAAATTTGTTTCTTTTCTCCTCACTGATTCTCCCTCCCATCCATAAACATTTTGTTTACATGTCTGAGAGACAGATTTTGGTTTGTGTTTGCAGCTGCTTGTGCAGGCCATGCATGAGGATCCTGTTGTGGCCTCAGTGTTCTGTTTTAAAGCTCTCATCACGTGCTCTCTTTATACAAAAATGAGAATTGTCTTGTGGAGATTTTAGGTCAATAAATAAAAAAGAGCACATGTCAGTGGAAGAAAGTTGTGGAGCTATGTAAGATCTGCTTGCAGTATTTTGTTACAAACATCAGTTTTGTTATTGAAAGTAGTAAAGGTGTGTAATTCATTGACACTCTCTGTATGTTCCCCATTATTCTAAAAAATTATCTAGAAATTAATTTTTCTGACCTTCCATATCAAGTCACTGATATGGAGTTACATATTACCAGTTGAATTCTATGCTTCTATTACTTGTTATTTAATTAAAGTCATAATGACAAAAATTACAGATTTAATTTACCTATTGTTATAATAATTTTGATATCAAAGTAATGCAGAAAAGTGTTCACTGCTTCACAGCAATGTGTTTTTCCTAGTACTACAGATTGGTGTGAAATTAATGTGTAATTTCATTTTCTGTAACTGATAATATTATCTAATCTAATCTATTCTAATCTGAACTTTCTGAGTTTTCCTTAGTAAAACTGCTTCAGTTTTGCTTAGAGATGGAATATTGAGCATCTGCTCTAACAGTGAGGTTTGGTAAAGACTTAGCAGAGGTTAGTGTAGTAACAATAAGTGACATTGAAATTACCCTAGAGACCAGATGTAGTTACCTTCTGTTTTATCAAAAAAAAAAAAAATTGTTTCTTTTCACCTGGTTACCATATGGTAGCTTTCCATTAATGTAAAATGAGATGTGTTTTCTAATTGCCTTATTCATAAAGGACTGTGCAGCCAGGTCTTGGCTTATATCCAGCTTCTGTGGGTGTGTTTGATGCACTGGAAAATGATGGGTGAGAATCATCTTCTGCCACAATGAAGTGGAGTCAGGCTTGTGGTAGCACAGTTCCTGCTATTAGATTTGTTACAGTGAGTTCTGGCCACCTAATGCAACAATTTATCACATGCAAGTTATTCATGTTGTTTTAAGTCAATAGAGGGGGAAAAAAAAAGAAATACTTATTTGCATAATTACAAGCAAGATCTGACATTTGACCAAATGACTTTCATAAGCAAAAGAAGTAAAAGCTCTTTAATCTTGTATAAAAAATTGGATTCTCATGATTTTATCATGTTTAGTTTTTTTACCTGTAATGCTGCACACTCACACATTAAACATTGTGCTAGCTTCTTGCTGTGCATCATTTTGTAGACAGAAAACTTTATTTACAGTTTGCCTGTTAACATAAACCTCAAGAACAAATATACTTGGGTAAAGAGAATATTACATTGTTAATGCTTCCTAGTTTACTTTGCTAATGTAAAAAAAAATAACAGAGTTTGTTTTGAAACATGAGAAAATTAGAACAGCTGTATTAGAGAAGACACATTTTAAAAAATATTGCTAAAGTATGCCACTGATGTGTATGTTAAATATGAACATATTTCATATTGGACAAATGGCAAAAAGAAAATATTTCAAATGGCTTGATTGAGATGGGGTCAAATTAAACAGGTTGTTCCTGTGTTGAAAAAGAATTTATATGAAAATAACTCAAAGAATTTATTTGTGTTTTCTTATAGGTGGCATTAAGTGTCCTGTTTGCAGCTTTGTGTACGGTACAAAATGGGAGTTCAACAGACATCTTAAAAACAAGCATGGAATGAAGTTGGTGGAGAATGATGGGGAGACCAAATGGGAGGTAAAGCAAAATAACAATGGCTTTAACCCTCAGATTTTTTAAAATTCTGGGGAGAAAAGTAAGGATAAAAATAAAAAGTGTGAAAAAATGTGGTTCTGACTTTATATAAGATCAGAAGGTCACGGGATCTTATCTTTGCTTGAATGCATGCCTTGCTATGTCTGTTAAATTGTAATATATGGTAGGGTTAGCAACCTTGTAAATGCTTATTTTTTGCATTTTAGACTTCTAGTCCTCTGTTTGCTGCAGAAAGAGTGAAAGCTTTCTCTAAAAAAAGTGAAATTGGAAACCTTCCTGCATTTTGTAATATGCTGAATATTCACTGGTGTTAACTGTAAGATGAACAAAGCTGCAGGAAAAAACTTATGTCTTGGTCCAGAGAAGGCTAGAATCTAGAAAACTGATTTTTTAATTGACCAGCTGAAAAAATTATAATGTTATGGAGAGTAAGTCTTCTCTGATATGTTCTGTGTTTTTAACTTCAATCCTGGAGATGCAGAATCAATGGGAAAACCACAGATCTGGACACTTTCATTAAAAAATTATGGTTGGCCTTTGGAGTGTCTTCCACTGCCCAAGCAGGCTGATTTTGATGTCCAGTTAGAGGAAAAAGTCAGGAGTCAACTGCAGCTGGCTGACCCCCACATTTTGAGGCCTCTTCTGCTAAATTTCAGTCTGGCCCCCATCACAAATTTAATGCCTGATGTGGAAGAGCTGACCTGCAGGTCTTGTCTAACAGTTATTGAGTATCCACACACAGAAGGATAAGTCTTTGAAAAACACGGAGTATGTTCTATTTGTACAGCTGTTCAAAGAAGTAGGACAAACATTTTAAAATATAACCCTTCAAAGTCCTTTATCCATATTCCAAATTATTATCTCTACACTTTCCCCATAGCTGCCCAAAGCTGGAAAAATAAGGGGACATCCTGGGTGCAAGAATGACTCTGTTGCTGAATTGGCTATAAAGAAAGAGTCCCATCAGAGCAGGAATATATATTGACAGCTTGTCTTAAAAAAAAACATAGTTTATGGAAAGGATAACTTTTCTGAAACAGAATGCCATTTTTTTTCAAGCTTCTGAGGTTTTTTAGCAGTTTTGCATTATAAATTCATTTTTCTCAAAAGGTCTTTGCTAAACCCTGGTGCAGTCTGTTGTTAGTTCCAAGATAATTGTGCCACAAAAATAAGGTCAAGATAACTTTGCATCCTTAAAGCAACTTTTGAAGTAGAGTCCAGAAGAACACTGGGATGATTATCCTGTCTCCCATGTAACACTCCTCTTGAATTCTGTTTCACCCAGTACAGTATTTGTTGTCCAAACTCATTCCTTATTGCTGTTAAATCACTGAAATGAGATTATTCATGCCTTGGTTTTGTTTCCAAGTTAACTGCTGAGGTTTCTGAAGAAGCATCCACTCAGTATCTCCATATCACAGAGGCTGGAGAAGATGTTCAAGGCACTCAGGCTGCTGTGGCTGCATTACAGAACCTCAGATACACTTCTGAGAACAGTAAGTTACCTTTTCCTAGGTTGGAACACAAATACACCTTTTATTCCGAAATATCCAGTTCTTTTGAGTGTACTGGGCAATATACAACCTTCTCTAATCTCCTATGAAAAATTATGAAATAAGTAATCCAGAACTTACTTCTGGGGGATTATATTTGCTTTAAGTATAAAAGATAAATTATAATTCATTTTGGATTCCTATGTCCTGAAGTCATTAATACTTATCACTGCCTGTTTTGCACTTTATTATTTATCTGTGTGGAATTTCCTGCCTATATTATTAAATATCCTGTGAAATTAGCTATCTTGGCAGAGTAGATGGTGTGTATCTAATGACAATTCTCTGGCTATTATTTTTCTCCCTCTCTGGCTTTAGTCAGCAAGACTGCAGGAGTGACATGGTGGAGTAGCTCATTTACCATGTTCCCAAGACAGCACTAACAATCTCAATTTTGGTGGTACACAAAATTAAGTGAGCTATTCTGTATCAGATTGAGAAGGAAAAGAGTAGTATTAGATAATGTCTGCCAAGTGATAAATAACAAAAACCAGGAGAAAAGGAAAAAATGCCCAGATTTCTGAGAGTGTAAAAACACCAGAGACTAGAGTAGGTGTTCCTAAGTGGTTTTTTAAATTTTTTTTTAATACATATAAATAAATGCCCTGGTTATGAGAAGACAACATTTTACAATTGTTTACCATTGTAGTCTTTATAGTTCACAATACAGATACATGTCAAAAACTCTCAGTTTTTATGGATTTCCCAAGCTTGTTGCAATTAAATTACATTACTGCCAGTTCCTGTATATTACTTTAATGAGTTGAGATTCTGAATAATTGAAAACTTCTTGAGAACTTTTATTTAAACTTTTGCATATCTAAATTAAAATAAATATTTTCATGGCATGTACTGTAGTCTTTATTTTAAGCATGAAGCTATAATTTTTTGAGTAATCTTTTTAGAGCTTCCAACTTCAGGTACTCTTCCAGCATATTCCCTCTTAGTATAAAACCAGTAGTATCTTGTCTAAAGGCAGTTTTATAGTTAAAAAACCCAAAGCAAGCAAACCTTCTTCACTGCTTAAATACACTTGTTTCTTACATAAATTACAAAATATAACTACTTTCTATTTGAAATTAAATTTTCTGACCTAGGCTACCTATACTATCACAGTATCAACCTCAGTTTAAAAGAGTTTAAGTTAAGGAAATTAGATTTATTCTATTTTCTATCTTTATTTCAATATCTGACAGTGATTAAAGCAAATATAAGGCAGCTTTACATGGCCTTGACAGTTTCTTTCCCTGTCTGACATCTCCCTCATGCTGACAGTGGGCATGTAGGAATGGTGGGCCATTGGTGGGAATTTGTATTCCTGCATAACAAAAACCATTTTTCTGCATCCAGGTCTTTCATGCCTTGTGAGAAGTGAGAGTGCAAATATTTTGTTTTTTTTTTTTTTTTTTTGGTAAACATCCCTTTTCTTTGGCAGGGCTACACACATCAGAGATTTTTTTTAAAAGGACAGACATGTTCTGATCCAGTGTTTATAAAGTGATCAGTATGAGTTTTCCCCAGCAATTAACTTTTCCTTCAGAGGTTTGTCACAGACATCTTTTATGAAAAATCCTTTCTTTAGGATTTTTCCTCTCGAGAAGCTGAGAGGCTTCAAGAACAAAATGTAAACATTGATTATGTGCTGCTGTGGAATGCAACAGGTGCATCTGTGATTGGCCCATGTTGGTTGTTTCTAGTTAATGGCCAATCACAGCCCAGCTGGCTTCGGACAGAGAGTCTGAGACACAAGCCTTTGTTATCATTCTTTCTTATTCTATTCTTAGCTAGCTTTCTGAAGAAATCTTTTCTTCTATTCTTTTAGTATAGTTTTAATGTAATATACATCATAAAATAATAAATCAAGCCTTCTGAAACATGGAGTCAAATCTTCATCTCTTCCCTCAACCTGAGACCCCTGTGAACACCGTCACACAGGTTAGTGATAAAACTACTTCATTTAGGTGGAGGGGTATTGCAGAGGACCAGACAGAAGGTAAACACAGATTTCTAAAATACCAAATGGCTGTTGTGGTTATAGGTATACAGGCAGGTTCTGTGTAAGGTGAATGTCTGGTAAATACACATTCGGATTTGGAAACTCCTGCAGCTTCCTAATTTGCAGTTCCTGCTATGACTTGTGACTGTGTTTCTTTATTCAATGTACTCTTTTAGATCTCTTTCAAATAGGCACAGAAGTGATCATTGTGGCTGCACTTGCTGATTCATGCATTCCCTGCGCAAATTTATTTTGTGAATACTTCCCTGCCATAGATCTGTTATTAAAATGTCACATTATTGAACTTTTTGAATTGTACCAACAGCACTGCAAGTCAGGGCTTTGCTGTTTGATACACATAGCCTCAGAACTGTTCTCCTGTGATGATCTTATGGCTGCTGTCTTTTTGATAAGGTGAAAGACTGGATCCAGCAGCTGTAAACATCCTGCAGCAGATCATTGAGTTGGGTTCGGAGTCCCACGATGCCACGGCAGTGGCTTCTGTCGTTACCATGGCACCTGGCACGGTCACAGTGGTGAAGCAGGTGAGAGTTCCTTTCTTCTCTAAACCAGCCGTATTCAATTTTCATATATTTACTGTGAAATGGGTGTTACTTGGCAAGGGAAAAATTTTAAATGATCATTCAAGATACATGAAGAATTTTTCCTGTTTTTTCACTGGGTGTTTGTGTGTATGGGTGTTTGCATGCCCAAGCATGTACATGTTTATAGATCTAAAAATGCATATAGTTTTGTATGTTTTATAGTTTTTATAGTTTTTGAATGAATAAATGCACCATATCCGTATGTAGGTATGTGTGTGAAAATACAGCTTTTTTCTAGCAGGTGTTTTGACGTTTTATAAAATAATGTACTTATATTTTGTGCAGACACTTAATGTCATTTTCATCTAAAAGATTCAGGTGGTCCTTGATGCAGCAAGCAAAAGGAAATAATTTTTAATTTGAGGTGCCTATTGAGTTCAAGCTTCAAGACTTTTGCTCAGTTTACTTTCCTCCTCACAGGTGTCTGCTAATTTCCATTTTTCATTCTCCTCTCAGTGTTCTTTAAAAAACTCTGCTTGTTCCTTCTCTTTCAGCACAGCTCTTTGCTTATCCCTTTCCCCACTGATTCACTGGGGTCCCTGCACTCAGTGATTGACAGGTGAGGAAAGTACATGAGAAGTTTTAACTTCCTGAAGAGTTTAAGTAACTCTTTTTATTTAAATGAACCAGAACTGATTATTCTGAGTGCTGAAACTAACTTTTGAGTTCAGCATTTTTTGTAGTGTTTTGAACATTGAGTTCATGAGAGCTCCACAGAAGTGTGAAGTTCATGGTCTGTGAAGTACTTGGATAATTCCTAAGCCTGCTGCCCAAATGTCACAAAAACAAGGCAGAATTTGGAGTCAGAGCATTTTCAGATGTTCCTTTGCAATGCTTAACAAGTATTTTGACTAGAAACTAGTAAGAGTTTAGGACTTTTTTGTAGAACAACATACCCAAACTCGAAAACTAAATTCAATCATTAAAGAGAAGAGACAGTGTGGTCCAATTATGTGCAAGTTTCAAAAAACCTTTTATAGTACAGCCACTACCAACGTGCCTGCTGTGCTATAGAGATGACCTGTTTAGGGGTTGAATGCAGTGGTAGTAATTGGTGTTTGTCAATATTTTTGAAATTAGTTCTTCCGTAAAGAAATTTATCTTTTGAGGCTGTTGTACTAAGGGTATAGGAGTAAATGGTTGCTGAAGGAGAGCTGCCTAGAGAATGTTTTGATATCTGAGTGTTAAACTTTAAATATACAGGTATTAACTCTGATCGATATCTGAGTCATCATAAAATCTATTGACTTCTTTGTTGGACACTCTGAATTTACTGGTAACTTTTTCTAAGCAAATATTTCTATTCCAAATTAATTTTCTTCTTCGCTTTTCAATCTATATTTCTAGCCTTTTGAGTTTGCAGACTGCTAAGCCTTAATCACTTCTTTTTCCTGTATACATCAGTGACTCTCAGTGATATCAAACTCTTACAAGTACCACTCCTGTATTAAATGAAATATTGAATTCTCAGAGCACAGAATCTCTTTGTAACTTTTCTTTTTATGCCCCCTATCCCCTCCCTTTAGAATTTTCTACATTTTTAAAATTTTTGTTTTTGTTTTTTTTCTTTTTTCTTTTATTTTTCTATAGAAATTGTTTTTTATCATAGTCTGGTCAGTTACACAGCTGTAGTTACTTTCCAGCTCTTGTTTTCCAACCAGAAAATTGCTCCAGAGTTTCAGGCACACCCAATTTTAATCTGAGGGAAAGAAGTCTTTAAATGTTATTAGCTTGACTTTAATCCTCCCCCATTAGAAGCTGTCAGGTTTTTTCTTCAATACTGAGTTGTTTTCTGTGGGATAGCCCTCATTTGTAGCTATGACTTGGTTGGGTTTTAATTATCATAGGTTACTAATTGTTAACTTTGAAGTGACCTTTAGATATGTTCATATTTCACTTTCCTACTGGAAAATGAATTCCACACTTTCTTCTGTGACCTTCAGCTTCTCTTGTGGATTGTGAGACAAAGAATTCATTCAGGATGTCAGCAATCTCTCAACATCATCTGTCACTGAATTTCCACTCCTGCTCTTTAATGGCCTCACAGAGTCCTTGCTTAGCAGCTTGGATCCATTTTTTCTTTCCTTAACAACATTTATTGTATTTGTCCTGATTTTTATGCTGTTTGGTTTTTTTTTCTTTTTCTCTAAGGACATACATTGCCCATTTCTTATATCAGTTCTTACTTTCAAATCTCATTTTTAGCTAGCCCTTGCGAGTTTTCTTCATATTTCTCTATTTGCACCAAGAAATTTCTTCTAATTCTAAACTACTAGAATGTATCAAAAGGATTTTTTTACTTTTTGCTGTAAATGTTACACTGTAGTGTTCTATTTTTGTCTCCTCTTTCCTCTCTGGAAATTTATTTCTCCTACAGCTGTCCTTGTCCTTACTTTTAACTCATAAAATTCCCATTTACACTTTTTCCTTAAAATATTGTATAAATCCATCTGTATCTCTCAGTAATGCTGCTGTGCTTGTAGAGCTTCAGGTTAATGCAAGAATTTTGCCTCCAGAAACAAACTATGTATTTATCCCTAAGTCTTTTTCAGCATCTTGGAAGATTTGTGGTGTATTAATTAGGTCTAAATGGTGTAATTTTAAAATTGTTTTCTACTAGGTTACAGGACATAAAGGATACCATGTTTGAGGGTTCTTTTTTTAAATTATTGTTCTGCTTGTAATCTTAATGCAAATACAATAAATTATATATACACATTATATTAGAGGTGAAATCAAGATCACATTGTCCTTCACAGCTCCTAAAATGCACGTCTAGAACAAAATTTCAGTTCTGACTTGGGAAACTTTATATTTCTTGTTTATACGAATGATTATATTAAAGAAAAGGCTTTGACAATTTAACAGTAACCAATTCCAGCCAGAATTGTCATTCAACTTATGATTTTAAACCCCAAAAATGCAAAGTTAGCCCTGCTTAGCTTGGATTATGTTTGGTAATTAGGAATCATTGTTGGCTCTGATAGTGTCACCTGTATGAGACCTTTCCAAGGTTTTGTTTGGAGCCTGAAATGATTTTATCTTAATTTTGCCTGTGAGTCAGTCTACTAATCTGTTATCAAAGTTAAATTTTTTTCTAATTTGGGATAAATCCAGTTGTGTGAGCTCTGAAGATATGCAGCTGCCAAGAAGTGTAATATAAATATCTCATCAAATGCCTGAGGAAAAAAAGTTAGTAATGTGAAGTTTTACCAAAAGGATCTGAGACTGGCAAAAATCCCCTTTGAAGCTGTGATCACAGTGTGACAGGAGAAGTCCATCCTTGTTCAGTTACTAGGGATCCACTCTGGATCTCTCTGTCAATGAGCTGATGAAGATATTTCTTCAAAGCAGGACATTTGAGTTGTTCTGCTCTGCTTAAAGACAAAAAAGGTATCAAGGTGGGGAAAAGGAGAGAGGACAGAGTGCTGAGTTTGAAGAGCAGCTGGAAAGAGGCTAATAAATGCTTAGAAAAGCCAGGAAATACTCTTCATAGGGGATGGTAAATACGGGCAAGAGACTGGGGAGAAAGGAGTTTGGTAGGGAGAGCACATGGGAAGGTGAAGGGACTGGAGGGGTGAAACACTTCCCTTTCTGCACATTCCACTCTCTGTGTCCTGTTACAGATGTGCTTTTGCCCTTGTGCCTTAGGGCAGAGATTGATTCATTTGGTTTTTTTTTGTTTATTTTGCTAGAAGAGGCTGTTCAATCCATTATTTATAGGGGTGGACTATTGTCCTGGCTTACATGCCAAGCCTGAGCAGTCTGGCCAGTATCACACACACCCCTGGTTTACAGTCTCTGCAGGCCTGTGCTCAAAGACTGGTTTTTCACACAAAATCTGTGTGTTAACCAGAATAGAGGTAGTGTTTCACTACAAACTGCCTTGTTATTTAGTTGCTTCTTTCAGTTAGAATGTACATCAGACAAGGATATTAATTGTTCTATTAAAAAGTTTCTGCCAAGTTAAACATGTGTTTGATTTAAATACTGAGTTTCTTGTGAGGAAGCATCACCTTCATAAATGAACAGCCCTAATATGTTACTGTTTTGCAGAGGAGATTCTTTTAGTGCAGTGCTGCAAGTAACTCTCCAAGGAAATGATATTCAAAGTTCATATTCTTGGTTTCACAATATATGAAGAATATTCTTAAAAGCTTAGTTCCTGAATCCCTCAGTGCAGTGACCAGAACATCAGAAGTGTTTCCTCTTCTTGGTCTGTGTCCATCAGCTCTAGTTTCTCTTCTAGTTGTTGCTCTTCCATTACTAGTGTTTGTTAGCAAGAATGTTCAATGGCAAGATACTATCTGATCTAATTCATTTATTATTTTCATAAATGCAGTTTATTTATTGTGTCATATCTCTTTGACATAAAGAGTAGAAAGCATCAAATTACTGCTACAGAGCAGTATAATTTTGGATTGCAAACCAAAGGTTACATTGGTGCACTGTTGTAACCAGTTCAATGTAGTTGCATGTTATCTGTTTTTCAGGGTTTAGATAGTGATGGACAAATTTGCTGGTATTTCTTTTTTCTTAGGCCTGTGATACTGCACTGGGTTTGTGTGCTCTAGAGCTGTCACTTATAGCTCACTCTGAAGATGGCTGAGAAGTTTGTGTTAATCACTAGTCACTATTATTAACTACCAAGGTGATTATATCAGCCTTTATGCACAGTTGTTCATCAGAAGTCCACTTTATTTCTCAACTCTGTGGGATGTCTTTTCTATTTTTCAAGCCAGAGAGCTGATTTCCTCCTTAGGAACATTCTTGGGCCTTGCTGCAGGTGAATACTTAAATGGTTCAATTTGTTCTGAATGATGACTCCTCTATGGTTTCCCATTTCAACCTTTTAGCTACAATGGTTGCCCAAGCCATCATTATTTTATGCTTCAGTTAACTCCGATAATCATTTTTCTGACATTCAGAGCTTATGTTTTATCCCTTTTGTATTCTTTCAGAAAAAAACCTCAAAGATTACTTTCTCTCCTCTTCTTGTCATTGCCTTCTCTTATCCTGTTTACTTGATGTTCCTTTTTATGCCACATCAAACAAAATCTTGTTTTCCTTTCCTGAATTTTTTACTCCTTTCCGACTTAAAGTCCCATTTCTCATTAGCTGTAAAGATTCTGTCTCCTACCTTTGCTCAGTCCATGAAGATTTAGTTGCTTATTACTTTTTTCAAACAAATTTCTAATGCCTTATTCCATATTTTGGTTTTTTAATGAGGAACAATTTGTACCTCATTGTCTTCTCTCAGTTACTTGTCAAGAATATGATGGCAGCAATTATCTGTTGTCTATTGACACTAATGCCTTGCACACTGAACAACCACTGTCTCATTTATGTTTTACTCTCTCACCTCCCCTTTTCTAGGTCTGCTTACTTAGTCTTGTTTTATGCTGAAATGATACTGAAATTATAAGGCCCTTGGGGCATGAACTACTCTTTTCATGTAGCATGGCTGATACAATCCAGGTCCTGATCCAAAGCTGCATAAATATTAACAATAAAGTTCAGTAGTTGGCTGCTGAATTCTCTTTTTTTTCCTTCCACTCTGAGACAGGACTGACATTTTTACTGCTTCTGTAGACTGAAGTGAAAGGTTAAATCTATTTCTGAAAAGGATAGTAACCTATTTTTAACTTAGACATAATGTGATCTGGAGAATAAGTATATCAGCTATTACAATAACTAAACAGATCTTTATTAGAAGATAACCAGAAAATATTGGATTTTCATGTGTTTCACCCTTTATTTTAGTTGCTTTTATCCTTTCATTCTGTGATCTCTTCAGACTCCAGTAAAAACCTACCATGGTATGTCACTTTCTTCAAAGTGACAGCAGTAGGAAGGCAGAGCAAAGATTATACATCAGCTCAAAGCAGATCACAGAAAAGAATTTTATAGCATAGCACATCTTCAAAAGTAAATGCCTATTATTAGCATGGCTGTCACATCAGAGGCTGCTGAGCATTGTGCTTCAGCAGCACACCTTGTATTTCAGTCTGCTTGGATTGGTCCTGATGTGATGATGGGTGCTGGTGGTAATCTAGAAAACTTGCCAGTACAGGCAGTTATGCACATGTTGATTGTCAATTTTGTAATTGCTTTAGAACATAGAGCAGTCTGATGCTTCCTGTGGCAGTAACAGCAATGGAAAGTTTTAAATGGGGCAGTGAGGCCCTGTTTCCTCAGCCTTTGAGGAGTTCTCATCTCTGTAAGGGACAGATGAAATCTCAGTCAAGATCACTGTCCTGTTAGAGCTCCTAAAACAATGGCAGTGTTGCCATTCTGCCTCAAAAGGAGGGGGGTGATCCAGCATTTTGCCAGATGAGTGCCATGTCCAGCCACAGTCCCTCTGTTGGGATGCATTCAACCAGCCAATTGCTGTAACATTTTAAAAATCTGCATCAACAGTATGAAGATTTGTTTGTTCCCTTGCTGTTTTTATTTTATGCAAAGCAACTCTTTCATACTCAAGCCTCTTATTATTCCAAAACCATTATGCACCAGATTGTCTTTGTTTTGTAGCTCATTATAGAGATTCAAATGATCAAATTACAGAGTTTTCTGTGTGTCTTTTTCACACAATATAACTGTATGTAAACCAGAACTGAGAAAGAGTTGAAATTATTCAAATGATGCTGAACAAAGCTTATGGGCACCAATGTAAGCTGACACATCACATATCCAGGTGCTTTCTGTGATCTAAAATGCTTTCATTTTAATCCTTTCTGCAGATATTTTGTATATTTTCTTACTAATATTTTATGGTATAAATAGGAGCATCTGCAGCCTAGTGTAAGGTTTTGGAAATCTGAAAGATCTCTGTGATTAACTTTTCTGCTTCATGGTGAACTGAAAAGCAGCATTCAATCTGAAATCAAGAGAGAGATTCCACTGAGAATTTGGGGACAGGCCCAGCAAAACTGTTTTGAGCACAATGGACCTGGAACTCCTGCTGACTTCAAGTATTTCACAAAGTGAGCTCTAGAGTAAGGAAAAGGCTTTAGGATCTTACTGAAAATATTTGTTCTTACTCCTTTTCAGGAAAGGAAAAAAGTATATTTTTGTCAATGGCTTGAATTCATTTATTTCAAATTTAAAAATACTTTCTTGTTTTGAGAGAAAGAGATTCCTCTAAGAGAGACCCATTTGTAATGAATACTTCCATGTATTTGGATGGTCCTTGGATATGTAAATTAAGAACATTTGGAATTTAGAGATGTTGAGCTTCTTATGAAAACATGGTGCTGAAAGTCCCATTGGCTTTTCTGAGAGACAGATTTAGTTAATAAAGAATATTTATGCAGGTACTGACTTGATTTAATGTGCCAGCTGTGTGTGGCTTCAGCTCCTTGCTGGCATTCTTTAATGAAGGATAAGCAGACAGATGCTTTTCAGCTGACTCTCAAACAGAAAAGAGGTCTTGGATGCTGCTCTTCAAAAGATTTCAGAAGCCAATAAAGAGAATTGAGTGTGGTGACTTCGTTCATTCAGATGGCAGCTGTCCCACTGTTTCATCAATTTGAGGGATGTAAATTAACATTTTGAGATTATTCCCTGTGGAACAATCTAATAGGAACCAAGCAGAAGCATGTAAACATTGAACTGATTTGAAATGTAAATATCCCAAATAATGTGGTGATTTGTCAAACTAAAAGGATTACAGATAGCTGTCCAAAAAAGATACTGGAAGCTAGAAACACCAGAAATAAAGGCATTAGTTTTCTTTACCCTGCATGACAAGGGTAATAAACCCACATCGATAAAGTCAGGTAGGGAGTTTAAATTAACTTTCTTTATTGGCCATTTTCATTTCAAAAGGATATAAAACTGAATAAGTATTAGATTGCTACTATTGAATTGAATGCGATATTGCTTTAGTTTCATTTTTGTGTCAACTATGCTTTATTTATTTTCCTCTCTTCATTATTTATGTACATTCACAAAGCCATATTTAAAATTATTTATGGGTTTTGATTTGGAGTGACAACAGTGAGATCCATCTCATACTGTGTTGTGCATTCTTGCAGCTCTTAGCAAATGTAGTGTAATTTTTCTGGCCTGAGGCATGTTGTCAGAGGGGTTATGTGTAGTGCAGTAAAACAAGAGGGATTAGCGTATATTGCATAATTATTGGGCCACATGTTGGACACCTCTATTTCTGCATTTGTTTTAGCATCTCTAACATCAAGGGCTGTAATTGTGAGCTGATTCATAACAAGATGTGAGATTCTAATTATCTAACATTTTTAACTGCAGCTTCCTATCTGAATTCAATGGTGATTACACTCTTCATGGCCTGTTGCAATATTCATTAGTAGATCTTGTGCATCTCCTTAACTTCCACACAGGTGACAGTGGAGCAAGTACCCTCAGGAAAGAGGAGAGGACAGTTATGAAAAGGGAGTTTGGGATAAGAATTTACTAAAGCTCAGTTGCTTTCAGTAGGATTTAGGGTTTCTTCAATAATTAAAAAATAAAGGGTGTATTAGGAGCAGCAAGAGACATAAGTTTACAGTTCTATGGTTTTTTTCATTATTTAGCTCCTTGCTTTTCAAAGAGAGGCTCAATCTTCCATTAGTGAGGGGTGAAAGGGGTGCTCTTATAAAAAGAGCAAGTGATTTTTGACAGATAAGGAAAGGACCAGGAGGGTTGTTTAAAAACTCAAAAAAGAGAGACGTAGATTAGATGTTAGGAAGAAATTCTTTACTCAGAGGGTAGTGAGGCATGGGAACAGATTACCCAGAGAAGTTGTGGATGCCCCATCCCTGGGAGTGTTGGAGGCCAGGCTGGACAGGGAGTGGGAGGTGACCCTGCCCATGGCAGAGGGGTTGGAGCTAGATCATCTCCATGTTCCCTGTCAATCCAAACCATTCTGAGTCTATTACTCTTTAATTCTATGATACCTGCATTTTGAGACAACGTAAATTGTTCTTTCTGAGGCTGGTTGCAAATTTTACTGTGTCAAGGAACCATGCAGCATCATCCACTTGTGTTGCGCTTGAACTTCAGCAGGAGCTGTTTAAAGTATATTTCAAATAAAACATTCACATATGTTTGATAAAAGAATGTGAAAAGGAGTTCATTCCACTCCTGTGTTTTTTCTCCCTAAAAACTGAATCCTGTGCAATGAAGCCAGAGTGGGCACTGGTGGGTACAACTGTGCTGTTGCATTAAGGTCAGTGACAATGGCCAGATGCCCTTTCAATGTTAAATCTTTCACCAGATAAAATCCACATTTATTTCATTATTATATTACAGCCATACTGACTTGGGGTCCTCTAAATAATTTAACATCTGGACATACTTGTTATTGTTCAAGAAAAAGCTTTCTATAGCCTTATTAGTTGAGTGAAAGTTCAGAGTGCTGTGAAGTCCTAAGGGACTTGTGAATCTCTGAAATCTTCTGACAGGTATTTTAAACACGAAATAGAAAAGTCAGAAACAAAGTCACTGTATAACAAAGATAATGGTTGCTTAGGAAAAAAAATGAGAAAAGAGCATCAGGAAAACAAACATACAGAGCCTATTTTTCTCCTTGCTGGTCTCTAAGGAACAAACAGATCCTTGGAATCTCCATTGTAGTTCTTCCCTTCTGTTCCCACTCCCCTCTTAAACAGCATTAATGATCTTTATTATATTTACTTGAATTTGATTGTGCTACTGCTGTTTACTTTTGAGCCAGCTTCTAACTAAAAAAAAATTAGCCCTTTCTAATGTCTGTAACTTAAATTCCACACTTCATAGAATTCACCATGTCTGACTTCTTTCTAAGATCGTGTCAGAGTTCAGTGCTGCAGGAGCACACTGTGCTCCAGCAAACAGAACCATGGATTCCTAGAATGGTTGGGATTGGAAAGGACTGTAAAGATATCTCATTCCAACCTTCCTGCCATGGGTAGGGACACCTTCCCCTAACAAATGCTTTTGCATATATCCTGCATACTGAAAAATTGCTGTTCCATTCTCTCCTTAAAAGTAGATTATTTTATCATTAAGACTTCAAAGAATTTCTTCCTCATGACTTACATTTTCCTGGTTTATTTACACTTGTCTGGAGTACTTTGCATAGGAATTTTATATGGGTCTGCTAGAGGATTAAGATTTGATTTTGCCTTCTAGTATGTACTGTACTTCAGTAATTGACAGGCACTTGTATGACTTTGGAATTCAACACCAGATTGTGTTGCTTTTTAAAATTTTGACAAGAAGCAAAATGTTCAGTAAAAAATCCTTTATTTTCACTTGTTTCTGTCACTCTCCTTTCAATAATGTAAACATTGCTGCCTCCCAAACAGTAAGCCTTAGGAACCTATTTCAGTGATATTTATATTTCACATTTTTTTAATAAAATCCCTTAAGGTTTACAGTGAAATTTGCACTTCTAAGAGCAGCCATTGACTGGGGAGAAAGTGGTTACAGTAAGTGTTTTCTCACATGGTTTTGGATGGGTTCTCAAGTCAGTGCTACTAGAGGAATTGATTGAGCTCAGATTTATTTAAATAAAAGCAGTTTTGAATGAGTGACTGCTGAGAGATTAAAGCTGTCTCTAAAGAGCAGTGTTCCTGAAACTTTGCAGCTCTCTGTGCCCAGAACTGAGATGCTGTGTTGGTGCTTTCACTATTCTGCCTAGCTACACACTCATTAATCAAAAGTGCTCACATTTTCTGCAAAACTGACATTTTCTTCAAAACTGCGTGATTGCTAATTTGTGTGCTGTACTTCCATTAATCATCACAACACCAGGTACTTCTTGGGAAGGTGGAATTTCTGTAAGCTCTCCCCTGTCTCCTCCCTCAGGTGAAGGAAGAGGAGCAGTCAGCCAAGCACACGCTGATGATCCAGGAGACGCTGCAGCAGGCGGCGGTGGAGCTGTCGGAGCAGCATCACCTCGTGGTGTCCTCGGATGAGGTGGAGGGCATCGAGACAGTCACTGTCTATACCCAGGGTGGGGAAGCTTCAGAGTTCATTGTTTATGTTCAGGAAGCTGTGCAGCCTGTGGAGGAGCAAGCTGTGGAAGAATCAGTGCAGGAGCTCTAGAGAGCAGTGCTCAAAGGAGATGATTTCTTGATTTGCCAAAGCCAGATGTTTGGGGTTTTTTTGTCCCAACCAAAAGTGAGCAAGCTGATGGATTTTCAGTTGCTTTGTGAAGTGATCTAACTGGTTGGATTGTATTAGTAACTTAGATGTATTATGTGCTGAACCTTCTCAGATTTTTTTGTTTTTTTAGAAAATACTTTAAAGGAAAAAGTATTCTTCCCCTTCTTAGAAGATCTCTCACTTGATTCCTGTAAATTCACACAATTATTGTCTGTTCAAAACTGTGGTATCCCATGATAAAAACCATCTGTAAAGATAGCTAGAGTGTCTGGAAAAGCCCATACATCCCGTTGTATACATGCTTCATATGTTCTTGACTTGGCTGGAAGCAAAGTTTTTTCTGTAATTTAAAAGGGCCTCTTAGCTCTGAGTTCATGCTTAGAAAGTGTCTGCCGAGTTGTGGATCTAGCCCAAACAAAGGCTCAAGATTTAATGAGAAACACACCACAGATGGACTGTAGTTTATACCTGTGAGATGATCCTTTGAGTTTGGGAGGTATTTAAAGCCATATGTGATAATTCTGGGTATCAGTAGGATGACTGTTATTTAGCTATTTGAATTATGATAACTGTTTCCATCCCACTGAATAAATTCCTGTCTAGTATAAGGTGAAACCAAAACTGTCAAATCAAGGAAATATTCTTTTGTTTTTAAGAAAAAAATATATTCAAAAGATTTGTAAATGCTATAAGAGATGTATGTTCATATGTTTTAAACACACATGCTTGTAAATATGACAGTGTGAAAAAATTTGTACAAAAAGCTTAAGTAAATATTGATGAGAATAAAGATATTCTTAATTATGCATGTACATAGTTCCAGATTTTTCTTCATGAATCTTGAATTGTTTCTGGTTTAATATTTTTAAATTGAGCTATAAAAATTATTAATAAATAAAAAATTGTCTAATGTTTTCTTCTAATGCTTCAATTTCTTAAGTGTTGGTTTCCCTTTTGTAGCTTATTAAAAAGTGCTGGTGTGCATTGACTCTGACAAGTTATTCCTCAAGTTAGTAGTCTCTTATCAAGAAAGTATCACCATGAAATAAAGGCAGACCTTTCTATGTGATTTAACTTATTTATGGGTGTTCTGGGTAAAAAAGTGGAAAAAAGCTTTTGACTAAGTTGATGCAATGTAGTGAGTTGGTTGTCAGCATCTTCTGAGTCTGCTGGGTTCTTCTCTTGGTGCTGGAGAAAATCAGAGCACAAACCTGAGGTGACAGCTTCTCCCGTAGCTGTGGCAATGGGGAGTTTAAATTTGTTAATGGGAAAAACCAGAATTGCTTGATTTCAGTGGCAGCTTTGTTTGCTCTGGTTTCATCCTGAGGGTGCACCAGGAGCCCCAGGGATGTTGGGTTTGCAGGGTGGAGACCTTGTTGCCATTTTGTGTCACTGGCCAGAGCTGGTCACGAGTGTCAGGGTTGGTTCTGTGTGTGTTCAGTAAACTTGGCAAGAATGAGCCATGAAATGTTCAGTAACATTGGTAATGTGATAGAAACTGATGTATCAAATGTATCAGTATGATTAATCTGCATAAGAAACTGTGGTTTTGTAATTACTGGTTGAAATTCAGTGTTGATTTACAAGAACAATGCTTTCCGTCACCTAGAAAAGAAGAAAGCAGTCTCAAAAACTTACAGTTTATTGAAACAGCCCATTTGCTCTTAAAACCATTAGGAAGAGCCTCTTGATTACATGTGCTAACAGTGGTGAACTTAGTGTAAAACCTCCCTGAAAAGGGGACAGAAAAATATTTTTCTATGCATCACTCAAAAATTCTGAAGTACATTGTTTCAGCTAGACTGAGTAATTCTGTCTGGAAGACGTGTGGCTGTATTTGGACAAAGTTTTGGGGTTTTGTTTGTTTTAATTTTAGTATATCACAGCCATACATACCTACGTAACTTAAGTCTTGATATATAATTGGTGAGTTATATCACATTTTCCTATACTAAATTATAAATACTTGAATTTTCTGCTTCCTTTTTTTATTATTATTTTTAAAATACTTTTCAATTAGGTCTTTTTCCCCAGCTCTGTCTCCCATGACCTAAAAAGCAGAAATTGTTATTGCTTTTAATGCCATGTTTTCGAACAAGATTACAGAAGTGACATTGATGCAATTCAGAGTTTCAAAACATTTCAATATTTTTAATTCTTCTAAAGTTATAAATTTCTTAGTCCACAGAGCATCTTAGCACTGATTTATAGACTATGAACTACAACCATTCAATATTAATAAAGGAAAATTATTTCACGTTCCAATAATTTGTTCACAACATGGGCATGTATGTGCTTTACCAATTTAAAAAAAAACAAGCCAAACCCAAAACACAGGAGAAAATCTCTTGCATCTCAAGGATGAGCAGTCCTGTTAGCACAGTTAGTAGAGAAAAGAAGAATGTAGCAAAAATCATACTGCAAGACATTCAATTGTTCAAATGATTTACGATGCAAGTGGGCAGAAAATCTGGTGTGTGAGGGAATTCAGGACTTGATATCTGGCTTGAATTCTTCACCTGTGGAGTAGTCTGATCCCAGAAGGTTCAGTGAAGTGTCAATGGAAATGTGGAAATTGACCCAGTGAGGAAGTTTTACCTTTCTGGCCCTTGTGAAAATCGAACTCTTGGGACAAAAGCATACTGAATGTTTGAGACTGACCCCTCAGGGAGAACTTCTTTCCCAAATCCCACCTAATCTTTTATGGAGGTAGAATTATCAACCCATCCTATGCCCTAAAAGACTGCAAGCCTGTCTTGTCTTGCCTACACCTAGAGTTGTATTTATGTAAGAGCAGTGAGATTCAATTGAGGATTCTGCTACTAGTATTGATTAAAAATAAGGTTCATTTTTATTTTGTAATTCTTTTGATCTGTTAATAAGGATGACTGCCATCAGCACTCACAGAGCAGAGCTTTGTGAAACAGATGGTGTGCACAGAGTCATAGTTTAGGGATGGTTATATTTGGGTTTGTGGTTGATGGTTGGATTTCTTTACACCAGATTACAATTTTTGCTATTTGTACGTTTGAGCTGTATCTGAAAGTTTGAACAGGGAGTGACATGAGCTCATTTGCAGATGGCATCATTAACAAAAGTGTGGCTTGTTTAGGTAATGGTAATCCTGCAGTGAACTGCAGATGTTCTGTTCCCTTTTGTGATACAATGACAGTGAGGTTACTGAGTGGTGCTGCACGTGGCTTGACAGCTTCTCAATTTGCATTTCCAGCTTTTCCATCAGAGCAGACATTGTTTCCATCAATAGCAGCTCTACTCCATTTGTCTTTTTTCTTCCTTGAAATGAGGATAACTTTAATCTGGGAAGACTTTCATGTTCACTCAGTCACAGAGATGTATTTTGGCTCATCCTGAGGATCAGACTTGCTATTAGGACATAAATATGCAATATCATTTCCATTCCTGCTATAGTTCCACCAGGTAAGTGATAAAGGTGATTTTTCATGAGTTCCTGTTCTCAGCTTGCCTGTATTGTGCTTTAAGTGGTTAAAAACAGTGCCACACATTTCAAAGGACAGTGCAAATTACAGATCTTTGATATCTGCCTAACAACATATTCTGTTCAAGTCCATTGTGTTCCCCACCCCGTCAACCTTCAAAATGGTTGAAGCAGAGAAAGGAAACCAGCATGTTTCTCTCTTGATAAACACTGATGGACAAAAATGCTGTGTCTGTGACTGATACCAGGTCTGGTCCAATTCCATGCCATGTGCTCTGGGATGACCCTTCTGGAGCAGAGAGGTTGGACCAGGTGACCCAATGGGTGTTTTCCAACCTGGCCCATTCTGAGATTCTGTGAAGTGCCTGTGTGTGCCCTGATCAGCAATGTTTAAGGATTTCACCAGAGGGAAAGGAGCATAGCTCAGTGTGAAATACAACCATGGGATAAAATCATCAAGGAAAAGAAATATTAGGTCAAATAACAGAATTAACATCCTGTGGGGAAGATCTGTTAGCCTGGAAGGTAATACCTAAATGTCATCTTGAGCAGCTCTGTTTTTGCACTGAGTAAAATACAGCCAGACATTGGGAATGAGCCTGGTGGGAAGAACAGGGCAGCTGACCTCAAAGCTTTCTCTGACACCTCAGGTTTCTGGGCATTTAATGACAGCAAAAGAGAAAAAAGTGACAAAAAACCTTTTTTATATTCAGAAATACACCTAACAAGGATGCTTGTCAGAGTTCACTCTGAAGGAATTGATGGGTTGGGCTTTGATGGGATCTTAAATAAGAGCAAAATCATCACTTACATTTCCTTATTCTTAGGTGGCATACTCTTCATAAAAAGTTCAGTGCAAGGCTTGAAGTGAGTAGTGGCTGCCAGTAAAGCAGAAAAACAAAATAAATGTCTCTGACAACACTATAAATGACCTTTATATTCCCCATAAAAGTATTTTTTACAGGCTAGTTTGCTAAAGGGGATAAAGAGAGAAATCACAGTCAATATGCTTCACAGAGCTCTTCCTAGTTTTTTAAATGTTGCAAATTTTCCTGAACAGTGGAAATAACTATCAGCCCAGGTAAATTTGAAGGGATCAAAAAGTCTCCACTGTTTTGGAATGAAAACAAACAATGGAAATTTATAGAGCAAGCCTTGCCTTGGGTTTTTTCTTCAGTTCAGGGAATGTTATCTTCTGGAAAATAAGGGATCATTTTGTGTTGTGTACCCAAATGAAACACTCTGCATGTGTGTTTTACAGGAACACATGAAGATATATGAGAATGAGACCACAGGGGTCCTGCATTGGTAATATTCTTTATGGGCAAGCAGTGAAATAAGGGACAAAATATCACAGTGGATTACAGAGCCAGTCAATGCTTTTACACTTTGCTCTGGAAATGGTTCCCCTTTTTGATTAGCCTTTATAGCATTTATTTTGCTACTTCCATTTGGAGTGAAAATACTTTCTGGGAGCTGAGTTGGCCCAGGGTATTAAAAGTAGAGTACAGAATACTTTAGGGATGGATAGCTTGTTCAAATACATGTTCAGATAGTATTAGTCAAATATTCCTTTCATCTAATGGTGACTGAATGAGTTCAAATCCAAGATACGATAAAAAGGTCCCAATCAGAAAATCTCTATGCTTTGTGCATACCTCTTACCTCTTGGTCAAAGGCCAATCAGTTTCTCCAGCAGAAACAGCCACCCTTCGCTTGCCACAGAGTTTGTCTAGACAGTGACATTCTATTTAGAGTTTGGGTTTAGTTATTCAGGTTGCATTTTCAAGCCTTAAATGAATGATACTTGTAAAGCCTTTTCTATTTGGAGTGTAGTCCTGCTCATTCAGAGATGCTTTCCATTTCTGTTCAGCTCATTCCCCTGTGCTGGGTGTTGATTTGAACTCCTGGGTGATGCCACAGCACAAGAGCTTTTTACTACCAATTGTAGTACTTACAGATCTTAGGGCATAGCTGTGCTCTTTTGTGAGGTCAGACCACGTGATGCTACAAAAATTATTTATTGAAGTGCTAGAGAAATGTTGTCTATTTTTGAACCTAGAAATGTTCACCAGGACTGTGTCATCCCCAGGAGCTGCTCTCTCCATTTTCCAGCGTTGGCTCAAAGCTTTGCCAGCAGAATGGGTGTGTTGGGGTTGCTTGGCCAGGTTTGGGTAGCAGGGGGGTGACAATTTGGCTTCTGTGAGAAGCTGCCAGAAACTTCTCCCCGTATCTGACAGAGCCAGTGCCTGCCAGCTCCAAGACAGAACTGCCACCAGCAGTGATGGCTGTAACTCCTCTATCCCCCTCTCTAAATAACATATTTAATGAGGGGGGAACTACTGTGCAGAAGGAATTGCAGGCAGAATGAGAATATGTAGGAGAAACCTCTCTGCAGCCACCAAGGTCAGTGGGAAGGAGGGGGAGGAGGTGCTGCAGGTGCCAGAGCTGTTTCCCCTGGGGCAGCCCATGGAGAGGCAGCTGTGTCCCTGCAGCCCAGGGGGGTCCATGGGGATGCAGAGATGCACCTGCAGCCACACCAGAGCAGGGAGATGCCCAAAGCACGCTGTGATCCCATGGGAAGCCCATGCCTAGTGGGTCCTGGCAGGAGCTGTGTCCCTGTGGAGGGGCATCCATCTGGGCAGGGCTGCAGCCCATGGGTGGGACCAGGACTGGAGAAGTCCATGGAGGACTTTCCCATGGGAGAGACCCTGTGCTGGAGCTGAGCTGGAGGAGGAAGCAGCAGCCGAGACAAAAAGCGTGTCATGAATTGACCTCAGCCCCCATTCCCATCCCCCTGAGCTCTGAGGGGGGGAGGTAGAGCCCAGCAAGGAGGGAGACAGGACAAAGGTGTTTTGTTTTAATTCTCATTACCCCTAGTAATAAATCCCATTAATTTCCCCAATTGTGGTCTGTTTTACCTGTGACAGTAAGTGGTGAATGATCTCTCCCTGCCTTTATTCAACTCAGTGACCCTTTTGTTATATTTTCTGTCCCCTGTCCAGCTAGGAAAGGAAGTGACAGAAGAGCTTGGTGTCCAGGCAGGGTCAAACCAGAACAAGAGGTCATGTAGGAGCTTCCTAATATACCCCAAGGGAACTGGAACATTAGGTTAACCCCTTACACATCCCTTGAAGCACAGTGGGGACTTTCACCCAAGCCTTCTGCTCACGGAGATCTTGGGGAAGCTCAAGGAGCCAGCTGGTCAGGAGCATTTTGGGGACTTCACTGATATCAACCAATATGGAATTTATGGCTTTGGAAAAGAGCACAACAGTGACAGGATAAAACTCCTTACACTGGTATGGCTAATGCTGGAACCATTCTGATTATATGTTTTCATTTTGTACTACTTGAATATATTTATTTAGAGTAAATTCTTTTCCCACTTGCCTTAGTAGATTATTTTTTTCTGGCAAAAGGTCTTTGCTAACATAATGCACCTGCATGAGAAATGTGGCCCACTGTAGTTCTCTCTCTGCCTCTTAAGGTATGTTTAAACTGAAAACATGGACAAAGCTGTAGATGGTGTACTTCAGCCACTCTCATGCTTTAATTTTCCTGGGTCAGAATTAAAAAGAATAACCAAACCAACAAGCTTACAGAAAATTTAAATTTCTATATAAGTTAGCAGAAAATAAAGGGACTGCCACAATGATTATGTTCCATTTTTTGGGGGATTAGTCTAATGATAATTTTATTTTACTTTACCTCAAGCTGCACCAGAACTTCCAGCTTTCCATGTGATGCTCTTAACTACAGAGCCTCTGCATAGCCTTGTCTGAAGTGAGGAAAACAAGGAAAGAAAGTAAACCTTAGACTTTTGTGTAAAGTTGCTGTTACTTTTGAGTGAACTTAATACTTCTTTAGTCTTACTCAAAACAGGCACTCAGTATGGAATCCAATCCATGGATGGTATTTTATACTAAGGAGGATGGAGGATGCACTATGAGTAAAGCTTATTAAGGGTTTAAGGTTTTTAAGGTTTTGTGGGGTTTTTCATTGGTTTGGTTTGTTTTTTTGTTGTTTGGGTTTGTTTTTGTCTTGGTTCCTTAGCTGGTTGATTCATTTGGTATGGTTTGGTTGATTAAAAAGCTGTTACAGAAGAAAGCCAAATGTAAGAGAAATTATGACAAATATTTATAAAAAATAAATATTTTATTATGTCACATTCTGGCCTTTTTATTTTACAATTTGTATGTAATAGAATTCAAAATTCAGTGGTTGTAGTAGGTACAGTAAAATCTCAACAAAAATCCTTACCCTGAAGGTCTTAATCTCTTTCACCTCAAGCAGGTGGGATTGATATGAGTTCTTAAAATACAGTTTTTTTTCATCTGTGTAAATGGAGAATTAGAGTAGGATGTGGCTGTAAATCTGTGGCAGGGCCAAGAGAAGCTGGGTAGCTTTGTGTTGTGTTTCCTCCTGAAAAAAAAGAAATTTTCAGAAATTCTAGAAATTGATATTTCCTTGGCAGATGAGTGGAAGCCCAAAAGGACAGACATTGCCTGAGTGATGGCAGCATGATTTCATTATGCTGTTTTTCAAGCAGTTAGTTATATTTTCAGCATAGGATTCTGCATGGGACCAGCTTTGAACTGTATATACACTGATTTTAGGTGTCTTGTCATATAACCACTGTCCAGTCCCCAATGGGAGACTTTGTAGATGCTTTGGCAGGGAGCAGTGTGACACCAGGGCAAGAATAAACACAGCTTTCCAAACCATGCACAAGGGATATTCTTGAAAAGTCTGATTTGGTAGTGTTGCAAACTAGGAGTCTGTCTTGAATTAACAATATTAATGTGTTTATCAGCCAAATTCTGTATTTTTAATTTTCTATAGGGAAGCCATGGGGACTTCTTTTCCCTGGCCACAACTTAAAACCAGAAAAAGTGTTTTGTCTTAGGCTAAAAACTGTGGTTTTGACTTTCTTCTCTCTTTCCCCACCCTTGTTCACCAGCTGTTAGAGTCTGTACTTTATGCTTATGTTGGTTCACAAAGACTTGAGGACATTGAATACTGTGAGGCACCAATAAAATTTCTAGGCTGGATGTCCCATGTCAGAGCTCAACATGAAGCCAGATTGTTGTTTAATTGCATATTTCCCAGTTGAGCCCAGATCCATCTGAATTGGACATTCATGCTTTTTCCCTGGCGCCTATATTCAGAAGAATGCCTTGCCTCTCTCACTCTGCTTTCAGATCCCTTGGTGCTCCTTTGTTATGCTGAATGCTTTGGTTGCTCCATTTTTCTACTGCTGTTCAAGGCAGTTTGCCTTATCCCCATTCTCAGAAATGAAACAGGATTCTGTGTATTAGAGGATTTTGTTTGTTCTAGATCCTGCTATGAAACAGAAGGCACTACGGCTGGGATACTGCAAAAAATGTGATTTACTGCAAACCCAAACCATTTCACTGAGCCTGACACCACAAGAGTATATGAATTTTTGTTTAAATCACCCACCCAGTGATTTAGAAGGGTTGGTTAAATACCTGATTTAGACATTAATGATTGAGCCTATGTGAGCTGGCAATTATGCATGCAGTAATTGAATGTGCTTGGGAGCATGTGTCATGGAAATGGGAACCAGTGGGATTATAAAACTTCTCAGGAGGCTTTAAGATTGAGAGGAACAGCAAGTATGGTTAAAAACAAAATTAGCTGTGCATATGTAGAGATTATAAAGCATCAGCAGACAAAAACAACTAATTCTCCTCAGCCAATGGTTGGGGGCTCATTGCCACTAAATGAGTATCCAGCTGGATGTGGATGGAGATGGGAGTTCGGTGGGGAGCACTCAGGACAAGAGTTCCTGGGGAACTCTTGCAATATCTGGAACAGGAGATGCAGCTGCTGTGAAAACAGATACACAAGAGTTGCTCAGGACTTGCTGAAGAGCTGCACCACCAATCCACAGCATCCAAAGGTCAAGTTTGATTTGCACAAATGAAAGCATTGCAGCAGCTCTTGGGGCAGGTAATGGCCCACAAAGGTCCCAGCCTGCTGTGGTGTGTCTGAGCCAAGAGCCCTTGGGGTTCTGGTGTCGCAGGCAGGAGGGGAGCATTGAAGAAGTCAGTCCAGAGAAAGAGGCACATCCAGGAGCTGTAAAACTTTTAAAAGTTTAAAACTTTCACCTGTAATATGTGGCTTTTTCTGAGACCCCCGTCATAGGGAGGAAATGATGAATCTGACTCCATGTTCTTAGAAGGCTAATTTATTATTTTGTTATCTATATTATATTAAGGAATACTATACTAAACTATACTAAAGAATAGAGAAAGGATTCAGACAGAAGGCTAAAAGATACTAAAGAAAACCCATGACTCCTTCCAGAGTCCCGACACAGCTTGGCACTGATTGGTCATTAAGTCAAAACAATTCATATGAAACCAATCAAACAACCACCTGTGGGTAAACAACGTCCAAACCACATTCCAAAGCAGCAAAACACAGAAGAAGCAAATAAGATACTTATTGTTTTCATTTTTCTCTGAGGCTTCTCAACTTCCCAGGAGAAAATCCTAGGCAAAGAGATTGTTCAGAAAATGTGACAGTGACAGTAATATGTAGCTGATCCTAGCAGAAATGCTCAGCTACTAATGGAGAATTTATCCCTAGCTGCAGCTCCCTCTTATGTCTGGCTGCATAAAACTCGTGAGGCTGTTTATGAGAGAATTGCCTGCTGAGTGCAAATGGAGTCACAATCCTCCTGAGTTATTCCTGCCATCCTTTCTCATTCATGGACTGGTTGGAGCAAGTCCACAGAGATGATCAGTGGGCTGAAGCCCCTTTTGTATGAAGACTGGCTCAGAGAATTGAGATTGTTCAGCCTGGAAAAGAGAAAGCTCTATGGAGACCTTATAGCAAGTTCAGGTTCCCAAAGGTGGTACAAGAAATCTGGAGAGGGACTTTTTAAAAAGTATGGGGTGATAGGACAAGGGAGAACAACCTTGAGTTGAAAGGTGAGGGGTTTATATTGGATGCCAGGAGAAAATTCTTCCCTGTGAGGGTGGTGAGGCCCTGGTACAGACTTCCCAGAGAAGCTGTGGCTGCCCCATCCCTGGATGTGTTCAAGGCCTGGATGGGGGCTCTGAGCAACCTGGGATACTGGAAGGTGTCCCTGTCCATGGCAGGAGCATTGGAACTGGATGATCTTTAGAGTCACTTCCAAACCCAAATCAATCTATGATTCTGTGAACCTCATAATGTATGGTTGTAAGTAAATTCACAATTGTTTTCCTAAATAAGTTTAAAATTTGTAGTGTGAAACTAGAACTTCCGTTTATAGTCTCAAATTAAGTTGTTTGGCATTAAAAAAAATAAGCCTGGAAAATTAATTCATCTGTACATTAATATTTTTTTGCATTGGAAGACATCTGGCCACTGTTGTGGTAAAGCCTGAGATGTCACTGAAGTTTTGAAAGAAGGATGTTGCCTTAGTGCAGAGTAAATGTCTCGGTTTTGGGCTTTTTTTTCTAATCTGCATATTAATTACTGTCACACAGCTGATGGAGTGGGCTGCAGCTAGATTCATCCCATTTAAATCAGTTTAATCCTTTGCAAGCTTGCAAACGTAATTATTCTGCATTTCCCGCTAACACTGTGTAATACAAACTTCAATCTGTTCAGCTCCTGCTCCGGACCCTCAGTGACCTTTCTGCTCATACACCAGCAACACTGACTGGAATTAATTTCTTCTCTCATTGGAAACATTCTTGTATTGATCCATTCTTCATAAAAGATAGTAAACTGTTACCTGCTGAACCATTCTTTGAATAATCTCTCTCTCTCTAATTTTTGCTTTTATCAGTGTCTTGGTTTGAAAAGACAGGTTTCTGCTAAGGAAGGCAGGAAATGTAAAATGTAAACCTCCTCTTAAAAAAGAAAATGTAAACCCCCTCCCTCCAAATTATTATAATTTTGAAATTAAGGGGCTCTCAGACAAAGATATGGGAGTAGGAATAACAGTTCTTCATTAGGAAAAATAAAAATGCAGTAATACAAAACAACACTGACAGAATACAGAGTTGGAATAGATCTGACACCCTGTGGGTCAAGGTGTTGGTGCAGTCCCATTAAATGGTGGCTGCAACCCTCCTACAGTGCCAGGTGTGGTTCTGTTGGAGCAGGGATCCTGGAGAAGGGTGGAGTTTTCCTCTGAAGATCCAGGGGTGGTGTAGGCCTGGTCTTCCTCTGGGAATCCAGTGGAGAAGAAAGCTGCTCCTCTAGGAATCCACTGGGAAAAGGCTGCCTCTGGTGTTCCAAACCTCAGATTATATCCAAGCAGGAATGCTTGGCTCCTCCCCCTGGGTGGAGCATCTCCCAATGTGATGCTGTAATTTTATCAGCCATGCAGTGACACTCGATGGCCATCAACAGCAGATATCTCCTGGAGGGAGGATTGGTTGTGGAAGAGATAAAGAAAAACTGCCCAATGAACAGAAGATACATGCCCCACCTTTAACAGAGGGCAGTAGAATACACGCCCCCAGCCACATCTTGCATTTGCAGCCTAAGACAACCAGCCTCAGAGTTTGGATCCTGCATCCCATGGCATGGCTTTCCTTTCAGCATGGAGACCATATTGCCATTAATTCCTGGAGGGGAGTCCAGCAGCCTCTGCATCTGTTCCCTGTGTTACATTTCTGCCTTGGCAACGAGACATTCTGTGCAGCTTAATTTGTCCTTTGGCTGGATTTGTCGGCCTCATCAGCCTGATTTAATTGAGCATCTTGTGAAGTGAGCCTGAGGTGGAGCCGTTCTGCTGGGGGAGGGCAGCAGGTTCAGTGGGCACAGCCCCTTCTGCTGGGGATGCACCAGACATATTCATGCTGCATAAAACTCTCTCTTACAGGCTTGAAATCTCTCTTTACGGGCTTCAACTCCACTCTGCTTTAGGATTACACAGTCCACACTATTACCGGATGGAACGTGCCTGGGCTCGTCTGGCCCCTGCTGCTTGGCCAGAGGCGGCAGCTGTGGTATTTCACCACAGAGATACCTCTGGCTACCTGGATGTTGCAGCTAGGCACTTGGAACAAGTCCAGGATAACAGGAACTCAGTTTTACCTCTGGTGAAAGTCCTTAGGCTGGGTGAAGAGGAAAAGGAGACGGATTCTGCGGAGGCTTTAATCCAGAGTTTTATTCCAGGGTCACAGATCTCTGAATCTTGGTGACAGCTCCACCGAATCCCGGCCACGTGGTCTGAGTGTCCTTTCAAGCCCAGGGGGAGGGAAAGGGTAGGTGAGCCACCAATCCAGGTGGGAGGGGGCGAGTCTCAGAGGACAATGACACATAGACAGGCCAATGACCCCAGGGCTGAGGGGCATCTTCTGAACTTCTGCCAATCACATGACGCCCTTGCTGGAATGTGAAGCCTGACGGACAGCAATTAGCAGGAGGCAAGGGGAGGGAAGGGAGAAGATATTGCCACACCTGGGAAAGGACTGGGGTAGCTAAAACAGGAAATTGCAACACACTGCAACACCACACAGCACACAGTGAATCACTTCCTTGTGGATTTGAGTTTCACATTCTCCCATTTTTTCCTATTTTTTTTTTTTTTTGCAATATTTGTTTCCACGTCAGAGCTCATTGAGCTGGAGCCTTTCTCCCATGACCACCATTAACACAATGATGATAATCACTCTTTCTGAGTGTTGCTATTATTTGTTCTGGTTTTCACAAGTGTTAAGAGAAAACAGTGAAGGTATCCCTCCCTTGATGTGAAACTTACCCATGTTTGCATGACCTTCAGATGGGCAGGGCCTCTTGCAGGGCTGTGACTGTTTCAGGCAAGTGGCCCAGAACTGGAGCTCTGGTGACAACATCCCTGCAGCCTTTCTGCTGGGCACAGGTGGCAGTTTATGTCGATCATTCTACAGAGCTAAACAAGATGTAGAAAACATGCAGCTCTGTGAAAGAGGGAAATTTCAGCCTTCTCAGGTGATTCAGAGATTAGTCCACCTACAGTTTCTAGTGTGTTATTTTTATGTGTGTGCTTAATCCTTTTATATAATCCTGCTTACTTGTTAGTCTTTCAAAGACAGATAATTACAGCTTTTTGAACTGATGTGGAATCTCAGACATGTTGTGACTGGTGGGGATTCAACAGTGATACAGACAGGTGAGCAAGATGGAGCTTACTGTAGCTGCTACATTTAGTTAGTGCATATTTTAAACTAACAGGCACCATTTTATTACACATTATGAAATTACAGAGCGGTGATAGTAATATAATTACCATTATTAAATATTTCTGTAGCTGTACCAATTGAAACCTCAGCTGGAATCTTTCACAGTTACCTGTGAAAGAGAAATTGCAGTCCCTGTCCAACCGGAATGCAAGCTGAATTCTGAGGTACCTGCATGGTCCAATAAAGCACCTCACCTGTCATGTTTTCTGCCAGAGCTGCTCCAGGTGTTAATGCACTGCCAATAAAGGGCCTGATGTCTTGGTGACTTGGGAAGGAAAGTGAGGAAAGGCCTCTGCTTCCCAACCTGTCACACTCCCCTGGTGGTTTTTGTCTCGTGAAGCAGCAGCAGCTGAACTTCTCCTGATTTGCATTCTGACAACACCAGGTGATCTCAGATCAAGTTTCTGTCCTGGGGTGGGTTCAGTATGTGTTTCAGGAGCAGCTGAGCTGTTTGTACAGTAGGACAAGGAACAGTTTAATGGAAGGCAGTGCCAGCAGCTGCTGTGGCCATGCAAACATGCCACCTCTTCACTTGTCAGAGCCTTACAGGTGTGAAAATGAAAATTTGGCCCCAAAAGGACAAGGTGAAAGGAAAGAAAATTCTGATCTCCCAACACAGTAATTGCTGGATTATTTTGTTGCTCCCTGAGCTCAAGAAGAGTTTTGTTGATAATTTTGGAGGCAAAACTCAGTGCACTTCCCCACCATGGGACTGGAAAAGAGCATCCAAAGTGAATATGGAAAAAATGTAACATAAATCAAAATTTCAAGCACCCAAGCAATAGATTTCATCCTGTATAAAGAAAAAAGCTCATTTGGCAGCTGCTGCTGATACAAAATGTCAAAGATTACATGTTAATTTACTCTCTAGCTAGGACTTGCTTATTACCTTTCAGTAAGATCTGTGTGCAAGACAAATTGAGCTTTGAGCAATGCAGGGAACAGCCGTGAAAGACTTAAATGTGAAAAAACATCATGAGCAAAGGACATTGAAAGTCTGCTACTGTTTGCTGTTCTGCCTCATTCTTTCTTCCTTTCTAGTTTCTAGTAGTTTCAGCCCTGCTGTGGAGTTTTTTAATTAAAATCTCCTCTAAAAATGGAGGGGAGGGGGGTCAAGCAGCCCCAGCCTGCTGTCACTGGCTGTATAGATTGGAAAAAGGAATGGTCCCTAGTCACAAACATGAGATGGAGAAGTAAGATAGGAATGGGGGGGAAAAAAAAATAACAACCCCCTGCTTTCTAAACCATAAAGTCTCTCTGAATCTGATCCAAAATCTAGTGGTAGAGAAGAATTATTTTTTTTCATCAGCTTCTGTGGGCTTTGGAGAGAGCTCTCTACTCCAACAGTGCCAGCTGTTCTTTAATGACTGTAATTGGTAACAGGGCTGCAGCAGGGAAGGATAAAGGGAGCAGCATTCAGGGCCCACGGAGAAAAGGATGTTTGGGAAATATTTTGTCCCCTGTGTTTGTAGCAGCAGTGTGTACTGAACCTTTGCCCAGGGTGCTGAATGCTGGGAATGCCCCACTGCAGCCTCCTCCCAGGGCACAGAGGTGGAGACAGAGGTCAGGCTTTGGCAGCTCTGCCTACAGCTTAAATCCTTGTTTTGCACTTGTCTGCCTCCCTGCATCTGGGGAGATCAAAGAGCAGGAAATTAGGGAACTCTTTAAGGCTCGTGGCCCTTTCCTGGGACCAGCTACTCACACAGGTGCTTGGCTGCTCTGTGAGGGGCACTGCACATTGAGTGCACAGAGAGATTTTGGCTGAACACGTCGGGTGTGTGCTGCCCTGCTGCTGGCAGAGCCAGAGGGAGCCCCAAGAGGTTTCCTGGTGCCTGTCAAAAACACCCACACCACTTCTGTTATAGAGTAATGAGTAATGAGATGGTTGGCTCTCACAATTAAGGGGTGAGCATTATAGGTATGTTAAGAGAAGTTTTTACAGGTGTGTAGTTATGTTACTGTAAATGTCCCTGCACCCTTATCACGGGATGGCCTTGGCAGGTGGGGCATTTGGGGAGGGTTGGCTTGTTACTGTGGCAACACCTGATCTCCAGCCAAGGTGTAAGGAAGGGATCTCCATCACTGGATGGCAAAGAAGGAGTCGGCTGACAAGACTTTAGGAGGAGCTAGAAGTATAAAAGGTGGAGCATCCATTTTGAAGATGAGCACGTGGCTGTTAATCACAGTAGGGGGTTCTCAGCGCTGTAATTTTTCCTTATTTAGTCCTTTTGTTGAGTTTTTTGTTAAAGTTTAATAAATCTGCAGAAATTTAAAAAAGTGAGCAGTTCTTTCTCACAACTTCCAAGCATCTGGGAAGAGAGCAGAGTTGTTTTCTTGAGGAGCCTCTGGAAGCAGCTTGTGTTGTTGAGCACAGTGGGAAGTGACGTGCTGTGTCCTGCCTGCAGTGCCCTGTGTTATGAGTAGAAAAGTTATCCATTTTTTTAAAAAAAAAAAGTTGCAGAGTTAACAGGTTAAACCAATTGCTGCTAAGTTGGAGTTGTAACTATTTGTTGTTAATAATTTCATGTTGTAATCACCTGTTATTAATAGTTTTTCTTTAATTACCTGTTGTTGATGGTTAGAAATCCCTCTTCGTCGAGACCTGCTGCTTCCTGGAAAATGGCACCCGGGACTGTGAGGAGGAGGGGACATCGGGCTGGCATGCAAATGTGGAAACCCCTCCCCAAATCTAGCAGGAAAAACCCCTAAAACAATGAGCCACCATGGAATTAAGAGATCTAAGTGATGTCTAGATGTGAGGAACTGAATCCAGTGTCTGCTAAGACCCTTTTTACTCCTCACGCTAACCTAAAAGATGTCAGGTAGACAGAGGACCTCGAATGTCAAACTTGTAGTATATGGTAGAGTTAATTCATGCTGTTTATGTATAAAATATTGTAAAATCCAAGCCACGTCTTTTGGCCACCTTGGCTGGGAGCAGAGTCTTACTTTTATTCAATTAGTTCCCGGTAATTGTGAAGATAATATCGAGCCTGTTAACGCATGGATGGAACCTTCCTGGGCCATGACCACTGACTTCCCTGGAAGGTCTGGGCCACTCAAGAGTGATCTGCTCATCGAAGACTGCATCTACGACCGGTGCCACTCTTTACATGTGAATACTGACTCCTCCGGAGTGCTCTGACATCATCTAGACACCTGGAACTGGACTTTTGTCTACCTCTGCACATGTATGGCCCCAGGTCTGCATGCGAAGGGACACAAAGGAACATTCGGTCATTTCTGCCCCAGGCAGAATAAACTGTATATAAGCTCCCTGAGAGAAGCAGTCGGGGTGGACTGAGGGGGAGACTCTGACACTTTGGAGGTCAGATCCAGGTTCACCCAGCACTGATCCCAGGTTCGACGCTGCCCAAGGCTGTGGTCGGTTTTTTTTTTTTGATCAAAACTCTATTTTGCTGAAAATCTAATAAATCATTGCTAAATTTTCTTATAAATTTGGCTCTCGATTTGATCATTTATAACAAACTGAAAACCAGGAATCTCTTGACGCTCTCCTGAGGACGGAACCCCCAGCTCTGCCCACAGACCAGTGGACAAAGTTGCACTCTTCCTCCTCCTCGGAAGCAGCGGCGGCATGAGCGCAACCCTTCGGTTCTCCCCACCTGAGCTGATTTTTTAATGAAGGCATTAAAAAGGAGAAAGATTTCCTGCCCTGGTTATTTCACCCTGCACATGTTTTGGGAGGGCTCTGGAGGATAACACTGTGCCTTGCCAGCTCAGGCCCAAGAGTTCCTTGGCACAGAGAGAAAATGCATAATTCTTTCCATGTGTGATCTTTTGTTGTCTGCCCTAAAATCTGGCATTGTCACCTGAGACTTTTTTTGCGAAAAACGCCAATCACTTGTTTTTAAAATTTTCAATAGTTGAATGATAAAAAAATTGTTATAAAAATAGCAATATAATTAGAGTAATATTAATTTGGACAATTTGGATTAGGACAATAGGAGACAATAGAAACAAAGGGTTATGGATGTCTGGGTACCTTTTTCTGGGCAAAATAAGCCTGAAAAAGGACACCCATTAACAGAGGATTAACCCTTAAAAACAATAGCCTTTTGCATATTCATATAGCTCATCCATGATGCATAAATTCCATTCAAACAAAGGATTCTGTCTGGTCAGTGTCAGCTTCTTCCTCTTAATCCTAATGGCGTCTTCATGGATGAGCAAGGCAGGAAGAAGTTCGTTTCTTCTGATAATGGAGCAATAAATTCTCTTTCTCTGAAAGATTTAGGTGTCCCGTGGCTGAGATCTCTCTTTAAAAAAAGTATCATACATAGCATAGTTTCTATTTTAACATTATGTTATAACCTAAAACTATATATTTAACACACTACTTAAGAAAATTAATACAGCATAACTTTCTAATATAACACATATAATATTAATTTTAATATTTCTGAAAAGCCAATCATAAAATATGCGTTTTTCACATTCTTAAAAATAGAGCCATTTTTCCCCCTTTCAGCACCCTGGGTACACCATTATCCTATGGGCTTTAGCTGGGTGCTAGTCCCAGAGCAGCATTTACACTCTGTGCTTTTTGAAGCATGGTCAATCCAAATTTGTATCCAGGGGAAAAACAACCAGTAGAAGCAGACCACAGTCAGCAGCAGCATTAACATACATCTCCTTCCTTGGGGCACAGGAGTGCAGAGCCCGCATTGAAAGGTGGCAGATGCTGTTATCTGAGGGTGAAGGGAATGACAGCCAGGCCAGCACTTGTCACCACCGTGTCAGGGATGGAATGACAAAGGAAGGACAGTGATGTGTCTCTCCTGGCAGATAGTCAAAGACAGTGGCCTGGAGTCAGAGCCAGTTGTCACTCAGCCATTGTGAGATGTGACAAAGCAGCAGGGCTGCCCTGCCGTTTAGAGGCAGCATGAATTATTAATGGAGCACTTGTACCAGTAAGTTAGGAGAAAAAGAAAAGAGTCAGCCTGCTGTGCTGCAGATACAGTGATAACAATTCCTTCCACTCTTCTTTTCTTTTTGTAATCAGAAGATGGAGCATTCTGGCCTGGTTGCTTCCACCTCTGTTTAATAAGTGAGCAGGGTTGGAGTGGCACAGCCTGGGCTCTGGACAGATTCTGCACAGTTTTTCACCAAAATATGTTTTGGATCCTTCTCATTTTATAAAAGCCTCTGTATAAAACCCTAAACACAGCGCAGTTTTTGTCTCCCCACCCTGCCAGCCCCTTCCAATTATGTAATTTCTCTTCCCCCACCCCCCATCAAAAAAAGTTCTCATGTTGTGCAAACTGGCAAAAGAGGGTCTGCTCTGTTGTTGAATTTTAAGTGGAATACTGATTTTTCTCTTCAAAAAGTACATAAGATTGTGTCATGAATTGGATTTTAAAGTTTAATCACACTCTGTTGTCCAGAGAATTTTCTCCTCAAATGCTCAAACTGAAAGGCAGCTGTGTAGGCAGGCAATAAGTAAAATGCTTGAGATAACTGGCATTAGTATTTTTCAGGGAATCAAGGATTTATAAACTATTACTTTGTACCAGTGCTCTTCTAAATCCTAGATGCAGGATTTCTTTGAATTTGTGATGTGCTTGTGCTAGCCTTTAATTTTCTCAAGTGCTCTTAGGTCCCTTCTTTGTATTTCACCCTTACAAAGACACACAACTTGAGTCTGGCAGCCTGAAAACTCTTAATGGGTTAAAATTAGCCCCTTTTCCACCTCTTTTGTGTCTGAGGTGCTCTTGTAATGCTGGAGATGATTTATAACTGCTTCCAGTGAAACACGGGGAAAATGGAAGGTCTGATTCCTCATTCCCAAAATTGCCATTTATGGGTCACTGTGGGGACCCTTTTGGGTTGTGAATGTTTTGTGCTTGTATTATTGTATTTGTGGGGTGCCCCAATGAAGGAGGGAACGATGAATCTGACTCCATGTTCTCAGAAGGCTCATTTATTATTTTATGATACTGTATTGTATTAAAGAATACTAAACTAAACTATACCAAACAATACAGAAAGGATACTTACAATGCTAAAAAGATAATAATGAAAACTCGTGACTCTCTCCAGAGTCCCAACACAGCCTGGCCCTGATTGGCCAATGAGTGAAAACAACTCACACCAGAAACCCATGGAACAATCACCTGTGGGTAAACCATCTCCAAACACATTCCACATGAGCAAAACAGAGCAGAAGCAAATCAGATAATTATTGTTTTCCTTTTCTCTGAGGCGTCTCAGATTCCCAGGAGAAAAATCCTGAGCGAAGGTGAAATAAACAGGGCAGGAGACTTTTTCTCCTTTTAATGCCTTTATTAAAAATGATCAGCTCAGGATAGGGGTGGCTCGACGGATCTGCAGCTTCCATCGATTCTCTCCCAGGTGGCTCGCAGGAGGAGGATGAAGTCGCAGCTTTGTCCCCTGGGGGCAGAGTTGCAAATCCCATCCTCGTAGAAGCTGTGGGCGTGCCAGATCTTGCTGGGCTGCTCTCTGGGGGTCGGGGTCCTGCCTTTTGGATGACTCTTGCACTCAGGGAGAGGGGCTCCAAAGGTTCTGAGTGTCTTTGCAGGTTCAGTAGCTTGTTCCTCACACATGGACATCACTCTAATTTCTCAATTTCATTTTGGCTCGTTGTTTTGGGGTTCTTTTCTACACGTCTGAGGTCTCTGCTTCTCAAAGCACTATGGTGATTTGCATGTCCCCCGCCTCAAGTTTCATCTCTCCTCTTTACTGTCCCTGCCCGGGCAGTTCTCTCACACCTTTAGTGTTAATACAAAAGGCTTTTCAGCTCGGCCTCGGCCGGCTCCTACTAATACAAAAGGAATCATTAGCGAGAACGACTGGTAATTTACATAACACAGATAACACTTTAGTAGCAAAAGTGGTTAAATTAGCTATTTGTAACTTGTTTCTCCACACTAAAAATTATCAGTTTCTGTTCATAACAGAAGGGACTTTTCAGATTATGTGTATATGGTACTGGATGCCTCAATGGAATGTTCTGTATGTTTGTCTTCCAGTTCATGTTGGTTTTCTGTTCTGTCAGGCATTTGTTTGTTCCTGGTCCTCACTAACCTTCAGTCTACAAAATAACTCACATATTCCTTCTCTTCCCACTCCTGTGCCATCCAGCTGCACATGGGCATGCGAGTTCATCTGTGGTGTAACCAAGTGAGACAAAGCAGAAAACTGCAGCAGCAGCCCCACTGGAGGTTGCAGAGGGCCCCTGGGTGGGATGGTTTGTTACTAAGTTTGTGAAAAATGTGTATTTTATGATTGGCTTTTTGCAAATATTAAAATGAATATTAGTATGTGCTATGTTAGAAAGTTATGCTGTATTAATTTTCTTAAGTAGCATGTTAAATATAGTTTTAGGTTATAACATAATGTTAAAATAGAAACTATGCTATGTAAGATACTTTGTTCTAAGGAGAGGACTCGCACTGAGATAGCAGCCTAAAGGCCAGGGACACCCAAATCTTTCAGAGAAAGAGAATTTGTTGCTCCATTATCAGAAGAAATGAACTTCATCCCACCTCGCTCAGCCATGAAGATGCCATAAGGATTAAGAGGAAGAAGTTGACACTAACCAGACAGAATCCTGTGTTTGAATGGAATTTATGCATCATGGATGAGGTGTATGAATATGCAACAGGCTGTTGTTTTTAAGGGTTAATCCTCTGTTAACGTGTGTCCTTTTTCGGGCTTATTTTGCCCAGAAAAAGGTACCCAGACATCCATAACTCTTTGTTTCTATTGTCTCCTATTGTCCTAAATCCTGATTGTCCAATTTTTTATTACTCTAATGACATGACTATTTTTCTAACCATTTTATTACTGTTAAACTTTTAAAATTTTAAAAACAAGTGATTGGCATGTTTCACAAGTTCATACTCGACACTTGTTCTGAGGACTTGTTTTAGTGGGCTCCAGATAACCTCCCTTAGGAACAGCAAGGATAATCTGCACAGGAGTGTAAGAAAAGGCTGTGATATAAATGAGAGTGAGGTGAAATGTGCTGTAAATACCTGTCCTAACCAAAGAGCAGCTGGCAGTGCTGTATCTCAGGGGGAGGCACACAGAGGGGGATACACAGGGTCCTGCACCAGCACAGGCTCCCTGTGAGGAGGAGATGCTGCCTGCAAACCCTTCCACCAGGGAGGGCAAGGAAGACAAGGAGGAACAGTCCCCAGGCATGGGAGCTGTTTTATGGACAGATGAACATAGGATTTATGTTATGGTATTGTCTGGTGTCTTGTGACAATGTTAAGTGCAGATGTGTTTTAAAAGGAAAAGTAAAATCTTCATCTCCTACCAGAAGTTTGCAGAAATGTGCCTTTTGCTACTGCAATGCTGCCTATAACATAAATAGAGCTCCACGCTTCTCCAAAAGCTCTTTTACAGCCATTTAAACAGACATGATAAACCATTCTTGGTAGTAGATAATAAAGCTTTCTTTGTATTATTCTGAGTGACAAACAAGCAGAAATGAACAAACAGTGCTGCCAGCTAAAGGAAAAACCTGACACTTTTTCATTCGTTCAGTTTGGTTTCATTGCACTAAATTTTCAGATACACATTCCTTTTTTCCAAATAATTTTAAAATTAAATGAGTCCTCCTCAGCATGCAGAAGGTAGGCAGAAATGCCATCCTTCTTTTCTCAGTCCTATGCTATGCAATGTAATTCCTGATCCCTTGGACATAACAATAAGGACCACGGATCTGGAAAAGCAGAGAAGACCTGAGTTGCATTTTTGGATTGTAAGGGATGCTTTATGCATGAAATACAATGAGAAACAGAAAGCAATTTTCCTTTCAAAATGTTGGCACTGTAATATCCAGCTGAGACATGGCTGCACAGGAATGCATGAAAATGAAAACTTAGGAAGAAGGGAATTGAACTAAATAACCAGGCTCCTTCCAGCTATAGCTTTGGAAACATGACTAGTTTCCTAAAAACTGCCTCACCCACTTCTACCCCCTGGCTCAGTGGCCAGAACGTTGTATGACTAGGCAGAGAAATCATCTCTGTAGCTAAATTTAACAAGAGTGCTTTGTAGTGGTGTAATAAGTGAAAATTGTTCTCTCTAGGAAGATGAAGAAGTGGTTTGTTTACCTTGTTTTGTACAAGTGCCTTCCAATAATAGTAATTTCCTTGCAACTTACCCTGTTGGGAAGATACTGTGTACAGGGCACTCCTCAATTGCTTTACCTCTGCCATCAGTAATACATAAAAAAGTGTGGGGGCGAAATTCTATGATGAGCAATCTTTTGCTCGCACCAGTTTGCATGTGCAGCTGGCAAAGATGTGTCTCTATAACATGACACCATTCTTCACCTCTTTAATGTGACCCATTGGTGGTAGGACAGGCACAGGCCAGCCTTGGAACCAGACAGGCTCCTGGCCACTCTTGGGGTGGACAGTGGTCACCCACTTGCACTTCGATGAGAAAATATAAATTTGATTTTTATACCAGCCAGATCAAAACTTTACATTACTGAATTACTTTTCTCACGGCTTTGAGTGCTGTAGGTTGAAAGCCCCCTTGTATTAAATCCACAACTCTTTAGCCTTGTTGTTCAGCATATAAATAAATATAGGGCTGTCTGAATGCTGGGAGCTGTTGTTTCATTCCCTCCCTCAAGGCACTCAGTCCCTGCATGACAAACATAGAAGAAAAATCAAACATTATCACTCCTGCCTGAGATGGCATCATTGGGATTCACAGCAATGAAAAGAACTTTATTTTCTATTACCTAGTCATGGCTGCTGCTATTTCAAATGAACCAGAAATGCTTTTGAATTTCATCCTTCTAAGTTATCACACTTTCCCTGCTGAGCTGAATGTAGTAAAAGCGCTGTTTGTCAAGAGACTGGAGAAACTTTGACATGAAGGTTTCAAAGAGAACACTTTGGGAGATGTCGATCACGAGCACACACCAGAGGCCCCTGGGGCTTTCTCCTCCTCCTGGCTTTATTCCTTAGGTGATTTATCTGCACTTTCTGAACAGGTTTCCAGTCTTCCTTTCAAGAACTGACCAGGATATTCAAGCTTCTCATTTTATGTCTGAGTGAAGACAGTTGTTTTAGTAGGGGGAACGTTTGTCACCTCCTGAAAACCGGAGTACATCCCAGCTGTTTGAATTAGACACTAGATTGAGCTTTTTCAATAACCTGCTCTTTTGGGAAAATGAATTTTTAATATATATAATAGGTGAATATCACTTTCTCCCAAGTGTATCTTCTTTATGGAATAATGTAATTTCTCAGGTTTAAGATTATTATTCTTGAGTCCAAATTACCTTCTCACAACTCAAGGAAATCAATTTATCAGGTCAGATTTTCCACTTGGTCTTCACTGAAGCCCTGCTTGCTTTTGTTAGCAATGTATTTCACCTCTTGCCCTTAATTTAAAGATATTTTGCTTACAGAGACATTTATCTAACAGGGACCTGTAAAGGAAGAAAAAATTTGGTTTACAGATGACTTGATTCCCTCAAGGTATGTGAATCAATCATGTAAATGGCAGTGTGTCCTGCACTTTAGCTTCAATCAATAGGGGATTAAAGTTCTTCTTTCAGTGTGGGGAAAATAAATGCCCATAGTGATACTATTAATAACACCTGGGATTACTAAAACTGTACTGATGCTTTAAAAATCTTGCTTTTTACCGTTTATGTGTCTTGTTTGGTATTTCCACTGTTCATCTCTGCTGGGAAGGTGAGCAGAGATGAGGAACTTTGATTTCTCCTAACTTACTGCCAGGCATTGCTAAAAAAAGTTTATTTCCTACCAGTTCTTTCCCTATCTGCAGTGATTAACCTCTCTTAGAATAGTTTGTTTGAGGTCCACTAAGATCTGTATGGCCAGGGGACAGAGATAGCTCTGGTGCCTCCCCAAAATACCATCTCTGGGGGCAGGCTCTCTCTCTGGGGTGGGATAGTTCTGCTGGAGATGAAGGATGTTTTTCATGCTGGAGATGAAGGATGCTTCCCATGCTGACTGGGGGCCGCCTGGATGCAAACAAAGCAAGTGGAAATGTTCATGCAATGTCATCCTTGTTGGTCAGAGCACTTGGTCCTCTTGCAGAGACAGGACCTATGTTGCCTCATCTCTGTTGGGTCAATGCTGGACATTGACTGCCTCTTCCACAGCATTTCCACAGTCTGGGAGAGCTCCATTCCATTCCCTGCCCGGGGTGAGAGGACTCAAACCTGCATCCCCATCACCTGGATGCGGCATTTTCGGTGGAAGTCGCATGGGAGAGCAAACGTGGGAGGCTTTGCTGGGTGGGGAGGGCAGGTCCCTGGGCCTGCTGCAGAGACATTTCCAGGGTCTAATCTCGGACAGGATACTACAGACAATTCCACAGGCACTCCTTGACAGCATCTAATGGCCTGTCTGACCTTTTACAACCTTTTAGTTTCTGAACAGGGTAGAGTGTCCTTTCCACAAATTGGAGCCTGAGCAGCTTGTAAGGAAATCATGAGCTCAGGCTGTATAGAACAGCCTGTGTTGCCTACCCCACTGTTGATATTTTGCTACTTTTCTTTCTAAAGCTGCATCTGTATCTTCACATGAGGCTGGTACTAAACAAAAAAGAGACAGAAGTAGTGTCTGTTTTTTAAATGTGTAAAATACTCTGCATTCTTTGTTGGGTTTAGCATCTGCTGCCCTAACATTTGCTTCATCTTCTGACAGTCCTCTCAAGTCCTAGGCAAAAAGCCAAATTTACTTATATACATTTTTTGCTGGCCCAGATTTATAATCACATATTTTGTTCTACTGTATGTAGGATTTGAGATAAATAATATATTTCTTCAGAAATGAAATTGATAGAATATTTTATGCAATATGAAACATTATTTCCATATCAGTGTAGTTTTGAGCCAATAAATCCATTGCAGTTGTGAGTTTTAGAATGATCTCCTGCCTGCTTAGATGGTTGTCATTGATTTTGAAACGTGCTTGGTGTGCATGAAATATGATTTTCTAGATTGTGTGGTTTGAACTTTGGATACTTCTGCTTTAATTTAGTGCAGCTCTCAAATGCTTTTGGCAAGGAAGGCAGCCTGCTTCACATAGGTCTGAAACCAGATGCAATTAGGAATGTTTCCCATCAGGACCAGTCTGCCCTGGCTCCTTACACGACTGTTTTTGTACCATCATTCTCTGTGAAAGCTGTTGCAGGGAATTGGTGTCTGTCTTCACTGCAGTCTGTCAGTGACTGGGAATCTTATCAACCTTTTAGCATGTTTTGACTCACCAAAGACAAGATCAGCTTTAGCTAAGCCATCCTGGCAGATGATGATCTAACCTGCTTGTTAGATCATCAATATCTCTGATATCTCTGAGCAATGTGGGCTTTACAATTCTCACAGGCAGTGTTCTGGCCAGAACAGCTCGTGCTGAAATTAAAAATCCAGCATTCTTTTTCCTTCCCCCATTAGACCTATTTCTTTCCTAAATTACCCAAAGCAGCCACCAGCTGAGATCCTGCAAGGGCTGCATGAGGAAGGATGTTCTCTTGTGGCTGTTGTCATCTGCTGTCAGTGTTCTGTGTCCATTGACCCACGGTCTCACTTTTCACAGCATGGCCACAGGCTTGGTTTGGTGCAAAAAATCCATGGTTTATCAGTTTGGTGGGTTGGTTATGGCTGGACTCCAGGTGCCCACCAAAGGTTTTCTGTCACTGCCCTCCTCAGCTGGATGGGATAGAAAATATAACAAAGGCTTGAGGGTCAAGATAAGGGCAGGGAGTGAGGAACACTCTCCAAATACCATCATGCACAAAACAGATTTGTCTTGGGGAAATTAATTTATTACAAATCCGTTCAGAGTAAGATAATGAGAAATTAAAGCTAAATTTTAAAACACCTTCCCCCAGCTTTTCCTTTCTCCACAGGCTCAAATTCACTCCCAGATTCTCTACCTCCTCCCCTGCACTGCACAGGGGACAGGGGATGGGGGCTGTGGTCAGTTCATCACATGTTGTGCAGATTGTGTCCCTGACCAAGACATGTACTGAGGCTCTCCCATTGCCCTTGTGCACCTGGGGTGCTCTCTGCATGTGCAGAAAAGCTTTTTATCCTATAACCTAATATAATACACCACTCAAAACAATCACTTATTTATTTAGTATAATTTAGAAAAGTACATGTTCCATTCCTGGCAAAAGGTGCTGCACCCTCTGTGTTTAATAAATTCGTTTCCCTTACCCTGGTTTTGCAGGACTGTTCTCCCTGTGACATCCTCCTGATCTCCATGGCATTATCTCAGGCAAACAGTTCACCTGTGATCACATTCTCTGCAAGATCTGCTCCTACTACCTGTCAGCCAGCACTTATATGATTACAAATAGTAATCAATATCTTCAGCAGGGTCTGCAGCCTCACATCCTCTGTAGGCTGCATGCTGCTTTTCACAAAGCCCAGGATCATTTTTTGCTTTTTCACACACCAGGACATTGTTGACTCATCTCCAGCTTGTGACTCACCACATCCCCATCCCCTTTTCTGAATTGCTGCTCCCTGGGGCCTTGGTCCATATGGTGTGTTTGTACAGTCAATTCTTCCTGTCCTCCATGTGTTCATATTGAATTACACCCTGCATATTTCAAATGTCAAGATCATCTGCAAATTTGACCTTGTTCTGTAAGGACTTCAAAAAATCACAGTTGCCTGTCTCAAGCACTGCTAAGGCCACAGAAGGACTTTGCAGAATGGAGCAGGAGGGTGGTGCTGGCCTGGATCTGGCACATCCTGGCTGGCGCATCCAGGCAAGGGCTCCCACTGTGTGCACATATTGCTGGTATCACCCCAAGCCATATGTGCTTGAGGTGATACCAGCACGTATGGTATCACCCCATATGTGATAGGGGTGATATCCTATCACCCCCAGGGCCAGATGGCACCTGCTACCATGGGAACCCTCCTCCCCCTTCCCCTCAAATCTGCCTCCGTGGATTCCTGGAACTTGGACAGTAAATTCAGCCACCTGTTGGGAATAAGGTAAAGGTGCTGCTGTTGTCCCACCTCAGGCCCAGGGGGGCACTAATAATGGGCACAATGAAGCCACAAGGGAAGCAACTCAGCAACTGTGCTGAAATCAGCCCTGAGGAGGTGAAAGGTAATTCCAGCAGGAGGGGATTCCCACAACCACTGACTCAAAGAAATTCAGTCAGGAAGAGAGAAAGACTGAGCATGGGGCTAATCAGTGCTAGAAATGAGGGAATAATTTAACCAATAGAACTGTGTAGCAAATAAGCATTAGTTAATTTGTTTGCTAACATGTATAAATTGTGAAAAGTTTTGAACAACCTCGGGATCCCCATCCAGAAGCCCAGGGTGAAGAAGGACCAACAGGATGCTGCTGGATCCACAGGCTGTGGTATCTGTCAGCCTAATCTGTCTCTTTCTCACTCTCTTTCTCTCCTTCCACCCATTTCTAATTTCTTCTGATTTATCTATACCACCTCTAAAATTTACTGTTAAATAAAATCTGTACTATTGACTTTGACATGTGGGCTCATTTGCACCTTAATTCTTGTAGAGGCATCTCTCAGTAATGGGATCATAACAGCTCTCAAAGAGCTCAGCAGTGCCTTCACACCACTTGAAAATTCATTAAATCTTGCAGTTAAACACTGAACAGAAGGATGGGACCACACCCAATGCATTTTTTTTCAAATTGGCAAAGAATTATTGATGTAAATCCTGACTTGTGAACACTGCTAGGGTGAAATGCAGGTGTCTCACTATATCTGCACCTGCTATGTATGATTTTGTTTATACTGCACTTTTTCTTATTTATAATATAGTTGTGCCAATTAAACCGTATGAAATCCAAAACTTCTTTGCTGATGTGTGAAATTCTGTCTGGTTTTGGAAAGAAACTAGGCAGGTTCTGTCATGATTTAATTCTTGGCACATAGGTATTTTTTCTTATCTGACTCCTTATTTTCCAGATTCTTACACGTGGCTGTTCTGATTATTTGATCAAGAAATCTATTGTGCTTTTAAGCCAAGCTGAGAGGTCTGTATTTCCTCCAGGTCCTCTCTGTTTGTCCAGTCCATTATCAGGACTGAGAATGCTTTTGGCCCTCACATTCTGCTGGTAGTTCATCCACTCTTTACAAATTCTCAGCCTTTAACCAACAGACACCAAGGTTAACACCACAGGCCAAATTGTACTGAGAACATCAAAGGTTCAAATGAATTCTTTTTGAACATAGATTGGCATTTGGGATGCCAGAGCATATCTGAACATGTCCATTGTCTGTGGAGTGTCCTGCATCTTCCTGTACCAACAGCTGCAGGTGGGGTGAACATCTCAAGAACATCTGGGATCATTGAATATCCTGAGTGGGAAATGATCCACAAGGATCATCAAGTCCAACACTAAGATTAAGCAGTGCAGCCAAAAGCCCTCTTTTTTTTTTTTTTTTGTCATTGGCATAAAATGTTCCCTGTTTTTAGTAAAAAAGCAAGTCCTCTTTTGAGTTTCTCACTATCATTGGTCAGCAGTGTCCCTCTCCACTGAGAAACTGATCAGCGATTCCCATGGTCTTCCTTGAACTGATAATGTAAATGTGCTTTCCTATTCCTGTTCTTCTGTTTGGAGACCTCATTCTACTTTCCTTTTCCATGGACATAGATAATACTTTTGCTTTAAATGTATTTTCTCTGAGGGCTGCAAACCATCTTTTATTATGTCCTTCAGATTCACCTCCTGTGACATACTACTGGCTCTGTCCCTGAGATTTGCTCAAGACCAAACATGAAAGGTTGTCTATGGAGTGAATTAAAATTCTAGATCTGAAATTGCAAAGAATTTTGTCAGGAGCTACTCTTTGGAAAACAGATATTGGAAGTTGGAGAACTCCCACCACACACAAAATCATAGAATCATTTAGGTTGGAAAAGACCCTTAAGATCCTTGAATCCAGCTGCAAGTGAAGTCCACCACTAACCCATGTCCCTAAGTACCACCTGACATGTCCTTTGAATACCTCCAGGGATGGTGACTCAACCATGGGCAGCCTGTTCCAATGCTCAACAATGCTTTCCATGAAGTGACTTCTCCTGATGTCTGATCTAAATGTCCTTGGGTGCAACTTGAGGACATTTCCTCTTCTGCCATCACTTGTTACTCAGGAAAAGAGACCAACACCCCCATGACTGCTCCCTCCTTTCAGGGTTTGCAGAGAGCAATGAAGTCCCCATGGGCCTCCTTTTCTCCAAGCTCATCACTCCCAATTCCTTCAGCCACTCCTTACCACGCTTGTTCTCCACACACATCCCCAGCTCCATTGTCCTGTTCTCAACTTGCTCCAGCACCTCGATTTTTCTTGCCATGAGGGCCCCAAACTGAACTCAGGATTGGTGGGGAGGCCTCCCCAGTGCTCAGCACAGGGGGACAGTCACCACCCCGGTCCTGCTGGCCACACTGGTGCTGACACAGAAGGCCAGCACCCCCAGGGCCTTTCCCACTGGGCGCTTTCCAGCCACTCTGCCCCCAGCCTGGAACACTGCAGGGCTCGTTGTGACACAAATGTAGGAGCTGGACAACAATTGTGAGATTTCTCCCAGCGCTTATTGAGAGTTTCCTGTGCCTCTTTGTCCTGGCTGGACAGTCTATAACAGACTCCCACCAGGATATCTGCCTTCTTGGACTTCCCCACTTCTTACCCATAAACACTTGAAGCTTTCATCACCATCATCAAGTTTTAAGTAGTAAAACCAGTCCCAAACACACAGGGCTACTCCACTGTCTTGCCCTTCTTGCCTGTCCCTTCTGAAGACCTTACAGCCATGCACTGCAGCTGTGTGACTCATCCAACCATATTTCTGTGATTTCAACTCTGTTTTAGTTTTCCAGTTGCACAGTAGTTTTCAGCTCCTCCTGCTCTTGCCCACACAGCACGCATTGCTGGAGATGCCCTTCAGTTGGGCTACTGTTCCTGCCACCTTTGCTGGGGGGAATCCATGATTCCCATGGGACTGTTCTCAGGTTTTCCCATGGTTTCTAACATACCAACAGCTTTTACTCATTTGATGCCATGTGGGTCTCCATCCCCTTCTCCATGGAGATGGCTGAGGGGTTCCACACATTCTTGCAGAGACATTTAATCTGTGCTTCAGTGTGCCCAGCACAGCCTGGAGCAGCCTGAGGGGCTTCGCTAGAACACTCCCCCAAATGTTGGTGTGCTGCCCCCAGCTTACCTCTGGAGAGCCTGGTTTATCTATTTCCCCTTTCAAACCTAGCTTAAAGCTCTTTCCACCAGCCCTGGTAACTCAACAGTCAATGCCATTGCTCCCTGGTCAAGCTGGCTGAGTTGCAGCCTCATTCTGCACACCATTCCATGAAAACTCCCACAAAACTGCTGCACCTGTTCTCTTGTACTGTTTGTGAGTTCCTGAGTTTCTTGGATCTGTGGCTTGGCCACTGTTGCCCTGGTCCTGCCCAAGTCCCAAGTTCCTGTGACATGTGCTGGGATTTTATGCCAGGTCTCTGTGTTTCCCTGAGATTCCCCCAGCTGAAGAATTCTCTGGAGTGCTCCACTGCAGATCGTGCTGGCACTGGAGCTGCCAGCCTTGGCAACTGAGTTTTCATTTGCTTCTTTCATTTTTCTCCTTTCATTTGCCTCATTTGCTGTCAAAACACAAAGTTTCTGCCAATTCTTTCCATCACTACCTCTCCTAGGCGTTCTCTGATGAAAAATGCCAGCATTAAGATAATTTGCATATTCAGTCCAGTACACCCAATGGACAGCACAGTTCTGTGGGGCAGTTATAAATAATTTTTTTTAAAGTAAATAATGGAATTGGAGTGTTGAAGATTATTGGCATGCCTCTGTTTACTTAAATGACTTCATCATAGAAGAATATCTTAGTAGTTCCAACAATTAAACTGAACCACATTCTCTGCTCCCACTTGTTAAGTAATGCCAAATGTTTTTTGGTATATTTCCAAAATTGAAAGCATATTCTCCATAAAAAATTTATTACTTTAACCTGTCTTTTCAGTTACTCATAACTGTATTGGCTGTAGGCCTGCAGCTGTGAAAACAGCTCAATATTGAAAATCTTTATTTCTTGCAAGCTTCTCCTTTGATCATCATCATGCTGTCTCCATTAATAACTCTTTAGGTTACTGGAACCTGCTCTGAGAATGAAATCAATGACATTCCTCTTTAATTACATCTGAACTTTTCACTTTTCTTTTTGGTGCTTTTTGGTCTCTCCTGGTAGAAGGTAATGATGATTCCAGTTCCACCAAAATCCTTGTCAAGTAAACATTCATGGGCCTTTAAAGAGACTCCTTTCTCTCTGTTAATAGCACAGCATTTCAGCAGTATGGAAATGGCACACATTTATAATAGCATGCACTTAAAGCAGAGAATAGCACAAAAATCAATGTAACATTTGACCAGAATAAACACATGGAATATGATATACCCTGGCCATTTTTAATTTTCATGTTTGGATGATACCTGGTTTTCTGTTGCTTAAGAGAAACTATCACCAACTTTCTGCTATGAAAAAATAAAATGAATACTGTGGTGTTTATACTAAAATTTTAATCTTAAATTTGGTTTATTTTATGCTGTATTTTCTGTTTGTTTTATGATGCCTTTTTTTTTAAATTAACAACACAATATTGCATCAAGAAATTTAATTCTTGTTATCAAAATTTATTAGCCTGCAGTGCTTGGTAAAGCTCTAATGCAATCCAATAATTAAATAGATGCTAAATTCCCATGTGTTTTTTAAGTCAGTAACAAATAAGGACAATTTCCTGAGTCAGGAGTAATTGATCAGGCTGCTCTATTTTACTTTATCAGGAACGTTAGACCAGAAGGGTCATCAGATTCTGCTTCCTGCTATTACAGGTATGCAATTTCTTATCCACATGAACTGCTGATCAGGATCTGTCTCAAAACTTCTCATTGATGTTTACTGGTTGTGAGCCAGAGAGGTGGAAACTCTCTGGATTCTATCTAAACTCTCTGGTTTCTATCTGAATGTATTCATGCCCAGTTTATTTGTCCTGCATTAACCTGGTTTGTCCCCTCTGGAATTGAAAAAATGGAGAAAAATAAGTACTTTTAAATAAAAATCTTTCCCCTTTTTGTCATTATGGTTTGAGCAAGCTTGGTGTGCCCAGATGCCTTTTGCACAGCAGCCCAGCCACTTTACTGTTGATTTCTTCGCCATGCCCAGTTTGGGGTATTGAATGCAGGACCTCACTGTCTCAAGGTACTGCAGGTGAGGGCTCTGCAGGAATAAAGGCACCGAGGTGCTGGGAGATTCAGTGACATTTGTGTTCCATTGTATATTCTGAAAAGTTCTCATCTGTCCTAGAAACCTCTTTGCTTTTCTCACAGATTCAGCAGTGGTGACTCTCAGTTGCCCACGGATGGGCAAATTTGAGGCAGCTTTCCTTCTCACTTGTTCCAAGTTATTATTGCCCTGTATATATCATTCCACCAGCGAACTGACCTGACAGCTAAATGTCACTGATCATTTCCAAACAGCATGCATAAATTTCCACTCTTCCTAACATTATTTTACACATTCTGTAAATATTGTTTATGGCTCTGTCCCTAAGGTAGTTGTCTTTTGCACCATATGCTGTAAATCCCTTTAGGTGCTCCTCCTGTGTCACACCTTTAAATTATTCTGTTGGACTCTGAACCCTTCTCTGGCATAATTTCAATGTGTCTCAGACTTTTGGATGCCAATGTGGATCCTATTTCTGCATGCCAAAGCACTTGCAAGGGCCCGCAGGAAATGTGCTGCTGTACAGAATCCTATTCTATAGTCAGAATATCCATTCAGCAAAAGAAACGGGAGAAATTTCTACTATTTTACTTAATATCCAGATAACAACAACAAAAAGAGCTACATCACATTATACGAACTTGTTGACACAGCCTATGGAAGCAACAAGGTTTAACAGAAGGTTTAGAAACAATTGTGTCATTTAAATAAATTGTGGCTCATCTGCAGTGCTCCAGGATAATTACTTGTTTTTCTGAAGCCAAATATTTTGATGTTTAAATATATATCTAAGAGGGAAGCTTAATGAAAATGTCTGTCTGAAGTAAAAACAAGCAAATAAACCAGCCACTATTAAGAATTAAATTCTTAAAGACTGTAAGAATTTGCTGTGTAGGTAAATAGGTGCTGTACTCACTCCTGTCTCTGTGAAATATGATACTCATTCAAATCAATTATCCTTTTACAGATGTGATGTCATAAAAGGATAATTATTTCATGTTTGGAATTGCATCAGGTAAAACAATCTATTTTAATTGTTTCTATATCAATGAACTGCGGCACATTTTTTTTTCTATCCACAAAACAAATTTAATCATGTCTGCCAAACAAGAACTCATTTGTCACTTGAAAGATGAAATTGTTTATTTTCTCTGTCAGCCAAAACCAAAAACCCAACAAACCGTATATCTGCACGCATATGTTCCTTGAATGTGTAAATGTACCTATTTTAGCCTTTTCTAAAAATTCATCTGCACTGGGGAACAATGTAGGTGATTCTATTTTCTTTCCATTATCTTTCACAGATGTTTGTCCTGGGTGCACAAGGACAGTGCCTGGCAGAGGTTCCTGCTGACTCCTATTTAAAGGCCATTTTAAGCAGGTGAAATTAAAAATCTTTGCCCACAAGGTTGTTTTTGAAAGTCACATATGACACATGAACCATGAAAGATTGCCTTTCATTTTTCTCAGGAGAAATTTATTAAACTGATCAAAGTAATATAAAAGGGAGGGAACATAATGGACAGACAGCGCAGCTGGAGGGAATTTCAGTCAAAACCACAGCAGATATTTTCCCATACACCTGGATGTGGGAGATGCACCCTAAAGCTTTGCTCCAGCTGAGCACAGGGGTGGATGTGGGTTCGCAGAACCACACAGGGCTCCCTTTGCAGACCTCACATTCCAGGGGCAGTGGATTTGCCTTGTCCCCTGCAGCCACAAGCCCCAGCCTGTGCCCTGCAGCCAGCACTGGGTTTGTGGGTGTGCTCATCCAGCCCCAGTGTGCTGGCACTGAGGAGGGAGCACCACACCTCCCCAGTCTGTGCTTTCCAGTCTCCTCTGTGCCCTGACTCCTCTGTTACACCATGGACCAGGTGCTCTGTTTGTGTGTGCAGAGCAGCCGCCCCTACTGGTGCCTTCCTCATCCACACCATAGGAACTGGGTGCTGACAAACCTTTCCCAACCAGTGAAGTGCCAGCTCTGCATCCCTCTGCATACCAAGGCTGCCTTTGTAACTTCCAGCATAGTCCTGGAATGTGGTTCCATGCGGCAGGAAATCCCTAGATTGTTCTCTGTCAAAAATTTGTCCTCTTCCAACTTGTGAAGTCCCCAGCAGTCCTTGGATATCCTTCAACAGATTGCACAGTGCAGGGAACATTCCCTGTGGTATTTTCTGAGACCCCCATCATAGGGAAGAAATTATGAATCTGAATCCATGTTCTTAGAAAGCTAATTTATTATTTTATGATCTATATTATATAAAAGAATACTATACTAAACCTATACAAAGAATACAGAAAGGATACTTACAGAAGGCTAAAAGATAATAATGAAAACTCGTGACTCTTTCTTCAGAGCCCTGATGCAGCTGGGCTGTAATTGGCCAATAAGTAAAAACAATTCACATGAAACCAGTGAAACAAGCACCTGTTAGTAAACAATGTCCAAACCACATTCCAGAGCAGCAAAACACAGGAGAAACAAATCAGATAATTATTGTTTTCATTTTTCTCTGAGACTTCTCATCTTCCCAGGAGAAAAATCCTTGGTGAAGGGATTTTTCCAGAAAATGTGATGGTGACAATCCCCCAAAATGTTTTTTGTGCAGCCACCGTGTTCTGGGGGCTGCCATGATTCACTAGTGTGGCTGCAGGCTGATGTGTACCACCTGCCTTCAAGGTCCAGGGACATTTATTTCCACACAGGCAGCCAGCACGTCTCACCATGTCCCTTCCTCTGTGCCTGTCACCTCCCTGGTGGCACCTGCCATCTCAAATCTCAGCCACTGCGGTGACCCTTATTCCCTCTCAGCCCAAGCCATTTGCAAAAGCCGCCTGCAGGACGGGATCACGTCTGTGCAGAGATGTGAGCTAACCCCATCACTCAGAGCTCAGGGCTCTCTGCTCTGAGGCTCATTGCTCCAGGCTCAGCCTGATTGTCCAACAACAGCTCTCTCCTCTCCCTGCCTGTCACTGATGGAGCTGCCAGCCAAGGCAGGAGCACAGCAACAAACAGCCAGCATTTCCCCCACAATGAGAAAAGTAGGGATCTATTTCCTGGTGCATTTATTTCCTAGGCTTTGGAGTACAATATTCTGATAAAATTCTTATTTATAATAATACATAGCCACTGCTTGGTGAGACAAGGGGGATAGCTGAAATGTATGCAGGGTATTTTGAATCATGTCTTTTCTGATAAGGCTTATATGGCATTTGCAGGGTGCCCCATGGCAGGAAGGAAGGATGAATCTGACTTCATGTTCTCAGAATTTATTATTTTATGATACTATATTATATTAAAGAATGCTAAACTAAACTATACTAAAGAATACAGAAAGGAAACTTACAGAAGGCTAAAAAGATAATAATGAAAACTCATGACTCTCTCCAGAGTCCCAACACAGCCTGGCACTGATTGGCCAATGAGTCAAAATAACAGAAACCCAATGCAACAATCACCTGCGGGGAAAAAAATCTCCAAACACATTCCATAGGAGCAAACCAGAGGAGAACCAAATGAGATAATTATTGTTTTTTTTTTCTCTGAGGCTTCTCAGCTTCCCAGTAGAAAAATCCTGGGAGAAGGGATTTTTCCAGAAAATGTGAGTGCCACAGGCTTAGATCTCTGGAGCAGAAGGCAGAGCTCTGCAGCATGTCTCTCATGATTCTTTGTGCATTGATAGCTGGGTAATTGAGAAAACAAGGGCAATTCAGACTGATTCACACTGGATTTGCCTGTGCTGGCTGAAGATATTGCCTGCCTAGATGATAAACTCTTCAGCTGTTGCAGCTAAATCAGAGAGGATTGTGACTCTGATTTGTCAGCCTGCCCAGTTTGCAACCTGATGTTTCAATGTAAACTCAGACTGATAGTGGTTTGCATTTACTGGCAATGATGAAATCAGCACCTCACCTAATCAGTGATCTGGCAGGGACATTTTTGGATGGCAGGCTTTTAAATCACCCTGTCCTGAAGGGCCAAATCTTGTGAAAAGGGGGGTTTTAAGGACAGGACTGTTACATCTGACTCTGACTTCACAAGCTCATCTTCATCAGCCCTTTGGATTTCAGTGGACTAAAGAAAAACAGCTGACCTGTGGTATTGTGAAAAATATTTTTCCTTGGCTCATTTTCTTTGCATATATCTCTTGATCTCATTGGAGATCTTGTCAAAAGAATTCACTGGAGAAGACTTACCAAGCAGGTAAAAAAACCCCCATGGATAATTAATACCCAATTAGTTTGATGCCAGCTATACCTAAAACTTTAGAATAAATTATTATAGAAAATATTGAAATACAGATAAATGAGTTATTATTCTACAAGTCTTTGTCAAAAAAATCACAGAATAATCTGAAATCTTTTTTGCTAAGATATGAGATTTTCTAAATTCATCAGTGCATTTTTGTCTTGACATTTAAGAAATTATTACTTAATTGAACTGGATATCAGAGGAACTGTGAGATAACTGGAGATAAGAAAATACAAAACCATTATGAGACTTCATCTGGAATAGTATGGGAATTCTGGTTTTCCATACCTGAGAAAAAGAAATACAAAATGAAGGAGGGAGAACAAAGTATAAGCAGTATAAAAGAAATTTATTTTACTGGACGAAACAAAAAGAGCCTAATTTATTTCAAACAAAATTTATTTTATAACAAAAAAACCCCAAACAACAACAACAACAACAACAAACAACAACAACAACAACAACAAACAACAACAACAACTAAAAAAATCCAAAAAAATTTCCAAAAACAAGAATGCATTTGTGATAGGTATGTGTCTCCATCTAGGTGGAGAAGAATGGCAGGTCCCCTTCCCCTTCAGTGGTGCATGCCTTGTAGGGAGATCCAGTTTGATGCCAAGAAATTTGAAAATAAAGTATTGCAAACCATTATGGGGAAAAAAAATCAGTTGTGCAAAGGCCAAAATGCTTCATTGCCCTTTGAAAGCTCCTGAACTAGCACATTACATATGGACATTTTTCCATTGGAGGAGATGAGGGAGATCAAATGAAAAGTGGGACCTCAGCTGCTCAGATTTTCACCGCATGGGAATGCAGAGGGATGTGTCTGCCATCACTCATTCTGCCTGGAATCTTTCTTGCACACCTGGGCTGTGCCATGTCCTGCAGATTGTCCCAGGCACAGGCTGAGGGCCAGCAGCATCCAGGGAACCTCCCAGCAGCATCCAGGGAACCTTCCAGCAGCATCCAGGGAACCTCCCAACAGCATCCCAGAATCCTCCCAGCATCATCCAGGGAACTTTCCCAGCAGCATCCAGGGAACCTCCCAGCAGCATCCAGGGAACTTTCCCAGCAGCATCCAGGGAACCTCCCAGCAGCATCCAGGAACCTCCCAGCAGCATCCAGGGAACCTCCCAGCAGCATCCAGGGAACCTCCCAGCAGCATCCAGGGAACTTTCCCAGCAGCATCCCAGGATCCTCCCAGCAGCATCCAAGGATCCTCCCAGCAGCATCCAAGGAACTTTCCCAGCAGCATCCAGGGAACCTCCCAGCAGCATCCAGGGAACTTTCCCAGCAGCATCCGGGGAACCTCCCAGCAGCATCCAGGGAACATCCCAGCAGCATCCAGGGAACCTCCCAGCAGCATCCAGGGAACTTTCCCAGCAGCATCCGGGGAACTTTCCCAGCAGCATCCAAGGATCCTCCCAGCAGCATCCAAGGATCCTCCCAGCAGCATCCAAGGATCCTCCCAGCAGCATCCAGGGAACTTTCCCAGCAGCATCCAGGGAACCTCCCAGCAGCTTCCAAGGAACCTCCCAGCAGCATCTGGGGAACTTTCCCAGCAGCATCCAAGGATCCTCCTAGCAGCATCCAGGGAACCTCCCAGCAGCATCCAGGGAACTTTCCCAGCAGCATCCAAGGATCCTCCCAGCAGCATCCAGGGAACCTCCCAGCCGCATTCAGGGAAGCATCCAAGGATCCTCCCAGCAGCAAGGATCCCAGCAGGATCCTCCCAGCAGCAGGGAACCTCCAGCAGCATCCAAGGAACCTCCCAGCAGCATCCAAGGATCCTCCCAGCAGGATCCGGGGAACTTTCCCAGCAGCATCCAAGGATCCTCCCAGCAGCATCCAAGGATCCTCCCAGCAGCATCCAGGGAACCTCCCAGCAGCATCCAAGGAACCTCCCAGCAGCATCCAAGGAACCTCCCAGCAGCATCTGGGGAACTTTCCCAGCAGCATCCAAGGATCCTCCCAGCAGCATCCAAGGATCCTCCCAGCAGCATCCAAGGATCCTCCCAGCAGCATCCAAGGATACTCCCAGCAGCAGATTCCTGACAGCCCCATGGCAGCACAGGCAAGACAGAGGAAGGGCCCAGTGCTCTGCACTCAGCCCCAGTGTGCTGAACTAAAACTCCTGAGCTGTTGAGTCCATGATCAGGCTCGTGGGGGGAGGATGGATTTTCCTATCAGAGTCTGGAGTGAAAGAAGGGATTTAATAAAAATATCTACGCTTGTATGTCATTCAAGCTCTATGAAGAAAACCATGCCTTGTTTATCTGTTGGTTAAACAGCTGTTACAGACTGTACCTGCTTCAAAGAGGATTCACGAGAGACAGCAATCAATAAATGCTTGTGAAGACATTTGATGCTTGAAAATGGAAAACGCTATTTTCACCAGGCTTATACAACAATTCAGTTACGGTTTTGGAGAGACAGAGGGACAAGAGCAGACAGATTTAATCAAGACTGAGGTTCTTTGGCATGATTACACTGAGACCTAGCTAAAAATAACTATAAGCTAAGAAAGAACTGATTTAAATTGTTATCTTTCAGACTTACTCTAAGTACATGATGTAGAAATTATAAAAAAAGTATTGAAAAAGATAAATAAGATAGGCAAGGGCCCTTCAGTCAGATCAGCTGTTTCTGTGTTTAGGCTAATGGAAGCAGCATATCAGGTTAGAAAGGCACAGTCACAAAACTAATGAAAATTTAGAAGGATGATAAATGTGTTTTGATACCAGCCTAAGACTGAGGTGTCCCTGAAGAGCTTATTTCAGAGATAAGCGCAGGACAAAATTCAATTCCATGAAATTGCAGTGAAGGCAAGATTGAAAGTCACCTAAATTAAGACTGAATTTAGACTAATGTTCTGCAAAATTTGTGTGCCAACATCTCAGACCACTGCTCCAAAGCTGCCATTCTCTTGATACTCTCCTTATTGTCCAATGTCTGTGTGTGCCTTGGTCAGCCCCAGAGTTCCATACGTACACAAACATTGCCCATCTCTGCCGTCACCCATTCAAACCAGGCTGGTGCCCATGCCACTCTCAAGATCTCTTGGCATTCAGATTTGGGCACCAATGTCTCATTCCACCCAAAAGCCTGGAGAACTTGGCCTGTGGTGTATTTGCAGGAGCCCACTGCCATGCACAGATCCGTAGGGTTGGCAGACCACAGATGTTCAAACCCATGACAGAAGAAGTCAGGACCTAAAAAGCAGAAATTGAACTTTCCCAGATGTGGGGAGTTCTGAGCCTGTGTCACTCCTGTCCCCAGCCAAGAACTTGTACTCCATCCCTCCAGATGCACAAGTCAGATCTCAAGATTTGTGAGACCAGGAGAAGAACAGAAAAACAACAGCCTGACTCTACTCTGAGAAAAGCAGGGGAGGGTTCTGACTGGGCTAATAAACATAGCTGAAGGACAGAGAAAAGGTAATTTTTATTTGGTCCTGAGCATTACTATAGCAACAGTTTAGTATTTGGAAAGTGCACTGTGCCCTTATGCATGAAAAGGATCTGTCAGTCCAGCCTTTCTTGACATTAAAGTCTGTTTTCCATGTGCAGAACTGCTTAAAGATGCCTCTCTCCATGTGCTATTCCATAATTCTCCTAAAAAAGGAAAAAAATTTGTTTTGAATATATTGGAACACCTACTCCCATGATTAAATGCAATGAAGAAACCATTGAATACAATGATTTGCTAGCAGGAGACTCATATATCTTTAAATCAATAGAGTTGCATTTGCTTGCTGTGATGAGCCCACAGCCCACCTTTGGCTGGCAGAGGCTGAATCAGCTGGCTGGCTGGAAGAATTATGAAGAATATATTACAAAAACATCAAAAAGAGCAAATCTGTTTCGTCAGGCATTTTGAGCATAAATCCTGTGCTGAGCAGTACATGAAGACCACACTGCAATCAATCTCCTGCCCAACATCTTAGCCTGTTTCCTGTGTCTCTTTTGGGCACGTGCAGTCTCACCAGGATGCTGAATCTGGCCCTGGTTCTGCCCTCTTGCCTGTTCCATCTCTTGGCTTTGTCACTGTGGTGACACCATTAACTTGCTGCTTTGTCATAATGTGGCATCTTCCCCTTTCCTGCCCTTTCAAAGCACTGCTGCTCATGTCATCCTCCCTCTCTTCCAGCTGCTTTTGCCATTCACTGGCCTAGGGTACAGGCAGCAGAAACTTGTTGAAAATGTTTCACAGCCTACATTTTTGTCTCCTTTTCTTTCTCATCTTCCTTATCCTCAGTGGGGCTTTGGCATCAGCTCAAGTGCTTTGTGCCTTCAAGTGAGCTCCTCTGTGCCTCCTCTGTTTTTCCCCTGGCATTAGTGAGAAAAAAAAAAAAATACCCAGACCAGTTTGAAATATGTTATGATTCTCCTTGAAACCCCTGCCTCAAACACCTGTTTGCTCTGTGATTGGGGCTCCTGTCCTTCCTCTCCTGGAACCACTGGATTATCACTTTCACCAATGATGTGTGCTGGTTTCCTTGTGCTTTCCTTGCCTGTTCTATTTGTATCCCATTTTACATTTACCCTGTGAGTTTTGCAAGGGGGACAGCTTCCCCATGCCATGTTCACAGAGTGTTTAACTCCAGGAGGAGGGTGGGACAGAGCTGCTGTCCAACTAAATTAATACAGGCAGCTGTTTGGTCTTTAAATTAAGGCAGGATCCATCTTCATCTATAATTTCTCCATGTTACTTGACAAGGTAGCAATATTGCACCCTGCTATGCTGAATGACATCAAAGCCACTGTTGGGAAACACACTCAGATTGGTTTGAAAAACCCAGAGAGAGAAAGTTATCAAGCATTTCTCTTGGCTTCAGCAGAAATTTCTGCAGCTGTTATTTTTTAGAAAAAAAACTTTCCAGGCTGGATATTTTAAGTTTCAGCTTTTGGCCCTCTTATTCTAATTATGTCTTCATTAGGAACATGAAAGAACTGCTGAGACTCCAGTATATTCTACAGAGACCATCAGGTCACTTTTCCACCGTATCCTGAACCTTCAAGAGTATAAGTACCAGTTGTAAGTACCACACCAGTGAAATACCTAATAATGGTGATGGAATCCATTATTCACAAAAGAGACAAAACACACAAAGTGCAAAATATAGAATCAAAACCAAAGGCTTGAGTAGAGACCAAGACATTTCATAAACTGAAAAATGAAGGCTTGAGCATAGCCTAAGACACTTCATAGGCTGGGACATATTTGCTCTTGATTCCTTTGTATTGGCTTTTTATCTCAAAGAAGGCAGATGACAAATTGTCAAGTGATTTTTCATAAGCCATTAGAACATGGCTTCCCTCCCTGTCTCCTCCTCCTCCTTTGTACATTTAGATCCTTTCCTTTTAATATTTGCAAGTTTACAGTTTTGAAAGGTCAAAATGCAAACCACAAAGCTTTTGCTCTCTGCAGCCTTCTGGCCTCCTTCTTACTGTTTATACATTGCAGTTGAACTTGGGGACATCAGTCATCTTTGATGTCGGACAAACCCATTTCAGAAGGTGCTCCTGCCCTAAAAGATTTGCACTGAATAGATGAAGCTTTGGAGAGAAAGAGGATAAAGCACAGGGACTTACCCCAAGTCAGTGGGCAGTCAAAGGGCAGGCCTGGGAAGGAATTTTTATCTCAGTGATGCTTTAGTCACTGATTTTCCTGTGCACTAGTGTCCTTTTTTTAGGACAAAGATTGTTGTGACTGAGAAATTGGGTGTTTCTCTAACCTGCCAAAGGCCAACCAGTACATAAAGGGACCACTGGGGTGAACCAATGGAGTTTAATAATGTCTCAGTGTACCTGTACACCTGGAGAGCATTTTTAAACTGATGGTCAGATCCAGGTTTCCTGGTATGAAATAAGGCTGAAACTTATGTTCCTCTTCTTCTCCCCACATCAATAGACCCCCCCATTGCTACTCCCCCATCGCAGCACTCAAACCTGAGCACATTGTGGGGCCCAGGCACCCCCCACCCTTTGGCAGCTGCCTGGGTGCAATGCTGGCAGCATCAGGGTGCTCCTTTTTCATCCTCCCTGTGATAGGAACAGAGGTGAGGAGTTCAGCACTCTCCCTCACCTCCACTGACATCAGTGCTGTGTCAGCCCTGATGGTATTAGAACAATCTTTTAAAAGCAGTTCATCTTATTACTGAGCTGTGCTCTCCCTGAAGGCCATGGACAAATGTTAAAGTCTGGAAGTGCGTGTGATGTCACGGAAGAAATATGAAACGGCAGCTGAACCGCTGCCTGCTGCAAGGGCAAATTCTGGTTAATGCTTCCTATTAACTCCTCACTCCTTCTGTCATCCTGCTCTCGTGGCAGGGAGAATCTAAAGGAAATGGCTCTCTCATCTTCTGCTCAAAATTGCCATTTCCCCAGGATTTGCTAGAGGTCTAATTAAAGCAGAATAAATGTATTTTGCATTTCTCACCCAAGAGGGCAGTTTAGATCAGAATCAGTGGAATGAATACAGCATGTTTCTGATGGAGTTTTGAGCATAAATGAAAGGGATACTTTGAATGATGATGACAAATGTACTTCAAATGAAGAATGAATACTGCTCATAACACTAGGAATATAAAAATCCATATTATTAGAACAAATGCTTTGGTAATATTAGTCACTTCTGTGTCTAAATCTCTGTTAGAATACACAGAAGGAACAGACAAATATTTATGCTGATATTTAGTACTTAGTACTGCTGTGGCTGTAATTTATATTCCCCCATAATCATGTCACAGTGCCACTCTGTGCTTTGTGTTGTTCCATTTTCACTTGTGATTTTAATGTCCCTGAAGCAACACTTCATGGGGAAACCCCTTCTAGCCAAGAAAACAACTTTTCTCAAATCTCTGTGGTGCTCTCTAAAATACAAATAACAACACTAATAAGACCCAGAAGCTTCTGTATTGAACAATGCACAACTAGCTTGTGAGAAATGCTTTCTTCACAGGGGACCTTATGTTCTTAAACAAGACTCAACCCGTGATTTTTGCAGACAAGCAGGGGAAGCCATAGTTAACTGAGATGTGGTTATGAAATCTGTTTATAAATGTGATTTGTAAACATGTCACATTTTTACAGACAGAAGAAAGCCAAAAAATCTTCTTGAGATCACAAGCCTTACTATGCAGCAGCCTTTGTGCTCTTGCTCCAGGATCAATCGGAGATCCATGTCCTGTTGACAGGCTCTGCACTGGATTTTCTCCCCAGACAGCTGCAGGGTGACATCTGCAGAGGTTCTTAAAGATGGATGAGATGTTTAACCAAATCACTCATTCCCATCCTCTTTCTTGGAGCTCCCACAGCTTTCTCTTGATTATGCATTTGGAAGCACATCCTTGACACCCTCAGCTAACTCTCCTTGCTTCTAGCAGCCAAAATGACCAGTGAAGCACATACCTCTGGTAACAATTAGAGAATGGCTTGGAAAGGACCCTGAAGATCATTTAGCTCCAGTCCCCCTCCATAGACAGGGATACCTTCCACTACACCAGGCTGATGATTGTGTTGGTGGCATTGAACAGGACACAGAGTTGTGGAAAATGCTAAAACACTTGGGGTTGTTCAGCCTGGCTGCAGTAGTTTTTAAATAGCCTTTTGGCCCACAGCTGTATTTCATGTATTTCAGTTTCTTTAGAAACAAAGATAGCACCCTGCTTTGCAGTACTGTTATGTCACCCTACAGAAGACAGTATTTTAACCATTGCTATTAATACTTTAAATGTATTATTATTATTGAGGGCTTGCCCCATACTTGCCTGCAAACTATAGATGTCTGCCAGACTAACTCCATTTTCTTCATTTAATAAAGTGTTGTAATAGTTTCCTTGAGCATCCTTTTTTTTTGTCAGATTTTCAATGTGTTATTGCTGTTTACTATGAGCAGGGTCATTGGTGGTATCTTGATTCCTTGTGATAATGAAGAAATTGGCTTACACAGTGAATAGCTGTTCCTTTGCCATCAAGTTTATGCTAACGTTCACAGTATCAATTAAACCAAAATTGAGGATCAAATATGTGACAATAACTGGAGGGGCTGAAATAATTGCAAGGGTGAGGTCATGGTGATCAAGCTTCCAAATACATTTTACAGAGTGCTGATGTGAAGTCTGCAGGTTATTTCTCCTTCCTTCAGGTGTCAGAACTCATTTAGGCTTTAGACACTGCCGTAAAAGGCAATCAGCTCTTCCCTTCCAATCTCCAAAATCATTTTAGCACAGGTAATATCAACAGAGTCACATCATTTAGAGCCTCCTCCTGCTGCCGTGCAGCTGCTCAGGCAGTTAATTACAATATGTTCCTGGGATGAGAGGCTGAGCAGGCACTGCATTTCCCTGCTCCATTAAAACCAGCTCAGCCAAATTAGGCTGATAGGATAATGGGGATGTTTTGTGCAATTCCTTCTACTCCCAGCAACAAGGATGGTGCCAGATATTGCTCTCTTTGTGTAAATTGTATACCTGGTGTTTGTTTCCTAGGAATAAGTAATGGCTATATTCTTTCATCTTATACCCACTTGCTAAAGGACATTTTTCTAAGGACTTATAAATTAATACATCATCTACTCATGCAAAATAACAATATATCTACTGTCAAACTTTGATTTAGCAGTGAGGAGAGGTAGGAGCTTGAAATATTTTTCTTAGGAAAGTACAGGAAACAAAGCACTCCACGAGAATGGGTGCCTTACATGATATATGTCATTCATGCACCTTCATCATTTCAAGTAGAAATGTTCTAAGTTTATGCTTAGAATTCTTCTCTATCACCTTCAAGAGTTTTTAAGACTGGAAATTCAAATTACTTTAATAGCACTGATTTGTCCATTGTTGATTCATTTGGAGTGGATTGGGGACCCAAAGATGGGATTTACCTCATCTTTCTCTCTGAAAAACTGTCATCTACATTCAGTGTGAAATAATTAGGGGAACAAAACACCCTTCAGGGAAGGCTAGCTTAGGAAAAGAAGTACCTCTGAATATCAAAAGAGTTCCCAAACCACCTTGAGACAGATGAGCCAAATGTGAGGCACTAATGTCAAAAAGTATGAATTCAGGACAAAGATGCCCTTTTTTGTGACCTTTTTTTTGAACCTATCCATTAATAAACTTTACCTGATTAACAGAAAAATGTAAAATTCAGATAAAATAATGTTAGTTATTGTAGCTGGATTTTTTTGGTGGTTTCATTTTTGCTTTTTTTCAGGCTGTACTTCCTTTCTGTTTTTCATAGTAGCAAATGGGGACTTTGGCACTCCCTCTCATCATCCTCTTGGCTGAGAACAGAGCAGAGTAAACAGGGGAGTGTGGGTTATGGTTTAGCCTGTCCCTTTAGGCATCTCTCTGGCAGGATAATGAGTGGTCAGTGTGGGTGGCTCTCATGTGTGGTGTTAAGGAGAGAAAAGTGCTGTGTTATCCTTCACAAGTTGGTTTTGGGTCTCATCTCTGGGACATCTGCAACAAGCTTAGTAGAACCTAAACTGGAGATATCCCAATCAAGACCCAAACAATGAACAAGGTGATGAAGTCTGACTTCTGCAGCGGCACCACTGGATAGAGCAGTCCAGGCCCCTCTGCGGGGGGAGCACTGGAGGCATATTTTGATGTAAACTTTAAACTTCACACCTGCAATTTCAGAGTTTCATGGTCAAATTCCAAGCCAGAAATAAGCCCTGTCTGTTCCTTTATCAACCATACTGCAATGAAGATGACAGATAGTGTGAGGTTATTACTTTTAAATGGCCACGGAGGGAACTAGGAATCCCTTGCTTTGGTGTTAGCAGGAGTTGTGTTCTAAAGATAAGTGAATGAAGCAATTGCTGAGAAAAGTAAGACATTATTCCATATATCATCCATTGCAGACATACATATTATCTATGATAAATGGATAAACCAGGAGGGATTTACATTTTTAAAAAATGCCTATTGTTCTGTAGCAGCATGGGGGTGAGTTTTTATGAACAGACATACATGTGATTCCAGTGAGTGCAGCTTTATTGTATTCAGAACTGCTGAAAATAATTACCCACAATATCAATTGCCCTTCTGGAGCTTAAGAAGCAGGTTGAGAGCAATGGTGTTATTAAGAATAATTTCAGAGCAGTAAATATAGCTATCTAATCATCTATAATGGCAGGCTAGACATCTAAATTTGACTGAAATGAAGAAATATATCACTACACATTCTATTTCAGTGAAAATATGCATACATCTATCCTGCCTGCAGCAAATGTGAGGTACAAAAAATATTTCTCAAAACACATAGTTCCTTTAGAGATCGGTTCCTAACCCTCACTCTTTAGTCCAAAGTATTAAAACTAAAACACTACATAAAATTTTAGCATCTACTCTCTTATGTGTCGTGATTTACTAAAGGGTTGGAATACTTTAAATACATTTTGTATAAATATAAAAGTTATTCTGAATCAAAGGCTATGATCTGGAATACAATGAGGCTCTCACTGATGGTTCAGTTGTTAAATTATAAGGTCGTAGAGATTCTGTTGGCATTCAGTAGTGAGTCCAATCAAACACAGGCAGTATTTGTCTGTCTGTACAGCAGTATTTGTGGAGCTGCACCAACAGATGGAACTGCTGCTCCCAGCTCTGGAGCATGAAAGGTTCATACCCCCCTGGCAGCAAAGCATATGGTCTAATAAATATGAACAGGGTCAACACTTAACTCTGGGCTCTTGGGATATTTTGTACTCACCTAATGCCCTTCTGGGAGAAAACCTTAAGGGATGTGGCCAACATATATATAAATATCAACATAACTATTCATATTCTACTTGGCACGTGCTGTAATGCTGCATATTTTTAGTATGTGAAGGCTGCAGATTTTAACAGGTTTATGATGATACATTAAGAAATGAGAGCAGTAATAGTGGGTGAGAGACTGAGCATGACCCAGCAATGTGCACTTGCAGCCCAAGAAGCCAAAGGTGTCCTGGACTGCATCCAAAGCCCTGTGGGCAGCAGGGGAAGGAGGGGATCCTGCCCCTCTGCTCTGGTGAGGCCCCACCTGCAGTGCTGCATCCAGCTCTGGGGTCCCAGCACAGGAAGGGCCTCAACCTGTTGGAGCAAGTCAAGAGGAGACCATAGAAAAAAGAGCACCTCTCCTATGAGAAAAGGCTGAGAGAATTGGGATTGTTCAGTCTGAAGAAGAGAAGTCCCTGGGGATCACATAATTGCAGCTTTCCAGTACCTGAAGGAACCTACAGGAATGATGGAGAGGGACTTTTTGCAAGAGCCTGGAGTGACAGGACAAGGGGGAAAGCTTCAGACTGAAAGAGGAAAGGTTTAAATTAAATATTAGATTAAATATTAGGAGGAAATTATTGTGAGAGGTGGTGTGGCACTGGAACATATTGCCCAGAGAATTTGTGGCTGCCACATCCTTGGGAGTGTTCAAGGCCAGGTTGGATGGGGCTTTGAACAACAACCTGGTCTAGTGGAAGGTGTCCCTGCCCATGGCAGGGGGTTGGGACATGGTGATCTTTAAGGTCCCTTTCAACCCAAACTGTCCTGTGATTCCATAATTCCCCAGTTCCATGATTCTATGGATAAAAAGTGTCTGAGGCTGAGCTTGTCAAAAGTTTTGCAAATTTTGTTTTTTTGCGGGAATCTCAGGTATCACTGTCTGCATCAAGACTGACTGTGAGCACACCCAGGGCTCTGGGGGTTCAGTGCCAGGCACTGGCCTGCATCTCTTGGGAGCTGCAAGACAGAGCTCACCCTAACAGGAGAACTGGCTGCACACCAGAGCAGGTTTGGTGAGATATTTTAGATTCACATTTGCTTTTGTGAATGTATCTTAATAGATTAATATACTTTTAAGATGAAAACTAAAGTATCAAATAGGTTAAATAAATTACTCCTACAGGGAATACCAGTGTCAGATGAAACTCTCAAGTGCTGGTTACCCATTTCCATGTGAGGTCACCTCTCTGCTCACATTCATTACTCATCTAAAAATGCCTCACTGGATGATTTTGATTCAGAAGGGTTTGTAGTGAGTAATCTTTTCCCAGTCCACTCCCAAATTATGGTTTATCTTAGGTGCTTCTATGTATTTTCTCAGCTGGGTGTGATTTATTAAGTGCAGCAGGAGACTCTCTATGACTGATCCAGTTTATCAATATCTCATTTTCCACAGGCCAGTGTTTGCTTTACAACCTTTGTCAGGGTCTAGTAAAAATGCACTTATTGATGAACCTTATTAGAGAGATACCAGGTGGTTGGCACAGGTGTCTTCTGGGCATCAGGTAACCCATTATTAATGTTAGATGTGTTCATAATTTCTACTAATTTATTTTTCAAGTAGTCATATGGCAGTAAGTTATTACCCAAAGGACCTTCACTACACAGGGCATGCAGTAAAAAAGGTGAGCAGTGAAGAGCTTAGGCTTGCTCTTGTAAATACACTTGACCCTCCCAGATGACATTTGACACTCTCTCAATTTAAAAATAAACTACTGTGTTAATTCATATCTCTATGGCTTTTCTTGCTTTTCTGAGCTTGGAAAGTTTTTGTGTATTAGTTTCCATCTGACAAGGAAAAGAGGTGAGAAAACATGTATCAGAAAATCAGCATCAGTCACAGCTTTTCAGGGTGGTTTTAGATTTTTTCTCCTTAACACTTTCAAGGTGGTATCACCAGCCATGCTAACTAGTAAATGTACTATGAGAAGAAATTTAGCACAGAGAACATTAGCATCATCACTGATAGTAATTAAAAAGCAAATTAAAAAAATGAAACAAAAACCCCAAAACAACACAAACCCCTATCCTCCAATGATTAGAGCTGTTTTTCTTATGTAATTAAACCAACCAGCTGATTAGCATTAACCACACTACACATTCTAATGACCCAATTTATTTTAAACTACAGATTCAATCAGATCTGATAAGGCTGCTGTTTCCTAATTCTAAAATAATCCCTAATTTAAAACAGCCTTCTAGGCTTTGGCTGCCACATTGAACCATGTCCCATTACAATTGGACTTACTCAGCAGACCAGTCCAGTCCATCATGGAGAAATTCAGGAAGAGAATTTGCAAGCTTTTGACTCCATATGTTCTTTATGGGAATTTGATGAATTTATTTTAATTTAAATCTGTCTAAGGACTGATATTCAAAACTCTTAAGAAAAATGAACTCTTTCCCTTATGCTAGAGATTGTTCAGTCTCCCTAGGGCCGCATCTGGCAGATAATACAGTATGTTGTGCTGAAAAGCAGCTCAGACATTTTTAAAAAGAAAAGTGTGATTACAAAGGCAAAGCTTAGAAGATGCTGTCTTTTGACACAGAATTTAAACTTTTAGCTCTTAACATCAGTCAGGTTTCTTGGCCCTCATTGGCTTTAGAACTTCAATGAAGGAACCATAGATGCCTTCCCAGAAGTTTTGCAATTGCCCAGAAAGTGACCATGCTCACATGATGGCGACTCCCCCAAAGCAATGAACTCGTGCTCTGAGCCTCCAGATCCAGCCCAGGTGGCAGCAAAACCTGGGCCAAGGGGTTCTTGAGATCAAAGCAGAGCATGTTCACACCCTCACATCCAGTGATCCACACACTGGATGGAGTCACTGGCTGCCACACTGGGGTCTCCCTTTCCAGAGAATTTCAGTGCTCATCAGTGATCCTTGTTAGGAGATAATTTTTAATTTAAATTAAATAAGCTCAGGTTATCTTCAAAGTGGAAGGTCATTTGCTGTGATCAGATGAGATGGCAGACACTTGCCTTCCAGAAGAACTCCATTAAGTGAAAAGCAACTGCTCATTAGTGAGGAATTAAGCTCAAAACACTAAAAATCTGCATCCTGGGATTGATTCTGGACACACTTAGTACACAGATTAATTTAAATGTTTGCTGCATCTAATCTTTCCTTATTTGCATCTGGATGTTCCATAAAGCAAATTACCTCAGCTATGAAATGATCAAGCACTAGAGATTCAAACTATATATAACTTCTATGCAAGAGCATTAGAACATGACATTAATCTCCTTTCTAATTTCCTAAGCTCCCATTTTGTCATACAAGGTGACATCCCTCACAGCAACTGGATGATTTATATTGTGGAGGGTATTCTTAACTATCTTTAATATTGGTCCAACAGCTCATCCATCTTGAAAAAAATTATGTATGCAAGATTATTTATTCAGGACAGGCAACGAATCATTAAAAAAGGTCTTATTTCTGAATAAACACAGCATATTTATCTTTGTCTCTCTGGTACCAAGTGAATTACATGTGTCCATTTATGAGTATGTGCAACCCTCCCAAAACAGACTGACTTTGAAGTCTTATGGTGAAATACCTCTCTAAAATAGAAAAAGGCCTTGAAAAATGAAACAAAAGGGAACTTATTGTCTCATTTTCACAGTATAAAAATTGATAAAAGTACACAAGGTCAGAATTAGCAAAATAATCCTATTCCAGACTTACAGTGTCAAGGATTTTTATGCTGGTTGCATGAAAGGCATCATTATGGTTTATCCTCATCCATCTATTAATATCTTTCTGCGTAGTAATTAACTTCCTCATAACACTGTGTTTTTGATAGACTTGAAACTTTATTTGTTATTTCTCCCAAAATTTATAAACAAGTTGACAAGCGCAATTGCCTTAAGTTCTTGCTTAAGTGTAGGAATGAATGAGGTTGTCTGTGCAGTCCAGGGACCAGGAGTTTTGTGGGATCTGACTGGGTTGCCTGTTTTCTCTGAGAAAGCATCACTGTCACTTCCTAGGGCTGCAAGTGGTCTGGGTGGAGAGGGGAAGGATGACGGAACTCTTGTATTTCTTGGCTTTAAACTGGCAAGGGGAGGGTAGAACCAGATCATTTTTAAGGTTCCTTCCAACATGAGCCATTCTATGATTCTATAAAATACTCTCTTCTGTAACACAGGAACGTGAGAGGGAAATGAGGGGCTGCAGTGAAAGACTTGGGGTGGTGGGAGCAAGATGTTTCCTCCCAGTTAAACATTGAGCTGCTGTTTAATGCTAGCTGGGTATCTCTTCTGGGGCTCACACTAATCAGGCTCATTCAGGACCTCTCTTCTACTTTTGATGATGTTGTGCAAGGTGGCATCAAAAAAAAAAACACCAAACCCTTGTAAAGGCTTCATAAATGGTATCTGCTGCTTCTTTCCCAGCCCAGGCATCTTAGCAGTCACAAAATGTAACAGGTTGCTCTGATATGACATGCCAATACACTTGCTGCTTCACTTCCTTCTAGATGTTCACAGACAGTTTGGTCACCTTTTATGCTGTTTTTTACCTACTACCATGTGCTTTCAACCAGGTCCCCCACAGCTGACAGCCTCTGTAGTTTGAATTCCTCCACAGTCATAGCAATAAAGAGAGCAGCTGTCATCAGGGCCAAGTTCAGGGCAGCCATGACCATCTTTTTTTCTCCTTTGATTCATTTAGTCTCATGGCAATATTGCCCTCCATCTCCATTCCCTCCATAGAAATTGACTTTATGTGGGTGAGCTGCCTTGTATCTTCCAAGCTTTCATTTTGTTAAGCTAATAAATCGATTTTGCATGTGGTAGGGTTTCCAGGTGGTAGGGTTAAATATTGCCCACATTAGTAAAATCAGAGATAAGACAAAGGTAGAGAGAAAGTTCTGAACAGTCTGAGGAGATTCTGGGACAGCATTGGGGGACTATCAAACACTAACCAAAATATGCAGTTTTAAAAGGTTTTGGAGTTGGTTGTCAGTTATAAAGCCCATATTCCATTGCCTGCCTCAAACATACATCCAAGAGAGGCAGGTTTAAGCACATTTGTCTTCTTTACGCTGAAATCTAGGAAAAACAGGAACCAACAGTCTTAAAAGCCAAGCAAACTTCAGCTTGGTCTAAGCCAAAACTTGTGGAGGTCAGTGTCACAATCTTCAGTGTGGTTTGAGTCAGTTCTTCATAGAGCAGCCATAACACATCCCAGCTGTGAGGAGGGCAGAGAAAAATCAAAGGAATTGGAACAAAAATCCAACCCTTCAGGAGAAAAATCCCCATGTCTTTATTAGGTGTCAAGTATAGAACAACATGTTACTACCAATTTATCTTCCACAGAAATTATCCAAAAACCTTTTTGTGTTGAAAAGTTGGGGTTCCTGGGGTTTGTGGCATCAGTTTTATTTCTTTCACAGGAATTGCCTGAAATATAAAATTCATGCCTGAAGAGAGAAAAATCAATCAAAGCATAATAACTTATTCAATAGTATAGACTAGTGCTGCCACTGAAAATTGATACAGGGATAATCAGAGTGTGTTCGACCCTGTCCTTTCCAGAATTACATGAATGCAGCTCCTGATATAGCAAAGGGAGTTTTGATACTTCAGAGCCATACAAAAAAGCAAGGGACCAAATCTACTCCTATATTAATTTTATGCCAGGGTAATTTCATACATTTTGATGAGATGACTTTGTATTTACACTCATGAGAGAGACAGAAGAAAAAGCTTAAAAGCTTCCACAAATACCTTTTTTTTTTCTTTTTTCAAGAGGAGGAAAAGCTATAATGTGGACATCATAATTTTCAGAAACATGATTCTTTTATTCTTTTCATTTGTGGAAGGATGATCTACAGCACTGTAAATACAAATAATGGCCATTGAGCAAGGTTCATACATTATGCTGTCAACAAAGTACTGACCTGAAGACTGAAAACAGAAATAGGAAAAAAAAGTAATAAAGATATTGATTATAGCATGGGATCAAGTAAATTAACTTTTTGTTATGAGAGAAGCCATGTAAAAAGGAAAGTTTCAGACTGAAATATTTAACTTTCTTTTGGTTTTGCTGTAATCTTTTTCTTTTAACCTTCATCCAGACTGCATCCTGGAGAAGGTCTCTCTGCTAATAAGGTTACTCATTCAGCCCTTCTCACCTCCTGTAATTTGCCTAAATTATGGAAGGCAAATTAAGCCAGCTCCAAACAATATTAACAGGCTGGTGCTACCTTCATAATTAAGTCACAGCAGATGCAAAGGGACGATGGAGACTTGGTAGTAAATATATCAAGTGTTCCTGATGACAGTAATGTATTTTATTAGGAAAAACTATCATCATTGTTATGATCTAATGCACATTTACCCTTTTCTTGTCCTTCAGTCACCGGGTAGGACATAAGCTAAATTGAATTCCTGTATGTTAATGTTTTTTGCTAGTTAACTGATATTAATATTACATTCTATGTTATTTAGTAGTTACTCTTGCAGCTACACTTTGTGCTGTCAATAAGGCAGAATTACTTTTCTCGAGAGGTGTTGGTGTCCTGCACTGTTGTCTCTACAGGAGCCTCGTGCGATGGGCCCCGCAAGAGGCACGGATTCAGCTCTGCCTGTTCTTCCTCTGAGCAGCCTCCAGTCCCGAGCTGGGCCCAGGCAGGGGTGGCAGGAGGAATGAGGACAGGGCTTGAGGAGCATGGGGCAGAATCATCTCAGCTGGAGGGAGCTGCTAACCTGAATTTGCAGTCCCTGGAGGTGTGCACTGATCGCTGGGCTGGCAGCAGGGTCACGGCTTCCTCCAGCCATAATTTGTGAGCACAGAATGGACCATTTGACAAAAATAGCATCGTGGTTTAACCCCAGCTGGCAAGCAAGCCCCACACAGCCACTCACTTGCTCCCCTGTGGTGGGATGAGAGAGAGAATCACAAAAGTAAAAGTGAAAAATCTCAAAGTTTGAGATAAAGACAATTTAATAAGCAGATCAAAAGCTGTGCACACAAGCAATGCTAAACATGAAATTAATTCTCCCCTTCCCATGGGCAGGCAGGTGTTCAGCCATCTCTAGAAAATCTGGGCTCCTCACACATAATGGTGAATTGGGAAGACAAACACCATCACTGCAAATGTTCCCTCTCTCTTCTCTCAGCTTTATGTGCTGCTGTCGATGCCATATTGTATGGAGCATCCCTTTGGTCAGCTGGGCTCAGCTCTCCTGGCGGTGTCTCCTCCCAGCTCTTGTGCACCCCCAGTTTCCCCATTGCTGGAGTAGGGAGCAGAAAAGACCTTGACAAGCAGCAAAAGCAAAAGCAGCCACTAAGGAGCACAAAACTTTAAATTTGATGAAGCTCATTCCAGCCAAATCTGTTGTTCCCTCAAAGCTTTTGAGCACCAGGAGGTTTGTTGTGGTTTAAGCCCAGATGTCAATTAAGCACACACAGATGCTCACTCCCAGTGAGATGGGGACAGAATTGGAAAGGTAAAAGGGAGTGGTAGCTGAACATCAAGGAGGAAGGGATGTGTCTCCTCAGATCTCAAATGTCTGTATTTTACATTTGTCCTGTGCAAATGCATGGCACACATGGACTTGGATACCTGAAATTCCCAGGCCAAAGAGAAATGTCAGAACTTGGTGACTGCATAGTGCCCTCCTTTTTTGTGCTCTGCTCAAAGGCACTTCCCTCTCACCCTGCATGCAGGGCAGAACAGGATTAGGACTGGGTTTGGGCACTGCTGCGCTCCAAATCCTGACCAGGAGGGAGCACAATATGCAGTTGATACTTGCAAAATGCTATTTGTAGGGTTGCCACACATAGCCCATCTCTTTGGACTTTAATCTCAGCACCAGTGTGGGTGGCAGCCTCAGAGATGTTGATGCTTTTCTCATTCCCACAAGTCTCTGGAGTGTACTCAGTTCTGATATCCTTAATTTGAATTTAGCTTGTTGTCTTCCTGTGCTATGCAGCCTACACATCTCTGCTTGTTTACACTTGAGAAAGAAAATCTGCTCAGAAAAGAAATAAGGCTCTTTTCCTTAGCTTGGAGCATCAATCAAACCAAGCAAGGGGAAATGAAGTGGAAATGGAGTGTAACATCTGAGGAAAAGCCTTCCTTTGATCTTTCTTGATATTGTTGGTCACAGCTAAAGGGGAAACACTTCACAATTCCTTCATTACTCTTTGGTGTGTGAAGTAATTATTTTGGATAAGGGTAGTGGTTGAATGTCTGCATCCTACAGCCTGTGCTGGGAGCAACCTTGTGATATTGACATTGCACAAACCACTGAGGACAACTTATCTGTTGGGAAAACCCAATTAATAGACTTGTTCTCATCCAGACCTAATATTACCTATAAATAGTCCAACAAATTTTAATTATGCCAGAGAGGCTGCAAGATAAAGACACTATCAGAATAGTGTAGACACCCTCCACTGTACTCTTTCTCCTATTAGAATGCCATGTTAACTTGCCTGTTTACCAGGATTAAATATGGAATACATAAATTTCACCCACTAATTAGCTGTTTAGTGTTATCTGGAGAGAAAAATAGTCCTGCTGCCTTCTATGGTTTGATCTGCTGAAAGGCAAGTCTGGATTGCTTGTGGTTATAGAAGAGGTGCATGCAGGTGTCCTAGATAGTAATGCACTTCTTATCATAATAACTTAATGACACCAGCCAATAGTAAGTTTAATCAGAAGACATTTCCCTTAATCAGAATGGAGAGAAGGTGTTTCAATCACAGATAACATCTGAACTCTTAGTTCGGCAATTATGAACTTCAGTGACTTAGTGAGGCTTTTTTTTTCCTTTTAATGCCAAACAAACCAATTTTCTCCCTGGAAGAGATGATAGTTTTTCCAGTCTAAACTAGGGGCTTTTGCAGATTAAATAAATATTTGGCAGATTATAAAGTCCTTTATAAAACATTTGCAGTCAAATCCTTTCTCTCCAATTAGTCAGAGAAGGCCGTAGATGGTCTTTTCATACATATATACATACATACATACATACATACATACATACATACATACATACATACATACATACATATATGTATATGTATATGTATATGTATGTGTATGTATATATTCAACCTTCCAGAGTATGACAATCTGTATCTGAATACTTCATATGAAAATAGAAAACAACATATATATAGAAGGCAGGTATCCCTGTCTGGACAATCTGTAGACATCAAAACCCTGCAGAGGTGGAACTGTCCGACATCAGGCAGAGGGGCACCAGGACCATCCATCACTGATTTTGGTTTCCATTGTACCCTGGCTTGCTAGAAGGCCTCATCCCCTGTCACAGAGGATTATCTGAAATAGCTTTATCACACTTAGATCACTGCCCACTCAGGTGAGCCCTGTCTGCTTGCCAGCCTGAGGAAGCTCCTGATGGTGCAGAACACCAGAGTGGCTCGTGCATGCCTTGGCATCCTCAGAGCTGTTGTGGCCTCTCTGGCTCCTGTCTTGGAGTCTCAGCAAGGAACACAGCACCCTGGCACAAGCACCTCGGAGAGGTGCTCTTACAGTTTTAAATCCTTCCCATTCCAGAAATGTGGTCTATAGTTCTGCCCCTCAGGCTTAACACCCCGAGGTCTCCTGAGTTGGATGCAGTACTGCAGCTGGGTACAATATAAATTCACAGAAAAAATACATTTTTTCATTATATGTGCAGCAATATCTCTAAGGGGTTTATTTTTTCTGTGGTCTGACTGCAAGTGAAAAAAACCTAAACCGCAGCAGAATACTGTGAGCTCATTGCAAATGTCTGCCTCCAATCTTGACAGACTGACTGACATCCCAAAAATGGGATATTGTTTAACTAATATTTTGAGCTGTATAGAATTTGAGAAGTATTGCTCCTGTAAGCAGAGGTTGTCATCTAAGAAAATGAGTAGTTGAAAACGGGCATCTAATTTTAAACTCTGTGTTTGGGCAAACTGCAGTGGTCCATGTCAAACCCATGCAGTAGAACACCTTTCATCTCCAGCCTCTGGTCTTTTCTCCTCCCACATGAAGGATTTTTTTGTTACTGATTAAAAGCAAAATTCACTGGTCACTGGAGTGCCCTGAGAAACTCAGGGAAAAAAGTGATTATTACTAGTTTCTCTATAAGAAAAAAATGCCTCTGCTTTAAATATCTTCCAGAAAGGACACATTTTTTCCCAGATCCCTGAAATAAAGCAAACAATTCCAGAGAGAATAGCAGTGCTTATATTTATTATCTGAAAAACCTTATGTAGCAAAATATTACGTCTTTCTATATATTTTGGCTGTGTGGGAGCTGATGCCATCAGAAATGAAATACTCAACTTCTGAGAATGTTTTAGTTTTTTTTGTTTATTGTCTCATTTTGTTTTATGAATGCAGCCTCCAGAGCCTGTTTATTTTCTGGCTTTCCATGTTGCTGTGACTGCTACTTTGGGTAGTTGTGCCATCACTTACACTGTAAAACCCAGGGGATCTATCCTCATATGAAATGTACGAACCTCCAAAAAAATGGATTTGAAATATGAACAATAATAAAAAGCTTCATGCATTGGGAAAAAAAATCAGTTTGTCCTTTTTGCAATGTAAAAAAAAAAAAAAAGAAATCCTAAAAATGAGAGGATAAAATCCTAGCTTTGTCTCAGTTGCAAGCCTTCTCTGTAACCAGCCAAAGGAGAAAATTTCTCCAGCAGAAAAAGCCCATACAGAGACCAAGTGTACAAACTGCTCCAACCAAGACCAGCCCTTCTGTATAGGGCAGGCACTGCAAGAGAAAAGAGCTGGGGAGCTGACCCCATGTGCCAGTTCCTCTTCAACACATAATCTCACAGAGCAGGGGGAATGAATGCCCATGGCACTTGGAGAAGAGAAGAGAGATGAAGGAGAAAAATATGATTTTCTCTGAATAAAATACAAGTTTCCTCAATATATTTGTCCCTTCCCTCCTCCCAAGAGCACAAATTTCTCTCAGTTCTTTCCTGAACCTAACTTGATTCCCAGCAGTCCTCCATGCCCATTCCTCTGGAGGCCTTGAATGTATGCACATATTCCAATTTTCATTTGCTGTGTCTGTGCCTTCTTTTTTTCAAAGCTAATAGATGGGTGTGATGTTTTATGCTATTTTATATTCTGGAGAAGTTTTTTCAGCAAAAGCCTTGTGAAAGATGGCAGTGTGCAGCTGTAGCTCACCTCACTGCAAGCTGCCCCATGGAACCGGAGCCCTGTGATGTTCTTCAAATGCTCCATGCACGGCAGAGATGTCAAATGTGCTCAAAGACAATCACAACTTCTAGCCATGGCCTGTAGTCTTCATCTCTAAAGTTTGAGCCTCATATTGCATTCCATAAGCAGCCTCTCTTTAAACTAAATATAGAGCACTTGCTCATGCAAATGTGCCGAGTGGCGCGGAGCGTTACCGTAATTGCATTTACTAATGAGGGGAGCATGCCAAAGCCTTTTGGGAAAGGGTTTCTTCCTCCACCTGTATTAATCTTAAGGTTCAAAAGCTGCATAGAGATGAAGGGCTTGTTCACACCTCAGGCTCCTTTTGACAGCCTTCCATCAATTCAGGTTGGAGAGCTGCCCTGGGAAACAGGAGCAGTGGATGCTTGCCCAGGGTTTTTCAGATGGTGCTCCTGGTATGGCCATTCACATCTGAGTGTTAAAGAGATATAAAAGGCCCTGAACTGAAATGGAAACACTTTTCACCTTTTTGTTCTGGTCGTATTTGCACAAGAAGAATGACAGCATCAATATGAAACTATAATTGAGAAAAGATGAATAAATAAACGTTATTTTTAATAAGGGCTGTGCCTAAGAAGTTGATTAAAGCTACAAAGCAAGAGATTATGGCTCTTCCTTCCACCTTTCTGCCAATATTTATATTTGAGAACTAAAAGTCTTATTGCACATACAAATAGTTGCATAAAAAAATCACCTCATAAACCACTTTATTGCCTCCAGATCTTTCCAGTGTGAAAACCAGCAAACTAAAAAATCTAAAAACTGGAAAAGCTACTAGAGGGGAAGATGCAAATTCAGCTTCAGAGGAGGCAAATACAAAATGAGCAAAAAGGTGACTAAGATATATGTGGCATAAGAAATTTAGACATAGTTTTAGCACAGAGACTTTGTGGCTTATTCCAGTGTTGAAGAAGAGGTGGCCCAAAACAGGCAGATCTCAGAAGATCTGTCTCATTTTAAAGGTAACATTTTAATGCCAGTGACAACAGAGAAGCTCAGGGAAAAGGACAGGGGCAGCTGAATAACCCACGCCAGAATTGTAAAACTGAACCTATTTCAGACAAGGTGGGATAAGGCATTTTCAACAGAAAAACAAGCAGCTGGATCTGATAGGAATTTCCTTGCACTCATGTGGGAAGCAAAGCTTCCAGTCAAGGGAACGTGAGCACATCCAAGCAGTTCTCAGCCCCTCTGCTCCTGCTGCTGAGTCCAAGGGAGCGCAAGGCTCTCCCTCAGTGGCAGAAACCGTCAGGAACCACTGAGGCTGAGAGCAAACTTGAAAACATTCCAAAGGATTAAACAGATGCGTGAGGATGGTTGCAAGGAAAGGAAAATGAGATTTTAAGCAGTCTGCTTAAGCTTGATTGCACATTCCCTGAGTGATGTGAGGCAACAGCGGATCTTGGGGAAGGTAAGGACAGAGAGGAGAGGAATCTGCAGGGAGTAAATCTGTCCTGGGGTGCAGATGAACAACCAGAGCCCCTGTGAGGCTCAGGGGCAGCAAGAGCTCATGGATGGAGGATGGAATAGCGAACAGGAGGAAAGCCATCTCCCAGGTGGCTGCAATGAGCCATGGGCTGGGCTCTCAGAGCAGTGCCAGCCTGGCTGTGACATTATTGCCACTGCAAAGGGTGAGGGAAGGGATCTGTGCTCTGCTGGGCTGGTGGGAGGTTTCTGGACTGGATATGGTGCTGGGGCTGCAGCCACAGCAGCATAACAAATCAGCCTCAAGAGCTGTCAAGAGGACACTGTTATTAATGTAAAGCTGCTATTAATCAATTCAGGGAAGCTGCAAAATTAACCTCTCTTAGGAGAGTGACTGAATAAATGTGACACGGAGAACACAAATGGGATTGTTTGGTTGAGCCAGTATGGGAAACTTGGGCAAGAAACCCTGTGATTTTAATCCCAAGAAGCAAAAGCCATAAATTTAAATATATTTGTATACACCTTCCCCCCTTAGTTCCCATGCTTTCCTTTTCTCCCAGCTTCTCACTGGCCTGTGGAGAAAATATAAGTACAGTCTTGTTGTATCTGTATCAAATTGAGCTTTTCCATGGGCTTCTAGGGCAGAAGGGTCAAATCAAAGTTCCCTGTGTGCTCCCCACATGGGCATAACTGAGTCAGGGTTCTTCTGCTTCCCTGGTGCATGATCACTGGCAAAACACGGAAAGAGAAATGCCGAGAACAGTGAGGGGGAAAGCACAGCAGAGAAAATCCCTCTGTATGGTCCCTCCACATGGATGATCCTGGGAAGTGTCTCCATACAAACATCAGGCAGAGAGGAGGAGGAATAATGACAAGAAGAGTAGACAGGGAGGGATGGATTTGCAGATATTGCAATAAAAATGACAAGGAATTCCATCTGGCCTGAGCCTTGGGGAAGGAGTGAGCATAGTGAAAACCTTCCTGCTGGTCTCATTAAATCAGAGAGCTCCAAGCTCTGTGGCATAGGTGTGAGGTGAGGTATTGCTGCTGTCTGTAGCTCTGGGATGGGTTTTGCTGGAGTTATGTGGAAATACCCAGAGAACAGAACATGGCCAGCTTTCAGCTCATCCCAGGCTGCCCAAGATGCTGGGCATGTGTGGCCTCAGGGGAAACGAGGATTGAGAGCCCCTCACCAGGTGCCCAGAGCAGACACTTGCAGGCAGCATTCTGCGCCTGAGAGGATGCAGTGTGCTTGGGAACCGGCACTCGTGTACAATGAAACATCTAACTGTCCCTTCAGACGTGCTCTGGACATTATTTTCTCTGCAAAGACCCATGTCTCTCTACCTCAGAGTCCTTTCCTGCAGCCAGACCAACAAAAAGAGTTTATAAATGCGCCAGTTATAAACTCGGGTCAGACTGTGCCAGTGCCCAAGCAATTCAAAATGAGTTGTACATATGCAATATATAGATTCAAATACACCATCCACTTAATTTCAAGTAAATCTTTCTCTCCAGGACAAAAACACTAAATAAAAGCTGCTGTAGTGCCTGAGGCATTCAGTTTCTCTAATGGTAGAAAGCAGACCAACCTCTTAGGGATTTTTCTAATTGGCAGAATGTGATTAAATAGAGAGCAGTGAGACAGGAAGTGCCCCAGGTGTTAAATACTTAAAGCTGTTTTGTGCCATTGTGAGTAAATGGAATCAATGCTCTGTATCATTATTTAAACACTGTAATTAAATTTGGAAATTCAGGTGCTTAATGCTCCCTCTGGTCGACAGCCAGAAAAAAATATGGTCAAAGGAGAGGGGGCCAATAAACCAGGAAGGCAGCTGAGGGAGGCTGGAGATCAGAGGTGAAATTAGTTCCAGGGTTCTAATTGAAATCAGTGGACTTAAAGTGGAGCCCAATGAATCTCAGGGAGCTGAGAGGGGTTTGCTTTCATTTTGTGTTGGTTGGCAGAGATGATGTCTGGGACTCTCTGCTTCCCCCCTGGGCTGCTTCTCCATCATCTCTGCTGAGGTAACCACAGGGAGGAGTTTCCATGGTATTTTCCATGAAAGGCTGTTGTTCTCCACAGCATCAGCCAAAGCACAGCCCCTTGAAAACGTTCACGAGCAGAGGGAGTGACAGCACTGTTTCTGAGTGATGAACTCCTGCTCATACAAGGACCTGCTGCTGTCCTTGAGCAGATACTCAGAGCTCTCAGGTGGCCCTAGAGAGCTTTGCTGATTGCTCCCCAGCAAGGGACAGCAATGACAAATCACTTTGGTGCCTTTGCACCTCAGTCCTCACTGGCTCTAAGCTGATTATGTAGATGAGGGACAGAGAGAATGTCTGACATGGTCTTATCCCAGTAGTTACTGGCTTAGAAAATAGCAGGCTTGGTCTAAATTATGCTATTGAATCAATTTTTGTGTCTTCTTTAGATGGATGCACCTGTAACAACAGACTGAATAGGGACCATTACATCGCCTTTCCTGGATATTTCCTTCTGGGTAATCCATTTTTCTGCACTGTAGGAATATTGGTTTCATGGCTCCACTTTTAATGCCAGAGTAAGACATGATGAAATATTTCTGCTTCCATCATCTGCACAGGATAATTAAGTTGGCTCCCCACAGGTAGCCTAATAGCTGGGTGCTGATGCCAAGGAAATCCATAGTGAAAATAAACTTTGATCTTCAAGACCAGCAGAATGTTCCATCTGTGAAGTCTTCAAATCAAGAATATTAAATTCCCTGGAAGTTACTACTTAGGTAACTTATTGAGCTCAGCATGGAGGTGGAAGAGTAAAAAGTGCCTGATAGTAAGATAAAGTCAAACTAACTGATCAAATAATCCTCATCTGTGAGAATCTGAGTCATTGGTGCAAAAAGTTTTTGCAGCCTCTGAATTTGTGATACAATGCTGGATTTACTTTTTTCTTTTCTCTTTTTTATTTCAAGGTTAATAGCAAAAAATAATTGGTGCCAACCTTTTAAAAGCAAACTTTATATTATATATGAGCCCATGACAGCAAATTGTCCTGTCATATTTACGCTTCTTGTGGCAAAACTGCCTCCCATTGCTTGAAAAATTGTTAAACAAGGTTTGTAAGAGGTTTTCTTATTTTCATCCAATCAGTTTTAAGGTCAAGCTGTGTAACTTGCCATTGACAATATTTTTAACCACTTTGAAGAGCTGGGAAAAAAGGGAAGTTTGTGGTTTTCAATGTGTTCTCCAACCAGCATTTCATTCACAGAGGTGAGTGTCCTTATTCAATTTACATTTTTCTTAGTATATTATTTTAACAGGTATAGCTGTCTTTAGCAATCCACTCTAGGGGGAAAAAATATAGATCAAAGAAAATTACAATGTGAATTGCAGAAAGACACCTTCAAGCAGTTTCTGTAAAGATCAGATTGCCTACTAGAGATGATCTTTAGAGCAGTTTCCATGGAAAGTGCAAACAACCTTAATACAAAATTATGCCCAAGTCCTTCTCAGATGTTCCTTTATCTAAAACAAGCAGCATAAATAGCTCATTCACACCACTGCCTCACTTCACAAACAGAGCCACTGAAACCAGCAACAAGATGACAAAATCTGTCCCTGATGCTTTTTAAGAGGATTACAGTTCTGCAGGATGTTCAGCAGATCCTGAGGAACTGACATGGACTTGGGTGCAATTAAGACTTTGCAGTATCAAACTGGTAATTATCAGGCTTTGATTAGTGTTATCTCCTGGGTATGAAACCTTTATTTCAAGTTTTGATCTCATTAGTCTCTCTAACTTTTTCTCATTGCAGTTTCTTGCAATAAAGTAATCAAGTAATTTTGGCATGCAGATTTATGAACACCTCACAATTTATTGGTGAAGACACTAATGAATTTTAGAGCATATTAATTAACCCAATGATTCTTTTACATTGTTCAGGCTTGAACTAATAGAAGAAAACTGATTTTCAGATGCATTTCCAAATTTGCTTAGATATAAATACGTTATGTATACAAATGCAAACGTAATTCTTGTGCTGCTGTAGTAGAGTCTAAACAAAACATATTACTGAGATGTTTATCTCTCATCCTACATTAGAGGTGTCACCCTCAAGCTATGACCCTTGGACAGTGAACTGCTTGGGCAAGGAAAGCCAGACTCTTGCTATGCATTAGAAAAAACAACTTTACCATTAGTTTTGTGCAGTTTTTCACATGCGTTTGTATGAAAGATAAATAGAAATAAGGCTTCTGTTTTTCATAGCAACATTTACAGATGTTGCTGATTGGTGAATGGAGAGATTAAGGGTTCCAAAATCTAGGACAGGCAGGAGATAAGGTGGGGGTGTCCCATTCCAAAGGGATGTGGTGGGTTTAAAGGGTTGCTTGTGAATGTGGAGTCTGGAAATTGTCCATCAAGGATCAGGGCTCCCAGTGAGAGGCTCCCAGCAGTGGTGGCTGTGGTTGGTGGAACCTCCACAAGCTGCTCCATGACACAATATTGGCTTTACAGCATCTCCAGGTAAAGACTTGCTGGTTTGCACATTGATCTTTGCACATTTCCAGAAATTTCAAGATTTCAGATGTTTTGCTCTGCAACTTTTGGGACCACATTCAAGCCTATGAATTAAGTCATTCATCTAGGAGGCAGGAGAGATTGTTTCTTTAAAAAGAACAGTGTTTTAGAAAACAATTTGGATGGGAATCAGCAGGATTGGGAAACAGCAGACTCCAGAATGTCACTGCCAGTTTACTTCTTACATTTCCAATTAAAGATAGCAGCACACATGTGCTACACATTTGTGCTACCTCATGTGCTGCATACAGTGAGACATTTGTGCTACCTCAACTTGGGGCTGCTCTTCTGAAAAATGTGTTAAGACCACACTGTAGGAGATGTCTGCAAAATTGTTATTTTCTTTTTCTTTGGCAAGGACCATCATTGAGGAAGGCTAAACAGTCTAGCCTGGCACAGACACACAGCATTTGCTCTGCAAATAGAGAGCTTCCATCTCCAGCCCCTGCTGTCTGACACATTTCACATTTAATAATACTACAGGAAAAAACCCCGACATGAATGTTGTTTTTTTAAAGCAGATGTCCAATTAGCTACTGGCTGCTATTATTCTATTCGAAATTTTTCTCTCTCTTTCTGCTTTTGGGAGATTAATGATAATGAAATATTGTTGAATCCCCTTTATCCCAAAGAACATACATTCCAGGTCTTTAGATCCAATTCCATAACCCATGACATGCTGTTGGATGCTGAACTGCTTTCAAGTATTATCCCCATCTCTGTTTTGGGGAAAGGGAGGGCTTATTTGCTTTTGTACATCCACGCCTGCTTTGATCCATATGTAATTTATGGTGTGCTTTCAACTGTTTAGTTAACTTGCCTTCTGTGCATATTCCACAAAGCAAACACAATTTGTAAGTCAGTTTCTACAAACTTTGAAGAGTTCTACTTTTTTTGAATTGTTTGATATGCTACACGTATTTGTGTAAAAAGCCACGGTGCACACATTGTTACAGACCATCCTTAATGGATTGGAAGCAGGAAGCTTTTAACACCACTGTGAACATGAGCATCCACTGTGTTTGCAGGCTGCCAGTCACAAAAATCAACCAGAGCAAAACATTTTCTGCCAGGAGGAGCAGTTCTGTGCTGGCAGCAGGTGTTGTAGCGCAGCAGGAAGAACTGAGGCGCTGCACTGTGCCCTTGCATTGCCTCGGAGTCAGGGAGCCTAAGGATCACTGGCTGCAGAAATTCCCTCAGCTGAACCATCCCCCTGCAGAGCTCCAGTTCACCCTGCTCCAATTATTTTCATTCAGTCCTTTTCTGCCTCTGCCAGGGACCCAAGGATGAAAAATCACTCTCCACTGTAAAGGGAAAGAGAGGGGAGATGGCCCCAGGGTGGCTTCACACCTCCACTTTAATTGCCTTTGGCTGCAGCCTTCACATCAGTTTTTGTCATATTTGTGTTTTAGCCATACAGCCCTGACTTTCTAGCACTCCAGAATGTGGGTAGAAGCCCTCCATATCACACTCTATAAAATTTCTCTGTAATTGAAATAGAAACTCAGATGTTAATTGCTCTGAGATACATGAGGCTGGAAGAACATTTTTTTCTTAACAAGTTGTGGGTATTTGATCTCTGCAAGATGAGTGATGAAGCCCCCACTATCACAGTTGTGATGGTGGATCGCTCTACCAAAGGGCATCTCTTCAGTGGAATTATTTTTATGAACACTTTCAAGTGCTGTCCCATATGTTGAGCACACTTGGGAGAGGCTTGGCTGTGCAATGGCACTTTTTATGGCAGATGAAATGGCAGATCTCTGAGGAGTGAATTATTCATACTGATACCCTGACCTTTCATTAATAAACTCAGTTTCAAAAATAAACTTTAATCCTATTTAATAAGTCTCCCTTATTTTTCTGAACATTTTTCTCTTCTCTCAGTAACACACAGATCCTAAAACTTCAATATGAATTCCTGAGAAGACTATATTTTTTTTAATCATTCCCCAACCTTTTTTGTTAATAAGTTCAGGAAATTAAGAAAAGTTCCTATACTCCTTTCACAAAACACTCCAATAATTTCACCTTCCACAGAAGAAACTTACTGCAGCCCTATGTAATTAAACTTCCTACTACATCCTACTAATTATATGCCACTTCCTTTAGGGAACTTATTTTCCCAATTCCTGAATAACATCACAAGAAATATCAAGTATAATAATAATAATAATAATAATAATAATAATAATAATAATAATAATAATAATAATAATAATAATAATAATAATAATCATTTATTTTTACATATATTTCTCCTCTCCTACTGCTAAGACCTGTTTAATTCCCAAACTTTTCTCAGCACTTTAATATTCAAGGACTCTTATATTCTTATTAGTAAATAATAGGTCTTTAAATTCCAGCTTCTTGCATGTGTAGCACACTTTTCACATATAAGGATTACCTCAGTATCATAATGTTTAAGCCAGATGTAGATTACTTGCCCTGTTTAAATTTCCTAGTGCAGCACAAAGCTTTGCTTGCATGCCTTTCTTTTTCTTACATTTGCATTTGCAGACAATGGGTTTGCAAATTACCTCTTCATCCCCCAGTGTGCAGACTGTCTTTTAAATGATTGCCAATACATCTTGGATTTTTATCTAATTAAACCATACTCAGCTGAGGATGTACTTCAGTTTTACCTTTCCTTGTGCAGTTATATTCTTCTTTTTAGGAGGCTTTCTGGGTCAGCTTCCCTTAGTGCTCTTAAAATACTGCATAAATTCTGGAAAGAATAGCAGGAAAATTTATTCTGGGAGTCCTAGTTCACCGTTTCAGAGGAGGTCTGATCCCATGCCTAGTGAACTCAATAGAATGAAGCCTGATGATTTTTTGATCAAACCTTTTGATTAAACCTGATGCATTCAGCTTGGTTGTTCTCAAATCTTTCAGATACAAACCTCTTCTTTCTTCTCCTCTTCAATAGCTTAAGCATGGACAAGGGCCAAAAGCAAGTTGGGCTCTTTACCTGACTGATACAGAATACAGATCTCTCAGTGAGACAAAGGAGAGGAAGAGAAACTCAAAACTGTACAGGTCAGAGATAAAAACCCGAGGACTCTGCTTCTCTCATAGTGAAAATACAACCTCCCCCTCACCACAGAGCCCACGCCCTCAAATCTCTCCTGAGCTGAGAAACCAAAGCTGGCTTTGGTCACATCTTCTTCCTAGGTATCACTAAATCATTCAGGTGAAAGAAAGACCGTCCCATCCTCTTGAGTGGCAAATGTGCCCAGATCCCACCTCCTGGGACAGTCTGTTATCAAGGGCAATTATTCTACCTCCTTCTAACTAAAAGTGGTTAAATTAATATGGCTTTCTACCCACCATCACAGCCTGAGTTTAATTGAAGATTGCTGTCTGGAAAGAGAACAGGATCATTTCCTAGGGGCCTGCTTCAGTCACAACTGAAGTCACTTACTGAAGGAACCACTGATAATTCTTTGCTCTGGCTAAGATTATGGAAAAGGTGGATGAGTTCAAAAATGGGAACTAGACTACTACATAGCTGAATTTTTGGGTATTTATATATACTGTACTTTCATTCTTAGTGTGTGTCTTGGCATTCAGAATTCATAGAAGGCTTGGGTATTGTGAGATGTCCCAGAACAGGAATCACAGAGATCCATGTGCTGTGCTTAAACTTAGCCAATAGGATGCATTGAGGTCAGGATTAAAGCCTTTGACCCTTTAGAAATCCTCAGTGGAGTTTCTTCTGTGATCTACACCGTGCAATGCTCCCTAGTCCCAGTGTCAGGATTCAAAAACAAATCTATTGTAGGAGAGAGCGTAAAACAAAATAACCTAGTGTGAGAGACCGGAATGGTTGCTGGCTTGAAACATTTTGGGTGAGAGGAAGGGGCGGCTTGGGCTTTGGCTCTGGGGAGGTGATGCCCTGCCCTGCACACCCCAGGATCCCTGGGATGGTGTCCCAGTCCCTGGCACACCAAGGCAGTGCCCCACACTCTGTTCCTGAGGCCCCTGGCCCAGCTCCTGAGCGGCCAAATGACCTGGAATCCTCCTGGGGATGGGCCCAGGAAGGCCAAGGGGTTTTTAAGGCCAAACAGGACAAACAGGAGGCAAGCACATGTCTTGACCCTGCCTCCTCTTGGAATTTCTATCAGCTGCACACTGTTGGAACCAGGAGTGGTAGTTTTGTTTATTCTCTTCTATATTTATATATTTATATATTTATATATTTTATATTTATATATTTATATATTTATATATTTATATATTTATATATTCATATTTCATATTTTCATATTTTATATTTTTATATTTTATATTTTCATATTTTTATATTTTCATATTTTCATATTTTTATTTTTAAAATTTTCTAGTTTTCTACTTTTTCTATTTTTATATATTTATATTTTTATGTTTTTATGTTCTACGTCTTTTTCTTCTTCTCATTCCTTCATCTTGGAACTTTTGAGTAACTTAAAATCAATCAGGCTTAGAGTTTGCAAAGTTGAATGGGTCAAGTTAATACTTTGAGAAGTGTTTTATGTTCTTTTTAGATAGAGATAAGGTTCCCTCTCTCTCAGTCATTATATGTCAAGGCTAAGCAAGGTCAAAATTCGTCTCAGTTGGAGGCATATGTGATACTCACCTGCCCAGAATCTGCCTCTGGGCATTTGATTCCCTCTTGTAAATAGCCAAATATGAGGTTCCAACACCTTTCTTTGGGCAAATTGCTCCCAGATGTACTCAGCATGCACTTCTACAATTGCAAATCTGTTTAAGTACCTGTGTAAAAATTCATGAATCTTTCTCTAAGTTTTCAGTTTTGAAAATTTTGGTTTAAATCTTACATGGTTCAATAGCTTCCACTTCAGTGATTTAGAAAAGATAGAAAAAGGCCTGGAAAATTGCTTAAAGCAGAATTGTTCCTGCTGTCATGACACTGTGAAGCATAAATATCTGCACAAGAATTTACTTTATTTGTATATATTGGAAATGGACATGGAGATGCCTTCCTGTATGTGCCTGGATACTTCTACCAAGTGCAGCACCTTAATGTATTATTCTCTTTTGCACCTGGCCTATTTGATTTAATATTCACTTGATCTTTTTGTACTGAAAATGCTGCTAGTGCACTAATACTTAGTTTGGCAAATTTTGGCATATCAACAAACCTCCAAAGTTTCATATGAGGATCTACAGTTTATACCCTGAATTTAAAAACTCCTTTTCAATAGTTATAGGGAGCCAACTTAGGCAACCATAAAAGGCACATAAATCAGGTAAAAAAAAAAAAGCACAAGGTTTGATCTTTTCAGAACTTGACTCATTCAGGTCTCAATACAACTATTTGAGCTTCTATGCTTTGGGGGAAACTAATTAGTAAACCAGTTAAAAAAACTTGATTAAATGAAATGTCCTTGCATCCTGCTCTGAAAATACCAACTTGATTCACCAGCAATTGCTTTAGAAATGAGTGTATGAATATTAATATTCATGTGTTCAGTTGATGAAGCTATTCACACCTTTTCAGAATTCTGCATTTTAAAAAATATGCTCCCTTCTATACCTTCTTTGGAGTTTATCATCCTAATAAAGAGCACATTTAGAACCTCCTCCTTCAATGTGCTGAGTGCTTCACTTCAGCCCTGAGTGCCCTTGGTTTGGTGAGCTCAGAGATATTTTGTGGAGCACTGATCGTGTTCAGCACAGTTACAGAACATCCAGTTTCTTTGTTCTGATCCTTTGGTCCTTCCTTAAATAGGTGGATTATTTTAGCTTAGACAACATTGCTTCAAATAACTCTCCTTTAATGAATTTTATCTTCCCTGTCAGGGCTTTAGGGAATCAGCATCTGATGTTATTTGTTGTCAAGGTAGGGCTAGAAAGTTCATCCCCAGCTCAGCACAGGTGGCCCAGCTCCCATCTGCCAGGGTCTGTGAATAGAAAAGCATGGCAGACCCTTCCTGGAAGATGCTTTTGCATTTTAATCAAAGGACAAAGTTAGGAGGCTGCTTTATTAGGAGCTGGGACTGAGCATTATCACCTGCTCAATTTCCCCAAAGGCTGCAGGCTTGGCAGCAGACACAGCCACCCCTTTCCCTTGGGATCTTGCCTCAAAGCTGCACGTGCTGTCTCAGAGCTAAAGAACTGCTGAGACTCTCGTCCTCAAAGTTCTGGAAGTGCCAAAACCACACAGATTAATCCAGAGAGGAGGCAGTGAGTGGTGTTACAAAATTCCTGTTGTGGATTTATGCATCTAATGCAGCCCTGGAGCTGAAACTGAGCTGAACACCCACACAAGGATCCCTTGGGAGCCCGTGGGTCAGTGCCATAGGATTCCAGTGTCACAACCATGAGCTATCCCTTCCTACCTTCTCCCAGTTCTCTGCATCCCCTGGGGGACTGCAGGGAAGGTGCAATGCTCTTCCCAAGGCTGTAACAGGGAAATAAATGGAAGATGACAACTGAAGGTCCTTTCCTGTCCCTTAGTCCCTGTCATTATGAATACAGACTGTAGAAAAATTCCAGTAAAACCATTTTTGCTTGGTTTCTCTCCATCTGTAGGATTTACTCTTGGCTGCTCTATTCCAGTTACTAGGAGAAACAGGGATTCTGAAACAATTGGGCTGGAGTTATCAGTTTTTTCTGGCTCTTCCAGCAATGAGTCAGAGCTCCCATGCTCATTCTCTTAACCCTGGATGATGCCCTGTCTTTGTGGATATTAACATTTTGCCCCAAGCCTGCTGGTCTGTAATAGGAAAGGGGACATCAGCATGACTTAGGCTGTGGTTTTCAGGTAAAGAAACAGGATTTTTTGGGCAGGCATAGCTGGCCAGATGCATTCAGTACTGCCTTATGTTGGCATATGTTTATTTGCTCTTTCAGGCTATCTGGGGACAATTTCTAAAATGTCAGCACCTCTTTGGAGGGCTCTGAGTTCATCAGCCCATTTTGCAGAAGCCCTGCTTGCCAAAAAGCTGTCAGGTGGTAATTCCTGGCTGAGCCTGCAGAGGTGACCTGGTGAGCTGGCTCTGAACCATTGGTTTGTCCTTCCAGGCAGAGATAATTCTGTCAGATCAGCACCAGCCTGTGGGATCCTGGTGCTGCTCACGAAGCAGTGCCCAGATTGATGAGGCAAGATCTGCAGCACCCACACTGAGGGACAGCTGGCTACTGGCTATCCTTAAAACTTAAATGCATTTCAAGAATAAAAAAAAACAAACCTAAGCTCTCCCAGCTTAAGCCAGTAGGCACATAAACATCCATGGGAAACAAAGTGATTCACAACTGAACAGCTTCAGTTTTAATTTAATTTTGCAGCTTTATTAGCCAGAATAAACATCTCCCAGGAAAAAATTCCAAAACTCGTGGTCTGGCAAGAAGAAAAACAGAACAAAGCGTTAGCCAAGTGTGCAATAATGAAGACCAATCCTGGCCTGGCAATGAGAAGGAACAGATGACCAAAGCAGTTTTTTTCCATCTCAGGCCACAATGGTTCAATAACAGCACTCTGTTGACAGCTGTCTTCATGCAAAAACCAGTTCCAAATTTCTAAGCATATCAAAAAACTGAGAGAACTGAGTTGCAGGCAAAATACCCAATCACCTGATTTTAACCACGAAGATGAAATGTTAATTCCAACATGATTTTTATTTTGAGATCTTCACCTTCTTAGCCCCAGAGTAGCTTACAAAAGAAGAATTCATATATAGAGAAAATCACAGCAGGTATAATTCAATATCAGTGTGCCTTAGCTAGATCATTAGAGGAGTTGGAGGTTTTAATCCACAGCTCTAGTTACTACAACTCAAGTGAAAGGAATTCTGGATACAGGAGAAGACCCCTATCTTCTAAATGGGACAGTCATCAACAGCTTGTTGCCTTTTTTCACCCACAAATAACAGCAGTGAGGTTTCATTTTAATGTGTTCCTTGGAGCAGATGAAGTCACAGGGGAAATGAGTGGGGAATAGGTGTCACTTATGTTTCCTTCCTGGGTGTTTGCTTGCCCAGGAAGGTGTTTGCCCATCTAGATTTGGGACTGAAAAGGGAGAGTGAAATATCCCACATACAAACAAGCTTTCATTTGTCACCAGGAATTGGAATCAAAACAAAAATAACCCCTAAATACTAGAAATACAGAAAAATAACAGGAACACATGGCAAACTTACATGGAACAGCGTCCCTTGTTTGTAAAGCATGAGATGCAGACAGTGAGAACAAATGACCAGTTGTTATCTCATTTAGGTCTGTGGCCCAAGTTAGGGATGTGCCTAAATTGGCTCTACCACCACAACAGTCCCTCCTCTTATCTCAGAGCAGGTTTCCAAATCCTCTCTACTTCTGTTGCTGAATTTGGGGGCAGGAAGGGACCCCAAACCACCTACCTTGGATGGGTAACCCAGGGAACCGGGAGAAGAGCAAATGATCGTGTGCATTGAGCTCTGCCGTGGTGGTGCAGTGATCCTCAGCTTCACAGGCTGCATCTTCCCTCCTTGGCAGCTCACACAGGTGTTGAAAGCTTTGAAAAGCCAAATGGTGTTTTCATGCTTCCTTGTGTGTCTTCCACAGTTGGTCTAAAAGACCAGAGAGATATAAAATGGCTACAGCACCGCCTGTGTGTACTGGGGCTCATTTGTACACAGCACTTGATTCACTGTTTGCATGGAGCTCAAAATCTGTAGCAGCACAAAAATTTGCATTTACACAGTAGAAAGGAGCATTTTGAGTATGGTTCACATATTCAATCACTGTGCTGATTTCATCTTGACATAGTTAAATCTAAACACTGCCTGTCAAATTGGTGCTTAGAAAACAAGAGAACCTCTAAGATGTTTTTTCTTATGAAATAAATTCCCAAATATAATTTATTCCCTCTTTAGCTGTTCTAGTCCAAAGTTTACATATTGTAGAGTGCTTGCCTGCTCCAAATTATTTGCAAAACTAAGTCTTTGGAAAACTGACAACTGTAAAAATCCCAAACTACAGATGGCAAAATTAGAACACAAAGGGTGTGTTGAAAGGCTGATAAGTGGACAAACTAAACAAGTTTTCTCTAGAAAGGTTTGGGAAACCAAATCCTAAAGAAATAGGGGACTTTTTCCTTCACCTCCTCATAAATATTTTCTTCTCTACAGCATTAATAAAAAGGAAGATTATATTGAGAAAGTTAACAATGTCTTCAAAGACAGGAAAAGTAAGTTTCTTTTAAAACACTCAACTGAAGAAATACATTGCAATTATTTTTATTGCTGAAGTATTTTCAGTAATTTTTGGTTCTGACTTAAGAGTGATATTGCGATTCAGAGAGTGAGTAGGTAGCAGCAAGGCTTTCTTACTCAGCATATTTTATCACTGTGCACATGCAGAGTCCTGTCGCAGACATCTTTTCATTAAAAATCTTTCCTTAGGATTTTTTCTTCCTGAGAAGCTGAGAGGCTTCATGAACAAAATGTAAACAATGGTTATCTGCTGCTGTGGAATGCAACAGGTGCATCTGTGATAGGTCTCATTTGCTTGTTTGTAATTAATGGCCAGTCACAGCAGAGCGGACTCGGACAGAGAGTCTGAGGCAGCTGGCTTTGTTACCATTCTTTTTTTTCTATTCTTAGCTTAGCTAGTCTTCTGAGATGAAACCTTTTCTTCTATTCTTTTGGTGTAGTTTTAATGTAATATATATCATAAAATAATAAACCAAGCCTTCTGAACATGGAGTCAACATTCTCGTCTCTTCCCTCACCTGAAAACCCCTGTGAACACCATCACAGAGTCCTATTTGCATAATGCCAAAAAAAGGAGCAACCATGGGAGCTGGAAATGGTTTTGTTTTGGCTTATCTGTCATTGACTGGAGCCTTAATCAAAATACAAGACCTGATAACTTTGAGATATGAGTCAGCACTGATGAGTTTGTTTCAAAAAGAACTTACAGGCCAGCTGATGAATGAGAAGGGAAAAAGCAGTGATGGAACATTTTTATCCCAAATCTGATGGAGAATCAAAGGAATCAACTCCAAAGGTGTAGCAGACCAGCTGTCTCACATGCAGCCCATACACACCCAGAGCATAAAATTCCCTTCTGTGTCAAGTCTGTAACAGCAAAAGCTTTCTGGAATTGCTGATTTCTGGATGGGATTCAATTCTGAATTTAGGAGGCATCATGCCTAAATCTCAGCGGCAATGGAACATTTTGAAGGAGCTTTTTGAAGGACAGCAGTTCAGCTTTAAGAATCTGGAGGCTGTTCCCAGGTTGCAGCATCCTGCAACCCCTGGTAGAGCAGAATTAGATCTGTCACAGGCACAATGGTCTCCAAGCAGCCACATCCAGCACAAAAATCAACTCTTTTACAGATGATAAAACTTTCAAACAGCCCCTGACTTCAAGACCATGAGTAGAAAGAAAGAGATTTAAAAAAAAAAGTTTTACTGAGCTAATTAATTTTCAGCTGGGAAAATGAAAAAAAGGGAAGAAAAGCACACAGTGCAAACACTCATGGTTCATAACTTAATATTACTGCTCAGAAAAAAGCAAACATAAATCTGAAATATTATCTGTCACAGTGGAGTAAATCACAATCCACATCTCCATGAGGGAAAATAACCTTTTTCAGATTCTTGGTATCTGAGTGGAAATGGTGAAAAAAGTTTTTCTGAAAAATGAGGGATGTAGCTGTGGTGGGAGTTTTAATGAGAGGAAGTTCTGACATTTCAGTCAACTGGTTTCAAAAGCAGTTTTTCAAAGCTTTAAAAAAGCATTTCATAAAGTGTCCATCAGCTGCATTATGCTTTAAACACAGTTCATATTTTCATAGCAACATGTGACTGAAAGGGAAAAGGGACTTGTGAGCAGCAGGTCCCATCTGTGAGAGTGGAAAGGAGACATATGCCAGGAGATTCCTCTCTTTCAAGCTTTGTAATTCTTCTCAGGAAGAGTATTATTTGTCCTCCAGTCAACTGGGGACAGAGAAAAACCCCACAGGAAAAAAAAAAAGTCAAACAAAGATATTTATATATATAAAATTTTCCTATAAATTTCAAAGTAGGTGAAATTTTGACTCTAATTTAAATATTTCATTTTAATTTGAGGTTGTAAAAGCACCTTAAGAACTTATTGAAGTATTTTAAATTCTTTTTAACAGAAGGTATTTTTAAACAAAGCTGCTTCTTTGAATAAAATGCAAAGAAAAATCTTGTTGCAAAAAAATAGAAAAGGCCAAAAAATCCTGATATTTTGAAAATGAAGAGGCAGGGAGATAAAGTGCTAAGAAAAGTCTCAGAAAGAGTGGTTTCAAAAAAATAGTGTCTTTATAAATGTAGGAAATGGAAAAAAGCTGCTGTCCCTCCTTTCTGTATTGTTGTCTGCAAGTGAGCTGCACTACCCAGCCCAAACAATTCCTAAATTCAGAGCCAGATGGACTTTTCTGCTGATTCTGGGATTGGAAAGGCTCCTGCTGTAGTCACTCAAGTTTTATCTCTTCTTCAATATCAAGATAAAAGGGTTTTTCATGTTCTTTATGCAAAGGAAAGTGTTCCTCCTATTCTAGAACAAGTCAATGGCATCTCAGTCTGTAAAACAAATCCCTGTCCTCTTCTCTGGGAGAGGGATTTCCCCAGGGCAGCTGGGATTTGCCTCTCCTCCTTTGGCAAAAAAGAGCAATAAAGTGTCAGGAATATTAAATCTGAGCTGTGGCTGCTCTTACAGGATAAGAAAAAAACTGAGAATGCCAGGAGACCCCAGTACTGAGAAGCCTTTGAGATGCTGGTCTAGGCACCCTGGTTCACTTTTTCTGGGGGATTTTTTCTTATAGCAGAACTGCAAGCAAAACCAAATACCATCCTTGAAATCCAAGAGGTCTGGTAAGAGACAGTTTTGACTGTCCAGTTTTCACAATCCCCAGTTTTACAGCAATCACTGCTGCAGTGTTTTCTGTCAGTCAACAGCCCATAAGCAATGAAGATCAACATTCCTGGTTTTATTTGCATGGGGAATTTGAAAGGAAAATTAATTTTCCAACATCATCCTCTGAATGGCTGGCATAGTTCAGAACTGTGAGCTGTTCTCCCGAGTTCTGACCAGCACCTGGAATATGATTTTATTCCCACCAATAAAACCAGAAAAACAAAATAAAACAAAACAAAAAATCCAAACTAAACAAAAAACCCACAAAAAACCCCAAACAAACAAAAAAAGTGTTTTGATAGAACAGTTGTTGAAGAACAGAGCTAGTCCCCTAGTACACAGGAAATGTTTGGAATTGTACTTGGTTTTAATCACACATATTCCTCTTAAAATAAAATATATTCTGAAGGGAAACATCAGCCTAACCTGTTGTTAGTTCCTTGCCAAATCTCAGGGCTGACAGACCACAAATCTTCAGCACTGAGACAGGGATTTCCTTTCACCTTATTATTTTAATAAGCCACCAGCAATGGATCTACCCATTCTGGAACTTTAGTCAATAAGTGTCAAGGGCTGGGATTTATTAACTGCCCATTATGCAAACATGATTTTCTGCATTTAAGAGATTTGTAGTGGAAGACAGCACCTTATAAACGTTCTGACTTCCTTTATCTGCATATTGTAATGCTCCCCAGTGAACCAGACAGGCCAGCAGCAAAGTGAGCTGCTACCTGCACAAAGTGATTTATGTCATGCCCAGTCAAGGGCAGCATAGAACCTGGTTGAGGTTTGATTAAGGAGAAAAAAAAAATTAAAAATCCCAAACCTGTAATCAATGGAATAGTAATTTTCAGCCTTGCTAATTGTTTGTAACCCTGGCATCAGATAAATCCTCACCTCAATTAGGTTAGATAGAATTAAATTGTGTTATTCTTTACTGCAAGCAGAAGCTGATAGAAATAAATGTGTATCAACTTCCAGTGCAGTTTATTAAATGTGCTCCTCTGGCTCTTGCTGTGTCTTTGGGGGTGATGGAGCACCAGGCTCCAGGTTCAAATTAAGCTGCAATGATCAGGGAGGCAGAGCTTGGGAAACCTCAGAGCAGGAACCAGCAGCACCAGACTGGATGGGAACCTCTTTGTGCTTTATTGAGCAAAGTTGGGGCTATTTTCATTCACTGTCCTCCTGACAATGTTAAACTCCCTCTCAACCCTTCAGGACAATGACCACACAGTTACAGAGGCAGTCTGAGAGAATTAAACTCTGCATGTCTGTATGGAAGCCAATAGCTTTTTTACTTTTCAGCTCAATTTCTTGTATCAGAGACATAAATATTAAATATTGCCCATTTTGTGCATAATGAAGCAATCCCTTACCCCACCCCTCAAAAAAAAAAAAACACCTAAAATAGGAAAACAATAATAAACTAGTTTGTTGGAGTTTTTGTTTGTTTTTTGGTGGTTTTTATTTTGAAATGTAAGACAGAGTTTCTCTAACTTTCCCCAGTGAGATCCCTTGTGCTGCAGGCTAGCTTAGGAGCCTCTGTAAGCCAGCAGAGAGGCTCAGAAAAAGGCAATGATAGGACATGGGTACGATGCCATCACACCAGGGAAGACAGGGGCTGTGACATTTTACAGTGGAAACACTGCAAGACCGCCTCACAATGAGGTTAAAAAGAAGAAAAATGTGCTCTGATGTTCTTGATGACAATTACAGCATGGGGACTGGGTACCTGTGTGCAGCAAAGCACAAGGGATCACTGGGTTATGGGATAATCCAGGTTGAAAGGGACCTCAGGAGCTCTCTTGTCAATCCTCCTCCTCAAACTGGGTCAGTTCCAGCTCAGACCAGGTCACTGTGAGCTTTATGTGGTCCAGTCTTGAAAATGTTTGAGGATTGGATTCCTGTGAACGAGTCCTGTATCCTCAGATTTTGTTCAGTGGGCAAATGCTCTGTTCAAGAGGCCTTCCACTGGCCTTGCTCCAGTTTGACTCTGTGCTTCTTGTCCTGGGGGGAGCATTAAAGTTGTGGCTGAAGATGCTTTTAAATGCAGAATTGAAGCCTGCATGTCTTGGGCCAGAATGTCCTTTTCTCACAGCTGTATGGGCAGCAGTGTGCTGGAAACCACAGAGCTCTGACCTTCCTGCTGGCACCTGCCTCAGAGCACAGGGGTGAGACGTGGAGGCTCTGATCCCTCTTGAGGAGGCAAGAAAGAAAAGAAAATGGAGGGGAATAGAAAAGCCATCTTTGATCAGTGGTTTCAAAAGAAACAGAATGTTAAAGGTCAGATCCTTATCCTCGTGGCCTTATTTATTGACATTGGTGCAACTTCTGACAAAGGGATGAGACTTGAATTCAAACAAAAGTGTGATTCCTGCATTTCTGAGAAAAGACTCTATGGAAGAAATGGCCAAATTCTCACTTGTTGAAATTTTGGGCTTTTGCTGCCACTCTCTTTCCCATCTGAGGTCAGGTGAGCTTGAACCACCTATTCTTCATGCATCTACTGCTTCCTTGAGGGTTAAGCAGGCTGTACAAAGTCAAGTGATATTTTTGATTTTTTTTTTGGCTTTTTGAAAAAAATTTTTTTTCTGTCTGAGTCCAGTAAATATATGATGAATCTGAGAGATGGAAAAGAATCAAAGTTTACATACTATTTTTTTTTGAGTTTTCTCTCTCTTCTTTAGCATTTGTAGCGGAAGACAGAACCTTATAAAGGATCTGACTTCCTATATCTGCACATTTCATGCAAACAAATTCTGTTTAATTTTTACATCACTTAACCAACTCAAGGCCTGGTGTTTTATATATCACAGCTTCTGAGAACATTTTAAATGAAACCACCATAAGGCTCAGAGTTCCATGATTAGAATCTACCCCTCCTCCCCCCCCCAAAAAAATGTGTATAAAATATGAAAACCAAGCCTGCAATCTGTTCTCCAGTGTGATTTCCCAGAAGAATCACTATAAGAAAATCACAGCACACAAGGGGTTCCTCTCTGGATGCAGTAAGTGAATCAGCTTGGGTAAGGGTGGGCTCATCTCTTGGAGCTGCTGCTCATCCCTGTGACAATGAGACAAAGGATTTTTTGTTGGAGGTGGACCTGCCTGCCTGGAGGTTTGTTTGTGGGACCCAGAGGAAAGACCCCCAGTGAGGAGTCCTGATTTATCATTAGTCAGCTCTGTTCAGATCCTTTTGCAGAATGGCCTGTTTAGGCAAATCCTTCTGTAGCAATAAATTGTAGAGATATAGAAAAATGAAAGCAAAGTAAAAAGCCTCAGGTGTATCTCAGTTCAGATACACCAAAGTAATATATCCACTTCAATCCAATTACAAACCAGTTAGTACATCATTCTGTGCCTGGAATACTGGACAGTGATGTACAACCCACATTATGTAGGAAATAGATGTTCAGAGCCCATCAGTAACCAAGTTCAGCATTAATTGATTTACTGAACAATTTTCTGCTAGTCAGACCTCCCCAGACACGCTATAACAGAGGCAGCTCTTTTCCCTGATGCTTCTTCTGACTGCCAATGCCATCAAATACCACCTCTTGTACAGTAATGGCTCCTTTTCCTGTAAATATTAAATACAATGCTGGGAAAAAAGATGTCCTCCACCCTGGTAGACATCTTTTTTGCCTTATGAACCAAGAATAATTCATGATAATAAATTGATTAGACTTCTCAAAAATATTCAGATAGGCCAATTTTCTGCTTCTAAAAGAATAATGATATTAACATTAAAAAAAAAAAAGGACAGATTTGCAATAACTCAATCATTGTGTATAGGCCAAAGTTAAACTGCTCTTTCATGGCCAAAATCTTCTGGTGAACTTTAGTTGTATTAGAAAAAGAAGGGAGCCCTTCTAAAGAACCTGTCCTTATGGGTATTCAGGTTTTATCTGTTCTTCATCAGTTTTGATAGTAAGTACCTCTCAGTAGTTTGCTGGTGGAACTCTGCTGCATTATTATTGTATTATTGAGGTACGTCACATATTTCCTACTCAAACAATACAGGAAAAGGATTTCTACTCTATGGCAGATGGTTAGGTGTCTGCAAATTGACATTGTTTGGGTATGTGACTTTGACTGTTGTTTTGGAGTTTGGCATTTAAACAACAGAGATAATTCACTTATAATCTGTCAGACAGTTTGTTATTCAGCTCTAAGCATCCTGCCAAAACAAGTGAAAATTCCAGGCCACAACATGTGGCAATATCCTATAACACTAAGCATCGAGTTGAAAACAAACAATAGATACAACCTTCAAGGGGAGGTTTACAAAGTTATTCTAATTGTCCCTCACCTAGTCCTTAATCTTACTGAGAAATTATCACTACTTTTCTGCCATGATTTTTTTTGTTAAGAAAGTTGCCTTGAACCACTAAAGGATGGGGATGATGACTGAAAATGACTGTTTAGCACTCCAAGGATTTGTTGTCTTATGAGTGAGTTTGCAAAAGAAAGCAGTCCCCAGCTAAGCTTCTCCCAGATCCGTTCTCCCTGGGATCAGAAATGTCACTGTAAGCAGCAAGTCCTCTTAGCTAATGGGTAAAGGCTTTCATATCCAGCCAGTAATTCCCCACAGCCCAGTAAAATGTATAGTAGGAATTTTATCTAAACTTATAATCAGCAGATTCTGAGGTTCTTTCCTGAGCTAGTTTCCTGCTGATGCACAGTTGTCCTGACACGGATCTGTGTTTTCTGCTTTCAAGGTTTGCTTGGTTTTGGTGTCTCAATAATGCTGCACTGCATGATTCCAATAGTTCCTCTCTGGAGCAAGGGGACCTCAGGCCCTAAAGTGTTGCTAATTAGAGGAATCAGGGTGCAGTCCAAAATCTGATGATGCCTAGATTTTTAGTATTTTTATGTATTTTTAGGCAATTTTTGATAGTTTGACATGTTAGTGACAAGTAAACTATTAAAATAAGGAAAATTGCTTAGAAAAGTGCACAGAGCAGGATGAAATCTGTGAGCTAGGAGGTCAGATCAGCAGTGTATCTTTATTACCAAAACATTATTTGTAGCCCAACAAAGGAGAGCTTCATCAGGACACTGTTTCCAAAAGGAAGTGCAGCAAATATTCCTGAGATGAATTGCTTTGGTAAAATAAGTAATGTTCCTTTTCAATTATTATCTGAACCTCAAAACATGTTACAATAGTCATAAAATCACTAAGATTGGAAAAGACCACTAAAGTCATTGAGTCCAACTGTTAATCCAACACTGCCAGGTTCACCACTAAACCAGGTCCCTAAGCATCACATCCACTTGGTTTTGAACATTTCCAGGGACAATGGTGCCACCCCTGCCCTGGGCAGCCTGTTCCAAAGCCTGATCACTCTTCCTAGCCTGTAATTTTAAAATCCCTATTTCTGTTACACCTCTAAGAATTTTTAAATGCTCAGAAGCACAAACATTTTTTCAAATTGTATCATAATGTCTGATATAATGTCCTTGCAAGTCTTTCTTCACTTGTGGATTTGAGCTATAATAGTTGCCATTACACTATCCCTAAAAAGAGATAAAATCCCGTGGAGCTGCATAAATAACTTGCATAGATCAGGTATCTATTTGGGCACAGCAACTGGCCACCTGTGATTCCAGATGAAAACCCACAACTTTTTGTTCTTCATATTCTCTGCAATGACTGAATCCCCAGTGAGAGCAGCACAGCTTCTATCCACATGCTCTGTGCACCTCATGACTTCCCCAGAGGAATTTGCAATACACAGGAATGAGAGTGGTAAAAAGGAAGTGGCAACTTCTACCCTTGGATAGGCAGTCACACCAATTCCAAGAGATATGCCTGAGATTTCATAAGATGTCTCTAGCACAGCCAGGAATGGCTCTTTATTTATCCCAGAAACAGGCTACAATTTTTCCCATAAACCCAACTTTCTAAGGGCTAAGTTAGTGCAGAGGCATCTGAATGAGAAATGAAAGCAGAATGTTGATTCTGCAACTTCACTTAAAGATTTTTTTACTTTCATTTTTTTCCCCAGTGCATGAACACCATCCTAAAGATAAAGGAAAATATTACAGAAAGCATTCATTACGTTTCAAGGCATAATAAAAACATTGGTAATGCACTCATTGCTGAGATGCAAAATGAATCTCAAAGCAATCAGAGGACAATAACAATTTTAAATTAAAATGTGCACAGTGTACAAATTGATTTTGCTAAAGGCAAACAAACTGTCAAAAAGATCTCTGTTGGCAAAGTAGCTTTGAATATTTAGTTCAAATTTACTTCTTGATAAAGGCTCCTAGAAAAGCTGAATTTATACTATGGATTTTACTCCACAATTTATTGCTTACTCTGTATATCCTTAGGTGAAGATGCAAAATCTTAATTTCATCCTTGTATTTGTTACTTTCTTCTTCCTGTTACCATTTGAAATGGGAGGCTGAGAAGAACAACACTGGGAGGATAATAGCTGATGTTTATACATAGAGGAACGTTAACCAACTTTCTGTTCCAGGAACAGTTTTTCAGCCTTGACCACAGGTGCTGTAGGAAACACATCAGCAGCTTTTTATGTTCAGAGAGACCCTTGGACCTTGCAACCAGCTTGAGCACCTTCTGCTCCTTCCACAGGAGGCACTGAGCAAACAGAGAGAGCTGACAGCAGGCACAGCTTCAGCCCCGAGCTGCAGAGCCTCAACAGGGCAGGGAGCATCCCTGTGAGCTCCTGTGCTGGAGGCTGCACTGGCACAGAAGCCATGGAATGCTGGAACCCAGGACATTGCTCTGGCTGCCCTGGAGGACTCCAGACCCTGGCAGGGGGCTCAGAGACCTTGGTACACAGTCAAAGACACCTGTGCCTTTGATTTTAACCCATGGAAACAATTACCAACCTTGTGTGGGAGTTACAAGCCACAAGGGTTTCAATAGAATGTTAGTGAATTTATCACAGGGTGAAACAGTAGAATTTTGGGGTTTTTAGAATGGGGGTTCAAGGGGCAAGATGGAGGAATCTGGGCATGTCCTGTCTTTCTCCTTCTTCTTCTTCTTGTCCTCCATCTTTTGCTGTGATGGTGTGGTTGTGTTTACAGGGGTCCCAGGACCAGGGAAGAGATGAGAATGTTGACTCCATGTTTCAGAAAGCTGGTTTATTATTTTATTATATATATTATATTGAAAATATACTAAAAGAATAGAAGAAAGGATTTCATCAGAAGGCTAAAAAAGAATAGAAAAGAAATGATAATAAAATCTTGTAACTGACCAAGACAGTCCGGACAGCTGGACTGTGCCATTAATTAGAAACAACCACATGAGACCAATCACAGATCCACCTGTTGCATTCCACAGCAGCAGATAACCATTGTTTACATTTTGTTCCTGAGGCCTCTCAGCTTCTCAGGAGAAAAAATCCTAAGGAAAGAATTTTTTATAAAATATCATGGCTACATGATGGTGGCACTTTTGGATTGGTTCAGAGTAGAGACAAACTGTCTAACATAGGTGATAGGTATTGGAAAATTATTGTAAATAAAGTACAGGTAGTTTTTAGTATAAAAAGATAACACTGCCCTGAGGGCGGTCAGTGTGCCATGGACTGACCTGCCAGACAGCTCTCAGCAGGTCACAAAAAGAATGTTCTAGATAACAGAAAATAAACAACCTTGAAAACAAGAGCTGAGGAATCCTGACTCCTTCTTCAAGCATGGGGCTGGGAAAAAGAGACTTTTTAGTACCTTGGGAGCCATTCCATCAACAACAAACCCAACAATGGACAGCTCCCATAGGGAGTGGCTGTGCCAAGGAGGCAGTGGTTGAGCCCCTGTGCATCACTGATGGGAATTACCAACCTTGTGTGAGGAGTTACAAGCCACAAGGGTTTCAATAGAATGTTAGTGAATTTATCACAGGGTGAAACAGTAGAATTTTGGGGTTTTTAGAATGGGGGTTCAAGGGGCAAGATGGAGGAATCTGGGCATGTCCTGTCTTTCTCCTTCTTCTTCTTCTTGTCCTCCATCTTTTGCTGTGATGGTGTGGTTGTGTTCACAGGGGTCCCAGGACCAGGGAAGAGATGAGAATGTTGACTCCATGTTTCAGAAAGCTGGTTTATTATTTTATTATATATATTATATTGAAAATATACTAAAAGAATAGAAGAAAGGATTTCATCAGAAGGCTAAAAAAGAATAGAAAAGAAATGATAATAAAATCTTGTAACTGACCAAGACAGTCCGGACAGCTGGACTGTGCCATTAATTAGAAACAACCACATGAGACCAATCACAGATCCACCTGTTGCATTCCACAGCAGCAGATAACCATTGTTTACATTTTGTTCCTGAGGCCTCTCAGCTTCTCAGGAGAAAAAATCCTAAGGAAAGAATTTTTTATAAAATATCATGGCTACATGATGGTGGCACTTTTGGATTGGTTCAGAGTAGAGACAAACTGTCTAACATAGGTGATAGGTATTGGAAAATTATTGTAAATAAAGTACAGGTAGTTTTTAGTATAAAAAGATAACACTGCCCTGAGGGCGGTCAGTGTGCCATGGACTGACTTGCCAGACAGCCCTCAGCAGGTCAGAAAAAGAATGTTCTAGATAACAGAAAATAAACAACCTTGAAAACAAGAGCTGAGGAATCCTGACTCCTTCAAGCACGGGGCTGGGAAAAAGAGACTTTTTAGTACCTTGGGAGCCATTCCAACAACAACAAACCCGACAATGGACAGCTCCCATAGGGAGTGGCTGTGCCAAGGAGCAGTGGTTGAGCCCCTGTGCATCACTGATGGGTGTCCTGGGAGACACTGAACAGCTGAAGGACTCTACTGTGTTGGATTGAATCTCTCAGATGTTTGGAAGTTCACTTTCCTTTCCCTCCTGTTGTGCTGTTATTTACTTTTCCTTCATGTCATCCACCTAATTAAAAGAGTGCTGAGAACAAACAAATTTTATCAGGCTGTTCAGTTCTGCTGGTGCTTTCTTTGATACCTGATGCACACAAGAAATCAATATGGAGAATGGATTGAGATGTGTTGTAGGACTCCACTGTAAGAGATTAAAGAATGGATTGAGCAATCTCTAAGTACTATTCATGTATCCACTGCTTTTTGAGGGCTTGGGTGATCTAGTTAAAAAATCCCTTTTTTTAGCATAGTGTTGCCAGGAGATAGGTCACTGGGCAAAGAAAATCTGTGACATCACCCAGGAAATCCTATTTCTTTAGAGATGCCAAACATATGAGGAGTGGAAAGCAAGTAAAAATATAAGTTTCAAAGTATTTTTCCCCTCTCCTCACTATTATATAAAGTATGTCAATGTATTGCTTTATGACTTTTTAAGTAAATTTGAACCTAAATCCCCCACAAAACTGTATCAAAAATATGTCTACAGAGAAAGCACTTTACTTGAATTTTTGCATTCTAGTAGAGGAAGCCTTTTGCATTAAAAACAATAGATAGGGACAGTGAAATCTGTAAGAATGGCCAGGTTTTCAGGGAAGATAGGTTTCATAGCCACAGTTCTCCATGGCTACTGTTTTCCATCAGTCCTTAAGTGAACTGAGCTGTTGAAGAAAACTGAAGAAAATGGGCATGCTTTATCCCAGTTTAGCAGAGTTAGGATTTGCCTGGTTCAGGAGAAAAGCAGGAACTCACTAAATGGATGTATATTAGGCATTTATCACTCATAGTAAGGAAAATTATATGCAGTTTCATGTTAATTTGGAGGCTATGCTAAACAAAGAAAAGATCCTCCAAAGCAAGAAATATTGTGGTATAAGTGATATGTCTCTCTGCCATCTGTAAGTCTGTGGGTGTAGGAAGATTTTGATAGAAGATGCATATTTTTATTTTATATTAAAATTCATTGACTATAGCTAACAGAACCTTTATTTTCACGAGTAACATATAACAGGTTTTTTTAATTCATGAAGAATGTAAATTACACAGAAAATGACAATAATACATTTTCATTCATATCAATAGTTAACAACTTAATTAGCCTTAATTAATCCCAACTCCAAATTAATAACAACTCTCAAAAGTCTAGACAAAACCCAGCATCTGACTGAATCTGTTACACATTTTGGAAGTCTTACACTGAAATCTTATTCCAACAGGGTCCATACTGACAAAAAAACCACGGTTTTCTTCAAGATCTTTCATCCACAGCTGCTTTGTGGGGTCCTTGCACCATCATCCCTGCAGACACTGCTGAAGCTGACCAAGGTCTGGTGCATGCCAAGTGCCAAAGTGGCAGCTTCAGTTCCTCTCTCTGCACTTTTCCTTTTGATCTTGCTGAGGAGAGGAGTGAGTTTTTTCCCTAGTTGCTGTGAAATGTTGGGTTTTCCTTCAAAAGGGAATGTTTTCTTCTAGTAAAAAGTATATAGCTTCCCCACACTTGGCCCTTTGTTTCCCACAAAATACTGCAGACACGAAAACCAACTCTACATACACTGGGGAAAGTCAGAGACATTTTATGAGCCCAGCTGGGCAAGTGTCTTTTTTTCTGGTTCTATTTGTTTTCTTTTTCTTTTGTGAGAGCTGTTGTGAACAAAGAACCATCTAGGTCAGAAAGAACAGCTCAGTGGTAAAATAATTCAGCATTGAGGTTTTTTTAGTGTCTGTTTCATATCAGTTCTACATGGAATATATGGACTTCTGGGCGTCTGTTGAGTTTTGTGACCTCTGATCAGACCTGCTCTGATCATGCATGCCCTCCCTCTTGTGTTTGCTTGTAACAGTTCACTAGGTCAAATGATCTCAAATTTCTGTATCTGTGATGAATTTGTGTCCAGCACATGACAGCTAAAATGGCAGAGAAGCCAAAATATGGAGGTCCTCTGCTGATTTGTTTGAAACAACAGAAAGATTTTTCTTCAGTTTTCTCCTTCATCCTCCACTCCTTTATTTCTCCCTTCTGCTCACAAAACTGCGGGAATAAACTGACATCTCAGAAACATTTGGGGTTACATCCTGAGGTGACACAAAGTGTGACATCTGACTGGGGCTGACATGAACAGGGAACCTCATCTTTGGGTTTCCCACACAGCATTTCCTTTCTCTGTAAATGGATTGCACATTTCAGGCAATCAATCTGAACCCCAGGAACAAACAGGGGAAGCAACATGACACACACGACTCACATCTATGCACACACTGTTCAAGACTATCAGATCCAGACTCTCTGATAAATTACCTTTGTTGTTACACTTTACATTATCTCCATGTAGATAAAAAAGACACTCAAAGGAGTTAAAGAAGCTGGTACAGAATATGAAGTTATTTAGATGTCTTCAAGCAGTTAAGGTTTATGAGTTAGCACTAAAGGACCCTCATCCCATAAGGACAATATATCTTATCTTACATGTTGGAAATTAATACAAAAAACATGCTCATGTTTTATAGTAGACATCTGTAAATGCACTTTTCAATTTGTAGAGGTTTTTATTCTGTACAAATTGATGTTAATTGGTGTTTTTTAAGAATTGATGTGATCTGGTAAAACTGCAACTGAAACATGGTTGTACTAGCTAAAAACCAGTTAGTTGTGTTGTAAAAATTCTCTTCCCAGTATTGTCAGAGCTGCAAATCTTCCCTTAAAAGCTCTGGGAAGTTATAGCATACCATGAGGAGCAGGGTTTAATCCTAGCAGCTTGCCATAGTGTGAGTGGGATTTAGTATTAATGTTCATTTTACTGTGAGAGGTGCCTCCCTGGGAAGAGTTGTGGGTCCTTTTAGCAGAAATGGATCCCATTACAAAACCACCCATCTCTGAGAATGTTTCTGCAGCACTGATAAAGAAATGACACTGCTGCTCCCCAGCTGTGATACTGAATAAAAAGAAATGTAATATAGGCAGTGGCTAGAGAGAGATCCTCTCATGAACAGACAAAGAATAAATAGAAATTTGTCCCTCCAGGACCCACAAAGCTCTTGGCTGAAATGCACATGTGCTGCTCTCTAGGGTCACCACATCTTTCTGCTCCAACATTAAGAAATTTCATGAGAAAAGGCAGATGAGAGCAAAGCTGAAAGGTGCTTGGCAACAGGGAGGTACAATAATGAGACTAAGCAGGATACCAATTTCACCCTGGGGTCATTGTATGAGCTGCTGTATACAATGAACCCATCTTCCTCTGCTGGAACATTGAGCTGGTCATTAAACATTGATTTTCATTTTTTTAGTGGGGCAGACAATCCCTAATCACTTTAAGCTTGGTACAGTGCAGCAGTAGCTCATCTGCTGTGGAGGCAGGCTCTGCTTTTGGCAAAAGTGATGCACAGAGTCCTGGCACCTGTTTCAGCCGTGGGTAAATGCCATGGAACAGGAATCAGTGTAGAGCAACTGAGTTAGCACTGTTCTACCTTGCTCTGATCTCCCAACACATTTTCTTTGGGATGATGCCCAGAGACCCTTGACTTTCTGGGTAGCTGCATTTTCCAGGCTGTTTTCACTAAGAATAAGTAGATAAAATTTCCAGTGTGCTGGGGGAAGCCCAGAGATTGGTCTAACCCGCTCTGACTTCCCTTGTTATCTCCAGAAATGCATACAGATCCTTGCCTTAGAGCCTTCTTTACCAGATGCCCACTAAATGTGACTGCTACATTTTCCCCCAGGAAATCACAGGCTGATCTTCCTCCTTCATAAATCCCTGTCCTCTGCATGTATTCCCAGCCATGCTCATCTTTCTGTTATCCATGTGAGAACACAGTTTAAGGAAAAGGAAAAGGACTTGAATGTGGATCTCTCATGATGTTATCAAGTCTCTGAGTAACAAACAGCCAGGCAAAACAGGCAGTGGGTCTGTCCTGGAATAAGAAGCTTGGTGTGAGAGCCCTTTCCAGTGTGAGCTCCAGGAGTGGGAGCAGTGTGCCAGCACAATGGGAAGCCTGGAGGGTTCAGATGTGAGGTGTATGCTTAATTTTGTAAGAGGCATTTTCTAACAAATTCAAACCATATCTTTAGAGTCTTTAGTGTAATGATCATACCACCTAGTGGGTTCCAGGAGCCCTCAGAATTCAGCAGGCACAGGGAGGGCTGGTGAATTACATTTTTTTAGCTGTGAACTGAGTCCTGTCCAGTAGTGGTGAACCAGTTTTCAAAATCTGCTTAGAAACAGAGATCTTTTTGAATGGGAGGGGAATTCAGATCCTAAATACCTTCTGAGGACCAGCTACCTTCTGTCATGCACTGCATGAAAATACAAATTGTGTTCTGCAGTGCATGTGAGTCTGCAGTTTCATGTTCCCACAACCTGGGAAAAGCCATTTTCCTTCCACTCCAGCTGTGCTTACAAGCAGTGGAGGGTGCTGGAGGCCTCAGGGTCCTGAACTCAGAGATCACTGAGAGGTAAATGTGTGAATATTTTTCTGCACCATGATGTGTCTGTGCATTCATTCAGCAGCAGCACTCCCCTGATTTCAGTGATGCAAGATCAGATCCTTTGCACCCATCTGCTTGAGAGGATGACAAAGGACAGAGATGTACTCATTCCTCCTGCAGAAAGCATGGCTCAGGTGCAAAAGGGAATAAATGAGGAGGATTAAAGTTAAAAGAATAAAAGAAATACTGAAAAAGACATCATATTTCAGACCTGAGCATACAGAATAACTCTTCAGATTGAATAAAGCAATGCAGCAACACTGTCCTGTATCTCATCAGCCTGACTTGGTGGTGACTTTGGAGAGCTCTTTACGTATGTCATTTAATGTAATATTGATTTTTCCTATGTGAGTGTCCTATTTGTGAGCTCTCCTAAGATGAGCCAATGTGATGGAAAAAATGGAGATTTTCTGTTGACTGGCATTAACACTTGACTTTCTCTCACACTTCTGTGTGCAGAGCACAGAGCTGCATGGAAATGGAGCCAGCACTAAGCCTGTGCCTGCTCAAAAGTGTGGATGTGCCCATGCAGCCTTTCACACCTGCCTGGGGCTGCACCATAGCCCCACTTTCACTCTCCAAGCCACAGGGAGAGAAGGAAGGTCTGTGCACACTTCACAGGATGAAGAGAGTGGGCTGACATACAATAAACTGGCAGATTTTTACCCAGCAGAAGAGCTGGGTAACAACCACCAAGCCTCAGATCCTGCTCGGCTTCTCCAGTGGCATTCCTGGGACAGAGCGAGACCCAGAGGCCAGGGCTGGAGGGACAGGATTCAGCAGACAGTCACAGATTTATTTTGGTCTAGCTATAGTTTTGGTTCTCTTGGCTTTTTATCAAGTTTAGCTTGTACCAGCTCTAGCAGGTAGAGCTAATTTAATTTTTGACCTGCCAATTTCTCCCACCTGCATCAAGGGAGAAACAGGGCTGGTAACTCAGATATTATATTCTTATGGTATCTGCACTAAGCTCATGTTTATTAAACCAGATTATAGAAAAAAAAAAATGTGTCCAAAAAGGACACTGAAAACTGTGGGACAGTAGAGAAATAAATCTCAACAGTCTTGCCAGGTGTACGGGAACAAAGCCAATCACTATGCAAAGGTTTTCATGCATTCTTAATTTTACAGTTACAACCAGATCCATTGCAAACAACACATGAAGAGGACTGTGACCAAGGTGCCAGCAGAAATGGGGTCCATTCCAACAGCCCATCCCCTGATCCCTCCCAGATGCCTCCCAGCTGCCATTTACCTGCATGGCCACCTGAATTCCCTGTGTCCCGAGATCCAACAGAGATCCAAGCATGTGGACAACCCCTCTGGGAACATGCTGCTCTTGTTTTTCTGATCATTCCTTTGATTTGGCTGCTCAGGAGTTCTCTATTATCTGAGAGCTTCAATAGAATCTGCTGGGCCAGATGATTCTTTTTGCATTTTGACAAACTAAATGCCTGTATTTTTTCTCTGTGTGACTGGAATCAATCGTGTGGGTGTTTGTGCTTTTTAAAAATTTTTAATCAAGTAGTGATTAAGAATGAGAAATAAAAAAGGCAGGCTTAGGGTCATATGAAAGTAGCTTACATATTCTGAGTGAAGACAGATGTAATGGCATTACTTTTTTGCGAGGAATTGGGATGGCAAGAAATTGGATGGCTTTTAATTTTGTTTTTCAGTACTTCCTTCAGTGTTAAGTTAATTAACTGGAAGGTGGCCAGATAACTTGGAGTCTTTACAATATTTGGGGTATTTTGCATAAAGAGAGACAAGCCCACTACTTGGTGAAATAATTAGATTAGCCTGACTAATTTAAAGCCCTTTGAGGAGTTGCATAAGCTTTGTATATATAATGCTGAAGCTCTTTTTGATTTCTTTATAGAGACTTACTGAGGCCCTGGAAAACCAGGTTTTGTCTATTAGGCACTGCTCTAAGCTCACAAACCAAGCAGAAAGCACCAAGAGAAGCAGAGGTAGCTGGCAGTGATACCTAGAAACAAGGCAGGCCCCAGCAGCAAGCAGAGCTGGGATCTCTGGGTGCCCATGGGTTGTAGATGCTGGTTTTGACCCACTCAGATGCAAGGCTGATTAATTCATCCAGGAAAGGCTCCACCCACGCCTGCCTCATTGAGCAGAATTCCAGCCCTATCCCAGGCAATAACCTTGCTTTACCAGAGGTAAAATGATGAGGAGCAGTGACAGAATTGGTGCATGTGACATGCCCCTGACCCCTGCAAGTCAAATTGACTTGGGATAATTGGGAAAAAGGGATCTTCAGCATCTAAAAAGCCTTGGAAATAACGATGTGGAGGGAAAAAACCCAAATAAACAAACCCTCAAGATGCAATCCCCTCTCTCTGTTGAATGTCAGAGGCACAATGCCAGCAGGGTTCCTGTGGACATCATGCTGTGTTCCACAAGACGACACAAGGGTCCAAATCTGCTGCTGCTGATGCCAGAAGCCTTAAGCCATGCCTTTGTTCAGAATACACCAATTTCTCCCTTTAGCAGCACCTTGCTGCAATTAGCAGAGGCTGGATGTGGAGAACAATATTTCTGTACCATACTGAGACCACAGGACACACACTCGAGCCCAACAGGTTGACCTGAGGAACTGGAATTTCCTTCATCTCTAAAATCTGTTCCAAACCTTGCTGAAAACTACAGGAAAGCAGGGTCTGAGCAAAAATGTTGAGATGATCCATTTGCCTTCAGAATTTCATTTAAACTCTATTCCCAGTTGGAGATTAATGTAACCATTTGTAGCTGAACCTGGCAGTCTCTGTCTTTTGTAGTACTACACAGCTAATATCTCTCTGCAAGGATGAATTATTCTTATACTCTTCCATGTTAGGCTCAAATTCAGTCTCTCAGTCTTTTCTGGGCATATCTTATTTTCTCCTGTCTGCCATTTTAATATAGAATTTTATGCATATATATCTTACTTATAACCTTCAGGCTTTTAGAACATTTTAATAAATGGGACTAAAGTTACTAGATTCACTGAAATTCTCATGGTAAGGACCAAGCATGTGATGCATGAGACTCAGGCACCATAGGAAGAGTAATACATATTAATTTTGTAGCCCCAAAGCGATCCCAGATGATACGGAAACATAATTTTTGCTGACTGTTTTTGCACCAAATAGCTGTCATGCTCCCTGTCAGTTGAAAAGCCACTCTCTGCCACTTCCATCATTTCATTATGAAAAATGCAGTTTGTCTGTATACGCTCAAAAAAAAAATTGGTTCTCCCAATGAGCATATAAAATGTTAGATTGGAATTTCTGCTGCATGCTTTTGGTAAAGCTACAGGTACCTTATTAAAATGTTTTAATCTCCTTTTTACTTGCCCTGGAATGTTCTTGGACACTAGAGCTTAAATGACCTCCAAGAGGCTTTCCCCTGAGCAATTGTTTGAGTTCCTACTCTGATTTTTTTTGTTTCTGGGTGTGATTGCTCACAGTCTTGAGGAGCAGCTTGGACAATTTGGCCATTGCCAAAAGAAACCTTGGACACCAGGTATCCTAAGGAACCATGAAGGTACCACACTGAAATACAATAACATCACATTTGGAGCAATACAAAAGCATTTCTACAGCTTAGGCGGGAGGGCTTTATTTAAAAACATTTAATGTCCTGTAAAACTTATATTAAGAGAAGAATTTCTCCTTCTTTACAGTGTATGCTCTCATCATTGTGTGTTTTCTCATTGTTATGCATATTTTCCATCCCTGTGATGCTAATATTTCAAATTGATGTTTCACACACAGTTCACTGCCCTGTATTTATAGAATGCTAAATTTCACTGTGGATTTTGAGAAGCTGTACCTAAGGGGCTTGCCTGGGCTGGCTTGTTGTACATGGCATCATTTGCAATCACAACATGCAGTAAGATGCCTTTTCTGGAAAAAACCTAACCAAAATAAAATAAAAATCCCAATCATCCCTGACCCTACCTCAAGCAACATCATTATTTTAACATGAAGCAAAGGATCTGAAAGGTGCATGACATATAAAGGTGCATCACATAAAATGAGATTTTTGGCTATAGTCCATGAAGCCATGCAGTGATGATTAAAGAACTCAGACAAGTAAAATTCCAAGTTATGGATGTCTTCTGCTATGTTCAGTTGATTTATGTGGCTTGAGTTGTAAATTACAATGCAAACTAATTTGGGAAAGGCATATTAGGCATATGATTTGGACATGGTTTTCCATTTAGGAAATAAGACATTATAAAGTGTGCTCAGTCAATTGGCCCAAGGTGGTTACAAGGTAAACAATCAGAGAGAAGACAGACCTCAGTAAAAGGGGAAAACACATCAATCATAATCTTGCTTCTTTCTGGGCTGAGTAGGCTCAGTCCAGCTCCATCTGGTTTCTCAGTTGGAGTCCAATAATGTCCTAAGGCGTACAGAATTCTCAGCTACTTCCAGCATGGGATAATTTCTTTTTTTCCTGTTTCCTCTTCTCTCCTCCCTTCATGTGGTTTGTTAAATGTGATTTTTTTAGGACAGGGTCAGAATTCACAGGCCACTTAAAGGGTGGACTAATACCTCTTCCATCAATGAGAACAAAAGGGCAGGATTTGCTGTGGCATTTAGCCTGACAAATACACTTGTACAGAGACATGTGTATATTTATTAAAGGTGAAGTAACTGCACTGGCTGCTTTTCTTTCCCACAGTATTTTCAGGTTTGGAAGCACCCCAAGACACTTCAGGTCTTTCTGTGTTTGAGATGGTAATTGGGAGAACAATTGAAGAGGATTGAGCACATAGTGAAGAAAAAGCAGTAGGAGGCAAAGATTTCTTCAGAAGAAAATATAAGACATTACAGAAATTGAGTGCTCTGCATTTAATAAGGCAAGCAAACAGACAAGAGAAAAGCAAAGAAAAGGCACAATGGAGACAAAAAAAGGCTTATTATGACAAGAAAGCCAGAGCTATTAACTATCAGACTGGTGATAAACTATTACAGTATTGTCAATGCTGTCTCCTGAAGAATGTAAGTTGTGTGATAAGAGATTTGGCCCCACACAGAGATAAAGAAAGTGCATGTGGTTATATTTCCAAAAGGACAAGGAGATAAGAAAAAACTGGGGATGGGGAGACAAGGGAGTTGAGCTATCATTTTGAAGCCGCTAGCACAGGCAAAAATACATAAAAAAGGCAGCAAATGAACAAACCCTGGAGTAAAATAAACCAACAAATCAAGCTTAACTTATGCAGATGTAAAGAGAAAGCAGATCTCACACTGGGTGTTGCTGATTTGATTTTAGTTGAAATTTAGTGCTCTGTTAATCAGATCTCACAAATACAAGGGGATTTGGCTGTCAGGAGAACCTGAGAAACATTTATCAATCAGCAAGGAAGAAAAACATCTTCTTCAAAGACTGTGGGTGTCCACAGAGGGCCTGAAAGTTTCAAGAACAATCAGAGAAGAGGAGAGTGAAACTGTCTAGAGGATGGGAATGGTACCAGTCATCTCAAATATGTTTTCTAATGTAGAATCACAGGTTAAGTACACTTTGATAGAGAAATACAAAGAAATATTTTCTCAACTTATTGTACCTTATACAAGACAAGTATTTTAACAAGACATCAATGCAGATTTAGAGACTTCATGACCAGGAATTATTAAAAATATGCTTGAAGACAGCAAATGGGATCTACTGCACATGTGAGGGCTGCTGTACTCTGCCTGGGGCAGTGGAAACAATTCTCCTTCTCTGTAAGGGACCAAGGGCACTGCATGATGATCTCACCATGCTATTCTAGAAGAGTTTCATCATGGACACCTCAATTTCTAGCACACCCTATTCTAATCAAGTAACATTTAAGTCTGTCATATGTAACAGAGCACCACACACATAAGGTGTAATTTCCACCCAATACAAGAAGGAAATTGGAAAACATCCACACCCCAGGTAATTTAATGGGTGCTGTGCATATTTGTTCCCAAAAATGTAAAATGTAAATTCAGATATTTTTGTTACAGGAGGTCCCAATGGATGTCATGGGGAAAGCTCCCAGGCTTCCCCCACCAATGCCAGGAAGAATTCTGAGTCCCTCTTGGCTGTAGAAAAGGGTTATTCACACATACCCCAAAAATTACAGTTCTGGCTGCAGGGTTGCCTGACAGGGACCCCTTGCACCTCATCCCCATCTCCCAGAAACCCACTTGCCACTTAGAACATTTTCCCCAGTAGTTCCAAGCTTGATACATCTGTGCTCAAATCTGTTGGGCCTCATACTTTGGCTTGGGTTAATACCTCCAATAAAAGTGATGAGCCTACTCACTAATTAACAGCCCAGCAGGGCCTGGCTTAATTTCTGCCTTGTGGTGTTTTCTACAGCAGAAAAGGCATCTGGAGCCTGGTGCCTGTTAAAGCCCAAGCCAGACAGGCACAGGGGCTGTGGGCAGCAGGACCTGGCAGAGGTGTGGGGGCTGCCATCACTCAGAGCTTTGTGCTGAATGAGGCCCCTCAGGTACCCTGGGGAGGAATGCACTTTGCACTCTGGCTGTTTCAGCCCAGGCCTTTGCTTCAGCAAATAAAAAACACAATGTAGGCTCATCCTAACAGACTTTAGACACTAATGACACCCCTCACAGACTGTGCCTTCATCTTAACTCTCCTGTTGATTGTTTTCACAATCAAAACAGTTAAACATACACAGCTATTATGGCTCAGTACAGTTTCATGTACTTCAGTTAAAAATCTGTTTGTCCTCAGACCAAATGTTTGCCAGTTCAAGATCAAAAGTATTCCTCTTTAAACCTTCTTATATCAACAAATATAAATGAATGGTGGTGGTCTTCCACTTTGTTCTGTGGATGTTATTGGGTTGAAAATAGGACATCTCAACCTGCCAGCTCTCATTAGCCTGAACTATTGTCCATGACAGCCTGGAGCCCATTATTCAGTTTTTTGTTTGTAAATGTTCATAAAGCAACTAGCAGAGAAAACCCACACCTCAAACAAAGTTTATTTTTGGTTCAAGTGAAACAAGACTCACCTGTCTCTTCCTGTTGCCTTCTCCTTTCCTCCTAATGCAAAATAATATTTTATTTTTTTTATAACACCATGGGAAAGTTTTACCTTCTTTCACTTAAGGGTATGCAATGACCAAGAAGCACAAGGAAAAATATGCATTTAAAGATAAAAGCCAGCTTAGTCTAGAATGCTTAAATCATACTCCTAAAGGCATGGCTCTAAAGGATGCAATTAATATCATTCAGATGTTTTATTGTGTGTGTTTGTGTTACTCCTCAATTTAATATTTCTGTTTCAGTGTGTCAGGGGTTTGGCAAAATATGTCATAATTGCTTTGTCTTCCCCTTGAACACCTGATACACATTCCAATTCCTATATCATTTTTAGATTTTTAGCTGCAGAGATCCTACAGCTGTTTACATTCTTGTGCTTCCTCCCATTCTTGTTCTTCTTCTATGTAGTGTCTGTCCTTCTCCCTTTCCTCTGCCTCTATGGTGCTTTAATTAATCTAATTTGCAACTGACAGGGAAGGTCCAAGGAGGCCAGCCTGGTTATCCTGCTTGAATAAGAGCCCTTGTAGGTCTGTTAGGGACACTGGGCTATGGGGATAAAGGGATAACACAGCCCAAAGGCTCACTGTAAGCACTGGGTTGTCAAACCACCAGCCCACCCAACAGACATTGCAGCAGAACCACATTTCAGTCCCTTTTCTTCAAGGTTGTGGTGTCTTTTCCTACATAAGAGAATTACAAAATCCTTCTCCAGGTGTCACCATGAACAACAATTGCAGAGCCCAAGAGGGAGTGCAGCTCCTGGCTCTGTGCTGGGCTGTGATCTCTCTGAAAGACGCTGCACATGGGGCAGCACAGTCTTGCTATTTGAGACACCTGACTTCCTCACACAGTTTGTACCATGGGTTGAATTCAATTTTGCACAAATAAACATGTTTTTTTCAGGGCTTTATAAATTGACTGCATTTCTAGGCTCCTCACAGCCTTTGCTCAGGTCCCTTTTGCCTACTCTTAAGAAAATGTTTAAAAAAAACAACACTGAAAGCTGACATTTATTTTGACCCTGAGGCTCAAGACTTTGAGGAAGGAGAAGCTGTTTTCTAAATGCAGCACTTATTCCTGGAGAATCAAATGAGGCAGAACTCTGACAAATTAAGCCAACTACACAACTTTAGGATGAGGAGGGAAGGAGAGGTCACCTCCTGTGAGTCAAGCAAGTGAAACCATAGGTCAGAGAATTCACATCCAGACAAACAGCTTTGAATTATATTATATCTGCTGGTTGGTGATCATCTGACCTTTCTTGGGAAATTTTATTTTCATATCCCTTATTTTGTCTCAGCCCAACAGCTTGTTATTGAATAAATCACCGGAGGCTACAGAAAAGCTTTAGCTGCTAACTCAGAAACACATTAGATGTGACTTCTTGGATGCACTATTTCCATCATACCCACCACAGTTACATGAATACTGATGTTGCCTGTGCCTAATCCATTTGAGAAGGCTCACCTGCTTTGGGTAATCACCTCCTGCAAGCCCAGTCACACTTTTGGGATTTTCTTACACCTTTCTCACCAAGTAGCTGTGAAAAAAACCACAGATCTCGATGACTTGTTTTTTCTTTCTTAGGCACCCTTTTTAAATTGACTTGGTTGAGGAGCATGAATAGGTGTCACTGTGATTTTCACCTCTTTTCTGTTGCTTCTAAATTGGAGACCATATTTCACAGAAGCAATTAAGCACATATTTAACTTTGGCTGTGCTTTATGTACTCTGACTGTCACTGTAATACTCACAAGATTAAGCACATGTTCAAGTGCATGATTGCACCAGGGCACTTCATAGTCAGTGTGATGTGGAATATTTGGACTCTTGCTAGTGTTTTGGACAAATGGGCAGAATCATTTACAAAACAAAACAAACTTATTATTTGTCATTTTTGTGTGTGTGTATATACATATATATAATATGCAACATGATAAATATAAGTTTATTGTCATACATTCTTCAGCATTCAGATGCAATCTGTCAATTTCTGGAGACTGAGAAATGCTCCATGCTCCTTTAGAGTCACACTCTGACATATAATATATGACAGAAAGATATCAAATCTGTGATGATGAAAAATGAGGAGTTAAGGGAAGGGATGATAAACCCTATAAAAATAACTTAGACATACTGATGCCAAAATGAGTAATTGCAAACACTTAAAGAAAATAAGGTATTTGAGTATTCCTTTTTTCCTTAATTTTATCTGCACATTTATGTACCCATGGATCGTTTTGAGTATGTATATTTTGTCCAAAAGGAAATTGTCATGGCAAACATATAGTTTAAATGTTTTCTTGTAGTTTTCCTTCTACAACAAAATTGCCATCACATTTTACCACCCTGTAAATACCAGGACTACCCAAATTCCAGATGAACTAAAATGCTTCAAATTTTTCATAACAAAGAGACGGAGTAAACAGATGTCTGGGAGTGAAGGTGTAACACATAATTCTCCAAACTGCAGCTGTTTGGTTGGTGGTTTTTGTTTGTTTGTTTTGGGGTTTTTTCTTCCTTTGTTTTGGGTTTTTTATGAAATAAAGCTGCTTTATTTATTTATTTATTATTTATTACTGTTTAGAGGAAGGCTGTTTCCCAAATAGGAACACCATTTTTTAGCCAAGAGAAATCCAGGAGAAGAAATTTTAGTGTAAGGCTGAAAGGAGGATGTGGAGGAAGGATTGAGGAGGTGGGAAGAGACTTGTGAGAGGAGAAAAGAGGTTTGGAATGATGGTGTTATTCCAGTGCAAGGGACCAGCAAGAAGAGTGCCAGGAAAATGATATACAGAGAAAAAAGGTGGAGAAATGAGAGGGAGGGCAAGGGAGAGGAAAGGGTTGTGCAGAACAGGAGAGGAGAGAGAGGAGAGAGAGAGGAGCAGGGACCTCATAAAAGTGATACAGAGAGAGGAGAAAGGTACCAGAAGTGCAGCCAGAGCAGTGGGAAAAGATGACATTGTAGCTGCCAAAGCCTGAAAGGATGAAAAGCAGAAAAACAGAGTGCTGTGAGAAGAATGCAGTAGCGCAGATGAGAATCTGGTGCCATCGTAGGCACCAATATTTTATTGTTTTCTGCCTTAAAAAAGGGCAGACTTGGAGGCTCACTGTCTCAGCTCACTCAGGGCAGGGAAGCTGACAGAGGACCTGGGCAAAGGCTGTCTTGCAGAAGCTGAAGCAGGGATGGAGAGGAGCAGGTACATCCAGCAAGACACAGACTGGAATGGAAAATCCCCTTGCTCTGGCTGGGGCTGTGCTTAAGCTATGCAAGCAAAAGTTTAGTTTAGACATCAGGAAAAAAATCTTTCCTGAAAGAGTGTTTGGGCACTACAGTCATCTGCCCAAGGAGGTGGTGGAGCCACCTGGACATGTTTTAAAAAGGACTGGATGTGGCACTCAATGCCATGAGGAGGCATTGGGTCATAGGTTGGACCTGATGATCTCAAAGGTCTTTTCCCCCTGGTTCATTCTGTGATTCTGTGCAATGTGTTATAGAATGTCCCCTTGCCCTAAGGCTGAGGTCAGGCTCTCCACAGGTTGTGCTGGACCTGTGATTTGCTTCTGTGCAGAGGTTTCTTGTGGCTTGCACACAGGCATGGTTTGGGCAATTAAATTACTGCTACCTCTGCTCTGCAGTCTCTTGAGTCAGCTGTAGAGATGCTGGGCTGGCATCTTCTGTGAACCCTAACAGGGCTGGAAAACTGCAATAAAGATTTACAGGTCATGGGATATTCTGCCTCTCCCAGGAAGCTCCTCTGAGGCCAGTGTACCAAACCTAAAGCCCATGAAAAATGTGACCATCACAAAAAAAATGGTCCTCACTCATTGGTTTGGAGATAGGGAACAGTGATTTTAATAAACATCTAATGCCAACCTCTCCAGCCCATTCAGGTAAATTGCTGGTAGAATATCTGGAAAAGGCAGTGAAAGTATTTCAATATCTGAGCAGTACTGGGTCTAGGCTGTGAAGACAAATGCCTTCTCCTCAAAGAAGGCATGCCAATCATCAAAGTATGTCTGAGAGAAGACATTTTGTATATCCAGATTTGGATTTTATACCTCAGCTTTCATTCTTAAAGGAAGAGATCTGAACCATCATCATGATGAATAATTGGTGCAAACATTTCTCAGTCTTGATGGAATTTTACTTGTAATGCCAAATGACATCTGTAGGTCACATCATCCATGTACCCAGCAGGACCCAAGTCTAAGCTGTTTCCCTGAGACAGACAAAAGGAAGAGTCAAGGCTCTCAGACATCAACCCCTCATGGTCCATGTGGCAATGTTCTTCCAGGTTCTTGAAAATGCCGGAAGGGAGATGGCAAATAGAAAAGAATGGATTGAATAATCCAATTGAAACAGGTTCCTCAGGGGAAAATAGTAATAAATGTCTGCAGTCTTATCTGACAAATGATAGGGAGTTTAGAGCTGTTAGGGTGATTACTAACACAACTACACCTCCAGTTTCAATGCATTTATTTTCTGATAAATAATATACATCATATTCCTACATCTGACTCTGGCAGCAAGCACAGAAGTTTTGTACTTGTTTAATAGAATATACAATGCAGAGAGGTGGTTCACCTTGCAGTGTTTCAAATGCCTTCTCCTTTCAGGCCCCAGTCCCTGCCTCTCATTGCCAAAGGAAGCTACAGATTTTATCTGGCAAGTTGCAGCCAAGGTGCTGCACAGCTGAAACCCAAGGAACCAGCATGTCAGCTCTCATCCCTGACCCCTCACAGAGCTGAGAGAAGGAGCTGCTGCCTCACTGCCTCCCATCCATGGGAAGATGCTCTGCAGCTCTGTCCCCACAAGAGCAGTGATCATCTCTGCTGGGGATGATGCTCTCTCCCATTTCATGCACGGTGTCTCTGCTGCCCACTGGCTCCTCCCAGGCATCACCACAAAATGAGGCTGGATTTAATTGTTTTCCAGTTTAGGAGATGGGATGAGACAGTACCTGGTGGCATCAGACCCACAGACACTTAGCAACAGGCTGTTTATTTCCCTCCGAGGGACCTGGGGTCACAAGGAAATTCTGTGTGTGGAGAGGCTGATGAGGAAAGTAGGAATGTAAAAAAGAAACATACTTTTTTTCAACTGCTTTTTTCATTTGATTTGGTCTTCATACTCTGGCTTACTAAGGCTTCCAACTATCCTGAATGGCCTGTGGAGCCCTGCCTCAGATGGGCCAGAAGTATTCAAAAAATAAAGTAAAAAAATCAGGAAGAGCAATCCCTCCTGTTGCTACTGCTACAAGATCTGGTGCAAGGGGACTGAAGGTCTTATTGGAACCTGCAAACCAGTCAGGAGGCAATTTTTCCCCTTTGGTAATACAGCATGAAAGGAAGGAAGACAGTCTGAATCACAAATATGGATAAAAGAGATATAGTCTGAAGTGTCTATCAAAAGTCATTAAATATTTGTCTTCTACAGAGAGCACAGTGGAGTAATTGTTACATTGGGACACTGGGAGGAACTGAGTGAAGGCTTGATCCTGTGGGAGGAGGTCTTCCACACAAAGAGTGTGGCACCCTTTAATGACTTTAATCAAAAACCTGGTCTTAAAAGTGCAACAGAAATGAAAGCAAAGCTCTGCATCATGCACTTACTGTCAGGGCAAAACACAGCAGTGAATTGATGACAAACCTTTTTGAGAATGACTCACTAACCTTCATCTCCAATTCCCAATTTCCCTGTCCCCAGACTGCCATTTCTTAGAGGGGAAAGAACTGGAAATTTGTTTCTAGTAGTGCTCTGTGGTTACTTTCAGCTCATTTGAGGTTCTCTGTTGAAAGGGGGTCCTGACCTCACCATCCCCTCTGCTTGGGTTCATGTGTCAGAGCAGACAAACCTGAGTACTTCCAGCCCCTCCCTTATTTCAATAAATCACTTTATTTCATTTCACCTCATTCCACCTCGTTCACACAATGCTGATATGGAGAAGACTCAAGCATTATTCAGCAAATAGGAGTTGCATCCCTGTGAAGTGTCACAGAGCAAGTTCAAGTCATCATGGGGATTCAGGCAGGGGTGGCACATTTCCTCTGGCTGGTGACATGGCTTTGCTTCTGTCATTCCTGAGTGCAATCAGAGTGAGGCATTTTGGAAAAGAAGCTGTATAAATATAACAGTGTACAAAAAAAAAAGCAGATGTGTCTCTGCAGTGTTTTACACAACAGGCTGGATCATGAAGGATCTGCCAGGTGGATGAAGGGAAAAGAAAGAGGATAATTGGAGAAATTCTGAAGGAATCAGGTGCTGCCATGCTGTTCTGGATTTTCTGAAGAGAATTCTTCCCTCCAGCTCTCCCTGGGCATGCACTGCTCCTTACTGAAGTTGCAAGCCAGCAAATGTGCAGTGAGGAGCATCTTGTCACAGCCTGGAGCTTGAGGTCCTTTCAAGTAGTTGGATTTTTTTTTTTAAATAAGTCAAGATGAAGGAAAATGCTGGAAGTGCAAACATTTTTGATTGTCCTAGACCTTGCTTTATCATATCAATTTTGTGTCATTTTCTTAGCTGAAAGATTTCTTTTAAATAGCACCAGACTTGGGTATAATAAGAAAATGCAGCAAAATAGCTGCTTTTCCCCTTCACAGTGTCTGCTGGACTAAGATATTAATTCTCCCCAAGACGGTCCTAGAAAGGTAATTTTGAAAATGCACATCTGGCTATCTTTAGATAAGGTTAATGCATATAACAGCTTAATAATTATGTACTTTCCTTGGCTTAGGAGTCAGGATGTGTAAAGCTAGTAACATCAAAATAAACCCCAAACCCCAAACATGAAAACCTATCAACACCAACACAGCAAATTCATTACAAATTTGTATTAACACTGCCATGTGCTCCTGTTCTTGCTTCCAAGAATTCACAACCAACAAATTTAGTAGTTACAGTGAGAAAATGAGGGACTAAATCACTCATTTTTGAGTAAGGTTTGCTGTGATCAATCAAACCATTCTGGCATAAATGGCAGGTGAATCAGTCCTGCAGGGTTAGAACTATAAAATTTCATTTAGGCAAAGCATTGTTCTAAATAGGGCATATGTCTTTATGGTATATGTATATATATATATACATATATATATGCTCAGAGCTAAATTGGAGAAGTCTTTCAAGAGGTTTCATGAACATGAATTGCCAAATGTCTCAGTACAAGATGCTCATGTTATGCCCCTAGAACTCCAAGTTCCAAGACAGAGATCAAGTCCAGGCTCAGTTTTGATCCCATCAAAGTCCCAAGATCAAATGCAAATTTAGGCTGAGCTCCTGAAAACCTCAGGGCAGGAAAAACTGGGCTCAGCATTTGGCCTCTGGACTCAACATTTCCTAAGCAGATCCTGAACGTCTCACACTGAGGAATGAAGAGGCAAATATCCAACAAGGCAGATGGAAATATCAAAGTACCTTGGATTTCTTCTGTTTGACACTTCTCAAGGAGAGTCTTTATCTTGTAGTACAGATAACCTCAGAACTTTTCAGCAAAGACCAAACTTGCAAGGACACACATCCCTTGAAATAGGCAATCACAAGTCTGAGAATTTAGTAAAGTGACAAAGTCATTTAGAGTTACAAAGACTCTTTAAAAAAACTATATCAAAACAACAAAACGCTTGCAAATATTTTAGCTTGCCTAAAAAATAATTAAAGGGGAGTGTGGCGCTTTACAGTAAATTGTAGAGAATGAAAAACATTTTATCCATCTCAGGTTTTGCATTAATTTTCCTCTACATAGCTTTGTAACACCACCTGTGTCCCAAATGCAGCACAATGAAAACAAGTAAGTATTCCTCCTGAAAAAAGCAGAACCAAATCTAACCCAAGGAGACTGCTCTGTCTCTCCCGCCAGATTATGGCCAAAAGTAAGAGAAGGATGCATAACCTACCAGTGTCAAGTCTGATCCCAGGAAGCAGAGGAAGGAAGACAGCCATGGAAAAACATTTCTCTTTGAGAAGCTGCAGCTGCTGAATGTTTGTACAGTGCTGGGTCTGGCAGGACTGTATCCATCTCTCTGGGGAACTTTGAAATTCTCTGCATCTGTGGCAGGCAAGAGGGTGCTAAACTGGTTTGACTTCACTCTGTTAATTTTAGATGGTACAGGTGTGTCATCCTCTTACTGTTCCAATGAGGGGAATAATGTCCTATGTCCCATTTAGACAAGGGATATTCATTGATAAGCCCTTCCTGGCTAAGTCAGAGGGTAACCCCAGAGCTGGCTACGGGGTTCTTCCTTGGAGAGTTAAGTAATTAAGTTGTGAATCTTCAAAAAAACCCAAAATAATCTTTGGGGTTTGAAAACTTTGAGCATCTGAGAAAATGGACTTAGCTTGACTTGTCAAAAGTCATAAAAGGAGGATTCCATTGAAGTTCTAACTATCATCATATAACACTAAATTCAGAGATCTGGTGTTATCTGAGGTGCCTTACTATGTTTGAGAGGGCTGGCAGACATGACACAGGAGAGATGTGAGACCTGCACATTTCCCAGGGGTGTAACAGGGAGGTAACAGGGGTGGAGCATCTCAGGTGTCTGATGTGAGCAGGTGAACAGAGCCCTCAATCCACCCAAGCCATGGTGCCTGGAGAGATATTCAGGTGGCCGACCAGTGCATGGGGAGCTGAACTGGTCTGCTACACCCACTGCCTTACACACCTAAGGCTTGTTTCTGTTCTCTGCACATAGGAATCCAGTCTTTGAAATGTCTTCAGGTATCCCACCTGGCCTCCAGCTGCAGCTTTGGAAAGGCAGGAATCTGCCATGTGTACTGTTCCATATTAGCCCTGAATGGATGATTTGGGTATGAGGGCAGTAGGGTCACCAAATTTCTGCTTGGATTTACTGCAGTACAGTTCACATGCTGCTTAAGAGTATGCCAAACATTTTTGTGGGTGCTCTCCATGCCTCAGGTTTTAGTTTTATATTTTTCAGATTCGGTACTGCTTTAACATGTAGTTCTGAACTTCATATTAGGGGACAGTGAGCTCTCTTCACAGAGTAGGGGGACCAAGGACAAATGATCCAAATTTCAGGCTCAAGAGCATAAACAACATGGACTGACAGGAGGAAAAACAAGAAAGATGGGACTTCATAAGCTACAGCTATAATTGGACAGTTAACTCCAATATGTTAATGGACCAAAACGTCTAAAAGTGAGAGACCCCGTAACTGGTCGTGCATTTTGTGACCATTTTGGGTTCATCCTGGGTGTAGCCCTGGCTGGGCTCTTGTGCTGCCCAAGGTGGATCCATTGAGGCCTTCTAATAGATTCCTACTTTATTCTTTAGCTCTGTCTAGCCTCTGTTCTAGGTCAGCCTTCACAAGGCATCACTTTGGGAGTTCATGCCTCTGAAAATGGAATCCAGCCCTTTTGGAAAGTCTGGATCTCAATGCACAAGCTGCTCAGACACATTCAGCCATTGCTGGAATGACTTTCATGACAGAAGAAAGAAGAAATGCCCAGGGCTAAAGGAGCTGATGGGCATGACCTATGAAGTTGCTCCAAATACTTCTTGTTGTCAGATCTTTGGGGCTACTTGTGGCATTCACATTCTCTGGAAAAATCCCTTCACCCAGGATTTTTCTCCTGGAGAAGCTGAGAAGCCTCAGAGAAAAGGAAAGCAATTCTTATCTCATTTGTTTCTCCCATATTTTGCTCATGTGGAATGTGTTTGGAGATTGTTTACCCACAGGTGATTGTTTCATTGGATTCTGGTGAGTTGTTTTCACTCTTTGGCCAATCAGGGCCAGGCTGTGTCGAGACTCTGGAAAGAGTCACAAGTTTTCATTATTAGCTTTTTAGCATTGTGTAAGTATCCTTTCTGCATTCTTTAGTTAGTACAGTACAGTATTCCTTAATATAATATAGTATCATAAAATAATAAATTAGCCTTCTGAGAATATGGAGTCAGATTCATCATCCCTTCCTTCATTGGGGTGTCCCACAAATACAATAGTTACCCTTAAAACATATCAGAGGAAGGGACTAAATAATTCTCACTCAAATAATTAAAAGCACAAACACTGACAGTCATGAAAAAAATACCAGAATGAAGGCTGTGACACAAAGAGCTTACAATGGTGTATTAAGTAATTCTCCATACCAAGATCCCCAGTTACTGCAAGTCAGCACAGACCTGTTAACTTCTGCAAATTGTGGCACTTTATGGGAAGATATGGCATTCAAAACTTCAGCATATTTAGCCTTGAATGGGAAAGTGTGGGGTTTTTCTCCTCCCACAAGGTCTAAGCAGGAAGACATTACACATTTCAGCACTGCAGAATTACAGTGTGCTGCTCACACATAGTAATTCACAGCCTTTTCTAAAAGTGTGAAGCCACTTCAGTTGTCAATAGATCACAGAAAAAAAAAAAAAAGACAAACAAGTGATCTCAAGATAAAAAAAGCATTGTGCAGAGCAAATTGGTAAGGAATCTTTACAAGGTTTAATAATCTTGCAGGCAAAAAACCACAAGAACATGTAACCAGATATTTTTTTTTTTTTTTAATGGCTTTAATGTAGCAGGAAATGAATGTACAAAGTGGGTGTTTTCATCAAGGGGTTTATTTCTGCTGGTTTGGGCAATATGTCCCTAATTGAAATACTCAAAAAGTGTTTGCATTTGCTGAGGAATCTCAATCTGTCATGACCTAAGTGTCTGACAGTAAAAGTTATCTAATCATGTAATTTTGTGCTGGTGGTCAGGTCGTGGTGACACCAATAATCTACTCAGAAGGTTTTTGAAACCTTGTTACAGGAAAGATCTCCTGATATTTGGATTGCTGTCAGTGCTGTTCCTATAGCAAAGCTGGATTTGAACCTCCTTTTCCAAAGCTGCTGTAAAACAGACTCCAGTCTAAACCATACATTTCCTTGTATGATTTCACTCTGTGGTTTTAAAACACTTTTCTAAATATTTTTGTAGTTACTTCATTTCTGCATTCACAGGAAACAGCCATGGTGGTTACATTAAAAAATTATAGATTCTGTTTTCCTTGTGGCTTACCTGAATGTATTAACTTCAGTACACTGTGGTCATGATGAGAGTTGGATTTTTATGTCTAATGAGCATAATTAGTAATCTGGAGATTGGGACTAATACCCAAATATTTCGCAGGTAAGTATTTTTAAGTACATATATCCACCCTTACTTTGATCTTTGCCAATTGGTTTTATGTCTGACACTTAGGAGTGCCCAAAGCTTTTAGGCTCTCTCTCCTTAAAATCAATGAAGAAAGCCACAAAGTGCGTCTTAACATTTTTTAAAAGGTTTTTAAAAATTCATTGGCATTTTCTCAAGCAAACCAAAATACAATTCTCACTTTTTTCCTTTTTTTTATTTTTGGGTTGGTTTTCTTTTTGTTTGTTTTGTTTTGGTTTTTTTTCTTCTTGTTTTTGGGGGAGGGGGGTTTGGTTTTTGGTTTTTGGTGGGTTTTTTTGTTGTTGTTTTTTTTTTTGTGGTGTATCTCATTTAAGCCATAAAGCCTGTGACTCCAGGCTTTGTTGCATGAGAAGCTGCATTTTGATTTTAAAGCAGTTTGGATGGGAGTGAGCTGGGCCTGTTCAGGCTCAAGAAGAGAGGACAGAGAGGGGATCTCACCAGTGTCTGTGAGTGTCTGAAGGGTGAGTGTCAGGAGGGTGGAACCAGGCTGTTCGTGGTGCTGCTGAGCAGCAGCAGAAGAGGCAGCAGGCACAAATATTCACAGAAAGTTCCACCTGAGTGTGAGACAGTTCTTCGTTGTGCAGGTGACCGTGCCCTGGAACAGATTGCCCAGAGAGGCTGTGGAGTCCCCCCCGCTGGAAATATTGAAAAATCACCTGGTTAAAATCCTGTTCCATGTGCTCTGGGATGACCCTGTTTGAACAGGGAGTTTGGACCAGGTGACCCACTGTGGTCCCTTCCAGCCTTACCCAGTCTGTGATTCTGTGAAGACACAATTAGTTCGCACAGAGAACATTTATTTTTACACATATAAAGCAAGCCATGTTATTTTATTGTTACTTAAAATTGGATTTTAAAAGATGAAAAATAATTTCAGATAAGAAATTTACCTCCAATGAAAAGCTGCACTTGTTTCATGAAAATAATTTTTGCCTTCACTTTTCAGTTGCTCTAGGACAAAGAGAATGCACATGGATGTTGGAATTTTCAAGCAAAAATCAGTAAAATTTCAAGTTCATAAGTTCTCAGCTGGAAATTAAGAAACTGAGATAAAATATTCAGCTCCTTCCAAAACATCATGAATGGTGAGGGCTCAAGAGTGCTAAGAAGTTACTTAGGCTAGCAACCTTCACAGAATTATCTACTCTGTGCTCTGTGTTCTCCTCACCTACATCAAATTCAGGTTCAGGTGAGACAAAATGTAGTTCAACACAGGCTTTAAGCTGCCACACTACTGAAAGAAGAAATGCCACCCTTCCTCTTTTCTGAAGCTGGTCACATCCAAATCTCACATGAGTTTAGAGCAAAACAGACCTGAAAACTAACCAGTATGCAGGATAGCAACAGCAACAACAACAACAATAATAATAATAATTAAAAATTTGTTTTTCAGTTGGATCAATTAATTTATTTTAGTACACAGCCATATAGAAGTTTCTTAAAGGAAAAGGGAGCATAAGGACCAAACCACAAGAACATGTAACCAGATATTTTTTTTTTTTTAATGGCTTTAATGTAGCAGGAAATGAATGTACAAAGTGGGTGTTTTCATCAGGGGTTTATTTCTGCTGGTTTGGGCAATATGTCCCTAATTGAAATACTCAAAAGTGTTTGCATTTGCTGAGGAATCTCAATCTGTCATGACCTAAGTGTCTGACAGTAAAGTTATCTAATCATGTAATTTTGTGCTGGTGGTCAGGTCGTGGTGACACCAATAATCTACTCAGAAGGTTTTGAAACCTTGTTACAGGAAAGATCTCCTGATATTTGGATTGCTGTCAGTGCTGTTCCTATAGCAAAGCTGGATTTGAACCTCCTTTTCCAAAGCTGCTGTAAAACAGACTCCAGTCTAAACCATACATTTTCTTGTATGATTTCACTCTGTGGTTTTAAATCACTTTTCTAAATATTTTTGTAGTTACTTCATTTCTGCATTCACAGGAAACAGCCATGGTGGTTACATTAAAAAATTATAGATTCTGTTTTCCTTGTGGCTTACCTGAATGTATTAACTTCAGTACACTGTGGTCATGATGAGAGTTGGATTTTTATGTCTAATGAGCATAATTAGTAATCTGGAGATTGGGACTAATACCCAAATATTTCGCAGGTAAGTATTTTTAAGTACATATATCCACCCTTACTTTGGTCTTTGCCGAATGGTTTTATGTCTGACACTTAGGAGTGCCCAAAGCTTTTAGGCTCTCTCTCCTTAAAATCAACGAAGAAAGCCACAAAGTGTGTCTTAACATTTTTTAAAAGGTTTTTAAAAATTCATTGGCATTTTCTCAAGCAAACCAAAATACAATTCTCACTTTTTTCCTTTTTTTTTATTTTTGGGTTGGTTTTCTTTTTGTTTGTTTTGTTGTTTTTTTTTTTTCTTGTTTTTGGGGGAGGGGGGGTTTGGTTTTGGTTTTGGTGTTTTTTGTTGTTGGTTTTTTTTTTTGGTGGTGTAGCTCATTTAAGCCATAAAGCCTGTGACTCCAGGCTTTGCTGCATGAGAAGCTGCATTTTGATTTTAAAGCAGTTTGGATGGGAGTGAGCTGGGCCTGTTCAGGCTCAAGAAGAGAGGACAGAGAGGGGATCTCACCAGTGTCTGTGAGTGTCTGAAGGGTGAGTGTCAGGAGGGTGGAACCAGGCTGTTCGTGGTGGTGCTGAGCAGCAGCAGAAGAGGCAGCGGGCACAAATATTCACAGAAAGTTCCACCTGAGTGTGAGAAAGTTCTTCGTTGTGCAGGTGACCATGCCCTGGAACAGATTGCCCAGAGAGGCTGTGGAGTCACCCCGCTGGAAATATTGAAAAATCACCTGGTTAAAATCCTGTTCCATGTGCTCTGGGATGACCCTGTTTGAACAGGGAGTTTGGACCAGGTGACCCACTGTGGTCCCTTCCAGCCTTACCCAGTCTGTGATTCTGTGAAGACACAATTAGTTCGCACAGAGAACATTTATTTTTACACATATAAAGCAAGCCATGTTATTTTATTGTTACTTAAAATTGGATTTTAAAAGATGAAAAATAATTTCAGATAAGAAATTTACCTCCAATGAAAAGCTGCACTTGTTTCATGAAAATAATTTTTTGCCTTCACTTTTCAGTTGCTCTAGGACAAAGAGAATACACATGGATGTTGGAATTTTCAAGCAAAAATCAGTAAAATTTCAAGTTCATAAGTTCTCAGCTGGAAATTAAGAAACTGAGATAAAATATTCAGCTCCTTCCAAAACATCATGAATGGTGAGGGCTCAAGAGTGCTAAGAAGTTACTTAGGCTAGCAACCTTCACAGAATTATCTACTCTGTGCTCTGTGTTCTCCTCACCTACATCAAATTCAGGTTCAGGTGAGACAAAATGTAGTTCAACACAGGCTTTAAGCTGCCACACTACTGAAAGAAGAAATGCCACCCTTCCTCTTTTCTGAAGCTGGTCACATCCAAATCTCACATGAGTTTAGAGCAAAACAGACCTGAAAACTAACCAGTATGCAGGATAGCAACAGCAACAACAACAACAATAATAATAATAATTAAAAATTTGTTTTTCAGTTGGATCAATTAATTTATTTTAGTACACAGCCATATAGAAGTTTCTTAAAGGAAAAGGGAGCATAAGGACCACACAGCAATGGGAAGAGTGAAAGTGGGTTTCTTTCAATGTCAATTGATGTTGCTCTGCAATAACAACCCAGCTATAATGTAGTGAACATAATTTTACTAGAAGCTACATGAAATGAAATTATCAGACTGCTGCTATGGGATAAGAGTACAAATAAGGACAGCTACTGCAGCTCTACTAATGCTTGGTAACTCCTTAAATTGAACTAATTTAACAGTGGGTCTAAGCCTTGAGAAAAGAATTTGAAAAGAATTGGTCTTAATTATCACAATAGCACCAAGTGTAAAGCACTTCACATTTCCATAGTGCTTTACCTTCACTAGCCATTTAATCAATTCAGCTCCCAATGGCTAACTGAGATTATTAGTAATTTCAATGTATTTTGCTTAAGGTTGGGAGAATATGCTGCTAAATCTTCACACAATTCAAAGAAACCTTTCTGTAGCAAAAAGTATGAAAGTACCTGAATGCTCACAGCCTCTTAGTGTACTGCTGGCAGAAAAGGCAGGCTGTACCCATCCCAGGGCAAAATTTCAAGGTATTCTAAGGGCCAAAGGCTGCAGAAATAAAGGCATTGCAAGAATGTGGAGAATCTGGTAAGTGCTAACACTTCCAGGAATTAAAGGGCTATGAAAATTAGACATATGAAACACATTTTGGATTGTTTCTGAAGCACTTTTTTGATTGCTAAGTGTGCATGTGTTTAGCACATGAGGAGATAAATGCATTAGGATGGGAGAGAAGCACTGAAACATCAGGAAGAATGAGTAAAGCAATGTTATAATTATAAAATCTTCAGAAACATTTATCTAAGCAATAGGAGAAGGTGTTACAGAAGGTGTTATAGGAGACACTGTCACACATATTGTGTTTTCTTGGGGTCAGGGAGTCCAGAAACAACTGAAAATGGTCCAGTCCTTGTGGTATTTAATCCCTAGAGATTAATTTAGAATGGGTTATATATACACATTTCAGGGGAAAAAATGGCATAGGCATCTATGTTGCCATATTAATTTTGAATCAGAGGAAGGAATTATGCTTTGAATTAATCTGGTGTGGAACAAGAGCAGCCCAGGAGACCCATAGGGACAGGTTTAAACTGGTGAAACTTGGATTTTCTTAGGTGGTATTATGTGTTGGGCTTTCTGGCAAGATTTGAGAAACGTTTTTTCTCTGTTTAACAACTGAATTATATTAGAAAACAGATTGTAATGGAAATGAAAACAAACTCTTTATCTGCAGTCATGCCATTTTGTTACACTGAAAAATAAATTATGTTCTATATGAGCTTTTGTTATCCTCTAATATTTCATCCTGTCCCTTCATTAGTGCAGTAATCTCCTCGTCCATTAAATCTCCCTTGTTTTTACTTGCATACAGATATGGGAATTTGCAAAGAGAAAATGTGGTAAGGGTTTATTAGTTTATTTTTCCTGAATACATTTGTTCTTGGTATCAGATATTGCATTAAAGGAACTCAGAGACTTTTTTGTTATATTGTCCACAAGTATTCTGTTTCTATGCTCTTTTGTATTGTTGTTTCCCTTCCCAGTACCCTGCTATGGGGAAACTTCCTTCAGTCTGTTTTGTACAATGTAGTTAAATTAACTTTCCAGGGTAAGCAGACTTTGATGGTGATGATTTTTACCAGAGACAGGACCATCAAAAAATTGTGTAAAATACCTCATTGAACTGAGGCAGAGAAAGGGGGGAAAGATTGCTCAATTTAGATGAATTTGTTTACTTACCTTATCCATGGTAAAATTTTAATCTGTGTAAGACATGGAAAAAGGCATCTGTAAAAGCACTGAATTTTCAAGCAGCCTGCACATTATCAGCTAAGAAAAAATTTAGCTGGAAAACTCAAGGAAGAGGCTTTCAGAATCGGGTCCAGACTAGATGTCTCACTCTCTTCTTCACATACACAAATTCTTCACTGGAACAACTGCAGTGGCTGTCCACCAACTTTAACAAAATTACTTTTGATTTAATACTCCTGGACATAAGGGGCAACTCAAACTCTTGGGCTAAATTATAGATCAAAGCTTTGTTGGAAATGGAATAAATCTACATGTTAAAGCCAAAAGCTTAACAATTACAGACTGGGTAACACACAAGGAAATGAAACTGTAACTCTGACTTGTCAGTTCCAGGAACAAAGGCCTTTATCTTCTGCATGAAAGGAGTTACTTTTCAAGTATTCTTGGCAGCTAGTCTCTTCTCATATTACAGGTGAAGTACTGGAAGGTGGACACTCACACCTCCAGAGCTACTAATTTACAGCAATTAATTCAGCTAGGGATCAGTTTGAAAAATTGCAAAGTTTCCTCATCTGTTTGTGAGTCACTTTCATATGGGAAGTGGTCTGTGATTATGAACGTCAGAGGGAGGACAGAAAGCTCGAGAGAAAAGAATGACCTTGCATTACCATGTGAAAAGTGTGCAAACAGCTAATTCTGTGAGTTTTCAGTAGAATCCAGACAAGACAAGGGCAGAACATGTGCTTTATGCCACCATATCAGTGTGGCTCTGCTCTGATGAGATGGTGAAGTTGCTCTTGCAGCTGACTGTTGCCCTTGGTCTTGCCTGAGACTCAGAAAAACAGAATGTTTGAGGTTGGAAGGGATCTTAAAGATCATCTAATTCCATGCCTTCTGCCTAAGGCAGGGATACCTCACACTATCACAGAATCAGAGAATCACAGAATCAAAGAACCCTTCTTTGCAGACCTGCTAGACCAGCTTTCCCAAGGTCCCATCCAAACTGGTTTTTGGGCTTCCTTTTTGTGTTTGGATTTCTCCATGTCCTACTGGTTCATCCACACAAGCCTCCTGGTGTCTTTGCCCAACTTCCTCTTTGTTGGGATGTGCTGCTCCAGGGCTCCATCCCGTGGCACTCTACCAAGGAGATCTTGAAGAGGCCTTGAAAATCTTCCAGAACTTGTTGAGTGCCCTCCTAGAGCTGGCACCTCCTGGGCTGCCATCAACCTGCAGTCTTATCCCTCAAACAGCACCAGCATGCTTGACACCCTCTGTGATGACCAGGTCTTGTGACTGTGGGGCTGCTACCCCATGGAAATGTCCTCAGCCATTCCTAATTTCTGGCTGGGTAACCTGTAGCAGATCCCCATTTAACATCACCTGTCCCTGCCCAAGGAGCTTCCATCCTGATCCATGAGCTCCTTGTCCATGCCCAGGTGAAGCTCTGTGCACTCCAGCTGGTCACTGACATTGGGGGTGCTGTCCCCTCCTCATCTTCCTGCCTGTCCTTCCTAGAGCCCAAATTCCTCCCCACCATAACCTTCCATAGCCCAGTCACAGCAGCCACAGCATCACATCTCCATGACATCCATAAAATCCCAGCCCTGCCGGCATCTGCACAGCGCCAACTTTCCTTGTTTGTTCCCAGGCTCCATGCATGTGATAAAGGCACAATTTGGGCCCCCAATGACACTGACTCACTGGCTGGATTTCCTGCAATTCCTCTGGGCTGCCCTCCAGGTGCTCTCCCGCTGGCATTTGGTTCCTCTCCAGGTTCTGGGCATCTCTTGCTGGTCCATGTGTCAAGCTGGGAGGAGTGGGAAGGACTGAGATTCCCCTCCCTAACTGTGCTTTAAATAAAAAAAATAAAACCCAGAGGTCTTGGCATGATTCTTAAGAAAGAGGGCATCAATACTGAGCTGTGATAGTTAACATAATGAGAATTATGGCCTTAAAATCTAGAACTAATCCTTTGTTATAATTTAGAGCTGTTTTTTGTTTTTGTTAATTATCATCTTATTTTCCAAGACAAAATATTTAATCAGATTATATTTATTTACTGTTTTCTAGTGAACATGGCTGCTTTGTGTTATAGAAAATGTTAAATATTGAAAAAATTAATTTCTTCTTTTCCAGAAAAAACATTATAATTAATTTCTTAGTGAAACAGATGGACAATCTTACCCACAAAATAGAAGTATTTATGCAAATGTCACTGAACTAATTGATGCTCAATTACATCAAAAAGAAGCACATAAGATGCTTTCCTGGTGTCAACATTTCTGACCATGATTTACTACATTAATGATGTCTTATAGTGAGCCATTTTCCTAAGGGAGAACAAAACCGGTAACTCTTGGACACAATTTATTTTTTTGATCAATGCAGTTGCATGGAAACAAAATACATTATGTTAGCCCAGTAAATGACATATCCATAGGAAGGTGTAAATCAAGTGTGCTTCAACTTTGCTTCATAAAGAAGTCATGTATAAAATCCAGATTCATTCAGGATTGTCTGTATTGTATAAGTTTAGAAATCTGCATTTAAAATTATTTATTCATAATTAATTATCATTCAGTTAATTTATAGACCTGAGGAAAGAGCCAGACATGAACACCTCATTAATTTCAGTTAATCAACAGTAAAACACTCAGCAAATTCACATGCTTTTTAATCCCTTCTTTACTAGAGATCATTACCCGACAACAACTGTGTACAAACCCCTCTCAAACTGCAGGGCAGTTCACATTTTCCACAGCCCCTAAGGCTACAACCCTTAAATACAGCTGTTAAAGGGAACATGCATGTTTTGCAAATGCTGGTGGGACCCATTTAGGTCTTCCTTTGATATATATTGTTCCCCTCTAGATATAAAGATTCTGTATGTAAAAGCCTCAGAATATAAAGCAACGTGGGGCTAATCCATAAATCTTTAACTTGAAATTAACTCTGTTCCCTTAACTGCTCACCTGGACTCAAGACATGCATGGCTTGGAGATCTGGCTGATGATTTCACCAAGAGTTTGTAAAATAGAGAGGGAAGACAACATCTGTGTCTGAAGGGTTTACTGTATATAGGAAAATTATGAGCATGGCTTCTTTTACCTCCTGGGAAAGGGAAGCAGTAAATAAATCTAATTTCTGTACATCCAGGAGAATCATTATAACGTCCATCACTACTGAAACAGATGGACAATTGCACCAAATAAATAAAATATTAGTGTAAATATCACTGAGCTAATTGACTTTCATCTAAACCAAAAGAGGGAAAACAAGATACTTACATGTTGCTAACAGCTGTGAGTATAATTTATATCAATAATGACTCCTTCTGTTAAGCCATTATCATGGGCCTAAAGATTCTGGAATCTAATTTAATTTCTTGATCAGTGAGATGAATGCAAAGATAGCACACAGGGATTGTTATAAAATAAATCATATCTATATGGCAGTAAAATGTAGACCCACTCAAATATATTTTTCTTCCTGAGGAGGTTTTATTTTTCAACTGTTTTTAGTTATGTAAGAAACAATTTTTTTTTTCTTCAAAGTTTTTTTTTAAATTATTTTCCAGATATTTCCTCTCTATAGGAAAGTACAAGATTCCATCTATTACCCATCCATAAAACCTGACAAGTCAGTGAAATTTCTCAGATTTACCTCATTACCACTAAGAATAGGTTTTATTATTTTTAGTGAAAATATGACATAGTTTCACTGAGTCCACAATTATGAGGACAAATTTCTTGCTTGAAGCTGAATAACAAGAACATAATATTATACTTCTAGAGATAAAGCACAAAATATGGATATTCTCTTTATACCCTGATTTTATACATGGGTGAATCCAACACCTGTTGGGATAAGACCAGTAAAAACGTTATAGATTTCTGTCACACTAAATCTGCAAAGCCTTTGCAACATCTCCCAGCAAAGGAAAATGTCCAGGCTCACTAAATCAAAAGGAAACAAGGCGGGATCTAGGGATTGTCCTAATAATTAATTAATTAACATTTTCCATGAGATTTGCTCTAGTACTTGATCCTGAAATTCTCTAAGTACAGTACTTTTGTTTTGAAGATAAGGCCATTTTGTTGTTTTTAAGCTCATTAGATTAAGGGCTTGAAAAGATGCACATGTCAAATTTTAACAGCCTGGAAAAAAAAAATCCATCCAGAATATTTGTAGGAATTTTTCCTCTTAAACTTCTCTAGAAATCTAAATCTCTGAGCCCTGTATAGCAATTGAAGCTACAAACAGTTTACGTATTTCAAATGCACACTGACTACTACATTTCCTTTCACAATCCAAGCATCAGAATTCTTTTCCCCTCATTTTTCATAACGTGTTGGGTTTTTAAAAGAATCAATGACAGAAACCAAGAGCAGCCGGTGGCTGCAGTGCTGACTCAGGCAGTCTGTGATAGCTCTAACAGATAACGCATCTTGCTCTGCTGCAGAGGCACATTCAGACAGATAATGTGCAATTCTAATTCAAAAAGTGTTTGAACATAATGTTTCAGTCTTGCTGCCTGATCTTTCAACTTCTGTTTCTTAGCAGTGTTAATTCGACTACAGCCCATTGATTCTCACAAAATTAGTTTTTCTTGGGCTGTGTTGGAGAACTTTTTAGTCGTGAGGTTTTTGGTTTTATATTTTGTGAGGTTTTTTCCCTCCTCCAGCCTCACCCATTCTGTGACTCAGACTCACCTTTGACACACTGCAGAAATGTTACAGAAAATCTTTTAATGGAAACTAACTGTGGAACATGATCTGAGTGACCATTTACTGAAGATGCCACAGAAAAAGAATAGGTGACGCCAGGTGAGATACTTCCACTAGAGTTAGGGAATTAATAATTCAACAGTCCAAGGCGCTGATGAAACCTTGTCTGCAACATTGTGCAACATTGAGATCCCTGGGTCATCAGGGAAATGAAAAACTGCCTAAGGGCAGGAGACTGCTGAACCTGAGCTCTTCAGAAACTGGGATTGTGAGGAGATCTGATTGCTGGGTACAAATGCATCAGAACCCAAACACCAGGGAAGGAGATGAGCTGTTTAAGCTAAAGCCCAGTGCCACAAATGCTATACTGTAACAAATGCTCACACAAATACTTTGTGAATGAGACATTTTCACTCATCAGAATGGAGTTCTGGGAAAAAAAAAAAAAAACCTAAAGTAAATGTAGAACAAAAAAAAACAATCTGTATTTTTAAGCAGGTGTTTATTCATTTTGTGCCAAGGTGTAACATCTGGAGTCTTCCACACTAAAAGAGAGAGAGGGAGCAAGAAAATACAAGACACTGGAGTCCAACCACAAACCCTTTATTAGGATTTATTAGTGCCCTGTCCAGAAATCCTTTTGCCAAAAAAAAAAAAAAAAGATTGCAGGAGGAAAATGCTGTGCTGTGTAAGAATCCCATGGAACTCAGCAGCCCATCAGAGCTGTGTAAAAAGCCTGGTTCTTACCACTACAAGGGTCTGACGAGTTAAGGTTGAGCATCTTCAGTGCCCAATTTGAGTGGCTTGCATTGCCTCTAAGTAAGGCAAATGCTACATCATTTTAGAAATCACATGATCTCTTCTTGTCTTGAAAGTATTTGGTTTCTTTCTCCAAACTCACTGAAAATCATTAATTACCTTAAAAGCTTAGCTAGTTGGTCTTAGGGGAGAATTTCTTTACTCTCATTCTGAAAAACAGTGAGGGGAAAGTGCTGAGACACTTATTCATGCCTCCACGGCTTGGAAAATGCAGACTTTCTAAGTGCAGTCATTCAGCTAGGGATATTAAGGGTGGTCCAGCATATGGCAGAAGAAAAAATGCAACAAAATAATTGCTAAAAGGAATGTAAAATTGCAAGAATGCAGGAGAGATTAAATTCTCTGTGGTAAATATCTTTTGTAGAACATAAGGATGTGGCTGCTTGTTTCATTTTAGGATGGGAAGAAGAGCGAGACAGCACTGTTCATGTTCAAGGAAGAAAATAAATTAGACACATGTAACACTAGTGTTTCCTAGTTGATGAAGAGCAGTAAATAAAACCATACAGTACATTTCTCCAGGCTGCATGCCCTCCTTTCTGCTAACTACAGAAACATTTCAAGCTTTTCATCCTATTTTATTTGTTTTTCAGCATATACTGTCTTCAAAATTCATTTCCACGAATCTGATTATTTCCATTTTGTGCTTCACATCATGAATCACATCTTTGTTTCAAGAGCTCCTCATCTTCTGATCCCCTTTGGGATCAAAAGCATAAAATTTGATACATTAGATGTTCTATCCCTGTACATTAATTAGGAATGAAGATCACGTTTTGACAAATTGCTCGAACTTTATGAAGCACTTATTGAAATCATTGCCTTTTAAATATATACAATTGCAGATATTTTTATATAAAAAAGTACAAAATAAAGACATGGGAAAAGCAGAAAAAGCTAGAAATCAAACAGACATGACGAGAGGACACATAATTACTCTAAAATTATTGTCTCAGATTGTGCCTGCCTCATAGGCAAAAATACCAAAGGTAAATACCAAAATGCTCCTCTTTTCAACTTGAAAGGACAGATATAATTTCCTGTAGTTACAAGGTAGGGTTTGTTATTGTTTTTATTAGGAGCAGTGTGAAATCCACAGCAAAAGTTGAGAAATATCACTTTTGTGAGTAAATTTTTGATCAGGTTTTTTCTGGGAGATGTTTTTATCAGAATCTGATGCCTCTGTGAAAGGAAAATAGGACACCTCTCCTTCCTCTGCATCTTTAAATGCTCTTTGTCCTTTCAATTTCTAAACATCACAGCAGCTCAACAGAAAGAAGGAGTTTGCAAAGAGCCAAGGACACTGCTCTGGACACAAATTAAACCCCTCTCTGCCCCTGCTCCTGCCTGTGTCAGAGCAGAGGGCCTTGCTGCTCGCTCAGATGTGACATCGTGGCACTGAGGTGGAGCTGCATGTCCAGGGCACAAATCCAGGTCCACCCTGGTGGCACAGACACTGCTGAGCAGGACTTTGAAGGAGAACAGGATGGAGAGGAGGGAGAGGAGAAGGCAGCTCACCTTCTCTCCTGTGCTCTCCTCTTGGACAGTAGATCCATCTGTTGGATCTGTCAGCTAAGGGTCAGGAAGAAAAGTTGTGTGAAATTCCCACTGTCTGCCTACTCCAGCAACACAATCAGGACCTTGGAGTCTGGATCTCGTGGCAATTCCGTGATGAGTGAAGTCCATCTAGAAGGTGCTTCAGCCCACAGCTGTGGAACTCTCTACACATGAGTTAAACACTGTTGAAATTAATGAGGTTTGGTAGGCTGAAATAGCTTATGGACAAGCTTTAATTCACAGACAGTAACTGAGGCTTCTCTGGGTCTGAATTTCAGAACACTCTTTGGGATTGTGGGATAACATACTCGGCTATGAATGATCAGATATGTACCTTCAGTTGTTTCCCTGCTGTGAAAGGGTTCTGTGCTCTTGGCATTGTTTCTAAAGAGCGAGAATAATACCTCCCTTCAGCCAAGGGATTTCTGGATACCTGTAAAGATTATTCATGCTCCCTACAGACTTAGGGGAGAGAAATTCATCCAAAGTCCTCTCTGAACTCTTTTGTTCTACAGCTTCTGGAGAGGCATGTTCTCCCTCTAAATACCTCAGAGAAACAAAACCCAGGACATAAAGAAGTTTTAAAAAACCATACTGAGTGCAGCACAGGCCAATCCACTCAGCTGGCTCTGAGAAGTTTTGGCAGAGCAGCTGAACTTTTGAGTGTTCAATAGCACAAAATACCAAAAAAATATATCCCCTACCTCTGGCTTCGTATCATTTTCTTTATGTCTTTATGTCTCTACCTTTACTGTCCTTTTGTTTCCATTCTTTCCTTTGGTATTTTTGTCTTCCTAAATAGCAGTGATAAGCATATTTATGCAGATCTCTTAGTAGGCAAATGTATTCTTGTATGTGCTCTAATGTGCTTCCTGTCATGTTGTTCATTATTCCTTCAGACTTTAATAATGTTCTCAGCTTGATATGGTTAAGAATAATGAGGCATTTATTCCTATTCAAGAAGCTAATTAAAAGACTCAGTTTTGTTTCTCTTAGGTGGGTTGATAGCTTAATTATAGATGTAAGATTCAAAAAAAAAAAATCCCCTTTCTATATTGGATAGCCCTATATAACCACATCATGTCTCTCTTTCCATTTTCTTCATGACATTGTATATTACAGTTCCATGGAAAAAGAACAATACAATGAAGTTTGAAACAAAATGCTTCTGCTAAAGAGCTGCAGAGTTATGATGAGCAATTACTATGTGAAAGCTAAAGTGAGCATTATTTGGAGTGGAACTGAGGTTTCCATTGTATGTCTGAAAAGAAAATCAGGCCTGGCTATTGTCTTCACTTGTCACCTCCAACTCAGATCATAAGTAATGGGGCATGAGTGATGCATGGCTCTGTGCCCATACCAGCCTTAATTCTTCAAAATGGAGAAGTCTCTGCAAAGCCAGAGACATGCAGAGCTTCCTGGGGTTTTGGCCTTTGTTACACTGTGTGTGCCAGGATTGATTTAGAGCTACACTGTGGAGCCTTCCCAATAGTTTTCCAGATTTATATTTTACTTGTATTGTCTTCTTGTTATAGCATGCTGTTAAATACCATAATTTGTGAAATAAAGAAAGAAGACATAAAGGAGCTCTCTGAGTCAGCCCATCAGAACCACAGTGCAAACAGAAATAAGGTAGATCCTCAACTCCATAAACTCCCCAGTCCACAAGAAAAGCAGAGGGACCCCCAGACTAACTCCCACTGGAAGCAGAGGCAGAACTGTGTGGGGTACTCCAGCCAGGAGATGGAGGCTGTGGAACAAGACAAAATCCTGGAGGAAGAACCCGCCTCTGCCAGGGACCCAGCAGGGTTGTATGGGAATTACTTTCCTCAGAAACTCTGGAAGGGATCCTCTGGTGTCATGCTGTAGGATCTGTCCAGGCATCTGCCTGCAGTGCTGCTGCAAACTGGACCCTGCAAAGTGATTTGTTTGAGCAGGCAGCTGGTGGATGCCTTGCTCTGTTCAACAATTTTTTATCGCCTAGGTTCAAGTCTTGAGAGGATCATAAAGGAGCAGTGTGTAAGAAGCCCTATGGTTCCATTCTGTGGGAGGAGATTGGAAACCAGGAGGAGGTCAAAAGCCTTCATGTATGCCCTGAGTGAGATAACTCCCTTGTTAAGGAAATTCAAGACACAGGTTAGCCCAAAGTGACATTTCTACTGAGTTTTATTGAAAATTGATGGGATATGGACAGCTGCAGATCCCAGGAGTTACACCATGGCCTAGCCCAAGGTTTGGATGCTCCTGACTTCACTTGAAGGAGTTTTGTCTTTAAAAAAAAAAACCACTCATAGACTTTTTCATCTTGCTTTGAGACAATGCCATACCTGCCTACCATGGATAGCAGACAATCACCTGATGATGGTAACTTTCCCAGTCATGATCTCCCACCAGTACTTCCTGGAGCTACAGAATGGGGAGGAGTTTTTCCTCCTGCTGAGCATGGCAAATATGTCAGACCATACTGACTATCCACTGGTTATTAGCTCTGCATCAGGGACTAGTCCCTTCTGTCTATTTTAGACAACAGCCTTAATTTCAGACATCAATCTCTCTCTTCTCTTCTTCTCTTCTCTTCTCTTCTCTTCTCTTCTCTTCTCTTCTCTTCTCTTCTCTTCTCTTCTCTTCTCTTCTCTTCTCTTCTCTTCTCTTCTCTTCTCTTCTCTTCTCTTCTCTTCTCTTCTCTTCTCTTCTCTTCTCTTCTCTTCTCTTCTCTTCTCTTCTCTTCTCTTCTCTTTTCTCTTCTCTTCTCTTCTCTTCTCTTCTCTTCTCTTCTCTTCTCTTCTTCTCACAGAGATATTAGACTGCAACTTTGAAAGCTTGTAATAAAAATGCTGAGAAAATATTTAAATACACATTTACAGTAATGCACCAGCACTAATATGTTGGCTCCTTTCCTGGAAAGCTCTAGGAGCCTGTGATAACTTGTAGACAGTCAGAAAATCTTAGAGGGGAGAGAAATGAAAAGCCATTGAAATAGGAAGCAAATAGTTTAGGATGGAGGTGGAAGGAAGATTTTCTTACCCTTGACATGATTTAAGATTGAGTATTAAAACCCTGATGAAGGAAAGGAATTCAGTGTATATGAACACAGTCCTCAGGGAAACAGCTTGACTTGAAGGAAAGCTATTAAAATAAGAACAGCTGGTGGTTTTGAATTGGTGGGTACTTCCTTGTGCTGGCCTTATTTAACAAATAAAAGTGTTGCAGTTAGACTACCAGTGATGGGTTTGAAGATTTTGGCTCTTTTGGACCAAATACAGTGATCCAAGTTACATAATGATGGAGTGTTCAAACACATACGCCACTGAATAAACAGAAATTACTAGGTTTAAATGATAATATTGATTCTAGATGAACTGTTTTTCAGTGTGTCTGTCAGATTTGGCTGTAATCTGAAGCCAATGTGTGATGAAAGAATATATTAAATAAACCTAGATATATTGCCCTTACTGGAAAAATCCACAGCTCAATTTCATGGACATTTCATAATATATATATTTCAATAGCAACTGAATTGCAATGTAGAATCCAGGATTACTCCTTAAATATGTGTGACCAGTATGACTCAGATTAAATATTTGTCTCCCTTTCTGCTGGAAATCAAATATGAAAATTCTGTTCTAACATTTAAGAAGTGGCACTGTCTAAGTCGGAAGGACCAACATTTAAGTGGCAACCTGATAGCTATTTACAAAAACTTAGAATCATAGAATCGTAAGATTGTTTGGACTGGAAGGGACCTTAAAGATCATCTATTTCCAACCCTCAGACCTTCCCCTAGATCAGGTTGCTCAGTGCCCCATCCAGCCTGGCCTTGAACGCTCCCAGGGATGAGGGATCCAAAGCTTCTCTGGGCAGCCTCTACCAGGGTCCCACCATCCTCACAGTAGAAAATTTTTCCTAATATCCAATCTAAACCTGGAATCATTCAGTTTAAAGCCATTGCCCCTTGTTCTCTCAATACATGTCCTTCTCCAGCTCTCTTGTAGCCCCTTCAGGCATTGAAAGGCTGACATAAAGTCTCCCTGGAGATTTTTCTTCTCCAGTTTGAACACCCCCAGTTCCCCAGTCCTTTGCTCATAGGACAGCTCCATCCCTTGCTGCAAGATTATAAGGACTCCAAACTGGAATCATCAAAGCTTCTAAGGTTTAAACTGTGATAATTAATGAAGCAACATTTACTAATTATATCTAGGGAATAAGTATCATTAAAAATTGTGAATGTTTGTGCAGGAACTGAAGGCACAGGGACTCCTTAAAGAAAGCTTGAAAATTCAATTTAGAACTTTTGTTAGAACAGTTGTTTAGAAACCATTTTAACAGATGTGAAAAATAACAATACTTTCTGTAAAAGCTGGTCTAAGGAGGAGCAAACTGTAGTTCCATGGTCACATTCTTTGATCTTTCAGACTTCAAAAAGGGCCAGACACTTCAAGGGAGACTTTTGAGGACCTGAAAGATTCCTGTCCTTGTACATGCCACACCCTTGCTCTTGCAAAGACACATAAAGGCAACCCACTCTATGAAAAGCCTTCTCAAGAAAAGTAGGGCTAATTTCACCAGTTTAATGAAGTGTTTAAGTGTTGGGCTTTGCACAGTCAACAAAATAAATCTAATCTGTTGTTTTCTTCTTCTTGAGATTTCTCCTTTCAGACAAGAACTGAATTTGAGCCTCTGTGTTTTCATGGATACCAGATTTCTCATGTAAGGCTGAGACTTATGATGATCCACTGCAATTAAATCTATTAAACCTGTCAGCCCAAGGACTCTGCTGTCCTATAACAAAAAACTGAAACCAACACAGAGCACTGTGCTGCCTTCCCACTTTGCTGAGGATGAGGTGGCCTTGAAGAAAACAAGGAAACTGCCTGGGCACCGTGTTAATGGTGAATGGTGTTAACGGCACTGTGTGCCAGGACATGCGTTCTCTAGGGGCACCAACAGCTTCAGCTGACATTGTACTTGAAGCCTCAAAATAGCCAAATCTAAACATTTTGGGTTTTTCTGTGACAGCTGATGCCTGTTGGCACTGGCATGTTCTCCCTTCTGCCCCTTGTGTCCTGAGGAACAAAAAGCTGATTGAAAGTGTCCCCCATATCTGGGGATGTTGTTCAGTTTTGCACACAGCAGTCTGGCCACAGAGAGATGCTGGGTCTGATTGTCTTCGTTATCCAAAGCTGAATTAAATTTTTCATGATCAAAGACTAAAATGGTGCCAGCCTACAGCTGATACACCAGAGGATTTCAAAGAGCTTCAGTGAGTGGGAGATAAAATTCAGGTTTTCCCTGAAGCCCAGCACCCAGCTAATCCACATGGGAAGATTCCCCACAGGAGTCCTCTCAAGGTTATCAATATATTTTATGGTATATTGCTCAACATCCGCACAGAAATCTCAATTTCAGTTGCATGAGATGCAGTTGCTTGGAATTCACAGTGAATGTTCTGAAAATTAATGTATTTTAAATTAAAAGCTATCTTCTTATTTTCTGTCTTCTTAAGATAGAAAATTCATCATGATGTCTTCCAAAAGGATTAATGGGAGAATCCAGCCAGGCAGTAATTTCCCCAGGAAAAGTCTGTTTTGCCCATGACAGTAACTGGTGAGGGATCTCTCCCTGTCTTTACCACTGCATGTGAACCTTTCAGGGTATTTTCTCCCTGCCCTGTCCTGTCCAGCTGAGGAGGGGAGTGACAGAGTGGCTTTGGGGGCACAGGACATCCAGTCACCACAGACACTTTCCTAAATAAAGAGACAAGCCAACTATGGGGGCTTCAGTAAGAACTGAACAATGAAGATCTCCCTGCATACCTGGCAACAGAAAGTGAGTAAATCATGGTGGAGAAGCATCTGCTGCTTTAGAAACACTCTGGAAAATGCTAGACAATGAGGAGAAAGTCTTAGGAGTGTGGAGGGTCGCTTCAAACTCCTCACAAAGCACATTGAGAGAGAGAATGCTCTCCAAGCTGCTCTTCAAAAGAGCAATTTTTAGGACCTGTAAGCACTTAAGTCTATGGCTTTTATTTACTTTAGTAGTTTCTTTTAGTCACTAAGTATTCTTTATAAATGGGGAAGGTCTATTCTCTAGATAAATTCAGAACAGTAAATATAATTCAAGTGTATGTTATTTCACTGTGGAAGTATAGACAGTTTTGTGTGCTTTGTTTGCCTTCAGTTTAGATGCCAGTTTTTCATTTTGAGCAGCTCAGAGCCCAGAGGAGATTAAGAGAAAACTTCTCTTTAAAGCACAGGAGTTTATATGCACTCCTAGGCCATAACTCCCCCTTTTATAGACAGATATGGTTCAAAAATGTTGATATCTCCTTAAGCCTGGAAAAACCATGCCTGAGTCCTCACCGAACAGTCTTTGCCATGGAAACACATGCTTTGTCCCAGTGTGTCACCATTTCCATGGATCAGTCTACAAGGGTAGCAGGACAGACAGACACACAGCATTCACAACCAGACTCTGAAAATACATTTGATTACTGCTTGTCCTTCCTTTATCCTTCCTTTTTGCATTGGCAAGCTCGTTTCTGGGGCAAGCATTGGCTTTTGCTGTCTGTTTCTGTGTATCCAGGCTAACTCTGATCCTCATTATTTATGGTATCAGAGCTAATATAATACAAATTCTCTCCTCCAGAAATCTTTTTTTTTGTTTCAGACTTCAAATGTTATTTTCTAAACTTGGAAAAAGCTAGCACTACTTTGACTCAAATGCGATTGAAATCCTTATTTTTAATTTCCTTTACCTGACTCCATGTCCTCTAAATTCCAGGTAACCACAATCCCACATAATCCTCAAACTCATTATCTCACATATCTCATAAAGCACGAAACCATCCTCATCCAAGATCCCCCTCTCTGTTTCACATATTAGACAAAAATGCCCTGCTTTTACTTAAATATTTCACCAGCTTTATTTATAGCTCCTAGAAGCTTCTGTATCTCCACAGACATAACCCCCCCCCCCTTTTCTCTCTCCTTTTTAAACCTTCAGGAGTTGGTGGTAGGCAAATCATCTTCTCTGTGACAATTTTTAGTAATTTAATATTGTTTTTTCACTTTATCTGGTTCCCCAGCAATAAGAGCTAGGGGGGTGAAGGAAAGGCAGGGAGAAGGCAAGAAAGAAACAATGATTGCTATAAAATAATAGCGCAGACATCTAAAGCAAATGTAAGTTTGGAAAATAGGTTTTCATCCTCACAAAAAAAATCCAAAACATAGTGTCAGAGATAAATGCAGTATAACAGCACGGCCAGGCTGATCTCCTCATCTATAAACTATAGATTTTAGAAACCTCCCAAAAAGAATGTGTGTTCTTCTATCAGTCATGAGGTCATTTTCTCCATTTATTTCTGCAAACACATCTGCAATTACAAATGCCCTTTGAAGGACTGTTACAACTGAGTATATTTCTTCTAATTGCTGACTAACAATTGTCAAAATAAATGAGCATCAGAAATGTGGCAGCTTTTCTTTTTTCAGTCTGTTTGCTTCTATACTCATTAATTTGAGAAAATAAGTACATTTCAACAATTTGGAAAAACACTGAGATCTTAATGTTCTTAATTTGGTGATGTTTATCCTGCCCTCAGAGGGCCAGCACATTCCATGCATCACTTCAGATGCATATAGGACTTCTTCTCAGGTTTAAGTGGTGCACACATAGTTCCTAGGCACCTCACTGGGGTCAGAGGTGATTTGAATATTGCTGAAGTAATTTGACACTCAGGAAATTTTCAGGTAAATACTCTAGTTTTCATAAATGATTTTTTTTTCAGGATACAGTGCTGTTGCATGACTACTTATTTTACTGGTGCTGAAAGTCAATATATTGATTACTGCCTAAGAAGGCAAAAATCTGTTTTAGCAGGATTTCATGCAGACTAATGCTAAAAATTGCAAATTCTATTTGATTCTGATTCACTACCTTCTCTACAATTAGTAGCCACTTTCCAAGGCACAACCACACTGAAGGACCACACTGCAAAACCTAGATCACAAATAGAAAAAGCTTCAGACAAACGAGAAGAAATGGTTTATAAATACTTCTAGATTTTTTTCATTTGGTAAGTTATAGGACATTTAATTTAGAACTCCAGGAAAGCTTCAGCTAAACTCTAATAAGCAGCTATAATTTATATGTAGACATTCAAGATCGCCATAAAACACTCATTATTTTCTAATTATAATTGAAAATAACAATTTTATTTGATTCCAATTGGTATATAAACATTAGGAGTTTAAAGTGCATAAACAGAAACCTGATCATTTATTTGTCAGTAAAATAAGAACTGTTTTGAAGCTGATCACATTAAAGTGAAAGTGTAACTGATAAACCCAATTTCTATTTCAATCTCAATCTACAACATTAACTTTATATTAGTTTAAGATAAATTTGTTAGTGTTACCTGCAGGGAAGAGACACGAACATCTGTCAATATAAATTTCTATAAAATCTGAATCCTGGCACACCAAGATCCATATTCTCAAATATTTCATTTGCTTTAAAGGAGCCTAACTCTCCTGTTAATTCAAACAGTGGTGCTGCATAAATTATATTGGCTGTTGGATCTTCATAATCATTTCAGAAAAACGTAGGTCTTTGGCCATCCAGATCATTTTGGTAGCTTTAAGTCTTAATTGTAGTGCGCAATTGAACATAAATAAAGTGGGTCAGTGCTATCAGATCTTGGAGTAACTGGTTCACTGAGTGTGCCCAGGCAGGGGGGCACAGGTGCAACAAGGAGGAAAGTGAATTTCTGGTTTTGTAAGGTCAGTGTTAAGCCTGACTATTGCACAGAGATGCTGCTGCCCTGGGAAAGCTTTGGGTGTCAAAAGAAGGTGTGAAGGATTTGGGGTCTGACACCAGGCCAGGAAAATCAGCAGACGTCTTGCAAAGCCTTTGTAGATCCTGAGGTGTTCTTGAGATTCATGATAAACCATTTTGGAGTGAATTTCTGGAGCACTGTAATATGAATGAGGCACAAAACACCTCACAAAACATAAGAGGACAGGTCAGCATTTCTGGTCATTAAAGTGTCAGGGAGTTTTCTGCGAGTGCAAGCACCCACACACAGTGTGCCAGTCTGCTCCCAGCCAGTGGCCAGCCCACATGGACAGCACAGATCTGTGTGGGGTGCAGGTGAGATTTTTGCCTCACACCTAATAATTTTCTTGTACATGCATATCTGGACCACAACACTTTGTTCCTGTCCTTCAGAGAGCCCTTTATGAAGTTGAGTCAAGACAAGAAGGGTTTGCTAAAATGCCAGCTCTGGACATCCTATTGAGTGCTCACAGACCCCCTCAGCTCACTTCTCCCAGTCTGTGAGGAGAGCTCTGCTCAGAAGGTGATGATGGTTTGAACTGTGCTGTTTGAGAGGTGTTTTGGTCACAGACCATCACTGTGTGGTTCCCTCACTTCTCCATCAGAAGCAATCTCACCATGGGTCCTCCTGAGGGGCAGGACTGTCCCCCCAGACTCAGAATTACCTGCCTTTGTCCAAAACAACTTCACTGTGGTCCCTGAGCTGGCAGCAGATGCTCTCCATTCTCTTCCATAGAAATATCCTTTTCTTCTGCCAGGTACCACTTGAAGAGATCAACTCCATGCTCATCCCAAAGGGTTCCAGGACAGCTTCAACCATCCTAGCCATGGCCAGCACAAAGGAAATAGCATGCCAGGAATTATCAGAAGTAAGCAGGCAAAAGACCAGCACAAGGCTGAAGGCCTTCCCAAAACAGAAAAAAAATTAAGGGATGCCAATAGAAGAGGATTAGCAGCTGAGTGTTTTGACTCAGTGATGTACAGTGGGACTCAATGATCTTGGAGGTGCTTCCCAACCTTGATTATTTAATGATTCTACAGTTCCATGAGCAAAATACAGAAGGAAGTACTTGGGTGCAATCTGCTCTTTATGCAGCCTCACAATTCAGTCTGGACAAATTATTTGTTGTTTGTTGATTCCAAAGGAATTGCTTGACAGATTGTGCTGCAGATGTCATTGTCTAAGGGATTTTTTTTTTCCCCATCAGTTTTGCTTTTGGGGAAGAAAAATGAAGTGGCAAACAACATTTATTGTTGGTAGTTACCAGAGTTGTTCCTGGAAGAAAAAAGTGTTAAGAAGTTATGAGCTGGATAATAGAACTGCGTACATTTTTAATGCAGTGCTATTTCGTTTCATGGGGTAATAGATCTGCAAATGGGAATAAGAGGGCATTGTAGTCAGAAGCTTTAAAACACATTTAATTGGGAAATACTGAAATTATATATTGGTTTTGTAAGCTTTTCTCAGGGAAAACATTTATTGTTATTACTAACTTTTCCAAGTGCAGAAAAATTTAGAGAACAAATAAAAATCATAGAATGCCATAAATTTCAAGACATCCACACTGGAATACAACTTTCTCACATTTTAATATACAACTATAGACATACCTGTTGGAAATACATGTTTATATGGAATTTAAATCAAAACCCAACTGGATAAAGCAGATACAGATTTTCAGCAACTGAGGGCTTTGCTCCACGCTCACTGAGGTCAGCTCTAGAGCTACTGTAATTTTGCTGGAAGTAAAATCAGCCATTTTGCTTGAAGCTGGAACTGCAATTTCAAGGAAACACAACAAAATCTATTTTTTTTTAATTAAAATATTAATGGCTGGTGATCCAGTGAAGAAGAGTAAACTGACAAAGAGAATCATGTAAAAGATAAAAAAGGAGTGAGTGGAAACTTCTCAGAGGTGGTTGAAATAAGAAGTGTAATGAAAACCTCTCCTCTCCTCTCCTCTCCCTCTCCCTCTCCCTCTCCTCTCTTCTCCGAGTGGACAACGAGACTCCACAGATGAGGGAATGCAGAGTGAACAGAGAAATTACTTCTGCAGCCTGTGACCACAGCATCTAGGGAAAACCTCAGAGATAAATGCTGCAGCTTAGTATATTAAAAGGGTTTGTTAAACACTGTCTTTTCATGCTTCCATTATTCCCCAAAAATTCATTATCAAAGTCTAGAATATGTCCTGCAGTCAGGAAGGGCACCAAGAGCTGATCACCCAGGTGTTAATTAATGTGTGCGTCTCCTGCTAGCAGGTCTCTGGAGGTTGAGGTGGAGCCAGTTTGGCTTTCACACCTTCCCTTCCAAGCTCCAGAGAGACAATTTAAACTCTCCATCAAGTACCATTAATGAATATCAGGTTAAGAGACTGAGACTCTTTTTAATATGTTGTTAGTTTAAAACAAAGTATTTCATGTGCTTCATAAAACTTTCTGCAGGGAATGCATCCCTGTGATTAAATTATTTCAAGAATTAGCTTAATAAATTATATGTCACAGTTCCATATTAAAAACTGTTTGTCTTTGAGTAGTAATCACTCTTTGAGTCAAAACAGAGCACAGATGCAAATTATTACCATGGGAAAGTACTTAATAAACCCTGAATTTCAGCATTAATAGAGTTCCTCTAAATATATTTAATTAAATTTAAACTTGAGATTTAGTTACAGAAAACTGCGACACATTTTAAAACCCACATTCTTTTGAGGAATCACATTTTGAATTTCCCAAGAAACTCATTGCTAACCAAGGCAAACCATTTCATCGTTGTTAAACTATAACAGCTTTCCCTACAACGTAACCAAATCTTCACTTGTTTTAGAAATTTCAAGAATAATTAATAAATTGCCATGTCTTTTGGTTAAGGATGAGATCATGCTTCATAGTACCTTAAAGATCCATATGACATATATTTGAGGCAAACATGATATTCTTGGCTGTAATGACATGGTTGGACTCAGGCCTTACAGTGTTTTGCAGCCTGAGCAATAGGCTCTCCTGAATTCATGAATATCTTTTCTCCTACCAGAGGAATTACAGTTAGTTCTAGCATACTAAGCAAGCCTACAACTGTCTAATATTTAAGTACTTTGTTAATCTAACTCTGACTACATCTGGACTGAATCACAACCTCTTTCTGCTGAAAGTCATCTGTCTGTTGCATGTGATATTATTAAATTATCTTTTTATCTGTCTTTTCTACTCAGCCTCAATGAGAAGCTTCAACAGTTGTCTCAGCCAAAACTACCAGAGAGAGTTTTTAATTAAAACATATTTCAGTGATCTTGTCCAGAGTTCTTTTTTTTTTTTTTCTTTTGTATTAAGATCCCTTCTACATCTTTCACATCACACCATGAGCAATCCTTTGCCTTTGCATTTCCTCAGACATGGTCCCTGGTCTGCCTGACCCTGCTTGAACAGGGGTTTGGACAAGATGATTGCAAGAAGATCCCTTCCAACCTTGATGATTCTGTGATTCTGCACCAAATATTTTTAATATTTTAAAAGTTCTGTTTCTCCGTGGTATCCCACTCCATAAGTCCACTTCCACCAAGCTCAGAGTTTCTCCTCACTGTGCTGATATCTTCACTGGTTTACATTAATAAACTTGTTACCTGACTAATTACTCTCACCCTGGTCACACAGCCATGGTGGACAGGGACATGCACTCTAACAGCCACAGTGGTAAATTGATTTTGCAGGTACAATCCCACAATTCTGCTTTTCCCAACTGCTGTGATCATCCCCATTCAAAGCTTGGACTCAGCTGTGTTTTCAGGTAACTCAAATATATCTGTAAATTTGTACTGGAGTGTTTGCCATAGAGTCCAGCTTTAGGTTTCATGGCTCAGCAATGAAAACAAGGTTGATACTGAGGCCTGATAGATCCCAATAATAAGAATTTCTCTGAGGTTTGACATTGTACTGGAAATAATGATACAACTGAGCAACTAACTCCATGGCTGAACCAATTGACTGATTTGAATAATGTAGGCTGAATTCCAGTCTCAATAATACCTGGGAAAGCAACAGTATAAATAAATATGGAACATAAAATACTTTATTTTGTTTATGGGAAAGACTTAATTGACTTTTTACAGCCATAGATGTAATTTTGTCAGCATGGGAAAACACTTTATAATATTTCATGAGCCTAGGTCTTTTCTGATCATCAAGATGACCTTAACAATGGTGATTGGAGAGAGATCTGAGCCTAAAGATTGATCCCCTATGCAGAAAATATTGCAGTGTTTTACAGAAATAAAATAAGTGAAGAGAGTATAATCAATACCTGGAAGCACAAGAGATACTTCAGATTTAGTAGCATTGATTAAAACATGATTATTCAATAGCACCCACAGGGGAAACATAACTTTTCAGGAAAAATAAAGTATTCTATGTAATATCTGAGAAACAAGACAGAAAGCAAAACTGTAAAAACAAATGTTAGGAAATAGAACTTTTTACAACTGAAACATATAAAAATACAGAAGATAAGAATGCGGATAATTAGAGCTAGTTCCTCATTACAGCATACAAATTGCAGCAGCAGTCACTGTCTTTGGGAGTCTTGTTCTTGGTTATGACACAAAGACAGACTGTTACACACTCTGGGTTCTGCTCATTAGTCTGATTAACTTAAATACCATGTTAATTTTTCTAGATACACCAAGAGTTAGAACAAGAGTGGTTGTAGATTAGAGATGGTTCCTGTGCCCTTCTGACAGAGATTTACAGGCTCACAATTGGCAAAAAACTTTAGTACTGGTTAAGAAGTTACTGAGTTACATGTTTTACAGATAAGTAAGAAAAACCCCACAACCCTGTTCTCTTAAATATTTTGGGTTACTGTGTGCAGCATTTCCTCTGTCAGTTCAGGAGCTGTTCAGCTTTCTTTTTTGAGGGAATGTCCATCTATCTTGCAAAGGATGGAAAGGCTTGGAGGTGTCCCTCCTAATACTTTACTGGAGTCCAAAATCTTTTGTTTCCTCCACTAAATGAGCCTGTGGAATAAGTTGAATCCAGGTCTCCTTCACATCTCTCTGCATGCACAGGCATTTATTACAGAAACATGGCTGTGGACCTCCAGATCCCTAAGGCTCTGTGTACACCTGCCCCAGGACAAAGCTCAACCCTTGGGTATTGTATTTGCATTCCCCCCAGATGAAGGAAGGAACAATGAATCTGACTCCATCTGTTCTCAAAAGGCTAATTTATTATTTTATGATAGTACATTATATTAAAGAATGCTATACTAAACTATACTAAAGAATACAGAAAGGATACTTACACAATGCTGAAAAGATAATAATGAAAACTCATGACTCCATCCAGAGTCCCAACACAGCTTGGCCCCAATTGGCCAAAGAGTGAAAACAACTCACACTAGAAACCCATGAAACAATCACCTGTGGGTAAACAGGTGAAAAATCTCTAAACACATTCCAAAGGAGCAAAACAGAGGAGAAGCAAGTGAGATAATTATTGTTTTTATCTTCTCTGAGGCTTCTCAACTTCCCAAGAGAAAAATCCTGGGCGAAGGGATTTTTCAGAAAATGTGAATGTGACACTTGGGCACATGGGGTTGCACAGCAGAATCCAGAATGCTGGAAGAGATCTGAAATCTTGGTGAGAAAGATGTGTTCAAAATGTCCATTTCAGGCTTCTAACTGATGTCAGTCGTTTTTAGGTGCTTCTTTTTTTTTTTTTTTCCTATCAATGACATAGAATCATAGAATTGTCAAGGTTGGAAAAGATATTCAAGACCATCAAGTCCAACCAGCAACTAAGTGCTACCAGTGTAACTCCTAAACCACTAAACCACATTACCCAGTGCCAGATCCAGATGCCTTTTAAACCATCACAGAATGTCCTGATTTTGAAGGGACCCACAAGAATCATCCAAGTCCAGCTCCTGGATCTGCACAAGACAATCCCACCATGTGCCTGAGAGCATTGTCCAAATGTTTCTTGAAGTCTGTCAGGTTTGATCCTGTGGCCACTCCCATGGGGACCCTGTTCCAGTGCCCAATTACCCTGTGGGTGAAAAACCTCCTCCTGATATCCAGCCTAAACATCCCCTGAGTCATCTTCAGGCCATTCACTTGGGTTCTGTCACTGATCACCAGAGAGGAGATCCATACCTGCCCCACAGTTTCCAGTCATGAGGAAGCTGAAGACCACAGTGAGGTCTCCCCTCAGACCCATCTTCTCCAGGCTGAGCAGACCAAGTGGCCTCAGCTGCTCCATGGATGGCTTCCCTTCCAGGCTCTTCCCATCTTTGTATCCATCCAGAAGCTGAAAACTCCTTCACTGAGGGTAAACATTACTTAGCAACAATTAAAACATTAGACTGTTATTAAGCTTATTCACATATCAAATCTAAAACACAGCACTGTACCAGGTACTCTAGGAAGAAAATTATCTCTATCCCAGCTGAAATCAGGGCACCCTGAAGATGCACTCTTTCACACAGCCTTTCTGTGGAAGAGGAAATAAAAAACCAAGGAGGAGTTAAAAAACCAAGGAGGAGTTACCCTTTAAAAATGAACAACTGAAAATATCAAATCTCATTTGCTTCCAGTAGTTTGCTACCTGACCAAAAATAACAAGCCTTCTCAGGTGATAGCATCATAATATTCTCCTAAGTGCCATGTGCAGTATTACAAAATCAGAAATGGACATTTCTTAGTATTTATGTTTTAGAGTTTATTTGTGAACCTGTCAGGTACTTCTGAACTGGTTTTGTAAGGAAAAATAACAATACTTAGCATTTATATAGCACAGCACTGTTCACTTGTATAGTGCTTTCAGGTTATTACCTAATCAATCCTCTCAGTGTCCCTGTGCAGCATAGATGTATTCCCATACCCATTAGACAAATTTTCTACACTACAAGGAAATATGTACCCTTGAGATCTTTAACCAGCGAGCCACACACAAAAAATTTGGATAAACTGCAGATTGAATTCTTTGCTGAAGCTAGGGAGAGTTTTGGGATAGGCATCGTGGTGTCACCATCACACCCATACCCTGCATTGTTTGTGTGACATCCCCAACATCACCTGCACTTCTTACAGGTTCCTGTTGTTATAAACTACATCTATACAGCCAATTGAAATAGGTGGTGTAGCCTGTGAAGTAGCATTAGAGGAGCATTTAGGATCCAAAGAGCAAAATCTTGTCAGTGCTTCTGTTTGGGATGGGTCACTGAGATGTAACAGTGCCAATGAAAGTCCTTGTTGATGTGCAGCAAAACCACACTGGGGATTATTCTGGCATAGAGGCAGTAATGGTGTCAAAGCTGTGTGTGGAACTGTTTTATCTAGTGGCATGGAAGCAGGTTGGCATACAGACTTTTCTCATTCTTGGTTAAAACCAGAGATGCACCAAATACTAGAATCATACAATCATTGAGTGGTTTAGGTTGGAAGAGACATTAAAGATCATGAAGTTCCAATCCCCCTGCCATGGACAGGGATGCATTTCAGTAGCCCAGGTTGCTCAAAACCCCATCCAACCTGGCCTTGAACACCTCCAGGGATGGGGCATCCACAGCTACTTTTCCAGTGCCTCACCTCTCCCCCAGTTAAGAATTTCCTCCTTTTATCTAACCTAAACCTACCCTATTGCATTTTAAAGCCATTCACCCATACCCCATCACTATATATCCTTGTAAAACAAGGCCCTCACCAGCTCTCTTGAAGTCCCTTTAGGCACTGGAAATTTGCTAAAAGGTTTTCCCAGAGCCTTCCCTTCTGAAGAATGAATCCAGCCCAAAACTTAACATCCCTGAACTTTCCAATAAAACCCATGTGTTTGGAACCTATTAAATTGTGCAGATTTTTTTTTATCTGACTTTTGCTAGTGGTCCAGACTTTGGATATCTGGAGCTACATGTCTGATTTTATCCACTGAAGAAGACTAGAATATAGGTTTTGAGGAAAATAAAATGTGTTAGAGCATTTAAATATAAAGGAGAGACTTGGTATCTTTGCCTCTTCATATTCCTGGTAAAAGACTTACAATGACTACTTTGGATGTAAGAAAATACAGTGACTCTTAATGCAAATGACAGTAAGGAAATATCCAAACCAGAGGCAAATGCATTCTTTAGTTAAGTTGTATGTACCTGAGTTGTCAAAACTAGCTAAGAGCAGGAGAATGGAAGAGGACTCAGATTATGTTATATGAGACCATGAGAAAATAATAATTTTTCTCCAATCTCATTTTCCCTAAAGCATTTAGTTCTTCTGCCAGAGATTTGTTAAAGAAAGTTTTAGATATATAGTTGTTACAAAATCACAGAGTGGTTGAGGTTGGAAGGAACCTCTGGAGGTCACTGATCCAACCACCCTGCCCAAAAACTGGAGCCAGTGGCCCAGTACCCTGTCCAGACAGTTTTGGAATATCTCCTAGGATGGAGATTCTGTTAGCTCTCTGTGCCAGTTCCAGTGGTCCATTACTTTCAAGTGGAAAAGAATTTCCTGATGTCCTGTTGGAACATCCTGTGTTTGTTCCCACTGCCCCCTGTGCTGTCCCATTTACTGGGTCCCCCCCCTGTAAAGGGTTTATATCCTGCTTGTGTCATGGCTGTTACAGCCATGATGGTCAAAGGACACAGGCAAAACAAGAATTAGAGGCAGCTATAATCTGTTTCATTAGACCAACTGGTATAGTTGAAAAACAAGAGAAAACTTTCTGGTAAACAAATACTCCCAAAGGATTGAAATTGATCTTTTCAGGCAAATAGAAAGTTGGCTGGCTGTTATTTACCCTCAGAGCACTGCAGTTTTACTCCCCATGGACTGCCTTGGAGCCTGACAGAATAAAAGCAAAGCTTCAAAGACTGACTTATATGTACAAATCTTGCCACATTCCCCCTTGAGCAGATGCATGTTGGACTGTTGCTAATGCAGAGCAGAAAAATCAGGATGGAAAAGAGCCAAATGTTCAACTCTTATGTTTGAAAAGTGCTCTACTTCTCATAATGGAAAAGTTTTACATATTTTCTTGTCCAGAGACAATGGGGCAAATCAAGAGTCTTCAAATAAAACTCAATTTCTGAGCATCAGGACTGTGTATCTCTGCTTAACAAAAGCCTTTCTGTCCTGCAACTGAAAGATGTAAAATTTGTGTTATGAAGGGAAATTTGTGAAGTTATTCTTGCTGCTGTCTTTGTAGAATGACAACGTTTAGATTCTAGCATTTTTAGCCAGATTAGAATCAATTCAGCACAATACCACTGATTTCAATTGAGTTATACTGAATTGTATCTGTGTCACTGAGAAAATAATATGACCCAACAATTACAAGACTATATTGTCATGAAAGCTCTAAGTTGATTAGAAATAATCTTTTAGGAAGAGAAAGTCATATAATTGAGAAAAAAATGAGAAATTATGTTTGTGTGTTTGGCTTAATAAAGGATTCAAATTCAAATTTTTCATTAGTTCTTAAAATATTCATTTAGAAAAGAATCTTTATTGTAAGTAATGTAAGATACATTGAGGAGATTTTTTTTTATTGCTTTCTTTAACAATTCAAATAATTATTATATTCTGCTATTGTCCTGAATACTATTGGTTGTTTGTTTCAGTGATAGTCTTGCTAAGAGAGGAATTTTGTGTCTGAAAATTTCTATACTGAAATGTTGAGCTGTGCGAGTAGGTATTGTTAGAAGGGTTTGTTTTTGTTCTTTTTTCCCAGAGGGACCAGAGGATCTTAAAGAGACTTTCCTGTTTCAGAAGGTCAGATTTTTCTCTTGGATAAGTGAGTCTGGGATAGGACTAAAAAGAATTAAAATTAACCCAATGGCTAGTTTCTAAATCTACAGGATGTGCAAAAATCTGACAATTTTTTTTTTAAATCCACAAGTACTTGAAGTGGATTTTTTTCAATTTTACACTATTAATAATTTTACAAAGGGTTATACTGTTATTTAAACCATCCAATTACTCAGAAAAAAAATCCATATTTTCATGATACAGGATTCTGCTACAGATAACATGGTTAAAAATACTATTCTTATTGGATGAAATTAAGTACAACTGCTTATTTTAAGACTCCAGATCTGTTTGTTGTTAGTTTGTTTGGGCTTTTTTTCCAGTGGAAGGTAATGAATTTACCCTTCTTCTTTTTCTTCAATTCTTTAGCATATTTCTGGAAGGTATTATAAACATTGCATATAATTCTGTTCAATTATTTTTCCTTCATAGTTGCAGGCCATGCATAATTAATCTCTTTTTGGAAAACTTTCTTTCTTAACCTAATGTAGTGCCACGACCAAAAAATACAGATGTCTTAGAGAGACAAGAATCTCTGCAGTGGTTGAAAGGAATGAGTAAATGATAAGGCAAATTTTCCATGTAAAGAGGGATAGGAATAGAAATATGTAGCACTGAATAATGTAGGAATCTAATACTGAGAGAGAGGACACAGAAGCCTTTTAAAAATATCCACTGGGGAGGTCTTCAGGAGCTCTGCTCTTCCTGTGGTGTGGCCCTGGCTCCAAGAATTTCCTGCAGATTAGATCAAGAAAAGTTTATTCAGTCCTTTCAGTCCTTGGTTTGATTTCTGGTACAATCCGAGACTTTTGGGGATCCATTTACCTGAAGCCTGAGGAAGATGGTTATGTAATGCCAGTGTCAATGCTTAAGCAGTTTCATCCCATCCTCAGCTTTGTAAGTAACCTGTAACTCTCTGTCTCTTTGTTAGGGAAAATGTTGGGATTAATTTCTCCTTATATTAGTAATTAGCATCTAGTCTAAACAGATCATGTAGTGCTTTGTCCAGCCAGAGGAGAGAGAAGGGTTTCTACAGAAAATAGGAATAAGCCACCCTTCACACCATCACCAGTGATCCAAATGACACTGTCAATTAATTACACTGTCTTCAGCGGTGTAATTAATTGTAATTGTCTCAGTTTACAGTGATTCTTACCCCCATCACCTTTAAACAATGTGTAAAATGTGCAGGACCACAGTCTGTGATAAAACTTGTTTTGTGGCTTTTCAGTCATTTCTTCAAGCATTCTAGGTCAGAGAGTAATAGCATCATGTTCTCTTATAATTTTGCTGCTTCACAAATCTTTTCTTAGCTGTAAATTTTGCAGGCAATATTCATTAATTGATCCCCACCATCATTTCTCCTCTTCCCCCTGCCTTCGTCAAATAACATTGGGCCATTGATTAACTCCTGGGGTACCCAGAGATAAATACCCGAATATTTTCCTTTCAAAACCTGTATTTTTAACTTTCTGTGCCCTGTGTTCAATACTTATTATGTTCCTCTTCTATTCTCACCAAATAAATTAGTTTTGATAAAATACTGTGGAGTACTCATCCAAATGGTGCAAAGAAATCTAGTCCCACCAGCTACCTTTATGAGTCATACCAATAATTTCCTTTTAAATAATAAAAAAATGGAGATGATGTTTGTTTAATCAAGCCTGTTGTACAAAAAGTGACAGCGAGTGAGATGAATATTTTCAATAAAGATGGAGAAGGAAACAATGGGTTAGTTTATTACTTCTGGCATAATTTTAGTAGGGATTTACATGTGACTCTGGCTCAGTGAAATATTATATTATTATATTATAAAGATGATTATTATATTATAATATAATCCCCCAGAATTTGGGAATTTCCCTGTTTCTAAAAATGGGTTCAGATAAACTCAGTTATGAAGGTGATTAACTAATTCTTTGAAAACATCATGAGGGCAAGTTTCTTGAGTCTACCTTTTGGAAAATATTTAATTTGAAGAGCCTATGCTTTGTTTTATTCCTATCACAATCTTGTGGGGTTTTTTATTATTCCACATTTACTACTTTAGATCATGGATTCTTCTTCATTACGTGTCATTTCATCCGTAATTCATTTACAATTCTAATTCCCATCCATTAATTTTTCTCAAGATGGGCTTTTTTAAATACCTTGCTATTTTCTTTAACCATATTATCATTGACTCATTTGTCTCTTCTATCAGTCACTGACAGATTTTAATTTGAAACCCATATTCACTGCCCTTTATGCTCTCATTTTCAGCCTCATCTATATTTTTAAGTATTTTAACATTCAGGATAACATACTTTGCTCACTTTTGGGAAAACATAATTTACTCAGACAGACCCGCAAAGAAAGGAGAAAAAAAGTTACATTTTTGATTCCTTGTATCAAAATATTGATTAGGTAATACCAATTAGACAAATTAATTTATATCAGAAGAAATTGGCATTAAATTTCGAACTTCAGTTGAAACTAACTTCAAAATGATAACTAGTATTTTCCATTAAAACCCCCATAATTTAGTTGATATGAAAAATTTTAATGAAAAAAAATAATTTTATACAAATTTCTCATAGAAATGTTTTATCAAGTAACAGTGTTTACCCTCATCTCATCCTGTGATTTTTCAGTGTTACTTTCACAAGACAAATGCCCATCTCACACTTTTTGGAGAGTCTCAGACGCTGACATGGGGTCAGGGCTTCTCTTGCAGATTCACCAGCAGAAGTTTGGCATCATGGACACCTGTCCACTGTGTGGTCAGGATATCACACAGAACTTTTTTTTTTTTTTTTTTTAATTATAATATTTAGCCTTTCCAGCATCTTGCACCTCAGAATATGCTTCCTTCTGTGCTCTAAATACCAGCTCTTACTAAATGAACTTCATTATGCATGGAAATAAAGATTGGCTGTGCTTTTTGGAAAAAGTCCTAAATTGTCAGAGACTGCACATGAAGCCTGAGAGCAGGAGCTGCTGGGGTGAGGCTCCATCTGGGAAGGCAATCCATGCATATGGAGGAGAGATCATAACCTGAAGATTAACATGATAAAACACTGCTGCAAATTTTCAGCTGGAAAGACAGAATTGCTCTCAACTAAGACAATAAATTAGATGAGGATTCACATGCAGGGTTAATGGTAATATCTGTGGTGTCACAAGCATGCAGTAATTACAGCTGTGAAGATGAGCTCTGTTGTAGCTGGTACAACAGCTAATCATTTAGTGCTGTGGGAAATTCCTTCCAAAACACTGGAGCTGGGGTCTCAAATGAGGAACTCTGAAACCATTTTCTGTCTTTCTGTTTAATACTTGTTAGCCTCTTTAATCTCTGTGCCAACAGGCACCTGATTTTGCACAGGAAGGAAGTGGGGGGAGGAAGGAATTGGCAGAAGGAATTGGCAGAAGGAAGTGGCGGAAGGAAGGAAGAAGAAGGAAGGAAGGAAGGAAGGAAGGAAGGAAGGAAGGAAGGAAGGAAGGAAGGAAGGAAGGAAGGAAGGAAGGAAGGAAGGAAGGAAGGAAGGAAGGAAGGAAGGAAGGAAGGAAGGAAGGAAGGAAGGAAGGAAGGAAGGAAGGAAGGAAGGAAGGAAGGAAGGAAGGAAGGAAGGAAGGAAGGAAGGAAGGAAGGAAGGAAGGAAGGAAGGACATTTGGATAGAAAAGCGCAGAATTCCAGAAGGGGTGAGGGTCGCCAGGAAGCACAGTGTAACAGCTGATGCATATTTAGACAGTCTTCAGCCCAACAAAGCCCAGCTAGGGAAGGCAGCTCATTCCAGAGGGAAACTCAAGTGTCAGGATGAGAAATCCTGCTGCCTAATGTGGTGCTTTTATTTCAGAACTGAAATGTCTGTCTCACCTGTGCTATTACAAGTAGCCCTTCCTCAGAGGGGTCCCTGCCAGAGTAAAGAGGCAGGGACACTCCTGAGGGAACACAGCCTGTGCATGACATTCCCCAGAGCAGTGACACAAAGCACTGCAGTGGAAATACAGTAAGAGGTAGGCACCAATGGGGCAAAACCAGTAGGAAGCAAAGTTTGGCAGAAATAAACCAGTAAAAAGCAAAGGTTGGCAAACAGACACTGATAAGGACATAAAGACAGAAAGAGTCCCTTACGGACAAGACCCCAACCTCCTGTGCCCCTTTATCTCACCAAAGGAATTAGGACAGACCAAGTGGAACCTGTAATTAAAAGGGTTTGGGCTTAAAATGAAATTGGAGAAAGAGAAGAAATTATGTTTGCTGAATTTTTTAATATTGATTTTTTTTTTACTCCATACATGAATGAGTGATAAGAAATTGTTATTAATTTGCAAGTAATTAATTTTCTGAGTTATTATTGTTTTGTCTGCAACAAAGTCACTATATGGTAATTTTTATAATCTTCTTAGTGTCTTGTTGTCTAAGAAGCATTGAATTATTGCCTAGAAGGTCCTAGCATTACATGGGGAGCACAAAGACATTTGCTGCCTTAGTTACCCCCTCAGTGCAGTGTGGGACTGTGGCTGTTGTCAGCAGTGTCACATCCTGGAACCAGCCGGTTCAGCCAAGAGAGCAGTGTGGTCACAGAGATCCATAAATTGACACTGAAAACAGGAGGTGGGGAAGAATAAGAATTTTCTGTCAAGTTAATTTGCTTTTTGAACTAAAACTACATTTTACAAATACAAAGTCTGCAATTACCACCCACAGAATCATTTGACTCCTTGAGTGCTGAAGCCTGTGACAAACAAAGGCAGGAGATACTGAGGTAAATGAGCATTTACATTTATACTCTTGCACTTCCAAATAATTCTAACAAAGAGGGAATTTCAGGGCAGCTGGAATGCTCATGAGAACTTTCCTGTGACCCACTCTTCAGACACTGCCTGGGATATTATTTAGTGGGCTACAGCCCACTGGGACACAGTCTCTCACTGGCTCCTCTCTTGAGCCTTCCTCATGACAGGATTGCACTGAAGTCCTCCCTCCTCAAGCAGAACAAGCAGCTGGCCATGGTCAGTCCTGACCCTATTGCTGCTTTTTAGGAATCATTCTCCCTGGTCGTAAGTCTCCTGTACTGAGCTGTGTTCCTATCAGCAAACTTCTTGGGGCAATAAGCTCTGGACTTGCTAAACCTCTTCATAATCTGCTAAACTTCTTCTTGTAGGTCCCATATTCACCAAAAGTCTGATTTTGACAGTAATCTCAAGGTGACCTCTGAGGACAAACTCATTTATAGCCGCTGGGTTTTTTCCTAAACAAAACAAGGACAGGGATTCTGATTACATTCGTAATATTAACTTATATTTCTGTTCCTAAACCCACTCTCCAAGTCACTATCTTTCTTGTTTATGTTATACCACCACATCTGGATAATAATAGCATCAGGAGCTGAAATTAGAAAGGGTTTCTTTGAATTAGGTTTGGATTTCTTTAAATCAAGGAAAAACAGTTTCTGGATTCAAAATCAGATTGGGTACACACAACAGCAAAATCACCCCCAAAAAGTCACACTGGCAAAATTTTCTTTATAGGATTGTCAACACTGTGACTCAAACACCATTTGGAAGTCAAGAGGTTCAGTCACCTCCTCTGGGTTCTCCCTTCCAGCAATGGGAAAAGCATCCAGATCCCTCCTGAGTGCACAAGAGGGTCAGATGCAATCACAGTTGGAGCAATACCATCTTTATAGTCTTGCTCCAGCTGTGTTGGTTAGGCTCAGTGCTGCCTCACAGGGAGTTATGAACACATGATCTGGCTCACAATATTCCCTTTTTACCATGCAACATCTTCCCCTTTACTACCCTCACCTCTTCCAAACAAACAGCTCATTTCTGGTTACCTGCATCTCCATCAGCACTGGTTTTGAATCCTTATTTGGTCTTTATACTATAGTTTCCCTGATAATTTCTGACTTTGACAGTGATTTTGTCAAGCTCTTGCCTGTCCTGCTATCAGTAACATCCTGCTGTTTCTCATTTTGCTGTCTTGTTAGTGGCACCACGGGTCAGTGTGGGCCATCTGCATGCACACTGCTTCCCTTTGTAACCTGCAGCATCCTGCAGCTCCTCGTGTCTTTATCTTGTCAGAGGCACCACAAGACTGAGTGAGCCATCTGTACATGCATCTTAACACATACCTGCCTGTGCCATCTGCTGCTCTATCAACAGGCAGAGGTAAATAAAATATACAGCTGGCAAAAATAGGCACTTCTTTTGTAAAGAAGGTGAAACTGGAAAAATAATGGTCACTGTACGTCAGGGCCCAGACCTGGACACAGCACTCCAGAAATGGCCTCATTAGGGCTGAGTGAGGGGGGGAATCAGCTCACCCAACCTGCTGGCCACACTCTTCCCCATGCACCCCCGGATGACGTTGGCTTTCCTGGCCACAAGGACATTGCAAGCTCATGGTCAACTTGTAACACCCCAAGATTCCCAGGTCCTTCTCTACAGAGCTCCTCCCCAGTGGGTCAGCCCCCAACCTGTGCCTGCACGTGGGGTTATTCCTCCTCAGGTGCAAGACCCAAAACTTTCCCTTTTTGAACCCCATTACATTTCTCCACACCCAACTCTGCAGCCTGTCAAGATGAAGGTGAATGAATCCCAGTAGCTGCAGCTGTATTCTACTGGATCTTGATTTACGTTTAGGGTCATGTTTGGGCATCTTGTAATGTTTTTTGCTGATATGAAGTTACAGTGTATGAACACAGTACCTTGTGTTTCCCACTCAGTTCCAGCCCTAGTTCCCACAACACCCTAAAAACCCAGTCCCAGACCTACAATGGAACAAAAAAAGAGCCAAAAGGGCAGGTTCTGTCCAAGTGGGTATGTTGTTCTCTGTGGAATTGTAGAGACACCACACCTGTCCTTTCCCATGCAAGGAGGGCAGAGTGGTTAGTCCTTCATAAAAGCTTATCACCACAGCCCCTAAACAGAGGTGATGCACTAACACTGCAGCCAGTGCTCTCCTGAAATAAGACTTCCACAAATTGGCTTTAACAGGCTCTTTCAAAGCACCTGATTTATGCAGGTTTTATTTAACATGTGCCACTAGCAAAACAATGATCTGTTTGTTTTCACTCAGTACATTTTAGTTATAGTTAACTTCCCAGAGACAAATTTAATTAGCGATCAATTCTCTCTCAATGCTGCAGACTTCAAAAAAGCTTTTCCCCTCACTGGGGCTGCACAGCAAAGTGCATTGTAATTAGAAGCAAATGTGAGATCCCTGTCTTTTCTTATTTACTAAGATTAATAGAAAGGATTAAATTGCTTTCTCCAAGAGAAGAATGAACTAAAAACAACACAGTAACTTGTCAAGTCTTGCTCAATATTAATGCTTATGTGTTTATAGTTGTAACTTTCAGCCAAAATTGTTTTAGGGACCAGCCAAGGGGTCAGTAGTAGCTAAGAGGTCAGTCCAAGAGTCAGGCAGAAATAAGCTGCTGAGGGAGAAGCAGAACACTTTATTCAGCTCCACAGACAAGTCACTATTTATCTCTCACTTTGATTTTTGTCCTGCACAAGAGCTTTTGGGGTCTCTCCTCTTCGGTGTGTGCATTTGTATTACCTAAAGCCACAGGTCTTTGGTCCTGCAGGTTCCTTCTTGCTAGAAAATGAAGCTTCTCCAGACACAAACTGAGGAGATGAACACTCCAGTTCCCTGTCTCTGCTTGGCACCAGGAGATCCCCTCTAGCTATAGGGAAATGATCCAGGATAATGTCAGGGGACATCTCATTATGCAGGTTATTGCAGCCTCTGTCTGAGGTGGTTGTGCCTCTCTGATCCATAACACATTTTCCAGAGAAATGATCCCTCTGTGCCCTTGGGGCAGCACAGTAACTCATTGTCTTTTACACCACACACTCTGAAGCTGTGAAGTGCTGTAAAGACCAAGGTACATCTTTTTTTGCAGGTCTCTAGCCCTGAGTGCTATTGCTCTGATCCTGCAAAGAAGACTGTGTGCACAAGACTTTTTTTCTGGTCTTGGTCAAACTGTCTGATAAAGGCTGCTGAGCTGTGTTCTGCAAGCAAAACCTCTGTGCACTGCATGCAGCTTTGCCTGGGGAAATGCCATAAACCCTTAGCAAGAAATATTTCACTTGTGTGAGGATTGTATGTCAGAGATAATGGGCCTAGTTTGAGGATGGCCTTTTACAGAAAGTTTAATATCATGCGCTGGGCTCCTGTGATGGGTCTTTTGCCTTTTATGCTTGCAAACAGTATCCCCCAGGCTATGCCATCAACTGAGAGGCAGAGAATTGTTTGAGATTGTCTCTGCCTGACAAAGTCATGATTTAATCTTCGTCCATTACCTTGATAAGCCTGAAAATAAGCTGAAGGCACTCCAGAATGTTCTGTGATTCTTCTGATGTGTATAGTGTCAGCTCCTTCTCTTTTTAATAAAGGTGATATAAATGCTGCCTTGCTTAGTTTGGATTTTTATTCAATACATTAGAACTAAGCAGTCTATAGAATTTGTATTTCTGCTAGCAGTTTGTTCAAATAAGAGGAAATACCATTTCTGGTAATTTTAAGTGATGTACTTATCAGGAAAAAAAAATCTAAGGATTCTTACCAAATGATTCAAACAGTATTTTAAGCCTTAAACCTGTGCTTGGCTAGATCTGCTCTTCCAAGAACACACTACCAATCAATCCTTAGAGCAATTTAAGCCAAATCTTGCTCTCTTTTATTACCGTTCCATATCATTCATCTTTGTGAAAGGCTTCCAGAAGTTCAGCTCATTATAGAGTGGCAGTTGCCTACAAAACCTTGTGCAAGCACTTTCAACAGGTAGCCACTGTCTGATAATAGTCTCTTTCCCAGCTGCCCAGACATTCTCAGTATCACAGGCTGTACCAAAGGTCAGGGTGAATCCTCGTGCCAGATGCAGCTGGGTGCAGACCTCTTTTCTATCCATTGTCAAGCATGAAAGATGATCTATTTGCTTCAACTTCAAAACTTCACTGTACTTAAAAAAAAATGTCTCACATCACTATTTTATAGACATGCAGATGAGGTCTGGACTGTTCAGTCCATTCTCCTTGTTCACCAGCAGGAGGTTTTCCTCTGACCAGGAAGCTTCAGGGGCTGCCTTTACTCAATTCATGATGGGTATCACCAGAAGTTCCTTAGTCAAGGTACCAAAGCCTACAATCACAACAGTATTCAGTACTTGTGGAATGTGTTACAGGACATAAGAGAAGTTAATTTTTACAGAAGATGACTCTGCAACACAAAGCAGGGCAGTGAATTTTGCAGGGACACAGCAGAGCAGTCACAGGGCTCAAATAGCTCATTTCCCTTCCCACGTAGTCATTTAGACATGCAGAGAGCAGAGTTGCTCTAGGAAAGGGGTCACATAAAAAACATTATTTGCAAAAGATGTCCCTAACTAAGCAGTTGACCTTTTTGGGTAGGACTGCAAGGATAGGGACCTTAGTTCTGAAATAACCATCTGACTGCTGCCAGAACTGGCTTTTGATGCTTTTTGACTTCTCCAGACTGACTCTGGAAATGTGAAATTACAAAGGGAGTATGAGTAGTTTTTGACATACAAAAATTCACTTTTTGATCTGAGGGAGAAACAAATAAGGTTTATGAATGCCCTTAATTTTTACTTTTTTATTATTTTTAAACCAAGGATTCCTTACAATGAGCATGTAATATAATAGTTTTCAAACTTTTCCTGTTTGTAGTGAGGTCAGAGAACATTTGTTACTGTAGAGATATGCGTGGAGTTCTAATGTCATGTTTTTCCCTGACACCAAACCCTGGTGAGCACCATTCAGTTGCAAATTTGATATCATAATTCCTTAGGACTAGTTAGAAAAATCACAACTGAGAGTTCAAGAAGATTGAATGTTTTTTTGTGGTTGATTTCTTTCCATCATTACTTTTTTCCCTTTAAAAAAACCTCAGACACCTTCCTTTCATCAGCCTTTTTTCCCCTCCCCCTCAAACTCATTTCATTTACTGCAATATAAGTTTGTTAATCCCTTGATCTGAAAAGCTGACAGTTCATGCATTGATTAGCCACCCAGCTATACTGCTGCAGTGTTTTCAGCTTACAGCCCTCCCTCAGCTGCTCCAAGTTTGTCTAAAACACGCTCAGAGTCACAGCATTTAAGAACTGGTTGGAACAGAGGGCAGGGCTGGACAACACTGTGAATTACACAGCACAGGAGAACACACATGAGGTGTTTTTGTAAAGAGAGGAGAAAAGAGAGGCCAGCCCAGTGTGCCAAGCATGTATATGGGAGGCACAACACCTCTTCCTCAGTTTGGGTTCAAATGCTTCACTGTCAATGCTGTGCAATTGAAGCATGAGAATATTATCACCTGCAGAGCTTGCGGACTGAGCTGCAAGTAATAACAGACTGGCTGGTCTTCACACCTTTCACTGGAATTTCTGTCAGGCCTTCCTCCATCCTTCATGCTAATACTGTGTCCAGGTTCTCCACACCAATTTTAATTCAGTGATGTCTGTGAAGGATGTGGCTGGTGCATCCCCAGCAGCAGTCAGTATGTGCAGAAGCCTTGGTTCTGCTGATGGGATACAGAGCTATAAAAGCCTGTTAGTTTTGCTTGTGCCTGTGACATGAGGAGAGGCTGAGAGATCTTGGACTCTTCATTTCAGAGAAAAGAAAACTGGGAGAGAATCTTATCAATGTGTACAAAACAATATAAATATCTGATGGAAAAGGATGAAGAAGAAAATGAAGAAGACGCAACAGCCACACTCCTCCAAATAGAGCCTATTGAGAGGGCAGAAGGAAGTGGGAACAAATTAAATATGTGAAGTTCTATTTGAACACAAGAAAACACTTTTTTCTACCATGCTGACAGTCAGAATCTGAAGTCTCAAATCATAAAACAAGTATGAAGCAAACCCGACACTAATCACAGTTCATGACCAAGTTAAAGGAAAATTCTACAAGGCAGAGTAATGCTAAAGAAAAACAACAACAACAACCCTCAAAAAAAATCAAAATAAGAAATTAATTATGTACACAAATAAAACAGCAAAGAGAATTTATGTGTACAGCTAGAACAATGACCTATTGTTGTGGTTTTGAGCCCAGCTGGAGATAAAACACCACACACCCCCCATTTGAAATCATTCGTCCTCCAGGTCACTTGACAGAGAATTGATACAGTTAGAAGGAAGTTAACTCTACCCCAGCCAAAACCAGTACATCCATCCTGCTGACTGCAGAAAGCATTTCAAAAGGTTGTTACTTTTAATGACAAACAGTTTATTAGGAATCAGAGCAGGGTGTACTTTTTCTCTGCCCCCATCTTTTCTAGAACAACCTGAAACCCATTCAGAATCAGAGAAAACAGAGCTGGGAGGGGCTGTGAGATGTCCAGTCCATGCTCATTGTGGTGTTAACTACACCAAACCAGATGGCAGCATGTTGGACTCTCCATCCCTCATGTTTACTGTGCCAGGGCTTAGCCTCCCTACTCAGAAAGGTTCTCCTGATGTCTAGTGGATTCCTGTTTTGTTTCAATTTAAGATAAACTTTGTTCACCTCATTGAGCATGGGTAAATAAATTATCAACATTTCTCTTTAAATGTATACATTTCTAGGAAAAAACAGCTGCAAATCCTTTGATTGTTTTTTGTACTGCTTTTGCCCTGAATAAATTTCTTCACAGTGGCTATCGTGGGTCTTTATTTTGTTCTGGAGATAGTGTTGCTTACACACTGATATTTCAGCTCCTGCTGAGCAGCACTGGCACAGCATCAAGGCCTTTTCTGCTCCTGACATTGTCCCAGCAGTGAATGAGCTGGAGGTGCACAAGAGGACGGGATGGGACACAGCTGGGACAGCATACCCCAACTGACCAATTTCCATATGAGATGATGCCATGCTCAGCAATAAAACTAAGAAGGAAGTTTGTTGTGGGGGAAGAGGGCAGTGTTTGGGGACTGGCTGAGCATTGGGTAGCTGGTGGTGAGCAATTGTTTCCATTTGTACCGCTTGTCTTTTTTGTGTTTATTTTCTTCTCTATTTTTTAAAAATATCTTTTCCATTACTTTAGATATTATATTATATTATATTATATTATATTATATTATATTATATTATATTATATTATATTATATTATATTATATTATGTTATATTATATTATATTATATTATATTATATTATATTATATTATATTATATTATATTATATTATATTATATTATATTATATTATATTATATTATATTATATTATATTATATTATAAACTGCTTTCAGCTCAAGCCGCATGTTTGTTTTCAGTTTTGCCCTTCCAGTTAGTTCTTCCATCCTGAGGCAGAGTGGAAGGGGGTCTGAGTGAGTAACTGTGAGGCACTTAGCTGACAGCTGGTGTCAAACCATGACAGTTTTTTTCTGGATCACTTAATTTTACAGGTGTTTCCATTCTTGTCAGGCAGTACTGGTGTCCTGTCCCACAGAATAGCTGATGAAATGCTTGGAAGGTGCATCATCCCAAAGGGCATCCATTACACGTCATTCTCAAGTATGGATGGAGCATGCTCTTGCTTCATCAATGTGCTCACCAGAAATGGGGCTCAGTTGACTAAAATCAGTAGTCTAGATCTGTCGTTGTGAGGTGTTTTTGAACTGGTAATACTTAGTACTGACTCCATGATTTACAGAAGGCTGATCAAGCTCTTTATGATATTATATCATTATTAAGAAACTCATTGCTTTTATAGACAGTTATAATACACCTGGACCTAACTGGTCCTCTAATCTAAACACCATCACCAGTGGCTAATTAAGAAACCCCCCTTTGTTAAATAAATCTCCATAACTCATTCCACATGTTCACAACAACAGGTGTAGCAAGTTAAGATAAGAATTGTTTCTCATTCTTTTTTCTGATCTTCCCACAGACTTTCCCAGTACGATGCCTGGAAAGGTTGTGTTTCTCTCTGTGGCCAGAGAGCTGCTGCCACATAGATCTGCATTAGAATGGGGAAAATCTGATCTTCCTCCTTAGGCTGAAATGAATTGGGCTTCATGGCCTAGACTGATATGGATACTGATGACAAGAGGACCCTGCAGTCAAGGGTCCTGAGCCAGTGTCACACGGATTTCCAAATTATTTAGCTCACGTGTGTCCTTAACACATGTGACACTTGTCCCCATCAACAGAGCTGTCACTGCTCTGGTACAGGATCTTGGTCGGACACAGACCCATGTTTGTCCTACCAACATTCTCTACTCTGGGAATAAATACCTTTTCTTTCAAATTCAATTACATCTCACTCAGAGGGCTCTATTATTAATCAGCTGCACGATTTTTCAAGCACACTATTGAGATATTGATACACATAACCTTGGGGGTTAAAAAAGCTTTCAGTGAGTTGACAGTTGTCATGGAAAACCCCCACTCCTCTCTATTCATTTAAAGTTGTGTGCCCTGGTCTTACCCTGGTATAATTCATGGCAGAATTTGATTCTGTATAAATAGTGTTTATTGAAAGCAGAAAGTAGCACATGGAACTCATGTACTGTATTCACTGTCATTTGTTAGTCACCATTTGAATTCCAGCTGTACTAAGATCAACTTCTACAAGTAAAAACACCATGAGAATAACTGGATAGAAATCAACCTGTTATGTGTTTGCCTGCAAATTCTCTACATCCTATCCCCAAGGAGGCTCTCAAAGCACTTCACAAACATTTCCTGAGCCTCAGTGACAGGCTGCAAGTGAGATAAGAATTCATACAGGTGAAGATCAAATGTTTTTGCAACAGAAATCCTGTATCTCACACACAAATTGTGGTCCAGTGCAGGGAATACTGAGTTAAACCTTATGCCTGTTATGGAGGAGAACAAGACATTGATGATGGTCTTTGTTGGTATAAAATTTATGACTCATCATCTCCTTGTGGAGTTCCAGGAGCACAAACATATTGACATTTTAAAATGGTAGGGCCTTTGGGCATATTTCAGAGTTCTGGTCTGCTGCTTTAGGAAAGCCTGTTTGTGAAAAGAAGTGTTTGGGGGTTTTACTTCTGATTGGAAAGGGAGATGTGTAGCTGCATAGTTTTAGATATTTGATGTGGATTTCTGGTTAAGGACTACACTCCCAGGAGTGTCAGCAGAGAAACTTTGTTTTAGGTGGTTTCAACTGACTTCTTGGCTCTGCAGAGATGAGTGGTAGACATCGCAACTTCCACGTTTTGTGTGTTTATACACAGCTTTTAACTCTGACTTGAAAAAAATGAAACTGTCCATTCTGTTGTAGAAAAATTTATTATTAGATTAAACTTAATGTGATGTTTCCTGTTGCTTAACTTGATCTTATGTGAACTCACTATAAAGATATTGTTGTGATTCATGGAAAATTATTTTTGGTTCAAAAAGGTTAGTGAGCAGGCCAATGGGGTGTTGGGGGTTAGGTTTCTTTTCTTTTGTTCCTTTTCTTTATAGAATTTTTTTTCCATAAGTTCCTAGGAAACACTAACAACTGGGTACTTAAGAAAAACAAAAGAAGTGGCCAAGCTCAGGGACAGAGGGGATCTGGTTACACTTCTCTTATCTGGGAGTTTCTCTCTGAGAGGCAGAGATTCCTTGAGAACTGGGCAGTAAAAGATGGGGCTGGGGCAGCTGCTGGTGCTCTCTGTCTCTCAGCTTCAGAGGAGAATGGCTAGAACTGCTGCTAGGGGAAGGGAATTCGCTGCTGCCACTGCAGTCCAGCCTCTGCTGGGGTGAGCCTCTGCTGGTGAGAGCAGCCACCAAACTGAGACCTTATCAACCCCATCTCACTAAAAGGGGACCCATCACCGTGTGCTCAGGTGCCTGGGATCCTGAGCTCGGCTCTCCCTGCCCTGCTGGGAGACCCTCACTCCCTGCCAAGACATCTTGCCGGCCCAGTTTGCTTCTTTCAGAGTCCTGCTGGGGCACCGGGATTGGCTGCTCCAGGGTTTGTGAAGCGAAGCCTCTCCTCCATCCCTCCCTGCCTGGGCCCAGCCGCCATGGCTGCTCCAGGGTTTGTGAAGCGAAGCCTCTCCTCCATGAAGCCTGCCTCCTCCCCTGCCCCATCAGCCTCTCCTCCATGGGCCCCTGCCTGGGCCATGGCATGGCTCCAGGGTTTGTGAAGTGAAGCCTCTCCTCCATCTGTGCCTGCCTGGGCCCAGACGCCGTGGCTGCCCCAGGGTTTGTGAAGTGCAGTCTCTCCTCCACCCCACCCATCTGGGCCCAGCCGCCATCACCACGTGCTCCCCGAGCCCGCCCCACAGCGCCCCCTGCAGGAGTGGGGGACTCATGGCACCTGCCCTGCCCGCCGTGAGCCAGCAGCGCCCCTGCTGGCCATGCCCAGAACTGCACCAACGGGAAAGTGCTGTGGCCAAAAGGGATTCCGGGTTCTGTTTGCTGTTAACACCACAGTTTTTGGTTTTTTTGCTTTATTATACACACTAGTAAAGAACTGCTATTCCTAGTCCCCTGTCTTTGCCTGAGAACCCCTTAATTTCAAAATTGCAGTAATTAGGAGGGAAGGGGTTTAATTTTCCATTCCAAGGGAGGCTCCTGCTTTCCTTAGCAAACACCTGTCTTTCAAGCCAAGACATGGGGAAAACCCAAGCCATTCTGGACCAACTGGAAGCACTTGATGTTTATCACTGTTTAGGTTTCCTGTTCTAGGACAGTTCCACCCAATGCGTCATTGATGGCATTTCCCTGACTAAAAACTTTCCCTTGATATGTTGACCTGTTCTAGCTATTGTATCATTTGGCATAGATCATAATGAAGTGACAGATTAAATAACATTAAGTTCCCTAACTATTGTGACAGAAGCAGGATGTTGCCCAGCACAGAGACAGCCTGTAAGATAAATATTGTTGATAACTTATGCAAAATTTTAAACACCTGAAAGAAACAAAACTGTTTTGACACTCCAGCCTAGTTAGGACACTGTGCCACATGCCACCAGCCCCAGGGTCACATAACAAAGCAGGAATGTCCCCTGGCACAGAAGTACAGAATCAGAGCACTTCAAGAGCAAAAGAAAATATGCTTTTTGTGGGAGGGAGAGGTGTCACGGTTGCTGATATGGAGTAAATGGTTTCCACATCTCAGCTAGGAGTAAAATGAAATAAACACTCGGCTTGAACCTTTAGGACACAGAACAACTGTTTTATGTTGTATTTTGTTCAAATACAGTTCAAAGAGCTAAGATCTCTCTATCGATCATTCAATCTACATAAAGAGGTCCACGGAGGAGGAATTGAAGCCTTGAATGTTGTGGCCAAATTTAGGACCATAGGAAACCTGCCTTTCAGTAAAATCAAAATATGGACATTAGACTGGTCACAGAAATGCTGTTGCATGACTACAGCCTGGCTGCAATGCAGTGGAGAAAATCCTTCCAAGAAAGAAATGGCTTTCCATGTTCTGCTGAGATTCCCAGGGAGCAGTAATGACTTCAGGTGGGATGAGAATCCTCTCACAGAGGAAGCAGATACCAGGAAAATGTCAAGGCTTTGGGCCATGGCTCAAATAGTGCTTCTTTGCTCAGTTTTCAAGCCTGCTGTTATCTTTTTTTTACATCTGCATTGGAGGAAAACTTGTAAAAAGCAGGATTAATCATCCACTGCTCCAATGAAAAAATTGTTCAATTGCCAAGAACAACTCAATTCTACAGAGTAAATACCTATTTTCCTCTGCTCATTTGACACTCGTCAGGTATTATTTTTTTTCCCTAGAAATACAGGTGCTTTTCTTAAGAGCCAAATGAGAACTGACAATTTGTGAGCTTTCCCCTTCATATTCCACTTTTCATCTTCCAGTCTGAGTCACATAACACACAATCCTTTCCAGCTTCCCAAGTGGAGCCTCAGTGAGAAATGGGGTCCAGGCTTAAATGAAGGAAGAGATATCATGGAGTGTAATGAATCCCACACAGTGCAGTGTCCTGAATGGAGGCAGAACTGGTAGTGCAGAGAGATTTATTCTCCTGTGAAATCCTGGATTAGGTGCAGCTCAGCCTTGTTTCCCCTCATCTGCCAGGAAAACACCTGGTTTAGATGGGAAAATTATTGCATAATATTGCCATGATATAGCTGCTCTGGCGAAGTCCTGCTGGTTCCCACATTGCAGGAGTGTGGGACAACTCTGATTGATTATTTCCTGTACATCTACAAACAAAAGGGTTGGGAAACCAGCAGGCACATATCAGATCACATACCAGGCAGCTTAGGGAATCAGTTTTACACTGCTCCTGACCAGACATTTCAGTCCACAGTGCAAGCTGTCCCTTTAAACAAATAAAAAGCATTGCAGCTAGAAGTTTATTTAACCCGTCAGGGAGCCAAGAATATGGCATTGCCTCAAGTGGTTTCTTCTTTAGGGTATAAAACTTGGAATAATATTAACTTTTCCAAATTAAAAATAAAGTCTTACCATCTGGGAATTGCTTCCTTCCTCTTGCTCCTGTCTTTATCTCCTATTTCTTCCAACAGGAACTTTCAAAGCTTGATCATAGAATTGGCTGGACTATAGTTTATTGGATGGCAGAAGGTATTTCATACCCTTTAGCCTCACTAATGTAATCATAATTTCCTACAAGTTAATGAATAAAGTTCCTATTATTATATATATTTTCCTTCTGCTGGAGGGAAATAGTGTTATCTGCTTCATGCACATTCCTCAGCACCACATTGTTGGAATGCCCCCAGGCACAATTTAGTCTATAATAATACAATATTAATTAAAAAAAAAAAGAGGGAGGGGGGAGAAGGAAAAAAAAAAGGCAGCATTTCTCTTCCTCTGCTGCCTGCAGGACACAGATTGAGCTTCTAGGATTTTTCTGCTTGCTTGGAAGGGAGCAATTTACATTAGATTTCAGGCACATCACAGTTTATGCAGCGTGTTTTCATCTTGACTTGCTGTACAGTAAAGAGAATAACATCGGTAAGAATATATTCTTCTAGAGCACCTTTTATCTGCTTCTCTCCAGATGCCTGAATCCCAGCTTAATTTTCTCTACAGCACTGGAAGGCAGCAGGCAGAGATTCAAGGGGGAGGAGAAGGGACAGGAGTTTGTTACCTCCTCACCCCGGCTTGCATCTCCTGCTGAGCAGGAATTCACCTGGCACGACTGGGCTTGCTCAGAGGGGCTGAGGCTGGTCCAGCACTGCCAGTGGTTGGAGGGGCAGGCTGGACCTGCCACCATGGCTGGGGATGAGCCACCAGAGCTGCCCAAATCTCAGCTTCCTCAAGAGCTCTGCAGGCCCTGAGCACAGCCCCACGCAGGAACCAAACCTCCTGTCACAATTCTCTCTTGTGTGAGATGGGACATGGTCTCCAGTGGCAGGAAGCTGAGAGCCCCACCACAGAGTAGACAAAAGGATGTATCTAGAAAGAAGGAGAAAATCCCACAAATAAAATGCAGATCTTTCTTTTCGGAAATTTCTTGAAGTGACGATACTTCAGGAAGTCCAGTTTCCTTCTTCTGCAAAGTGTGAATAAAGAAAAGAGTAAAAATAATACTTAAAATATTTTGCCCTTTTGTTTTATTTATTTTATTCTTTGACATATAATTTTGCTCTCTATTCCTTCTTGTCTCATTCCCGTCACACACACCCACACCCCCTCCCCAGATATATATACACACACATATATATGTATCTATACATATGTATTCATATTGATTCCACATGAGCAAAGACATCAAGATTTACCCTTGAAGGGGAAGAATAAAAGACAGCAAGTTAATTTAATAGAAGATACTGTAAATTATTAAAAATGTCATTACTTTTGAAAGCATTTCACCTTCTCTAAAGGTAACATATGAAAGTGGACTGAGCAATTAATTTGGCAGATGTAATAGCAAAGAAAGTCTCTGCTAGAAATAACCATTTTTTACACAGATCTCTTTCTTTAAGTGATGCCATGAACTCTGGCACTTTTTGCTGGATGTCTTACCACCTTTGCTCTTTTCACAGCAGCACTTAGAGGTGCAATTGAGTGCATGACAACCCTGCTGGATCTCATACAGGCACACAGCATGAAATCTTGCATAAACACGGGAAGGGTTTTGCATCATTAATTTCTGAGCAGAAGAGAAAAGGCTGGTAGTAAACAGGCAGGAAATTTGAAGTTCTTTAAAGTCCTGGAGTAGGTCATTGGCAGAGGTGAGACTGGCTCAAGGGCAGCCTAAAGGAGAGGGTACAAAATCTCCTGCCCCTAGGAGAGGGGTGCAAACTTTTGGCCACTGGATCATCCTTTCAGACAAACCTATTTACACCTCCTTCTCTCCCTTGGGATTGCAAAGAGCCATTTATTTAATAGCACAGAGAAATAATTTCTCTGCTTTAGTTTTTGGTCAGCCCTGAACTGGTCAGGCTGTTGGACTAAATGGTCATTGGAGGTCTCCTCCTACTGACAATTATTCTATTCTATTCTATTCTATTCTATTCTATTCTATTCTATTCTATTCTATTCTATTCTATTCTATTCTATTCTATTCTATTCTATTCTATTCATAAGCAAATTTAAGTTAATAGTTATGCTGCCATTAACTGCAGAAAAGCCACTATTTCTGTAAGAGAGAGGAATATCCCATGCAACAACATTGATTCAAACATTTCCCCTGTTCCTGCAAAGCTTCAGATTTTGTACTTCAATTTCATTTAGAAACTAGGGAACATTTTACCTCATTGTTTCCTTTCATCAAAGCAGCTTCCCGATATTTGCTAATTTGTCTCAAACATCTGCCATTAGAAGGCAAATGTCCCTTCTGTCAGCTCTTTCTCTCTGGCTTTCATAAAGCGTTTATATTAAAACTTGCCAGGGCTTTATTAATCTTACAGGCTGCCTTGTATTTTTCCAAATGCATCCAGTAAGAGCTGTCAGAGCTATGGAGAGTTAAAATGAACAGCCTCGTGACTTAATGGAGAGAACTGAAGAGTTTCTGCCCATTAGAGAACATGCTGGATTGAGTTTACAGGTCCATCTTTTGGTAAGAAGAGGCTACAAGGGTGGTTTCTGTGAGAAGCTGTCTGAAGCTTTCCTCATGGGCTGGCTGCTGGCCAAAGCTGAGCCCATCAGCACTGCTGGGATCATGTATTTAAGAAGGAGGAAAACACCTGCAGAAGTGCATCTGGAGAGAGGAGTGAGAATATGTGAAAGAAACCTCTCTGCAGACACCAGGGTCAGTGCAGAAGGAGGGGCAGGAGGGGCTGAGTCAGAGCTGAGATTCTCTTGCAGCCCATGGTGAGGCAGCTGTGTCCCTGCAGCCCATGGGGGTCCATGGGGATGCAGAGATCCCCCTGCAGCCCCTGCAGGACCCATTCTGGAGGAGGAGAATGCCCAAAGGAAGCCTCTGACTGGCAGATTTCTGGCAGAACCTGTGGACCCATGGAGAGGATCCCATGCTGGAGCAAGTTTTCTGCCAGGACCAAGGGGACCCCAAGGGGATCAGCCTGTCCCTGGACGATTGTCTCCCATGACAGGAACCTGTGCTGGAGCAGGGGAAGAGTGTGAGGAGTCCTTCCCATGAGGAGGAAGGAGTGTCAGAGACAACGTGTGATGAACAGACCACCATCCCACTGCATTGCTGAGGGGAGATGGCTGAAAACCCAGCAAGAAGTGAGGGGTGGGGGGACAGGTGTTTTAAGATTTGGTTTTATCTTTCATTACCCTGCTCTGATTTGATTGGTAATAAATTAAATTAATTTCCTGAGCCAAGTCTGCTTTTTTTGTGATGGTAACTGGTGAGTGATCTGTCCCTACCCCTACCTTGACTCATGAGCTTTCTCACTGTGTTTTCTGTCCCCTGTCCAGCTGAGGAGGGGTGTGACAGAGTGTCTTTGGTGGCTGCCTGCTGTCCAGCCAAGGTCAATTCACCACAGGTGTTACAGCATCCCAGTACACCTCAGGGTGGTGCAGGATTTGCCAAGACAGCCTTGACAAAGCAGAGGAGATACAGGTTTAGAAACATGGTAAATCAAACCATTGTGCAGTAAATTGTGATGGCACTACCAGTTAGTCAGCTGCCAGGAATTCATGTGTGGTGTCTGGTAGGGAGTCAGAGCAGTGATAGAAATGTGTGATTGGGCAGCACAGGGTGCACCCAAATTTATTTTTGTGAATGGAAGCACCAGCAAAGGATGCAATAAAAATTCTCTTTGCATACATATTTAACCCTGCCCAGTCGCTGCTGTCAGTCTGTGTGATCACTCCACTGACGGTGTTGTTAAAGGGCTATTTTGGTTAATCTCCACTTCGTGTTTGCACACATAGCAGAGCAGTGCTGCAGTGGATCTGTCAGCTCTCTGAACACAGGCAGCTGACAATTGCCTTGAGAGCAGCACCTGTATACATGCAAACAGAAAAAGGAGAAGCGTGTATGTTCTCCATCTGGCTCCAGTCTGGAGCTTTAGGTCTATTAATCATATTGCTCATGTATTTGAAAGCTTTTCCAGCTACTACATTGCCTGACTCAGAGGAGTAATGGTTCAGTGCTCGGCACTGAAAAGACAGAGCCTCTGCATTTTATCCCTAGCTCTGCAATCAGTTCACAGCAGGGTGAGTTAATCTCTTAGGATTAGGTCCAAAGGGATGAAGACTATAAAACTAAATCAGAGACATTCCTCCTTCCAGGATTTGCCTACTAGATTGCAATCCAGAACCTGGGGACAGGTGCCTGGTCTCTCCATGTAGCATCCTGTGGGAAGAAACTGTTGTATCTACCCAGGACGTTTCAATGGAGAGCAAAATACTGGGGAAAAGGGCACACAGTAATTAACTCTTCTCTCTCCTCCAGATGTGAATGCTTATCCAAGCTATATTCACTCTCTGCTAAATGGCTGCAGTCCTTCCTTCACCAAATCAATACCTTTAAAAGTTATGATTTCCCAATAGAAAGTCTCTAATGCAATTTTGGTGACATCCCTGAGCACACCATGTGGGAGAGCTGGTCCCACTTTTACAGCTGCATAGAAGGATTCAAAGACACCTCCAAGAATATAATCTACCTGTTTGGGTGTGGGGAGGAGAGAGGTTTCCTTTTCTCCTGTTGAAGCTGTTCTCTTTTGCAGGAAAAAAAAAAAAACCAACCAAGAAGTCATGATATCATTGTATTTGGAAATAATGCAAACTCAACTGGACAATGCCCTGAGAAACCTGAACTAACCCTGAAGTTGACACTGCTTTGAGCAAAGAATGAACTAGATGGAATCCCAAGGTCCCTGCCAGACTTGTGTAAGTCTATGATTCAAGAATTACATGGAAAATAATTTAGAGAAAGAAATATGTGAGTTTCCTTGCATCCTAAAATCTAGGACTCTCACTGGGAAGGGCTTCCCTGTCACCTAAAACTGTTTGTGTATTTTCTCTCATGTCCCTAACTTATGGAATTACCTCTTTTCCTTTTACTAATTGCTAGGCAGATCCATATACCTACTTGGGAAACAGAATGCTGCAGCTAAATCCATGAGAAATTGTAAGTTAGACTTTCAGGGGAAGTGTCTTGTCAGATGCTTCAGGGCAGGTGGACAGGATGCTGTATAGTCTGTGGATCTGGTCAGTCCTGCACAGAAAGAAACGCAGAAATACAACAGAGGTATCTGAACAGGAAAAGCAGAGAGTAAAATACTCTTGAGAGGAAGAGGTACAGATTTATGCACCTAAGTTTTACCTGCTCCCCATTGTCTGTGTGTAGAGTTCTCTCAGAGACAACCTCAAAAATAGGTTCCAAATATCATTACTTATGCTACTAAACAAGATGCCTGAATTTCATCTGGACTCAGCAGACACATCTGATTTATTTCAACACTAACAGGATCATGACTGAAATAAAATCATACACAGATGAGTGTTTCCATTGCTACTGTTATTAATCCTGCTGTTTAGGTTCATGTTTAACAGGAGGCATATGCAAGGCTCATTTCATATCAAAACAGTGAAGAAGCTTCTCATCTGTCACTGTCACAGACACCTGTGAGGAGCCACCTGCAGCACTTTTCAGGGCAGACAGGAACTGAAGAGTGTGAAAAGTCAGCATGACAAGCAGAGGGACTGTGATACTGATTGTGCAATGTGTTTTCCTTGTCAAAATGGAATGAACCTGTCTCAGAGGATCCCATTTCCTCACCTCACACGGGCACAAAGTGGGAGTCACGAGATGCCGCAGTGCATTGGAGGCATGAGGCAGTGAATGATCTCTGCTATGGAATAAATGTTCCCCCTGCCCTTGACAGGTCAGTGCTGGGCAGCAGTGATGCTTTCCTGTCCTCTGTGGAGCACAGAGAGCTCATGCTGAGACCTTTTCAGCCAATATTTGCCTCAGAAGCATTCCAGGATGGAGAAGCACAAATCTTACCCAGCTTTTAAAGGTGGATCACCCTTCCAGTGCACTCACTCTTCTGGAAAATTCCTGACCAAGCACAAGCCAGGTACCATTCCCAGGAGGAATTCTGCATGTTTTTCCAATGAGCCAGTCTGTTCCTGGGGAACATGAGAGTTCCAGATGTTCACCTTTCCTCACAACTCTGCCTCAGCTCTGGAGAACTGTCCTGCTCTGGTTCAGTTTACAACAGCAAGTGAAGCCACAAAGTTCTATTGCCTATTGGCAGGAATTAATCCCACCTATTTCATTCTGGAGGGGCAGTCAGTAGACAATTTACAAGGGAAACCTGTGGAACAATGTCCCAAGTATGTCTCACAGCAATTTGAGGCTGGCAAGCCTTTCACCAAAGTCATGGGAAGGCTTTCCTTGGCTTCACTCCGTGTCAGCTGAGCCATTTTTGCTTAGCTGGCTCCCCTCAGAGATATTTCATTCATTTTCCCTGTTTCTGGTGTGGGACAAGGAAACTGCAATCCTGGCCCTGAGCCACGGCCATTTACCCTGGTTACTTGTTATTGACACAAGCCAGAACAATATCCTTTGGAGTAAGACATAGGAATTGTGAGGGTATTTAGGTGGGACAATTTCCACCTCTGGATGTCTCATTATAAACTCAAGGGCTGATGGAAAACAAAAATCTGATTTTTATTTCTAGGACTCTGAGAAATGTGGGCAAGGTGACCATGGGAAACCATTCCTCCCTCTCCAGAAATTATTATGGAGCTTTTACAACAGTCAAGGATACCTCTGCTTTATTCTCACACCAAATTAAATCATCCTTTTCTTTCAAATCTGAACAGATTTCTAAGAGATGGTGTTTCTTGAATATTAAAACAATAAATACTTAAAACATTTTCCATATATTGCATGAAAAATATGCCAGCCTCATAACAACTCTAAAGCAAAGTTTTAAATAAATATCTAATTTATTTTCTCTCTAATCCCCAAAGTCTATCAGATTCCTCTCAAAACCAAGCAAACATCAGTAGAGCTGAAAAGATTCTGTAACTTACATTATACATTATGTTTCTCTTTCCAAGCATATATAAATTGACATTGATGTTTCAGCCTCAGAACTACCAGCAATAAAACTGTGATATTGCCACTTTTCTCACCAGAGTGCTAAACTTCTTAGGACTCTGTTACCATCACCTATAGCAGTTTCCAGAAGACCGGATTTCCCACTTAACTGCTGGACAAATCTCTTCTCCTCTCCAGTTCTTTCCCTGTCCAGCTTTTTGTGCCAGTGAACATCTATTCTGACACGTTTGCCACAGTTCTGCTAGAAAGAGGGGGTGCAATATTGCTGTAATATGATAAATACCTTTCTGTCATCATTATGGGCTTTAGGAAAGAGCCACATTAACTGCTATTGTAAAATTTAATCAGTTGTTTATAAAGCTGTAATCTTCATTCAGTAGAGTTTTGAGACCATATGACACTGATCATTCAGTGTAAACAATGTTTTGTTTTATCTGCATTTTATTTTTACTTAATTGCTTTGGTTAGTGAAATGCTAGAAGTTCACTGATCTATCTCATTTCCTGAGGGATGTTCCTGCAAACTAAAATACCAGTTTCACAAAGCAATTTCACAAGTACAGTACAGCAGAAAACACACAAAAATAATTAATAAATTAGCTTGTTGAAAAGAAATAGCTTTTTCAATTTGAAGAAAATTGATTTTATTTTAAATCTGTATTAAAGTGAAAAATATGCCTCCAACATAATTTTGATGCATTAGCAGTGATGCTGAATATAATCTTCCCTCCTCTTTTTTGGGTTTTTAAACTCAAGCAAACAGTATATGATTTATCTTCCGCCCTCTCAATTTTGCCATGAATTTCATGTTTCTCTTTCTCTATCTTGAACAAAAGGATGTACCCACATTATAGACAGTGGGTTTCAAATGGCTGCAGCATTTGCGACAAATTTTGAAAAAAACCTTTCCAACAAAAACTTTTTTTTTGTTGAAAATCTTTTGGTCATGCAGTGGGAAGGCTCTTGCAGCTGAGGAAAGGGCAGATTTCAGATTGGACTGGCAGCTGAGAACGTGACCCCCAGCAATCATCAGGGGAAAAATCGGTCAAACTCCATATACGCTGGGAAATTTGCATCAGTCAAAAGCATTTCTGAATATGCAAGGAAAGGACATTTAGGCCCTTAGATCATCAGGAAGGATCTTTACTTCACTCTGATGTTGTGAAGGGCCCTGAACACTTTAATAATGGTGCCCTTTATGAAGAGGAGTCTTGATCAAGGGCCATCAAAAATCCAGTGCAGTGCCTGAACTAAACCCATGGAAGCAGGACAGTGTCCCTTGATGAATAAAATAATTTACCCACTGTGCACTTGAGAAATTTTTGCCTTCAAGGCAAAGTCTTTTTGCTTTGGTTTGGGTTTTTTTAAAAATTGTTTAAAAATGTCACACACTAAGGAACAAATGCTGCAGCTGTCACTTGTGGGGCTCCAGCTGCAGCTTTCCTCTAGGAAATGTCTTTTCATGACATCCAAGCTCAGGGATCCACTGTGGAAATGCAGACAGTTTTACGGAAGAAAGCAAAATAATGTTAACCAGAGAACTGATCAAACAAAGCAATGTCAAAGCACAGGCTGGAGGAGGGATGAGTCTTTGTGAAGCAAGAATACACCATTCCTGCCACATGGGTTGTTCCTCTCCTGGGGAACATCCTGGATATAATCCTGGTGTCATTTTCTTCAAAGTCAGAAGAAAGTGTCTGCACTGAAATCAAAGCCATGATCATGTAAGGCTTGGTATAAAAGATCAGAAGTGCTCTCATCTGGTAAAGTTTTGGGCAAGTGGATCCAGGACACTTTACCATGTCAAAAAGAGCTAATTTCAGTCCAATTTTTCTTTGAGCTGCAGTGCTCTAAATACAAAAATAACTAAACTGCAGTGAAAGTCACTCTCTGGCACTTTGTTACAGGAACTGGCTGAAGAGCTTTAGCAACCTTTCATATCTCCCTTCATTTGAATTTCCCCATATATATTAAAAACCTACATTTGTAGGTAAAAAAACTTAAACACTTAAAATCTTAAGCACTTAAAACATAGACCAGTATTTTCACTCAGGGCACAGGATGTACCCATGGGTTAACATTCATGCCTGTAAAGGCAGAGAGACTCCTCACCACTTTTTGTAAACTTTGGAAGTTCAAAATGTGCACCAAAAACCTGAATATGGCCTCACCTGCAAAAGTTGTAAGGTTTCTGTGGAAGTATATATAACATTTTCAAAGCTTTTTGTGAGCTTTTGAATGTGAAATCCTTTAAACCTTGTTCAGGCTTGTATCCCATGTGAAGGTTTGAGAGATTCATTCTCCTCTTACTGAGGTATAGACAATTCTCACTTTTTGATCACAAATATTGATTCTGTCCTTCCTTTTTCAGTCAGTTTTACTCTGGGCTGGGCTGTGCCCTTTTTCTAATGCACAGATCCTAAGCTGCTCTAACTCTCAACTGACTTTGCAGTGTATCACCTCTCAGAAAGAGTGCTGAGGCTCAATTCCCTTCTCCAAAACACCTATTTGAATTCCCACCCCAGCAGCCAAGCAGTCCAATGACAGCTGGAATCAAGTATTTTATTAATCTTTAGCCGAGGATTCATTTTCATCCAGAATCACAGCTAGATCCCTAAGCCAGCATGCACTCAAAAATGTGCTTTCTGTCCCCCAAGTTTTATAGGTGGGACTTCAGTACCTGGCTTCAGGCAAAAGTCTGCAATTCAAGACCTGAGCTGAGGGATCTGAAAGCCCAAGGAAGAGAAACTTAACTTCTCTGTGAAGCTGCTTCCACTTTCCCCGGGGTCTGAACACCCTTCTCCTACAGGGGGGACAGGGTGGTCCTTGCAGTCTGAACGTGAGTAGGAGACTACTTGGCAGTGTTTGTGGTTTTGGTACCTGTAAACAACTCTTGGGCTGCTCCCAGAATGAGTAGAGAGGTGTTTGCTGTGGAGAGGCAGGGACAGAGCTTTTCTGCAGTGGCTGTGTGGTACTTTATACTGCACATGGCATGGCAGCCACAAAAGTTAAAAAAGCTGAACAAATATCCTGGTCACCCAGCAGTCTTGTGAAACAGCCTAAACCTTTAATTTTTTTTGGACATGAATCATCTGTGAACATTAAGAACACTAAAATGTAGACCACTGCAAGGACTGAACTGGGAAAGTACAGAGCAAAGTGTCAAATGTTTGTGCTTGTTTTCACGGATGTAAAGCTTCAGGTTGAATTGAAGGGGAGATGGCTGCCCTGGACACATCACAAGATGGGGTTTTTAAAAACGTTTAACACAAGATGCAAAATGTCACCCACTGCTGTTGTATCATGGTAAGGAATAGACACTGAGAACATGTTGACATGTCCTCATTGCAGTCTGAGCTCTTGCTAACAGTGCTTCAGTTGTTTTTTCTTCACCTTCTGTGTCCACCACTTGCCACAAATTCAGCCATGAAGTTTGGCTAACCCTTATTTTAAATTATCAGCTTGTTTTGCTGATTCTGACAGAAATATTTCTGATTTGCAGCACTAAAGTGAAACAATGTTTTGGGCACTACCAATGCTCTGGCAGTCCAGATATTCTCTGAACTGCGTTCATCTGCTGCCTACATTTTCTTCAGAGCTGAGTGCAAGGCAGGAAGTCCATAGGGCCGTTTGTCTCTCTGTTTTTATAGTTTTGGCATCCCATTGATTTTGCAAATGCAACCAAAGACGGTGGAATTTCTGTCTGTATGGTCTTTCAGGTAGTTTCTGGTGCCAGGACGCTCTAAGCCAGGGCTCTTCCCTATGTGGATTCAGATGTTCTTGCCACCTCCTCTGGCTGTGGTTTATTCCCTCTGAGGAGCGATTGCTTAACCACTGTGAGTGCATCCAGCTCATGACAAAATTGGTAGCTCAGTGCTTTTGCCTGAGCTGAAATTTTATTGAAATGTTCACATCAGCTGCAATACACAATAGGGATCCACAGACAAAAGAGTAACAACAACAATATGAGGGCAGCTCATCTGAGAGCTCCATGGAGAGCCAGACTTTACAATATCCTAAATGAAGAAACACAAAGCACCACAGCAAACAAGCTCATCAGTAGTGCAGCTTTCTCCAGCCCAAATGTGTGTGTAAATATAGCCCAGGAGAAAGCAAAGTCATAGATGAAAACATATCCTTTAAGGAGATTTCAGAGACAGATAAGTCTTAGGATACCCTGTAAAAACTCAGTCTGACATGCAGAATTTGGAGCCAGGCTCAGTCCATCTCCCTCACACTCAAATAAAGGGACAGCCTCTTTCCTCCATCCCTTCTTAGTGATGGGGTCTTCTTCCCCAAATGAGTAACTTATTGCCTCATCAGCTACCAAGTGCACAGGTGCAGCTTCTCTCCTCTGTCTTTGGTGGGGGGACAGCACCACCGCTGTCCAATTCTGTCAGCATATCAGGAATTTCACAGAATCCCACCCAGCAGGGTTTCCTGCCAGCATAACAGGCTGTTGACACTGAGCCTTGAAGGGTTTGTTTTCCTGGAGACTGCAGAATCCTTCAGGTAACCTTCTTAATGATATTGGTCCCTAGCAATGGCTGTAATCCTGACAAGAGGCAGAGATGAGTCTGTGCTGTTTGCCCCTCCCTGCACATCAAATCTGGAGCTGATCCCCATCTCAATTGCAGAAACAGACATGTCTGATCTGACCAAAGAAGTTGCTGGGCCTCTTTTGTTTTTTCAAGGAATGATTGGTGACCCTTTCCCATTAAGAAATAAGCCAAATATGGGCTACAAACATCGACATGATAACTCTGAAATTCTTCTGGAAAGACAAAGTTCTACCTGAAAATTACAGAATACAATAGTAGGATATGACCTGCAGGATATGACCTTCTCTACAATATAAACTAAATCAAATTAAAAGAAGGTCATCAAGACTAAATGGCATCCTTGGTGGAAAAATGCATTAAACAATGGATAGTTATGAACAAGATCAGGAACAGCATTGCATTCCCAAGAATAGAGTCACCCAGCAAAGCATAGAACAAGATAAGTCACTTGTTTGAATTCATGTGGGAGGTCCTCCAAGTGATGAGTTTCAATATCTAATTTTAAAGCAGGGAAGATGATTCCCCCTGAAATTGTCTCCCTGTAAAATGAGGTTTTGTCTCACAATTACCCAAAATACAAACTTCTATTTTATTATTTCATTTTTGGTTTAACCCTGGAAGGCCTGCAGTGGACTGGCACCCACAAGTGCACCAGTACAGCTGACTGTCACCCACAGCTACAGGACCAGCCTGACCTTCAGACAGGTCTTGCTCTCATTCTCTGCCCTGCTGTGCGGCACTGAGTGGTTTTCACTCCTGTTCCTCCACCAGCTCTGCTCTTTCTTCCTTTGCCCTCAGACAGCTCTGACAAACTTCACAGCAAACTCTCAACTCTTGCTGGGAACACAGGGGTTAAATTTCCTCTTCTTTGGGACAAGTTTGGCAGACGTATACTAATTGTGTTTTCAGATGTGCCATTTCTCTCCCGGTGCATGCACAGCCACAGCTGTGAATGAGTTGCAGGCTTAAATTTTTAATGCTGAAGGCTATTCCTAGCTACCTCCTCAATATTACCACCTCCAATGCAACCTATAATGTACCCACAGAGACATCCTGGATCCCACGAAATTGGAACAACATTTACATTTGTCTTTCTGGTTTATTTGTATCATCAAGTTCTTAAAGGGAGCCTTGCTGAGGTATGGTAACAACTTTGCTTTTCCATATTGGAAAAAAATCATATTACTTTATCTGCAAGCTGTTGCAAAAGAAAGATGAAGGAAAGGGTTCTTAGCTCAGAATGAAAGACAGCCAGTTAATAAGGAGGAAAGAAAATGCTGTGCATTAATGACTGGATGAAAAATGGTTGCTGTGATGTATTTAATGGGATGAGCTGAGCTCAGGGTATTGTTTTCCAGGGTATTGTAAAAAGAGAGAGCAGCATCTGCTCTGCAGACCTAAATAGAAAGGAGACTCAATAATAAAGGCAGTAAAATGATTTTACAGGGTTGAGGCAGAGAGAGGGTAAGATCACAGCAAAAGTCTTGGAAAATCTGGGAACTGATAATTTCCTGTGTTTTAAACTGATCAGCACCTACTAATTTTTTAAAATTTCAATGCATCCCTATTGTATGCAATTTGGAAACAAGTTCAAATCCATGGAAGCTTTAGGTAAAGAAAATATCTTTAAGAAAAAGAAGCATCACAATCTTGTATGTAAGCATTTCTAAAAGTTAAAACATTTCTTTCCTTTTATTTTTCTTTTTTTAATGTGTCTTTGTTGCTGGAAAAATAATCAATGTCTGCAGGGAGACAAGGGGTGCATCCTTCATCTTGGCCTAGGACCACTCCACAATGGGCACCAGAGAAGTTAAGTTGAATGGGAGAGGGAAAGCAGTTCCTTCTTATACTACTTTATGCAAAGTCATTAGGAGCTCCTACTGCAGGAGAATCCAACTCTTGCTTTAGCCCTAGAAGTGCCATCTTCTCAGTTTTGTCATAAAATAGAATAGAATGAAAAAAGTCCTAGTTGGATGATGCAATTGAAACAACATTTGTATCATATTGTCCCCTTAAAATGAGTTCGAATTTCACTGAAATTCCCTGGCTATTTTTCCTCAACCAGGAACAATCTAATGAGATATTGTCTTGCTCTACTGTCATTTGAAAGAGAAAGCAGCAGAGAAACAAAGATTTTTCCATATAGAATTGGTTTTTGGTTTCAAGACATCCCACATTCAAATGCTAACACATCCACAGCCTGAAGGAGAGCAGAACACCAAGTTTCCACTGCCTCCCACTTCAGGAATAGTGCAATTATAAGTTATGAACCTAAGTCCACTGAAGAATCTATCAGGTCAGAATCCAACCACTCCTGCCTCCCTTTTCATGGCCACTGCCACCCTCCAGCAGGCACAGGGGGGCCCAGTGCCCCAAAACTGGTGAATCCCAAATCAGCACAGAACCTCCCAGCGCTTTTTGATGCAGATGGACACACAAAGAGGTGAAGACTCCTCAGACCCAAGGTTTGCCATCACACAAGGACAGATGATGGGAAACTTGTGAGGGAAAGGTCTGGCTCTAAATTGTTGATAACTGAGCAGAGGTCCATATTAACATGGATTTTGTTCTCTCAGTAAAAGGAACCAGGATGGATGCAGCAGCAAATACCCTCTCAGCCCCTGGCATAGATACCTGGTGGTTCAGGGGTGAGTTCTTGCCCTGGATATTTGGCAAATCTGCTCCAGCACAGGCATCTCTGTCCTGTGGGTGTTCATACAACAGTGAGAACTGCTGAGGGCGGAACCACAGCCAGCAGGTAAAGTGATTTCCCCTGAACTGCAGTATCCAAAGGTTTCTGTCTCAATTCTGGGGGAATGGAAGCCATGCTGCTGGCTCTTGCCCTGTCCTAGGCATCTCCTGTCAGATGGTCTTGCTCCCTGGCACTGAATAACTCCCAGGCTGTCTCATGTCCAGAACTGCTAAAGCCTGTGTGAAATGAGTAAAGAGAATGCATCTGCACCTTTGCAATAACCTGTGAGAAAACTGATGCCTGGACATTCAGTCATGAAGCAGTAAAGTCCTGTATTTTCTCTTTTGGAGCATTTTTGAAAATTGTGGATGAGCTCTCTGCCACCTTTGCTAGACCTGATATTGCACTCAGCCCTCAAGGACTTCAGACATGTCTGATGAAACAATAAGTGATTTTATTGGGTTTTGAGCTTGAGAGATCATTAGCAGCAGGGAAGTTGTGGAGAATATTGTCCTATTTCTTGTTTTGTCTCTGTCTGCCATAACAGTGGAATAGTGACACATGGCTCTGATTCAGTTCTCACTGATTTAACTGAGATTTATCTTACAAATCTTATATATACAACACTATCTTGTTTCTCAGTCAAATTTTCTCATTGAAAGATTCTTGATAATGATCTTGGTACTGACTCTCTGTGCTCAGGGGCCATTTTAAAAAAAAACAAACCAAGGAATTCAGGCTAATGGGAAGACCCCTTTGGTAAAATTAATTCCATATTGGGACCTCAGTACAGAAGAAAGTCTGAGAAACATGGGAGGGTCTAGCAGAGAGAAGCCAATTTGTTTAAGGGGATGCAACACATTTTGTAGCAGAGATTATCCTGGAGAAAAGGCTGAGGAGGTACCTGTTGTCCTCTGTCTAAAGGATGGCTGTAAGCAGACAGAGACAGCACTTCTGAGTGAGGTGGACAAAAGGTGAACAAAAAAGATAAATGGATAACTGGCACAATCATAGGACAGGAAATGTAAACAGTGGAACAAGGCCTAGGGAGGCTGTAGGATCTCCATTCCTTGGAGTTATTTGAAACTCAAGTGGAAAAACCTCTCAGAAACCTTTTATAACATTTGAAGCTGACCTGGATTTGAGGCAGACTAGAGAGATGACCCAGGATATCCCTTCCAATATTTCCTTCTGTAATTCTATGTTCAACATGAGGGTGGGAACAACATTTTATGTATTACATTCCCACTTCTTGTCTTTCAAGTTTCACTAGAACTGCTTGAATTTTTTGTTAATTCTGAAAAGGTTCTCTGTCATATGTCAAGAATTCAGTAGGACTGTAGGGAAATGGACTGTCACAGTGTTTTTCATATATATTTATGCACTTATGAAGCACATACAGCATCTAATATTAACATCATGCTGGACCTTTTTGTCATTTTATTCTCTTAAAATGGTGGCAGCCAGAGCTGAATTCAGAAAAACAATTACGCAAAGGTATTTAAATATAATTTAAAGAGAGTTTTTCAGAAATACTTTGTGACTGCATTCCATTTTTCTCTGCATATATCAGCCTGCAGTCCTGTTATCTCATCCACCACCCACTTTCTTGTCAGACTTCTTTAAGGACTCTGTTAAGCCTTGATATCCCCTTTCCCTTTCAAAAAAGAACACAAAGCCTTTTCTAAGAGATTTGGGAGACAACACATCTGCAGCAGAATGTCACCTCAGTGACTATTGTCTCACAGATAATAATGCCAGAGCATTATGATGGAACTTGGATGAAGGAAGCTGCAATGTCTGTCTCAAAAAAAAAAAAAAAAAAAAAAAAAAAAGTGTTTTTCAGCTACACTTTGGAAAATGTAAGCTCACATGTGAAATTACCCTCTTTTGTCACCATTCATTTTGAATATTTTGCAGTGAACTCTGTTTAATTGCAGTGCCTGGTCATTCCACCCTCCATGGGATCAACTGAACTTTATGATAGTGAATGGTAAATGACTGTTGCTTAATCAGGCTAAAATTAACATAAATTCCAGATAATGAGGGGCGATGTCTATGGTTAACAAAAAGAGAAAAACATTGTTATTTTTAAAGAAACAAATTACATGCAGCTTTGCTTTAGCTGGGAATTAGCTTCAAGCTCAGAAGTGCTGACCCAGAATAACAGGTTTTGTTGGAGCAAACCAACATCAAGAGCTTTACCCATTACTGCACATGGTGAGATGTGTTAGGAAGTAAAGTGTGGAAAGTGACAGGACTTCACAGAAATTTCTGGGTTTGCTTCAACATAGAGCATATTGGGAAGGTGCAAACACAATCAAAACTAAGAGGAAAAAGAAAAACAGTCACAGAATTACAGAAATGGATTATATTGGAAGGGACGACAGAGTCCATCTGGTCCAACCTCCCTGCTCAGGGAGGGTCATCCCAGAGTACATGGCACAGAATTGTGTCCAGAGAGTTCCTGAATATCTCAGTGAGGGAGAGACTCTACACTCTGCCTGGGCAATGTGTTCCTGTGCATGGTCACTGTCACAGTAAAAAAGTTCCTTCTCTTATTCAGGTGGAACTTTCTGTGCATCAGCTCCTGCCCATTGCCTCTTGTCCTATTGCTCAGGACTAATGAGCAGAGCCCGGTCTGACCTCTCCCTGCAGATACTGAGGTCTCCTCAGTCATTGGTAAGGTTCCCTCTCTGTCATGTCTTTTCAAAGTTGAAGAGGCCCAGCTCCCTCAGCCTTTCCTCATAAAAGAGATGTTCCAGCTCCTTCATCATCCTTGGACCTGCTCCAGGAGCTCCATGTCTCTCTTGCACTGAGGAGCCCAGAACTGGACACAGTAAAATCCACAGTCTGGATCTTTTAGTTGAAGTTCAGCCACATCGGGTTTCTCCTGCAGATTTCACCAGTGAAACACACATCTGCACAAGCATTCACTTAGTTTACACTATTTACAGACTGAGCAGCCAGAGCTGTGAAAAAAATTTAAACATAATTTAAACATGGAAAGAAAGTGGTTTCTCTGCTCCCTTGAAAGAAAAATGTGGGTAACAAGAGAAGAGAGTTTTGGGGGTTTTTGGGGATTTTTTTTTTTTAAAATTGTTTAAGTAACAAGGGATTTGCAATGTGGCAGGAACAAGCACATGGTTAGTTAATCTGTCTTTGCAGGCAAAACGTTCGACTACAGTGGTATAACACTGTGTTTCTCTCAGGTCATACTCAGAATGCCAGAGTGAGCCATGCTATTTACAGTGCCAGAAAGTTGTGCTTGAAAACTGCCTCAGTAATGGCAAGCAACTGTCTTTTTGCTTCCTTTGGTTTTTGTCTCTGAGCTCAAGAATCTTATGTGGCCGTTGAATGTGAGAAGATATGAGTTAGAACCTGATGTGTATTGTAATCTCTTTATGGTCTAAGTTTTCCAGTTTATGACAACCCATTTTCCTCATCTGCAGCATTTTCTCTACTGCAAAGCTTGGGGCATAAAGCATAGCCATAGTTCTTAAATGCAAATAGTTACCAATCCTTACCATTGAGAAAAAATGATAACAGCCAGATTCCAAACGTTTTTTTTTTCTATTTCCTCACTATTCAGAAAAGTACTTCAATGCTGATCACATATACGCTGAAGAACTCTTTGCAGAATAAGGATGTCTTAATCACTTGGAGATTAAGACCCCAAACAGTCATCTCAAAAATTGATATGCACAGCTAATTCATCCTGCAAGCACCTTTGGTAAACTGATACAACTGCCTGAAGTTCAGGAAGTCCCACTGGACTTCAGCTGAGTAAATGCTCCACAGCCAAGCCTGTGGCCAGGCCCACAGCTACATTCAGACTGTCCCATTTTAAGAATCTGAGCATCATTTGGTATAATAAAGTCTCACTACAATTAATAACTGGTCTTATGATGAAGTCCTGAATATTGAAAGTCAAGGTGTCATACCAATGTTGTGCACCTTATCAAGCATGATGAAAATACTTGGAGATTTAGGTTTTTAGATATAGTAGTGCAACCCAGAGTTTCATATTTCTCAGTTATTGTACTGTGTCAGAGTTCATACACCGATACATGGACAAATGAAAATATGCTTATTTAATTTCTTAGTATGTACACTGACTATTTATGAGCCCTGAAGCCAAGGTCACTTCATCAATAGAACCAATTAGAATAGAGTTAACCTGATAAAGATCTTTGGCTAATAAGCAACTAAACAAATGTTTATTACTTGGCATTAACTAACTTCCTATTCAAGCAGGATATGTGTTTTAAGGAGGACTTAATAGGTTTCTAAACAGCATTTCACACTGACAAACTTAACTTTTTTAAATTTAAAAAATAATAAATTGTTGGATTCTCCACAAAGCCAATAATAGTTGCAAACCAGTCGGTGACAAAAGCATCATATTGAACACATGCAACTTTACTGAGTGCCATAATACTTTACAATTTTCACTGAAATGCTCAGCCCAGCCATCCTGCTCACAGCAACCTTTAAAGCTATTTATATATTAACCATATTGCTTTATTACTTTTCCTTTAAGAAGAGCAGTTTAATGCTTGAGTGCTTTTCAATTTTGCCATTCAGACAGCAGATTAAGTTTATAATGACTAGCTTAATTTTTACAGAGTGTAGCAAACAGAATTTGATCTGAAAGATACCCCTGACAATATGAGGCTTTAGATGACTTTGGTGTTCCAATAAAAGTTAGATGCAGTCTGATACCTTCTTGGAGTCCTATTGTGGCTGATTATACAACTGCATGTCCTTTCTGGCCAGTATGCAGTATGTAATTTGCAACGTATTTCTTTCTTGGTGTTTGAAAAGGCAGAGATCTCTGAACAACAGGTTAGGAGCAATTCTGCCCTCCATTTCTCCTGTAACAGGCAGACTATAAATAGATGAGGACTCTGCATTGAACACCTTAAAAATCTGTAGTACTATGGGGGAAAAGCACCCAAACTGAAAAAAAATTTAAAAGGCACAGATATACTTGAAAGCCTATTAGTGGAGACAGCTCTTGAGGGTTTGAAATTGACTGGATTTGAAATGACCATGAAGAGACAAGGGACCCATGGAATGAACCCCTTCATCTCCCTTCTAGACACTTCGGACTCTAATTTTGAATAAAATATAATTTGTGTAACTCTGGGTGATTTTATCTCACACTGAAGTTGGCCCCATTAACTGCACTGCTCATGATGCTCCTCTGAATGTACGGAGCAGATCACAGAAGCACAGAATCATGGAATGGTTTGTGTTGGAGGGGACCTTAAATGTCATCTAGTTCAGCTCCCCTGCTGTGGGCAGGGCCACCTTCCACCAGACCAGGTTGCCTCGTCCAGCCTGGCCTTGAACACTTCCAGGGATGAGGCACCCACAGCTCGTCCCAGCAATGTGCTCCAGTGCCTCACCACCCTCACAGTAAAAATTCTTTCCTAATATCTAATCTGTAGTCATTACTCCTTGTCCATTCACTCTATGCCCTTGTGGAAAGTCCCTCTCCAGCTCACTTGCAAGCCCCTTTAGGTACTGCAAGGTGCTAAAAGGTTTCCACAGAGCCTTCTCTTCTCCAGGCACAATCCCAACTCTCTCAGCATACCTGCATAGCAGAGATGCTCCAACCCTCTGACCCTCTTTGAGGCCTTGTATGGACTCATTCCAACAGATCCATCTCCTTTTTTTGTGGGGGATTACAGAGCTGGGATCCTGCAGCACTGCAGGTGGGGTCTCAGCAGAGCAGAGCAGAGGGACAGAATCTCCTCCCTCACCTGCTGCCCACAGGGCTTTGGATGCAGCCCAGGACACCTTTGGTTCCTGGGCTGCAAGAGTTCACTGCTGGATTATGTTGAGCTTCTCTTCCATCAACACCCCAAGTCCTTCTCCTCAATCCTTCCTTCTGCTCTGTGTTTGGATTTGGGATTTCCCTGACCCAGGACCTTGCACTTGACCTTGCTGAGCCTGAGGAGGTTTACACAGCTCCACCTCTCCAGCCTGCCCAAGTCCCTCTGGCTGCCATCCCTTTCCCTCCTCTGTGTCAACTGCACCGCACCCCAAATCCAAACAAAACACCAGAGAAACCAAAGATTGCTTGAAATAACATTGTTGTCAAGATCTGAGTATTCACACTCTCTGTGAGATAAGCCTGGGTTTTAGGTTATTCCCAGACCTGTGCAAAGCTGGCAGTAGAAGCAAACTCATTTCCTTTGAAGGCTGAAGGAGAGAGGTCCTGATCTGCAGCCCTGGTGGTGTCTGAGATGGGAGGCATGGGGTGTGCTCATCTGGGACGTGTCCTGGCTTGAAGGATATTCAAACTGAAGGACTTCATTCCTCACACAGGTTAGAAATGTACCCCAGCCTAAAAAGAAAGAGAAAACTGTGCAGTGTCAGAAATCCATTTTGGCTTATGTTCAATCCATTTTAAGACACTTTCTTGAGAAACAAGTATTGCTGATTGCCAAGCACTTACACACTGGGACTCTTACTTCCTTTTCTTTCTTCAATACAAAGGAAAAAAAATCACGTAGGTAAAACTGTGAAAACTTGAATGTTTTTGTTGGATGGACTTAAGTGCTTAAGATTAAAAAAAAGAGAAGCAATTTGATGTCTGATTTAAGATTGGAAAATATAAAAATTTTCTTCAACAAAGATTTTTTAGACATGTTAAAGAAAAATGATACATTTCTTTCCTCTCTGTATATAAAAGGATCAGTTGCCATAGTCTCTGAGCTTTTCAAACACTCACTTTTTAGAAAATCCACTGAAAATGAGGTAACCCTTCCCTCTGAATGATTCAGATTTCACTGGCTGACATCTGTTAGCAATGGATACAATAAAAGTACCTGTGCCAAGAAAGTCAGACCCTTGTGTTTATCGTAATAAAGCAGAAGGATTTACAATTTGGTGTAAAAAGTTTTCATGGTTCACTATAATTCTTAAATTCAAAGTGTTTCTTAACTTTGAGAGAGAAGCAATAAAGGTGAAGAAATGACCTATTACTACTACTTTTTCCTCAGTCTATTTCAAAGAACATTGCAAAGGTGTTTTCAATTTTAGAGCTGGTCAGCAATTACATTTTGGAAATATTTTCCAATGGAAAAAGGTCTTTTCTGAAATAAGAGTTTTTCTATGCTCTTTGAGGAGAACAAAAGTGATACATCCCAACACATTGAAAAAGCATCTGTAATTTCAGTATTCACATAGAACATGAAATTATGGGAGAGCCTTTCAAGCTGTTAACTGGAAGTTTACAGCAATGTCCAGACCTCTGCTCAAATGTTTAGGCAAAACTGATCTCAGAGAGGCCTTGTATCTAAACAGTAAATTTTATTTCTACCCCAGGTTTGTTTTGTTTATATATATAAACATAAGACAAAATATTCCAAGTTTCTATTTCTAGCTTAGTTTATTTCTGCAGAAATCTCTTCTAAGACAAATTTTTTCATGTTTAAAAATAGCATACATCATATAAATCTAGAATTTAGAGAAGTTAACAAACCACCATGACATGGTTTTATAGAAACCTACCCCGAAAGAAAACACAGATCTGTTTGCTGTTTAAGGAGAGGTTTTGTTAGCTCCTTAAAGATCTATTTTAGACCCTGTTTTAGGAAATTGTGAAAGGATATGTGAGCACAAGCACAGTACAAAGAAACCCGTTGATATTCCTGTTTAAAAGCCATCAGCTCAGAGAAGTCAGCTCTCAAAAGACAAAACGGGAGGTCTGAAGCTGTGTGTTTATTCCTGGGGAGCTGGAAGTGCTGCTCATTGATGTGCTGGGGTTTGCTGTCTGGGGAACTGTGGAATTGCTGGTTTTCTTGAGTATTACCAGTCCAGACCTGATGGACTGCCTGATTACAAATGTCACTCTGAGCAGTGGGAGTCCACAGCAAAAAGGAAAATAAAAGTGCAGGGCTCAGTTCATGATCACAGAAAATGTTAGTGTTGACTTTGGGGAGGGTTTGCCAGCTCTTTTTATTGTTTCTTGCCAATTGCACTATTGGACAAGGCCTTAGCCTGAGTATGAGCTCTAAACTAAAGCCAGAAAAAGGACTGAGTTCAAATTGCACTTATTTACATTAGTAAATAGGATTAGTATATCTCCTCCTGCTGATCTTTCTCTTTAAGGAAGAGTTTTCTTAAAAACAACCTGGTTGCATCTGCCCCTCCCATGGGCACATCAGCAATGTGCAGCTCAGTTCTGAGAGCTGGCTTTTCCTGAGGAGGGAAATGATCCCCTTTAACCTCAGCCTGACTGGGGACCTGCTTAGTGTGATGTGTGAAGAAAGCAGCACTTTGGATTGGGATGTCACTGGGAATGGTCAGGTTGAGGGAAGATATCAGGGCATCCTCTGACTGTAGATGCAGCTTCACAATCTTCTCTAAGAAAGGCTATTTTGATGCTGAAAGTAGTGATACTCACACAAGTTCTTTTGGGAAGTAATGCTGCATTCATCCTGAAAACAGTGTGGCATCAGCAGAAAATCAGGACTCTACTGTGATCACAATTAATGTGCTCTCTGCTGTGATCAATTTACACTTAATGATGCATTTAGTGGTAATAAAATGGGGCAGATACAACATATCCTTACCATTGTTTTAATTTGGTACACTTTAGATGTCAAGGAAAGGTGGAGTCATAGTATCTATCATTTTAGGAAAAAAAAAATCTAAGTAGCTGAGGTAGAAAGTCACAAGGAAAGAAACAGATAATAAGGTTATTGGGAATTACAAATCCTTTCTCTCTGTACCAGTCATAAGAGTGCTGAGTTAGGAAAATGACATTTAGAAAGTTGTTCTTATAATTAGAGATGCTCTCCTTGCCTCTGTACAGTAGTATTCCCCCTGAAATTTCTCTGCCATCAGGTAAAGCCTTTAGGAAGTCATAATGACATGCAAATAGACCATGCTAAATTAAATTGATTAATACATCATATGGCTATTTTCAGCTGCTTCAGGCAAGTCCTGATGCACATCTAATCAGCAAGGAAAATCCAAGAGGTCTGAATCATCAGGGAAGTTGTGATACAAAGCTTATCTTTGAGTGAAGGAAACATCACACATTGGTTTCCATGGTTTGAAAGTTTTGTTCAATTTACTTCTCACTGTAGCATGGGGCCAAACCAACCCTTGTCCAGCCTATGAATCTCCCTGCTGAAAGGTTCAGGCAGGAAAGTTTAGACATGATAATTCGTTTTTATTCCAGTGTACTTGTCCATTCTCTTCAGGACTTTGAGTCAGTGGCCCTTGGCGGGGCATGAAAAGCATTTCTGTCATCCTACATTTTCTTAGGCAGGCAATGTAGATGAGGGCAGCTAGGAAAGAAATGTGGTCATCAAATACTCAGGACATGCAGAGTTGACTCACTTTTCTCTTCCTGCCCTGGAACACCAAAAGACATTAGGTCACTTTTTGGCAAGAGGAAAAGTGAAATGAAGTGCTGAGACAGAGTGAAAATATGAACTTGAGCAGGTGCAGGGAGGGTAGGTGCAAATATCTTTCAGCTGTTGAATATTGATTCATAGTGTTTGAAGTGCATTTTTTACATTTTCCATAAAAGTTTGGTGTTTGGAGGGACAGAATGTTTTCAAGGGCCATCAAATGTCAATTGATGAGGAACAGAACAAGAATAGAACCACAAGCCTGTCCCAATTCTCTTCCACAACTTAACATTGTCTCATCTAAAATGCTGAGGTTGGAAATTTTCTGTTATTTACTTTTCTTTTTACTATTTTCCCTTTTGAACCTCCTTAAGACTTCAATATTCTTGCATTGATCTTAAGGATTTTCCACTATTTGGGAAAATACAAAGTGCTGAATTGTTAAAAGAAAGTCAGACAGCAGAGGCTGTCCATGTTAATCCTGTACTTCTGTCTAGAAAATGAGGATGCAGGGAGCAGAACTGTAAGCAGCATATTTTTATACAATAGGAATGAGAGTGAGATCTGTTATGTATGCCCTTGTTGTAAAACAGCCAGAAGAGAGAGAATTTCACCTTAGGAAAGCCACAAAGAAACAGGGCTCATTTTATTTCTGCATCAATTCAATGCAAGAGTGAGAAAGTGGAGTATTGTGAGCGAGATGAAAACGTGATGTGCAGAGAATCTCCTGAATTTCAGCAGAACATGCTGGGTGGAGCTGACATTCCTCTTGCACAGGACAAATTTGCTTTGCATTTATAATGCCCTTTTTATGAGGACGTGCAGTGATAAGACAAGGGGGAATGGCTTTAACTGAAAGATGGAAGGTTTGGGTTAGATATTTGGAAGAAACTCTTTCCTCTGAGGGTTATGAGGCCCTGGTTGCCCAGGGAAGCCGTGGATGCCCCATCAACACCTGGAAATGTTCAAGGTCAGGTTGAATGGGGCGTTGAGCAATCTGATCTAGTGAGGGGTGTCCTGGACCACAGCAGGAGGGTTAAAAGTAGATGATGTTTAACATCCCTTTCAACCCAAACCATTCCATGACAATCCAAACAAATCAATTTTCTGTAGAATCTACAGCATCATAAGCTCCAGCACTGCTGTCATGATTCCTGGGTTTTTGCCACAGGAACAAATAAAGGGGAAGACAGAAGAAAGTCCATCAAGGCCTCTGTAACTAATGCAAATGCAATCCCTAAATATATATTTTAAAAAACCCCAACCAACCAAACAAAAAGTATATTCCCCGGTTTTGTGATTTTCCCTGAGGAGACTGCACAAAAGAGTGTTAGGAAAATATAGAAATAAGCAAAAGATTTCCATTTGGCCCTAGCCCACATCTTCCTATGTTGTTTGTAATGAAGTTGTCTCTCTTCCATGCCTTTGGCAGGCAAACAAAGGTTTTAATTTCAAACCCTCAGGAGGCTGTAGCAGGAGATGAGTTATATTTATTTAGACCCAGTTGTGGGTTACTCATGTTTACATGTTTACACTTCTGGATTGCTGGAATCACATAAATGGCACATTCATATCTATTTATAAGTGACTATTTAGAGACTTTATCCTTGCTTCTAACATCTATCTACTTCTTCTTGAAAAGTTCCCAAAAGTGGCACATTATGCCTTCAAACAAAAAGAAACACATTTGCTAGAAATACTTTCATATATAGGACATTTCAATAAGGTATGATGCTGACAAATTTATAAAGTGACTTTTTCTTTTTCCTTTGAGAAATGGGTGGCATCAAGAAATGCAGATACCAAGTGACATAAGAGGATTCCAGTAAGAAAACATAGGTGGGATTGACTCTGGAAGGAGAGGAAAGGTTCGCCTTAAAGAGACACCTTGTTGTCCCTTCCCAGCCCCTGTGCTGTTGCATCTTTTTGAGACAGTGCTTTCTTTTTACTTCACTTTCTTTTGCTTCCTTCTTTCTCCTCTCCCAGCACCCTGCTGGTGCTGGCTGTTGTTCAGCATACAGTGACTTTTAGGTGTACTGCAAGATCAGGATCTCCAGGCTTTTCCCTCTCCTGAATTAATTAAAGTTCTTTTGTGAGTGAATAAAGATGTCTTGTCACCTCTTTATCATCTCTCCACATCCAGGTCAGCTTCATTGTCCAGTCTCTCTTTGAGGAGTTCAATTCATTACAAAATAGAAGGTATGGGCTGAAAATCAAGACCTTTTACTCATTTTTCCCCACAGTAGAATCCCTGTCCTATGTAATCCAGTGACACAAGAGCTCATCCTTTGATTCTTAGAAGTGCTGTGAACATAACAAAAGACTGTGTTTCTTTTATTCTTATCCTTGAATGAATTGTGAACAGCACTTCAGAAATGTCCATCCTGTCATGGACATTATCTGAGAAAATCATCTATCTCTCTTCCCCCAGTCCATCAGTAGATGGTGGCAAAGAGTTCTTGCTTATCTGAGTTTCAGACCCCCAAGGACTGCACAAACATGGCAATATCCTCAAGTGATGGATAATATTCTGCCATCTGCTGAACTCTATATATTCCAATGCTCTATGCATGTTTCGATGAACCTCTTGGAATTTTTCTTTGCCCTTTCATGTGCAAAGTTTTGTGCAACCACAGAATCATTTGCTGGCATCATTTGCTTGTTCCAGGCAGCCCTTGTCTTCTGGAGGCCTCCAGACCTTATTTCTATGACTAAATCCAGGAAGTTCACCTTTTTTCTACTGTCTAGGTTCTCCTTTCCACTAATTTGTCCTTGTTATTATTCACTCTGCACCTCATTTAAGTATGAGGCATATAATGATGCATATAAACTATGTGGCAAACCACAACTCTATTGCAAGTTACATTAGTCTATAAATAGAAAATGAAATGAAAACTATTTGTCTGTACAGGAAACCAATAAAAAAAGGCCATACAATGTCTCCTACATAGAAGATTTTACCAGACAAATAATTATCTCCTGAAATTACAAGCACTGCACTTGAATTCTCAAGAGCATCGTGCAGCACTGACTGGTATTTCGTTATTACAATTTCATGGTATTTTAAAATCAGTAGTCCTAAAACTTTTGTTTGGGATTAGAATACAGATTTCATTTTTTTCATTGCCATTTTTGTAATTACAATTGTATTGTAATTTTGTATCATCAGTGTGCTAATAACTAGACCAAATTTGCATATTAAGCTTTATTTGTGACAGATCACAGCATGTGTCTATCCCTTAGCAACACATCTTGGGAGATAAATAAAATTGTGGGTGCCTCTACTGTTGTCAAGAATATTGAGAAAATCTGGTGAAAAACTATGGGGAAAACAATAGTGTTTCTCCTAAAACTAAATCTGTTTCCTAGTTCTACCTCCCTTCTGAATTGTAAACTGACATCTGTGACAAGGAGAAATAGCAAATGGCAGTTTTATTTTCAATGTGGTGTTATTTTTACTTTTTTTCTCCACCACTTAATAGCCATCAAAATGTCCTTCCAACGCTGCAGAGAAGCACAGCTTCCTCAAGCACTCAAAACCAGTTTGGGGAGTGAAAGTCAAAGCAATTTGCTCTCACAGAGAAATACAAACTGTGAGAGTTGATCTGTATTGAAATACCCATCCACGTTAATGGCTCCGAAGTGCTATTCTTAATTATAACATTTAGATTAATTTTAAATACTTAAGAGGAAGAGAGAAATGTCACCATGTACATCTGATAATTGCAGAAAGCTTGACTGCAGAGAGGAAAGCAAAGATGGTATTTAGCTGTATGGGTAACAGGGTAGAAGTACCACAGAAGATGCAATAAAAGAGAGTGATCCAGGCATGCTTTCAGACATCTGCCACAGTGGAAAATCTCAAAGTAAAAATTCTGGATGGAGGTCTGAAAGGCTTGGCCACTTAGTGTGGATGGGCAGCAGACAGTAGGGGACTTTTTAATAAAAGTTAATTGTAAAAAGATCAGTGTTTGAGGGATTGGCTTTGTGACTACAAGGATCTGCTTTAGTTTATAACTGAGGTAGTGCAGAAACATTTGCACAAAACATTTCACGTTCAAAGTCCTCAATGTTAAATTCTGGGGAAGCACTGGGCCATTAACAACACTGTGACCACCAGTGTCAATCAGAGTGGTCTTGCCCATCAAGACCTTTCCAATTTCTGCCAAAAGGGACAAGGGATCTGGCAGGCAGTAAGATGAGCATGAAAGAGTAATGTGTCCTTGAAGCAGCAACAGAAGCAAGAGATCCTGGGCCACATTTGCAATCCTGTAGCCAGCAGATGAAGGGGAGATATCACCCTGCTCTACTCAGCATGTCTTAGCCAGATTTGGTCTTCTCCGATCAAGAGAAACCTTGAAGTACTGAAGGTGGTTCAGTGGAAATGATTGGAAGGTTGGAGAACTTGACACATGGACAAAGGCTGAAAATTAGCTTTGTCAAAAAGAAGAAGAAACTTTGGTTTGCTACACCTAGAGAAGGAAAGGCTCAGGGAGATCTAATCACCATCTTCAACTCCCGAGAACGCAGTTGAAGAGGAGGTGCTCCCTACACAGAAATGCATGGTGGCAGGATGAGAGGCAGTGGGTAGAAGTTGCTTCAGGGAAATTTTGTCTGGATATAGGAAAAAAAAATGCTTTACTGCTAGAACAGTTAACCATTGGAACACATTATCCAGAAAAGTGGGGGAAATAGTCAAGGCTTGGAATAAGAAGGCTCTGGATAATGTAACCTAAAGCACTGCTTGGAAGGTTCATCCATATAATCTCCCCTTTTAAATGAGAGTTTTCTGTTATTCATTTTTTGTCATCATCCTGTCTTAGAAGGAAGCAGCTTCATGCCTGCCTTCCCCAGTGCTTCATGCATGAGAGAAGAACCATACTGCCTGAGAATGCTTTTGGAAAGAGCTAGAGAGAAAAGAGACACAGAGACAAATGACAAAAGTGTCATTCACAGGCTCCAGCTTCCAACCTGATGCAATGGACAAGCCTGTCCTAAGGGATTTGTTGTGTTTCAGCTTCCTAAATGTCCTGAAAACTATTCCTTGTCCCCTGCTGTGACCTTCACTGTGGCAGTGGCTGTCAAGTGATAAGCATAACCACTCTCCAAATAGAAGTATTTGTTGAGCTGTGTAAAATAAACATAATTCCAAACCCGTATCTTCCAGCAGCAGCACTACATTGTCTCTTAACATAATGGATTTGTTAGCATCGCCTCGGTTCGAGAAGAGCAACAGGAACTGCTAAGGTGAATTATGAGAGGTTAACAATGAAAAGTAAGCATTGTGTGCTGAGCTGATGACTCATGCAGAGCTCTTCAAGAGATGCACATATTAAAAACAGCTGGAAAATATCAGACAACATAAAAAATCCACCAGTGCTTTCTTAACCTCTGGTGCTGTACATAGACCTGGAAATTTAGTGTTGGTTATGTCTCGCTTTAGACGCTGTGGTGGAAAACAGGGCACCACAACAGTCACGGTGTAGCTTTTGATTTATCTCACTGACAACCACCAGCCCCTCCAATGCCTCTCTGACAAAGAGGCACAGAAGAGGACAGACATGCCAACTGGAGTGTACCTGATTTATATGAAGTGGTAAAGAACTCCGTCTGCGTGTGCAGCCATATCCCCGTGCTGGCTGACACACACTTCTCTCTAATGATTTCTGTGCCTTATTTATAAGGCATCCAGTAGGTTTCTGATCTGTCAGCAAATGCAGTGCTGTCTTAGCTTTAAAAACACACACGTGGCCCTGGAAGATGACCCATGGAGCTCATAGGAGAATTGGAGATGAACAGAATGCACATTCCTTGCGCTTTGTTGCTTTATGAGTCTCTTCTCCAAATATTACAGCATGAATTGGAAAAACTCCCCCCCCACACTCCAAGAGCCCTTATAACACAGTCCAAGAGCATTGAAATCCCAGGCCATCAAATGTAGATTATTATACTCAACATTTTCTTTTCCTAGGTATTTGTTACTCCTGCCCCAAGGTTATTCCCTTGCCATCATCCTGTGCTGCCATCTGTTCTGCATTTGTTGGATGGCCACTTCCACTACAGAATAGGGAAAAAACCCTTTTCTGTAAGACAATAAAGTATTTCCATACTACCATGTTAACTACCTATGACCAAGGAAGCTCTTTCAGATATTGCAAAAAAAGGGATAAACTTCAATCAGATGAATAATTCCACTGAAGGTCATCCATGAGACTGCTGACCCACTACTGAAAGGACTCTCAAGGACTTGTTATAACCTACATGGAGTTTCTATTTACTGGCAGATGTGCTGTTTCTGCTCCTTCCCTCTCTGTTATCCTCAAATGTAAAGAAGACATCAGGGGTTTGAGTATCACATTTTATTTCAGATCCTTTTTTTCTTCTCTTCAACATTAGCCTGCAAATGGCATTCAACAAAAAATACTACTTTTTATATGTGCAAATACTCATGCCACATAAAGCTAGTCAAATGAGATTACAGCAGTATGAAATCAGCCAATTTGGCAACCAGGAAACATGAGAACTGAGGAATATATCAGTCAAGTGCATGGGCAGACTTGCCCATTAGATCAAACCAGCATGGGACAGGTAAAGAACACATGGAGGAGGCAGGAGCTCCTTGCTCAGTGCTTGCTGTGAAGCTCTTATGTGGAGGGTGATTCCCCTCTGCCTCCCATGCTGCTGAATCGCTCACCCCACACAACACAGCTGGGCATTATTTGGGTTACAGGCTTTGCTGGAGGTCCCAGTGGAGTCTGGAAACCATTACATTAATTATGCTTATTAAGGCTTGATCTGGCACAGTTTGCTGTGTAAACAGGGTGTGTGAAATACAGTATTGTCACTTTTATTGATAGATAGGGATAAGGCACAGAGTTTTGATTTACTGACAGATGGATACTGTTCCTTTACTGCTCCTGGACTCAATCATCCATCTTAATCCACTGCCTTAACCACCATCTGCTCAGAGCAGGGTAGGGGACACTCAGTCTCACTTTGTACAGGTGTAAACCTGGCCATGTGCTAACTGTGTTTGTGTTCAGTGTGAGCAAAGCCATTACTCCATTTTAGTCTCGCTTCAGGATCAATGACCTAGATTTTCTAGGGTTGGCTGTTAGTTTTCATTCTCATCTGAAGCCTCATTTCAAAAGAAAAAGCAAAAAATATTTAGGCACCCTAAATGTTTTAAGATTTTTAAACTGAATGTGAAAAAATAGTAACTCAGCACAACTGAGCATTGCTATTCACTTCAAAAAATGCAAGCCTGTGGCTCAGCAGCTGATGCTCAGCAGAGCCTGTTAATGAGGCTGGTCAGCATCCCTCAAGACTACTTTTAATTTTACATAACCTGTCCCTAATGGAACCTCTGTCATTTTAAACTAAATTAGGAACTTCATAGAGCATAACTGTACAGAAGTCCAAAGCTATAGGCCTGGATGTCCCACCAGGCTCCAGTTCAGCAGCATCCACAGGGGTCAGTGCTAGAGATTGATCCCATTTACAGCCTTCAGAGTGTACATAAGTCTGGATTTTCATCAAAGCACCCACTTTAGCACATTGCCATATCTGCCAAATTCCTGATACAAGTTGGGCATGCACTGTCTCCTCCACAATGAACAGTGCCATAGCAAGCAGGGGTAGAACTCATCCTTGCTACTCAAAACAATGAAAGAATTGTGCAGATTTACAAAAAGCTGTGCCTGACAAGCTGTGAAAGCAAATATAAACTGCACTGAACTTTCACTTAATTCCTTTTGTACTTGCAATTCATAGGTGGAGTAAGAATTCCTGGAACCTGGGGCATTCCAGCGCAAACAGAAGCAAAATCTGCCTGTTCATGTCTGCAGCTGACTGGGTGGTTCTGCTTTCTTTGCGCCACAAAATGACTGCATAAATCCACTTTTTCATGGAAAGCTGAGGCACCAAGTTCAGCTGCTACACACTTGCTTGCCAAAGCACAGGCAGCCTCCTGCTAAGTAATCTTTCCCAGGTAGCAGAATTTTTATGGTTCTTTAATGCTTCATCAGGTGTTAATCATAACGTTTTACTGTCTGAATAACAAGCTTATCTCCCTCAAGAAAGCTTTGGTTCACATCCAAAATTCTGTTCACAGAGTAGACAATATACTTTGATAGCAGTGACCACACTTCACCCTGTGCCAAATGAATTTCCAGGCTCATGGATTGAATAAGAACATTTGTTACTTGCTGCCTTTGATATTACAGAAGTGCCTACAATTTATTTGCCAGCATACTGATGCTGAAAAAATCAGTAATTCCAGAAAGGAATAGTCTATTTTTCTTCCTTGTTCATGTGTAAAAATGTAGCTTGATTAAGGTTAGAGGATAGCAGTGGGGTGTGTGCAGGTGAAAATCTTTGCCTCACTCATGTGATCAGGAGCTGCACCAAAGCAGAAAGCTCTGTATCCACTGTACCGTGGGCAGATTGGTTTTATCTCTATTTGTAGCAATGGGGAACAAAGACACACGGTCTCCCCTGTGCGTGCTGAGGAATTCACTTTATTGTAGAAAACTCTTCCCTTATATACCTTTAATTTCCACTGGACACAACCAGAAGTTAACAGAGGAATGGCACTCCTTGGCTGCTCAGCTGCAGCGCTGCTGTCCACCTGTCCCACCACCCCACCAGCTTCCCTCTCTCCTGCTGTCCACAGCCTCTCCCCACAAGTGCCTCTCACCCCCCAAGCCACCTCCAACCACCCAGCCTGTGCTGTGCCCTCCCACAGGGCTTCCTGGTAAACAGAACCATTAACACCTTTTAACAAACACAACCCCCTATCCCACATCTATTCCATAAAAAAGGGGACAAAGTTCCTCCTCTCCCACCCCATGATGGAATCCGAGCTGGAGTCCAGGCTCTCTGTCAATATTTTCAAGAGATCTCTTAAATGATGTGGAAAGCAAAACTTCATTTTCAGAGTGGTTTCCTGAACACCTGTCTTCCAAGTGTTTGCTCCTTCTGAAAAAGGGACTGAGGCTCCTAAACCACAGGGCTGGTTCTAAAAGCTCTGCTCCCTCTCCATCGTGCTTGTGCAACACTCACCTGGCGAAGCTCCACTCCCTGAAATGCTCCACTCCCAGGTTTTGAGTGGTCACTGGAAGAGCTGGTTTGCACTGCACAAGGTTATAATGAGTTTATCTGACCAGAAGCCTTTAGGGTTACTCTTGTCTTTGTTTTTACCTGTAAAATAAACATAACGTTATAATGGTATGCTTTAGTCAATGCTCTTCAGACAAGAAACAACCAATCCTTTCATCATTCCTAAGGCAATTTTTAGCCTTTTATTTTTTACTGTTTGACCTCAATATTTTATAAAGGGAAATATACAGTGAGCACCTAGCCCTGAAAACATTTCAACATCATCTATATGGATTTGAGTTCAAAGTCTCACTGTTAATATGCTCTTTTCACACCTGGATCACGCTTCAGCAGACAAGCGCAGATGTTCATCTGGTGACTGTGGGGTCTGTGTGGTCATGGTAAGGTCTGGAAGATGTTGCTGCTGAGTACATGGGGGGGCTGCTCCAAGACTGAACCTCCCAGAGTCACAGAGAGAGCTTCTGGCTGAAGGTCTGCAAGCCCCAGAGGGTACTTCCAGGTTTCTGAAGGTAACCCCACACTTGGACTGCTGCCTTATCCATGCCCTGAGCACGGCCCCTCCCTGGGACACAGACTGAATCATTGCTACTAACAGTTGCCTGCTGTATTTTTCCATATGCGCTGGTAGAAAAAAAATCCTTCACCTTGTGAAAGGTGGATGAGAAATGTGGATAAGAACAGAGTGAACTCATTCTGACCCTAAGTCATTCAGCACCTGCTGAGTTCACTTGCCTTTATGGAAAAGTCATAAGTGAAGCACAAGGCTGGAGTCACAGCTGTGCAGATGGAGGAGAGTGGGGTGGTGTGTCACTGCCAAATTCAGAGGGGAGGTTGGAGGGCTCAGAAAAACAGTGTCCAGCAGCCCTGGCATTGTGGAGGTGCAACATGCTCCTCTCAAGTCCTTTGGCTGGCACACAGGTCACCAGGTTGTGATGTCCAGGAGCTGGTGTTCTAGGCCAGGTGACACACTGGGATCATTCTGTTTCTACATGGGTGTTTAGCAGAAAAGCTTAGAGAAGCAAAACTTGTCTAGTTCAACCTCAGTTTAATATAACTCACATCATTTCTGCTGTCCCTGGTGTTAGCAGGGTTTTACCTGGAGAGCTAAGCTCACTGCAGTCCTTCAGATATTTTTCAAGTGACTTGCCAAATATCTGATCTCATCCAAGTCATTTGCACAAGGTACACCCTGAAACTGAGATTTTATCCAGGGCCTCCAGCCAGAGGGTCTTGTGGGCTTTCAGAGATTGAAGAGAATCTGATCCTGCCATGCAGGCAGGATGAGCCAGGCTGCAGGACACTGAAGAGTCTGTTTATATTTTAACCTCAGTTTTTCTTGCCAGAGTGATTTCTTTTTTTCTTTCTACCTATATTGTTCTGACAGAAACTGGATAGCTGCAACCCATCAACTTTTACAGGTTTTTTTCTTTCAGCTCCAGTCATGTATTAAGAAATGTGTTTTTTCATGGATGCCTCCCCTGTTGTTATGCTGACTACCTTCCCATCTGTTTGCAATCTCAAATCATTGCAGTGGCAGCAGAGTCATGGGAACAGCTGCCTTTGGAAATCCACAAAGTCCCATCATTATTCTGCACTCAGTCTTGGCTAAAGAGCTTACCTGGCTGTGCTACAGGTCACTTCCAAGGGCAAAGCTTTTCAACATCCATGGCAAATAATAATAAAAAACCAAAGTTGTTTTCTTATTACCCTCACCTTCCCTGGCTGCTTTCTCTTCAATTTCTGTTACTTCTCATTTATGCACTTTTATGAATTATTGTTTTGGCTGTGCCCTTATAAGAGTTCAACCATGTGGTTCAGTCTTCTAAGGAGACAGGTTCTCTACACCACCAGCCTTGCAGAGGCTTTGTATCAGAAGAATACGGAAGATTTTGTAGCACCAAAGATGGCTGTCTTGCCTAGCAGCTGTTGGCTAAAGGTACAGGTGACCTGGCAAGGAACTCATTATAAAAGTTATCTTACTATTCCAAGGTGTAATCATAAGGGTAGTCAACAGAGAAATAATAATGAAAAAATTCTGACTTTTTAAATTTTTTTTTTGAGATTTATTGGTCATTTTCTGCTAATTTTTTTTCTTTTATTTTCTTTTATCTTTTTTCTTTCTCAATATAACTTATAGCAATTTATGAATGCTCAATAAATTTGTCCTTCATGAACCTGTCTAGTGTTTCCTCTCATCTTTGGAAACCTTGTCACCTGCTATATTCTGCAGAAGGAGGTCTTCAGTTTACATGCAATGTGATGAAAAAATGCTTTTTGTTTCTTCTCAGTCTCTCTCCCTTCTGTATAATTGTATGTCCATAGTTCTTTTACTGAAGAGGTTGTGAACTATCTATCCCAACAAACCTTTCCATGCCAAAACATCTTTTACAGACTTCAGCTGCATTTCCCCCTCTTTTCCCTAAGCTGTCTCTTGTCTGGACTGAAGGCTTCCAGCTTAGTCTCTCCTGAGAACAGAATCAGTTTCTCACATTGATTGTACCTGAGATGCTTCTCTGAATTTTTGCAAGTCCTACCTAAACCCCGCAGGATGGGAAATCCAGAACTGCACGAATCATGTGAAGGGTGGGCAAGATATGGATTTACCCAGTAGCATAGTAGGGCTCTTCCCTTCCTCCTCCAGCCCTTTTGGGAATGGCACCAAGGGCTTCTTATAAAAATCTTTGCTTCCCCATCATGACATGGATCATAACAGGATAATTAACCTTAATATAGTAGCCCATATGTGACAAACATGACAAATTTCTAAGGACCAGGACTGTTGAATTTTTTACACAGCTTCTTCAAAGTACTCTCCTAGGGCTGAATTAAGGCAGTTGAGATAACTAAAACACATAATTCTGTTTCTAAACTGTGTTTATTTTAGGTTTAATTATGCCTCTACATTCTCTTATTTTCAAAACTTTTTTATTGGATGATAATAACAATTCTGCAATACTCCCAGAATATCTGCAGTTATTAAAGTTCTCTCCCAAAATGTAATTTTAATTTAATGCAATTTTTCAATGTAGAAACCTCCTTTGTTTTTCATAGTTAAACCCTTACACATGAGCAGTGTAAAAAGACACTTTATAAAACAAAACCTCAAGACAAATTTTCTTTTAGGTGCCACAATAAAGGAAACATTGCCAAACAAATCATCCAAATTTTCACAGGTATGGAATACCTCCTTTGCATTTTTGTGAGTTTAAGCTTATCCTTGGAGATATTGGATTTGCAGATTTGCTCAGGCTGACTCACTGTACTCTGGAAAAGCTGATGCAGATCTGTTTTCCTTTTAAAACCAGTTCCTATCAATTTTCTCTGACTCCTGCTCAATGTGAAGCTTGTCAAACCAGAAGGCACAAGTACAGACTCCTCTCTATTTTCCCCCTGGAATGTCACCACACTGACATTTCTATCCCCTCCTGTTTGTCTCTTCCTCCTTCCCTCCATAGTACCTTTATCTTCTCAGAATCTCTGGAGATTCCCCTTTATTGGCTTCTTTCCTGAATCGCCTTGTTGAGAATGGGATTTGGTGTGAAATGTGTTTTGATTTTCTGATGGGATTAATGGCCAGGTTTTGACCTTTTTGTCTGGTTTTGAACATTTCTTCCCTAGAAGAAAATTTACTTTCTCCTGCAGGATACCCACACATAAAATGGAGTTTGTTCAAACTGCCAGTCTCTTCTGCTCTCACAAAGAACCCGACCACCTCTGCCCTTAGAAAAGATGTCATTTGCCAAAAATGCTGCTGGCTTTCCTCTGCAGAGGAAACATTATATGGTTGAATAAGGTGTTATTATAGTCGTTATGTCTCTTTTTATTATACACATTTAGAAAGAGAATAAATTTCCCCAGGAAGTTTAGTTTTCATTTTCTAAAAGATTGCATTTCGAAACTAAAATATCACAGTTGTCTCTTATGCCAATAGCTTTTTAAGTCTATTTTCATGTGTATATATTTGTATATATCAGAATCATGGAATAGTTTGAGGAGAAGAGGGACTTTAAAGAACTTCCACTTCCGAAACCCCTGCTATGAACAGGCACACCTTTCCCTAGACCAGGCTGCTGAAGGCCCTGTCCGACCATGGGAATTCATTTTTGTACTCTGAGACCTTTGTGTGAATTGTTGTGAAAGCCTTGAATTTTCTAATTTAAGATTTCTATTACAGCTTATTAAAGGAATGTGCAATCTTTGGGTATTTGCAGAGATTTCCATTTTATCTAGCAGAGCTTGTGTGAGTTTATGTCCTTCTGGGCAACTGGAAGGCAACATGCAGGTTTTCAGAGAGTTTTTGGCCTACAGGAGTGTAGTGAGAAGACAAAGTAAAATTCTGTTTTTCACAACATTTAACGGCAGTCCAACAAAGAGTAAACATTCCTTCCCTCTCTCATGCTGCTTTGTTCATATTTCAAGTTAAATTCCATTTTCCTGGACTATATTACTGAATCCAGCAGGAGTAGTCAAGAATTTCCCTTTGGCTATGTGTAGTCCACAGTCTCTAGAGGCACAGACATTTATAAAAGCAAATAATTTCCCTGGATTTCTGCATTTTGATACTCAGATCCTGACATTTGTGTAACCCCATTGCAAATCATCTTTTTTCCCTACGCACAGGTAATTAGCTTTCACCCTAACTACTGGGGAATCCACACAAAATTTTATTGCAATTTCTCTCAGGGTGATCTGGGACTTCAGCAAAAGTCACCTTTCCCTCTCCTTGTGGTGGCATTACAATGCAAAAAGGAGAAATATAACTTATTGTAGGAGCCAGTATGCCACTGAGAGCCCCTGTGCCAATATCTCAACCTCTTCTCCATGGCCCAGCATAAAATTTAGGTTCACTGTTTTTCAGTGAACACATAAAGGTTGTCCTTCTTGCTATCTGTCCCTTGGTAAGCTAAGATAGGATTTATGTTGCCTAATTTGATCTGGTAAAATCAAATTTTGTAATCTAGGTTAATCTGTTTTTGTCCAGACTCTCTTTGAAGTCAATGGGTAACAAGTCCAGCTGAAAGCATAAATTCACTGCACCTCAGGGCTGGTAAGGCGGTAATTGGACCTCTCTTTGTAGTTTCTTATTTGTCATTAATTATGAAGGGACCTGGACAGCTAACCCACACTTTTGCAGATTCTAGAGGATCAATGTGGGTGTCTTTGCAACTGCAAGAAAAATTTGTATTGACTTGGAAACAGCCCCAAGTTTGCTCAATATGTGCAGAAAACCCAAGGTTTTTGTGTCCTTCCATGAAGTTTTACAATACTAGTGATACCAGAAAGCTTATGAGACACTCAAAATACCCATTTAATGTAAGAACATATATTTATATCACACTTTCAAACTTTCTGCTCTCCTCCTTTCCTTAGGAGAATTTAGTCTAAAACTCTAAATCTGCAAATGCAAAACAAGTTCACTTAGCTTTGCAGACCAGATTCTCGAGTCACTCTGGCTAAGTGGCACAGGGCAAAAATATCTCTTGCCTTCATCTCCTGCAGTTCAGAGGAATCAATAAGGTCAGGCAGATGCATCAACGTCGAGCACTTGAACAAGTGTTCTGCAAGACTGGGTGTAAGCAAAGAAATAAAAATCAAGGTGCAAGTCCCAAAGAGACAGCAAAAGCACAAGAGCATTAAATGAAGAGAAGCATTGACTGAGTTTTTCTCTCCCCCTGGGTGTTTGGGGTCACAGGAGAGCCCAGAAGAGCTGCTGCTCTGGATGGATAGCTCATAGCTCCTGGGTCACATCTGTCAGCAACATGGAGCTGTCTCAGAAATCCAAGAGATTTTCTCCAGAGGCACTCGTGCTAAAGCAGCTGCACTCTGTGTCCTCTGTGCCATGGTTAGAGTCCTTTGCAGGACCATGAAGCTGCTGCTCTGACATACCTGGCTGGCCAGAAGAGGTGGATCAGATGGCTGAGTTTGGAGGATGAAAGAAAAGGGTGTTTCTCTGGAGAGATCTGGAAGTACTCTGGGAAAAATGTGGAAGAACATTTTTCCCTGTTGATGGGTTTGATCCCCCTTTTCTGTTCTTTTCCAACTGAGACTTCTACTGGATAAAACAAGGGTAGAACTCAGGAAAGAAAATTTGGATTCCTGTGTGAAGCTGAGCTGTCTCCCAGCTGCAAATCCTTGAAAGATTTTGACTCAGATACTGCTTCAGAAGTAGCCAGGGATGCCAGAAAGCAGGACATGGCTCATATTTGTGACTCCAGACACACCACTTCCTAATGCTTTGTGTGCATGTGTGTGAACAAGCTAGACTCAAACCACCCAAAACCAGGTTTTTATGGTCAAATAGAAGTGTATTCCCTATCAGAGCAAATGGGCCATAGAGAGAAAATGAGGTTTTCTGCACAGGCACCGATGCAATATGGTGCTCTGCTCAGTCACTGCAAATATTACCAATGAACCCATATTTTTTCTTTTTAATAATCTTCATTGCTCAATTTGTTAAATCTCAAAGATGTCTGCTCCTGCTAGTTAAGTTAAGACCAGGAAAGACACTGTATCAGATTAAAAAACAAAGATCAATTTTCTCCACTGTCTTGCTTCCAGCAGCTGCTAACAGCAGGTATCTATAGAGAATATAAGGAAAGGTCATAGGAGCACTGCAAAAATAAAAAAAACTCTTTTCCATAATACTCTGCCAACCTCAGTTCATCCCAGTGAGAAATAATAAAAATCAGGATCTTGGTAACAGCTCTAAACAGATGAGACATAATTAAATGGGCTACATTTTAACAAAAGTATGCTAAAATTTATAAAACAGAATGTCTTAGTTTTCAGGTCTTAAATGTAATTAATTTCAAATGTTCCATTAAGTTTGTTGTTTTGGTTTTTTGTTTCAGTTTTTTTTTTTTTTTGTTTGTTTTTTTCTTGTATTTCGCTTTTTCATTTCAGTATCTCAACTGCATTGGTTGTAATTGATCTAGAAACTGACAGTCCATTAGAGTCTGAATAGTAATGATGGAACAGTACAAACATCTTATCTTTTTATTAGTTGAAAACACAATATCATTTAATACATTTACAAGAAATTACTTTAAGAATAATGTAGAATTACTTAAAAATTAAAATAAAGACGAAATTCAATCTAAATACATCAGCTGAAGGGGTTTTAAAATTAATTTTAGAGAAATTGTTTCCACAAAGGAAAAAACAAAAAAACACTGTTAGTGTTTGTCACAAAGAGGCAAAGCCTTTCTCTTCACATTAAAATGAAAGTCACATTTAACAAACAATTCAAACTGAAAAATTGCTTTGATTTTTCCAGAAAAATTGAATTTAAATGTTCTAAACCTACTTTGACCTGGACAGGGCTGAAAAGAAAGCATTTTCTTCATTCTCGTGTTAAGCAAATAGACAAAATCCTGAGTACTAGCAACAGTGAGAACAGTGAGAACACAGTAACAATTGACCATAAATAATATCTGAATACCTAAATTTATACATGAATCATGTCAATTAAAGCACAGAATAATTTAAAATCAGCTCATGAGAGAATCACATACATGAGAATTGCCTAATATGTTGGTAAAATACTTTCCCTGGTTGGAAAAAAGCTTTTTTTTTTTCTAAGCAGCTATTTTAGGTCCATTTTGCAGGCAGATTTGAATGCAAACAAGTATTTTGTCTAGCTGAGCTTGTTGTCTTCAGATGCTCTATACAAGAAAACAGATTACAAAAAATTAATATTTTTTTCTTGGTACTTCTGGTTGGCATTTATCACATCATTGAACATGATGGTTCACTCTGAAGTGCTTTGCTGCTCTTATGGATGCTATTGCTAATGAATGCTTAGTATTTTTGGAAAAAAATAATCCTGCATCTCCCCAGAGTGTGACTCTGTGAGCTCATCTACAGAATTATTGTTATAGCAACCACTACAGGTGATTGGAACCAGACTGTCTTGGGCCTGTGAGTGATGCACAATTTATGGTTCATCTTCTCTCTTGTTAAAGGCTTAGGGCTTATGAACGTGCTTGGGTTTTATCCAGCAGTAGAATTCCAGTGTTTCAAATCACAATATCCACAGTTTTGGGGGGAGGGAGATGAGGATACAAATACTGCCATAATAGTATTGATGGAGAAAAAACAGGTCAAGAACAGAGACACAGAGAAAAAATGGGTTTGGGGATATTGTGTATACAGATTATTAGTGTTTAGCTGTGGATGATGAGGTTGAAGAAGGTGAATGTAGCAGAGTGTGTTTTTATGGGGAGACCAAAAAGAGAAAGACATAGGCTAATACCTCAATAGTGTTCTTACAACACAGTTAATGAATTTGTGGCAAGTAATATACTCGTTTCAGAGGGCAGGTTTGGTTGTTTGCTACATTATGGTTTTGTAATTGTGTCTGCCTTTAGATGCTCTTCAGCCATTGGAAACAGATCATTCTACCTTGCAATTACAAATATTGATTTACAATGATATGTGTCCCTTACAAAGTGTTTCAGTAACATCTGCAAAAGCAGATGATGCAGAAGCATTAATCTCTCCATTTCTCTGATGTAAAAAAAAAAAAATAAAATAAAGTGGCTTTGCCCTGTAATGGCATGAAGGAACATAACTGTGATGAGTATTTCAAAGAAAGGATTATATTTCTGAATTTTCTATGCTGAGGCTGAGGGCATACAGATAAAGATTATGGAACATTACAAACACAACAGCATCTGATTTTGGTATGTTAAGCAAATAGAAATAATAGCATGTAAACTGCATATCCTGATTTTTGGTTCAAAATGTACCCCAAAGTATAATTAAAGTAAAACTAGTGGAAACTACAAATGAGACTGGTTTTGAAACACTACATAAACTGAATGAGGTTTATTAGCAAATTTATCAGTGCTCGTGGCCTGGATTCAAGTCTGCAAACAAAACTGAATTCAGCTGTATTTTGCATTCCTTATTCTTTCATTGTGAATGTCTCATATATTTCCCTCTATTTTTCCTGTAAAAACCCTTCACCAAATGGCTTCAAAACAGCATCCAAAAATAAAATATCTGACTTCCGTAATACTGAAAGAATTATTAAACAACAATCTAAAACTGGCAAACCAGGAAAAGAAAATAATGTGAGACGTCATCCCCTTCCAGCTCATTATTCAATGTCTCTTCTTTTTGACAAAGGCCAAATGTCCCCCATTACTTTTCAGCATTTCTTACCTCTTTTAAAAACAACTGACAGGCTCTGTTTAATACATTTGCAAAAGCTGCAACAGTTTTTTGGTGATACAAGAATAAATAACAAAAAGTCAAAAAAGAGTGTAAAGAAAAATCTGTTATGCAAAATAACTATATAATAAGCTGGGATTCTTCCTACACCATTGCTTTATTTCACTTTGTGACTTGGACATCAAGAAATAATATAAACTATTTAGACCGCACTGACCTTTTCAAAAAAGGAAGGATATTAATTATACCCTGGAAACTCCTTTTCTCCATTTGGGATGTCCCAAGATCATGAGATAATACCCAAGGCCAGATAATATAGAGGACTATGTGTGGAATGCAATTTTCTGATGGTAGATGTCAGCAGGAACACTCAGAGTACATCATAAGGTCTTGGATGCCAACACGAAGGACTTGATTCATCTCATCACTCACAGGCATCTGAATCTTTCCTTATCTAGATGGACTAAATCTCCATGACCTGTGCTTGTAATGCAGGCTTGGATACACAGGTAAACATTTAAATTTAGATTTATTGATTTGAAATTGACTCTTACTTTATGTTTGGCCATACAAATGTCATTTCAAGTTACTGACTTTTATACCTTAGCTCAAGTCTTCTAGGTGGGCTTCACATTGGCTTAATACCACCCATAAAACATCCTCATGAGGTGTCACAAAAATAAATATTTTTAATCTTGTGAGCTTTAATGATAATGGAGCCTTTGCAGTTAAATATTTATTTATTGCAGTTTTAGAAAACACAAGGCAGCACTTTCTGCACAGTGAAGTCCTTGGAAACCACAGGACTGGGCATCTCTGCTATTTAGAGTCAAAATCTTTCCAGCCCCACATCTGAATAGTTCTGTGCCTTTATGGTCTTGAGCTAGATTTACATATCAAGTGGCAAAAATTTGCAATTTTCACAAGTTTATATGCCTCATTCTCTTTTTATGCTCTTCATCATATTATGCACTGCCTGAGCTTGCAGGGTCTGTGTGATGGAAATCATGGCTTCTCTTCTGTGCTTTTTCTGAACCCAGCATGAAACAAGGCTTGCAAAAACCTGCATTACCATTGCAGCTGAAACACCTGCAATCAAACTAATATTGTGGTAGACACATATAACTTTTGAAATCAAGCACAAAAGCATATTTAGCAGCGGTAACTGCAGAGATGTGAAAGATGCTGTGTCTTCAAGTATTATATTTACATACAGGAAATTAAGCAGAAATCCTTTACTGTGAGGGCGGGGAGGCACTGGAACCAATTGCCTCAGAAGTTGTGGCTGCCCAGTCCTTGACAGTGCTCAAGGTCAGGCTGGATGAGGCTTTGAGCAGCCTGGTTTGATGGAAGGTGTCCCTGTCCATGGCAGGGGCTTGGAACTGGATGATTTTTCAGGTCCCTTCCAACCCAAACCATTCCATGATTCTGTGGTGTGCACTAAGGTTGGTGCATCCCAAACTCTGATACCACAAGATCAGCCACTGGCAGTGGTTCTAGCACTACCCAGGGCTGAAAAGTTGCTTGAAATTGCCCTTGTTTGAGGCTTTCAGCTCCCTGCTTTTGCTGTGGCTGCCGTGATCAAATCTGCCAGGACTTCCATTGCATTTGTAACCTCGGTAAGTGGGACAGATGGATGCCAAAGTAATCGCTGTCTCTGTGGCAGCTTATCTAATTAAACATTTAGACAGAGAAAGGTATAATTGCAGAATAATCTATCTGCTTTTATTGTGTGCTTTCCCTTAAGACACTCCTCTCTTTCTGATGGAGAAAATAAACTTTGACAGATGTTTACTTTCAAAGTAGAAAAGATAGGGGAGTTCTATTAACACAGACTGTATTCAATAGCAAAGCTATTCCTTCACTGCACTCCATGCCAGCATTCTTTGTAGAACAAAGATTTTGGTACTGAGTAAAATTTGATTTACATGCCTGAGGGAATAATAAAAGAAACCTATTATGGAATGAAATGGGCTGTAATCACATTGAGAGGATAGAGATTGTTCCTTGGGTGAAGAGGGGGCAAGGCTACTGCCTGGTAAATGGCCTATTGAAGGAGAAAAAACAGCGTTATCCAAAATACAACACACACCAAAGTTTGAGGAACGACACGTGCATCACTTGCAGCTGGAGATGATGCACACTGAGTGCTCCACACAGGACCACTGGCAGGGAGGCACAGCTGGACATGGAACACCAGGACAGAACAACAAAGCCTTCCTGCCCCTCTCTCTGCATAATGCCTCAGCTGATGTTAACTCAGACTGTGCAGGGGGCAGAATCCAAGTCTAGCATGGGGCCATTCTCCCCACAGCGCACAGGGTTTGTGGAGCAGGGCTTGGCTGCTGCTCCCCTGGCCAGGAGCCAGCCTCAGCTGCTGCTGGGCTCTGCAGGGAGTGATTCCAATTACTGCAGGAACAGCTGCTGCTCCAGAAGACATGGATGGGGCCAATCCCTTCTTCACGAGCTACTTGAACTGAGCAGAGAGCTGGCCCGCAGGCCCACAGCACAGCTGTAGAGAGCTGTTAAAGCACAGGACTCTCCACTAGGTCAGGAGCAGCTTCTCACATGTGCACACCCTGAGCAGAGACTGATCTCCACCCCATCCTCTCTCTGTCTCCACTGGCATTATTGCCAGGAAGAACATTGTACTGAGAATTCAGGATGCTTCCTGCAATTTTAAGGGTATGCAGCGCCCTGTGCCTCATAAGCTCACTGTCACACACACTGTTCCCCTTAATGACATTTCTGCTTGCGTTCAGAGACAGAAATGCTGAGCTCCCACAGGCTTTCTAACCTTCCTTCTCACTGCTACTCACGACAGGCCTGATGTCTGCCCTTCTATCAGCTCATTCTGCTGTGATTTTACAAGGAATTTTCTCCTATGATTGTGCACTACGTAAATTCAGTTCTAATTATATAGAAATTATCATTCTGATTATACAATGATATTTATCACATTTTGAAGTAAATGATGAATGTTACAGAGGGATATCAAAAAAACTAGTAATAAAAGTAGTGCAGTGGTTAACACCAGAGAGGGAAAAGCAATACAGAAGCAGATGCTTTTTGATTTGAAGATTTGAATTGTCCTTGTTCCCCAAGTGCTACAGAAGCAATTGCAGTTGACAGCCACATTTCTTGTGATAGGCATAATGTCATTCATTGCTTTATACTTGAATGACTTGGATACTACACAGTCTGTCAAGTCTAAATCTATTTAAGTCATGACAATTTATGTTATACTACAGTACATTACTTGTTTTGATCATAAGACTAAAACCATTCTTGCATGAAATTAACTGAAACTTTAAAATAAAAACCAAGCTCTTTTCAAGGCGACTGAAATTTTCCTGGGTCTGAGATGGACCAACAAGCTACAAATACAGAAGAGCAATGCAGAAACTAAACCTTGCTCCATCCATATCCTGAAGCCCTCAGGTGGGTGTGCTCAAGGCCCAGAGGCTTTACCCAAATATCTCTCAGTAGAAAACACTCTCTGGTGTGAGATCTGCTCTGCAGACAGAGTTACCTGTCAGGCACAGTGTTTGGGTTATTGCCTTTTGTCAGAATACAATCATTGCACTGTTTGGCTTTCTTTTTTTAAAGATTGAAAGTGACTGAGAGATGCACAGGGCAAACACCTGGGATAGGTCTTGGATTTCCCAGCTGTGGGAGAAAGAGAGTGGGAAGGAAATGGAGGAAAGGGGAAATTCTTACAAATCTTGGTTCTGTGGACAGATGAGATAGAAATTTTTTCAACCTTGGGTTGATTTATTCCTGCACTAAAACTCCTAAATATTTTCTTTATCTTATCTATCTTCTTTAGATAAAGAAAATTAGATACTAGATTAGATAATACATAAAATTAGATAGGTTAGATAACAGATTAGATTAGATTAAGATAGTATTTGATATGAAACCCTTTATTTGAACCTCCTCTTAGTCAGTTATTTCCAGACACCTTTTAAGAAATTTTAATGAGAATATAAAGAAAAAACTTCAGTTTTCTGTGTGAACGCCTCCTGTTGCATTTTTAAAATTTTCCCAACCAGTTCTTTTTTCTTTATTTTTTTTTAAAAATTTTATTCTCTTCATCAATTTGTGTTTGCAAATTTATGGTTGGGTGGGGATTTTTTGTTTTGTTTTCTTTTTTTTTGTCTAGAGTGAATAAAGTGAAAACAAAAGAAAAAAAATAGCTGAGGGGTGAAAAGTCACCAGGTTCTAGAACATACATGTGGGAAATGAGCTTCTCACTTTCCACAGACTTAAATTAAATCACATTATATAACCAAATGACTTTAATCTCCAAATATAAACTTAAACACTATTTCTCACATTATATTTTTCAAATAATCATAATCCTCAATCAGCAAATATATTTCCCAAAAGCAAATGTATTAATTAATGCAGGAAATTGTTTTGGTCTATTTGGGGAATCCCTAGATTTGTATCCTTTCACCCTTACTCTCTTCTGTCCCTTTCATACATTATTATGAGAAGAAATAATTCCTTTGCAAATCTGGTTAAATGCTTAGTTTACAATAAAAGTTAAAAGAAAAAGATTGGCAAATAGAAGGCTTTAATCAGGGTTTGTAATAAGAGGATGAATTCGGGAAAATATATCCATGAAATTTCATTGTTCAAACATAAACCCAGATACCTTGGCATGCCAGGGAGATCAGCAGCAAATCCTATTAGCAAGATAGGGGAAGGAGAGGGGCTGTGCTGTGTGACTGCCTTTAACAGCTGCAGTAAAATGGATGTGTGAGAAAAACAGCTCCAATGTGATGAAATGTGCAGGCAGGGCTGTATTGGGAAGTGTTGTGAATACCCTTAAAAACAGCTAATTTAGATGGACATGGCCAAAAAGGTCAATGTGGGATCTCAAAAACAAAAGGGAAAAAATAGAGAATACTGCTCTCTAATGCATATAAATATATCCAGAAATATTAAATGGGACTGTCTAAGAAGAGAACAAAACTTGGTGATGCAACCCTTTGCAAAGGAACTCAGATGATTTAGAGAGCAGTGAGTTCAACATGAACTTGTAACATGACAATGTTTTTAAGTACAAAAATCAAAAGCCTGCATTCTTTTCTTCCATATTGGGATCTTAGCACTTAAAGATACTGTTATTTGTCTAACTATCTATGTTTTTTCTGCTGAAAGGAGAAAACAATCCTTTTCTCTGCAAGCATGTACTTTCTACTTTTCTATTTACTGGAAATGTACAGAAAATGGCAGAGATTGAGAGCAGAGTCCTGGCAGTGATCCGGATGGGGGAGAGGGGCTTGTGAGGATGCTCACACACTCCCAAGGGTGCCCTTACACAACCCTGGCTTTCTTTGATGGCAAAGCTGCCTGAGACATTCACACCACCCTTGCAGCCTCCAACTGCTCATTTCCCTTCCTTGTGCAGCAGATCCCTGCTCCAGCAGGTCTGCCCGTGACTTTGACCACTCCACAGTGGGAGCCAGATCGCTGAAAATGTGAGTTTAGAGGGGAAAAAAAAAATACAGCCTCTTTTCTTTTAATAGCCCAAACGCCTTTTTACAAGCTTGATTTTCTCCTGCAAGAGTCCAGGGTTGGCCCCACAAATTATTGCTGTAGTACATCCAAAGGAGGAAATTTATGGGACCATATTTTGTGCTGGTCAAGAGCTGAAGGAAATTAGAGTCTTCTGAGAAAGATTTTGCTGCTCAGGGAATTCCAGATGGCTTTTTTAGGTGTAGCAACCTCTGAGCTGATGGACTTGTACATGACAGCAAAACCTGGAAGAGACAAATTGGTTGGCCCAAAATCAAAAAGCAAGGGATGTGCTTGTCTACAGATACGTGTAGTATTTAAAACCAAAGTTGCCTCAGCATGATATAGATATATTTTTCATTAAAATTAGGACAAAAATGGGGAGTTGAATATTATGCAGTACACTCTGAAGGGTTTCTTTTGCTTTTTCTTAGATGAAAAAAAAATGAAATATTTAAAAGAAAAATCTCAAGAACAATCCTCTATTGAAAAGGAACTGACTACTTGAGGATCTTCTTTCTTAAGCCGGCCAGTGAAGTAGTACTTGCAAATGAATTTTTTTATTGCATAAAAATATTTCTTTTAGAGTACAGATATTTTGTTTTAGATGTAACAGCTGCTTTAAAAGCACATCAGTGTTTTGAATGCTATTCTACTGAAAGCAAAGGGAAGATGAACTGTAAAATTATACTCTTTTCTGCAGTTATAAAAGATGAAGTTAAGGTTCTTTGGAAAAGCATGAATATGTTCTCCCACTCTTCAGAGTTTTCTTTTTTTCATTTGTTTATTTTTCAAAATTTGAGCCAGGCAAAATATTTCTTGAAACTGAAAGATGAAAAGCCCAAACAATCTATAGAGGAGTTGATCTGAAAAAAAAAAAAAAACAACCAAAAACAAGAGAATGAGAGAGAGGGATGGAAAACCTTAAAATAACATTTGGATGTTTAAAAAATACAATATCTTCTACTTGGAAGGTGGTTTAAAAACTGCTGGGAAGGCTTAATAGAGAATTAAGGAGTGATCAATATCCATCACATTAAATAAGATTCCAAGTGTACAGAAAAAGCTTGTTTAGAGTTTACTTTAAAGCTGTCTCCTATTAAATTAATCTCAGAGCATTAGTTGTTCAAAAAATGTGGGATTTATAGGTTTTAGGGGCCACCAGGAGCAGTCTGGCTGCTACCAGTGCTGCACAGCATGGGCAACACTGAAGCTGGAATGTGATGGGAGCCCCCATAGGCCAGAAGAGGATGAGGAGGGAGTGTTTGTAACAGAGGGACTGAGTGAATTCTGCAGTCAGCACTGACAACACTCAGACATCCCACTGGCACGGACTGCTCTGCTCTGCTCTGCAAGCAGCCTGTGTTTCATGGGGCTGTTTACAGCTCCTCTTCCCCCACAGAAAGCCCCACGTGTGAGACATGGACAGCTTCATACGCACAGCTGAGTTAACACCATCACCTTTCTCCCAGGTGGAAATAGAGAGGAGGGTGGGGAAGGAGGGAACTCAGTGTGCCAGGTTGTGTTCACAGGCATTAGCAAACAGTTTCTCTTCTCCTCCTTATCTACACAAGGCCTTGGAAAAGTCTGGGAGAACCAGGGCACTGGGAATGGATATCCGGGCCATGTATTAGTGGTTGTACTGCACACACAGACAGGTTGCTTCCTCTTAATATGTAACAGAGAATCATTTAACTGCTCACATGGGGTTAGCTTCATTCTAAAATCCTGAGTTATGGGCCTTCTAAGCCTAAAGATTAAGATGCAGCTGTTCTGACCTCTCTGCCTTTCACCACACCAATGTGCAAAATTGCCCTTTTGGCAAAAATGCCATGAAGATGGTGAAAGGTCTGGAGGAGAAACCGTAACAGGTTGAGGTCATTTGGCCTGCTCAGCCTGGAAAAGAGGAGACTTAGGGGAGAGCACATTGCAGTTAAAGCTTCCTCATGAGGGGAAGAAGAGGGCAGACACTGATCTCTTCTCTCTGGTGAACTGTGACAGGAGCCAAGGAAAAGACTTGGAGCTCTCTCAGGGAAATGTAGGTTGGATATCAGGAAAAGGTTCTTCACTCAGAGGGTGCTTGGGCACTGGAACAGGCTCCCCAGGGAAGTGGCCACACCACCCAGCCTGACAGAGCTCAAGAAGCACTTGGACAATGCTCTCAGGCACATGGCAAGATCCTTGGGGTGATCCTGTGCAGGGCTGGGAACTGGACCTGGTTTGACCCTTGTGGGTCCCTTCAAATACAGATTATTGTATTAAGTGGGTGTTTCTACAGGTCTCACATCCTCTGACTGCCCTTTCCCATCTCCAGACTCTCTCAGGTTGCTGAGCTGTTATGGGCACAGCTTGGCTTGGGTGGCAGCTTAAGTTGAAAACTCTGCTGGTTTGGTCCCAGCCTGGAAAATGGACTAAGCAGCAAGATTTGGGTGAGACCTGATTGCTACAATTCTTATGAATAACTAATTCTGTGTTAAAGGCAAAGAGTGTTACATTACTGTGAAGACAAATGTGTGTGCAAGGACTGTTCACTGGTGGGTAAAACATTTCCAGCTTCTCCATTAAGAGTAACAGGAAGCATTGAGGACATTACACTGTGCGACTTTACCAGATCTGCAAGTCAGAGTTGCCTTGAAAAGTAAAAAAAAAAAAAAGAAAACCCACCTATATTGATGTTTGCTCTCTATAATGCTGCAAGTCATCTTGTTTATGCAGCCATACTGAGTTTATGCATGTTTAGCTTCTGTTATGACTGCAGAAGAAATTTTACTGTTGTTTGAAGGCAGATAAAAGATGGAGGAACAGGAACATTTTTCCACTGTCATCAGCATCCTGCAATAATCTGGTCTGGTTTAGTTTCCCTTGGAAAATAAATATAATTAAGGCATGGAAAGGACTGTAAAACATAATGAATGCAATTCTGTCTTTAAATATACCACACTTAAGACCGGAATATTCTTCACTTACTTTAAGACATCTAAAAATTTGGGGTCTAGTTTATAAGTCACCCAGCTTCCCTCTGTCATGTGTGGAAAAAGAGGTGTTTCCACAATGTGTTCCACAATTATCCTTCAGCTGTCTCTAAACAGGACAAATTGTAGAAGAGATAATCTCTCTACTGCCTATCAAGGAAATGCTGCTGACTAGTTAAGTTGACTGAGATTTGGAAGATATGAGCTGCTGTGATCTGCTTAAAAAATAAAAGCATTTTTCTTTGGAGGATTTTCATCAGCACTTCAAGCATTTTCTTTACTCAAATACAAAAAAAATTCTTGTCATAAATTATTCGTTTCCTACTGAAAATAGAATGTTTTTGAGAAAAACAGCCACTTTCTGCAGACACTTTTATTCTGCCTCAAATCAAAGCAGCCATGGATGCAACACACAATGTGCACACAGAAATATTTGAAAGGATTAGAATCTAATCCTTTCATTAATTTGAGATACTTCTATAACTTGAAATTTAAAACTGACAAAACATCAAGTTTTTGCATGAATGGGGAGCTTGTTTAACTTCAGTTTCAGCCAATTTAGTTGAGTGTGTATCCTTTGCTGAGTGAAAAGCTATCTGGTAAATTTACCTGTTTCTGACTGAATGACATATTTGTCTGCTGTCCAGGACCACGTGGAATTACCCTGACAAAGAAATATGGAAGAATTAGGAGATCTGGTGGAAACTTCTTGTGCTGCCCACAGATGGAAACAGACTGTTGGTCAAAACAGACCATTGATCTGATTTAAAATTGGACTGACAGAGGAATCTAAACCCGTCCCAGCAGAAGACACAATAGAAGAGGAATATTTGCCCTTTTGGGCAACTGAGGAAGCACAGTTGGAGCCTGGGAAAAGAGGAGAACCAAGAGAGGTAACCCCAAAACTGGTCATGGAGTACATGAAATTGCTATTTTCTGAGCCTCTGTGGAAAGGCTCCCTAAGGAAATGGGAACATAAAAGCCCAGTGATAGAAAACTAGAACCAGTGAATAATAAGCTGTGTCCACCTTTCCAGGACATGGGATGTCTGGGATCATCTCCACTTGGTTTGCTGAGCCCAAGTGCCTCGCTGAAGGGCCTCTTTCCACATCAAGTGGTTCTAGAGCTTCCAGAGAAAAGCAGCTCATATCCATGCATGGCCTCTCTTCTCCCTTTTCCTTCTGTGTGCTTTGAAGGAAAACAGAGCTGGACAGCAATAAGAGGGGCACTTTGTGCCATGGACAGGCTGGCGCTGAAACCCCACCATGTGCCACCTGCTTGTCTGTCCCCCTGCCTGGATCAACTGAGACACAAATCTACCATCTCCTGTGGAAAGTGTTGGTTCTGACTTGGTATCCCCAAATTTCAGACAAACTTTCAGACAAAATTCCTTCACAGCAGAAAAACACTTTTTGGGAACTGGACTGATTTAAACATAAGTTTTTTAATTTTTTTTTCTCTAGTCCAGGGCAGGACTTGTTATCATATTAGAAATTAATCAGAAAATAGAAATTACTCTTATGCTTACAATGTCATTCTAGGAAATTCCTATCATGCAAGACAAATTTCTTTTCCTTTGCTAAATCCAGCAGACCAAATATCTTTCTTCTAACAGATTCTGAAGGCATCCCCCCTTCCTTCAGAGAACTTTAAAGGTTGTAAGTTTGTATTAGAAAACATTTTCTTTCTCTCTGTTGATGCAATATCCCATGGACAGGCAGGTGCAGCTGTGTGTAACCTTCAGACCATGCAAGCTGTTGGGTAAATTCTCATTCCCCCATGGACAGCTCTCTTGCTCATTTATGGCTGGCGTGGGCCAAACCAGCTGATTCACACAAAAAATTTGTCCTTAACTTTCACTCAAATTTCCTCACAGGAAATATCTTTTCTTTCTTACTCATGAGCTAATTCCCATTAAAATGCTACCGTGTTCTTTATTAAAATAAAAAAAAATAAAAAAAAAAAAACTGGGGAAAGATGGCATGACATCTTTGACTGAGCCATGAATCACAATGCTTAGATGAATGGTTATCCAAAGCCATTAAAAGTGCTTCCACACCTGACACAAAACACTGTTTAGGAGTCAGGCTGGGCTGGAATCTGCTCTCTATTTCACCAATCTCATAATGAGTTTTAGCAAGAGCTGCTCTTGATTTGTATTGGGTCAGGGTCAGACTGGGAACTTGTCTCTCTTTCCACAGTGTTCACCTCATCTCATAAACAGCTTCAACACCCAAAACTACAGCGGTGAAAGATCTAAGAACAGTTACTGCAGTATTATTCTAAAATGCAAGCCTACCCCTGTTACACTGACAGTTGTTTTTAAAAGTACACTCTTGAAATTGTCAAAACCAATCATTTTTCCCCTGTAAAAAGCAGTTTGAGAAAAACACGACTGGTGCTTAAAATAGTTGTTTGGGATTTTTTAAAAATTCAGAAATCAGTCATAAAACCTCAGGATCCAGTGAGATATAACAGCATCTGTCATAGACCTACAGGCAAATTAACTTAAAATTGACAAAGATAATGTTGGAGTAAAATCTCCTTGGGGCTTTATTATTCACAGCAAAAAAATGATTTGAGACAACAATTGGATACTTGAAACGCAATACTTTATCAGGTGCTTGATTTCTAAGTGGAAGTTTGGTAAGCCTTTTTCTTTGAAGCAGAAAACATTTAAAGAAGACTTTCAGTATGTATATGCAACAGTGGTGGAAATCACAAAATTAGAGTGAACAGCTGGCATGAGAAGGTAATTTACTTGACCAGATTCTTTATTCATCCTGTTGAATAACACTGTGTGACTGAGGATTTGGGCTCTTCCTAAATCCTCAGTCATTATTTTAGCCATAAACGAAACAACTTTCCAACAAGTACTGACAGATATAATGCTGTGTTTTATTGCTTCTGAAACAATCTAGATGTAGAAAGTCTTGATAGGAAGTGACCCAATGACAGACTAACAGCACAATGGATTTCCTTTGGCTTTGTGCTGGGTCTAGGGGACAATTTTCCTTATACTTTACACTGTTGTGAGTTCATGAGCTAAAATGCTACTGCTACTCACAGAAGTGATAGTCTTAAGTGATGGGGGAAGCAAGGGCATTATCAAGGGTCAAAATGTGACTTTAGAGATGCTGGGAATAAAACAACCACCGTGTAATGTGAGGAATCCTACTTTTATCCTGTGTCACAGTAGTACAGGCAACTGTGCATCCTTAAGGCATGTGATATATACACATCTATTTTGAACACTCTGCTCCACAAAGAAAATATAAATCATGGAAACAGGTCTTTCCTTAGTGGATTTAGAATGCTGTATACAGAGAGGTAAGTTCAGCCCCGGAAGCTGACAGTACATATTTGAAATATTTCTTTTTTTGAAATCTGTGCCACTGACTGGCACAAAAGTAAGAGAAATACTGGAAATAGGTCAGTGAAAGCAAAACTGGATTCTCAGTAGTGAACTGTGAACTATACAGAGCATCTGGGTCTGAAGACCAACCCTGGAATGTGAAATCAGTGGGGCTGATGAAATAAAGGCTTAGGGTAGTCCAGAAGATTTCAGGAATCCAGCAGGCAGAGACCATTAGCTTTGCTTTTTCTTCTTAAGCAGACAGTTTTATTGCTCTTTTTTAGCTAAATTAACAAGTTACAGTGCTACCTCTTTCTAAATATGCTGAGTGCCCATAGGGAAGGATTATAACCAGATTTGGTTAATTGAGGTTTAGTTTATCTACACTTCTGGATACAAATAGTCTTCTGATGAAGATACCCTGAAGCACAGTATAAAGTGTTGATTTCCTATTCATCATTTGAATAAAAATGAGAGTCAGAATTGAGTATAATTTTATACTCTTGCCCTGAAGTTTGGGCAAGGGTACCATACTGTGAGTTGTTCTTTGCACAAGAGTCCTGCCTCTGCATTCAGGCTGATAGATAAAGCTGTACTCATGAAAAAAAAAAAAAAAGTACTCCAAAACTTGGATTATGATGAAAATTCTGGGATAACTTTCTCTTCTTTTCAAGGTAATTTTCAAAAACTAGGGTGAACTGGGCTTCTCTGAAAAGGTGATGATGCCCTAATCAGAAATCAGAAGATGCTTGATATGTAAAAATGTCCATATCTTCACAATTTTCTGTGTGGTGAAGAGAATTGAAAATAATAACTGGAGTTGAGAGAGGGCTGGAAAGCCTAGTACTCTGCTTTGGAAGTTAATAGGAGTTTATGGTCTTATGTGGTACAGTTTAGTCAGATCCTGTTTTCTGAGCTCAGCTGTTGGCTTTTCAGCTTCTGCACTACTCATTGATTTCTTCTGGGCTTCTTGTACAATTGGGATGGTGAATTAATCAAGTTTCTTGGTTAGCCATACATGAGTTTCTCAATCACCCTCATGACAGAAAGCAGCTCCTCAGCTTCAGGTGCCCAAGGGCATAGGAAACTTCAGGGAGATGTGCTAATTTGCAAGTGTAGTTTTCATTATCATCCACACCCATCATCACTATTGTTTTACTGTCTTCTGACAAAGTTTTCTTCAGTACATTGAGCAATGACTCTGCAGTCCCTGTGTCCTCCATGTGGTTTCTCAGAATGTGAATTGTGGATGGAGGCTGCTGTATCAGCCAAGGGAATGATCTCCTCCACACCTAAGGGGAGATTCAGTCCTCTCAAGAAGTGTCCAGAGTCAGGACAATCCTGTGACTCCCTTTGGGAAAGGGATTTGAGGTGTGCACAACCATGGGGGTCTCCATTCTCTCTTCACCTGAGAATTGTGGGGGCTACAAATCTGTCTGGAAGTCACTCAGCCCCTATGGCTTATCTGGTAAAGTTGAACTACATTTGAACAACATTTCTTCTCTGTCTTTTTTTTTTCCCCTCTTCTTGATAGTTTTCTTTTGGTTCTGCAGTCCTTGGCTTTTCATGCTTTTATGCTGAACTCTGAGATTAGGAGAATTAGAAATCTTTGGACACTGGGCTTTGAAAAAATAACACAACATAACATTAATCACAGCAATAAATGAAATGGTGGCTTCCCCACTCAGTGAGGAGAGTGGTGGCTGTGTGTGCTACATCAGCAGTGAGGCCAATGCCTTAGGAAATATTAGAGATAATTCTCCATTCTCCCAAGAAAACACATCTTGTCAGAAAGCAGTATTATTCCAAAGACAGTTTTTCCATGACTCTCATTTGGGCTTTTTATAAAATCTATGTAAAAAAGCTTTGAGTTTTCAGAAGTTTTGAGTCCACAGTTACAGATTTCTTGTGAATGTATTTAAAAACTCTCTCAAGTCACAGCATCTGAGGGATGAAGCTGAATGCAAGGGCAAGGAGACATGAGAACACTCAGTGAGCAACCAAAACAGACATTCCAGCCAAACCAAATATGTCCTGTACTCTTCCCAGCACCAGGCACATTCGTCCTGGCACTCAGATGAGAGCTGCAGAACTAAGTATTAATAGAAATATAATATGAGAAAAAATATAAGAATAAATACAATAGAAGGAAAAAAACCCAGTCTCTAACAGTGAGTCAAATGTGTGTGTGTTTAAGTATATAGGGGTAAGTCTGGCCTGGTACCAAGCAAGATGGCTGCATCCTTTAAAAATCTTCAATGTTATCTATAACATTCTTTTTCTGACCTGCTGAGGTCTGTCCAGCAGGTCGGGTTAGGCACACTGACCGCCCTCAGGGTGGTGTTATCTTTTTATACTAAAAAATTACATGTACTTTATTTACAATAATTTTCCAATACCTATAACCTATGTTAGACAGTTTGTCTCTACTCTAAACCAATCCAAAAGTGCCACCATCACAGCAGAAGATGGAGGACAAGAAGAAGAAGAAAGACAGGACATGCCCAGATTCCTCCATCTTGCCTCTTGAACCCCCATTCTAAAAACCCCAAAATTCTACTTTTTCACCCTGTGATAAATTCACTGTCATTCTATTCAAACCATTGTGTGGCTTCACACAAAGCTGGTAATTGCTTCCATGGGTTAAAATTGAAGGCACAGGTGTCTTTGACTCTGTGCCAAGGTCTCTGAGCCCCCTGCCATGGCCTCGAGTCCTCCAGGGCAGCCAGAGCAATGTCCTGGGTTCTGACTCCTACCTTCATCTAAATCCAGCTATGGGATTGAACCTTCACCTCCTGGAAATCAGAATTGATGGACGTGCCCTCAAATATTAGTTCATCATATAAAAACAGCAGATCTTGAAAAATTGTTTGGATTCACAACTCCAAGCAACTCTAAAATATTTTTTTCTACTGATCAGACTTGGTTGTCCTCCCTCAAAACAGTGTTGAGATCTCTTATTTGGGTGTGTTGCATTTTTTCCTCCCTAAAACTAAGCTGAGTAAGACATCTCTGTGTTATATCTTCTGTTTTCTGGATGCATCAAGTTAATATGAGATCACAGCATCCTGTTTTCCCCTCTTTCTTTGTGATGTGGGATCACCCCATGAGAGAAAGAGCTACAATAAATAGCAGAAATCAACCTACCTCTGCTGATTGTTTGCTCTGGTGACTGGCAAATGCTCACCCAGCTCTTCCAGTGTAAGTCAGGTCTGTAATCAGACACTGAGAATCAGATCTGGTAACCACCCACACCAGCCTTCAGGGCTGTTGTTATTCTCCTGTGGTTGCACCTCTAGAAGAGGTAAGGCTGGAAAGAAAGGCGGAACTGACCAGTGGATCTGTGTTTTAAAATGTGCTAGAAGAGATATGGAGGTTCTTGGTGAAGCCCAAATCCAGCTCTTTGTTATGGCAAAGCAATCACACACTTTGTTCATGGGAAGCACTGGGCTGACAGCCCTGGACAAGATTCCCTTTATTCGCAGGCAGGAAACATTATTAGAAATAGGACTCTTTAGAATAGCTCAGGAAAAAAGAGAGAACAAAGTCTCCAGATCCATTCAGGCAACTTGTTCTTGCCCACAGTGGTCCCACCCTGGAGCAACCTTGTTCTCTTACCTGGTTTAGCTCCCCAGTTAACCCCTGTATCCCATAAACCCCATGATAATTACACTCTCTTACTGCTCATTTCATTGAGAACATAAAAATACAGCCCCCTGGAGCCTTTTGCTGCTTCACATCTGCAATGAAACAATTTCAATAAAAAAAGTTTCTTCTGAATGATTCTTCTCCCAGGGAATGAACTCAATTACATCAAAAAAAACCCAAACTACTTATCCTTTTATTATTTGGTCTTCTTTGTCAGGTCATTGCAGTCTTACTGGAACTTTTATGCAGTGTAAAAAATAAAGTGAAAATACAATGTTGTGCAGTGTAAAAAAAAAGTAAAAATATGATGTTTGCAAGCTGAATAACTTTCTTGCTTATAATGTTTGGTTGTTTGTTTCATTAACTGTTGAGATATTCTAGAAATTTTCAGCTAACTATCTCACAGGAACAGTCCAAATGCCTAGAAGGGTAATAATGTAATATTCATTACAGAAGTCTTATTTATTATATTTATTATATGACCCTAGAAGACTCATAAAATAATATTTATTACAGAAGAATGCATTGAGGAAAGACTCTAAAAAGCAGTTTTTATAGAATCCAACTGTGCTCTAACTTTCTTCACTATTTTTCCTTGTATCTTTTGAAAAATGCATGCAAACATTTTAATGTTTTGTGGCTTATACACAGTCTGTAACAGAAACTGTTAATGTGAAGGATGCAAATAGACTGCAAATGTCATCTCATAAATTCTGACATATTTGGTCAGGATGCAAACAAACCAATTTTTGTTGCTTGGTTTTATCAAGAGAATAAGACAAATTTCATTGGACAAACAGGAGAATCACAGATATGATACCACAGATATGATAGTTTTTGTTTTGAAAATCTGCTACCAAACAAAAATTAAAATATTTGTGGAATATTTTTCAGTCAGAATGCTAGAGAGGGGCTTCTAGGTAATGGCTATTATCACTAGCCATAAAAACAAGCCACAAAACTGCTCCTGTGCCCCTCCTCTCACTACCTGCAGTGCAGTCTACTCTTCATCAGGACAAATGAGTTTGAGTGCTGGTAGCAGCTAAATGGAAGCTGAGATCCCAATGCAAGGTCATTTCTTGAAGCAGTATAAACACCTAAGAGACTTGTTAAAAGAATTCTTTTTGGAGAGTTTAAATCTTTATATCCAGAGAGTTATGAGGAAGGGTTCTTTCAGGCAGGTTAATTCCATCCTGTTATGTGTCTTCATAGGAGTGGGAATTTTAGTCATCTTTAAGAACTTGGGCCTCTTTTTCTGAGCTGTGTCCTTCAAAGTGCTTTATTTTCTGCTATTATACTGAATATTCAATAATTTGCATTAAAGTAGCACAGTCATAAAATGCCATAAGGAGTTACTCATGTAACTGCTTTGGGAGTAAACATGGATATTAACTTGGAAACTTTTCTTGGTTACAGACACAACTTCAGAAAAAAATCCTCTGACAAAAATTCATATCATCTTCCAGGGCTACTTACATAAAATTGTGCAGAATCAAGCTTAAAAGTAGTTACAGGGGGAAAAAAAAGTATTTGACCTATTTGAAAGAGTTTCACCTTATATAAGCTCCTGAGAATACTGAAAAAATATCTCAGAGAAGCAGATTAGATAAAAAAACAACATGCTGATAAATCCCTGCCACAAAGGCAAAAACTAGACTCCAGCTCTAACTGTGAATGTGTTATTAATTTACATAAAGCAGTTAATAAAATGATCTGGGAAAGAGTTCTACAAACAGGCCACAACTGTGGCAAAACCCTACAAGTTCAGTTTTTCTCTTCCAAAAATAGTGCAGAAAAAGATATATAAAAGTCCCTAAGTGGAAAAAACTCTTTCTTTCCTCTGGAATTTTATCTCATCATCACATCCTCTGATTTCTGCTCAGCCCAACTCCAGGTATATGATTTGTGAGAAAATAACAACACATCAAAATGTGGGGGAAAGAAACTTCACATTTAAGACATGGCACTTTTACAGCATTGCTGGAAAGGCAGTGTAAGGCTGGATGGGAATTTTATTTATGTTTTTCCTGTAACCAGGTAAAATACAAGTTGATGGAAGATAATGGAATCTCTGGTTGAAAACCACATCCTGTTTATTTAGATTTTGTTTTCCTGTACAGAGAAATCATGTAATTCTGGAAACCAGAGTTAAGTAACATTCAACACAACTTTTAAATCTGTGGTAGTCTTAGGATGCCTTCTTTTGGATACACCTGAATTTAATATTACAATAATTACTTAATTATCATATTAATTAGTAACTTCTGCCATTTATTAATATTCAAAATATCCATGGTAAGCATAGGAATACAATTTTTACAAAACATATTGGCATAAAATATGGAATAATTTTTAATAGGGCAGTTCCTTTTGGAAGTTCTCCCCACAAGGACAGGCAAAAAAATTAGAAGCTAAAGTTCATCATGTCTATTGTTCATCCACTGTTTTTTTCTATTTTCTCAACTCATGTCTTTGAAGACAACAGAGTTAAGACTAATGATTTGGGATATTTTTGGCTGTCTTTAATTACAATTTCTTTATATACCTGGAAGAGAAGCCTATGGGAGAGAAATAGATTCAATGAACATGCAAAGGCTTTCCATTATCATTCAGAAGACAGAATTATATGTGACTTTCCCTGTGCATTAGGGATCTCCAGCCCTGTGGGCATTTTCCTGAGTAAATGCTGCGGGATTAGGTTGTCTATCCAGTATGGAGTTTTGCTGGAAAAAATAATATTTCCTGGTTTAAGCAGTGTATAAAAAATGAACAGGTTTTGTTTATTGCATTGCTTCCATTTAAACACAGAAGTAAAGCTAATTTTTATTTCCCAAGTATTTATTGTTACCTCTTTGACATAATGGGCAAAGGGGCAAGTGAAGTTAAATCATCCCAGCTAAGTGAAGGTGACACGAACCAGTTTTACTGTGAATGGCTTGTCAGACATTGTTAAGCTTTGCCTGAGTCCATCAGGGCTCCAAGCCTGTTAATAAACATTTCCACCAAAAGAAGGGAGCAAAAATTACTGCAAAATTATTTTCCTATTTCATAGAATATAAAGGCAAAGATTTGTTCCTTGTCTCCATTAAGTTTGCATGTTGGAAAAAACCAAACACTGTCTTTAGCAAGAAATGTGGCCCTTCAAATTTTTTTTCATATTTTTTTTCAAGGAAGTTGAGCAGTAAATAAAACAAAATAGTTGGAAGACTAAATTAATGTTGCCTTCAGGATGCCAAAATCCGAGATCCCCTACTAAAACCATTCATGACAACTTATTTTGCTTTTTATGCTCCCTGAGCACATCACTTCCTGAAATATCTGTCATTCCCAGGATGGAGTTACCTGGAACATCCCTCATAATGTGTTTGAACAGTTAAACTAGCCTATAGCACTATAACTTTAATGCATTATAAATGGATCACTATGGTTACAGGATATCTTGATAATCCCAAGTATTTGCCTTTGTACTGCAATTCAATATCTGTGATGTTTGCCTACCAAGCAGAAAAAAACAAGTCTCATAAAATTTGATTTTTTTATTAGAGCAGTCAAATTAAAAAGTTAAGGGGATAATGAAATAGAAGACAAATTGAAACAGTAAAATTTGCCATCTGCCCAGCTCTGACAGGTGATGCATTCACAAAACTCTTGGCCAGCTGAGAAGCATCTGACCGGTCAAACCCTGCAGCCTGTACCCAGGCCTGCCTTTTGGAGCAGGATTCAGCCACAGCTGCATTGCAAACACATCTGTCTCCCACAGAGGGGCCAAGGAAAATGGGAATGTGTCCTGCAGACTTCCAGCTGTCATTCCTGCTGTGTGCTGACTCGAGTGCCAGCAGCCATCCGTCACACAAGCGCCTGTGTGGCGTCGATTTCTAGAAGGAAATGTGGTTAAAAGGCAATTGTCTCTTCACCCTGACTTCACATTTTCTTATCCCCTGATTTGAGGGAGAAGTCTGAACATAACTGGGCAAGGACTGCAGGCCTTGATATCTTGGCCCAAGATATCATGAAAATCAGGCCGGAAATCCTTGTCTCTAATTACAGCAGGCAAGGCAAGGGGGGTGGTTGTCCCCTTGTCTTACCTCCTACAGCTATTGCCAGCCTGGATTGATGTCATACACAGACCTCTGGCCATAAAGCAAAGTGACACTCATCCACCTGGACAGCCTCTGTCCCATGCAAATCTGCATTGCATCTTTTACTGCTCAGGAAATTCCTCCCTCAGGAGCTAAAGCAACCACCAAAATTCATGGACTCTCTCCAAGGAACTGCAGCAGATTTAGGGAAGAGATTTAAAGGATCATTCAATCAACTGTGTTTCCAGGGCCAGAAAACAAATGGTGCTTGCAGCATGAAGTACCTATAGAACTTACTAAAATTTGTGCTGAAATTTTATTGATTCACACTTCTTTAGGAAGGGAAATGTTGGCTGTAGGAAAGAAACTGCACAGGTTCCAGTTTAGCTCTTTTGCAAATTCCAAAACCACATGCAGGTCATGGGGTTCAGATTAATGATTAGATTTTCTTCACATCCAAGATCAATTGAAGGTCATAAAGAGCAGCTTCAAATTCACAAATTCTCCTGCTGGTCTTCAGATGAACCTTGAATCATAGCAGCCAGTTTTACCTTGCTGGCAAGGTTTTTGTTCAGTTAGAAATATTTGGTATGACAGGACTGTTGTTGCCCCTGTGTGTAACAGATTTAATCTGACAGAGAAGTCAATACTAAGTGTGTAATGACTTCCATCACAACCAGGTTTTGTGCTCCTGCTTTTCTTATCCTCAATTCCTTCCAGACCATCTTCCACTGATGGGTTGGAAGGAATTGAGGATAAAACCCGTCACCTAAAACCACTCAGATTTTATAACTCCACGCATACTTGGACTTGACAGCTCCTTGTGCAGATTAACACCACCCAGCACAGTTCCTCAACAGAAGATGTGAAAGTAATAATTGTTCTGGTTTTATGCTTCTGCCATGACATGAAGAAAGCCTCCTGCATTTTACATTGTCCTCCATTTCCTCTGTAGGTTCTGCTGCAGTAAGTCAAGCTGAACTTCAACATGAGTCCTACTCACTTGTCTCAGTTTGATTGTATTTTCTTGGACTTTCAAATTTTTCAACATCACAGTAATCATCTGTGAAATCATGAAGTAAGGACAAGTTACCCATGATCCAAAAAGAGGATCTCATGAAATGCAGCCCCTTCTTTTGAAATGTATTGTTGGCCTGGGTGAGGACCATGGCCACAAAACTGAGCTCCCCTGCTTGTGTTGTTCTCCTCCTGCACCTGTAGTTCCATGGCAGATACATAAATAAATCTTTGACTGCAGAGAAAAAAAATCTTCCCTTCCACAGCCAGGGATTTTTGCTCTGCAAACAGAGAAAAAAAGATCTGTTTTGCTTAGAGTGAACGTCTTTCCCATATAAAATGCCCTTTTTTGGGATCCCTGGGAGAAATGAGGGCTGATAAAATCAGTAAAACACAATGGACAATATGCGATCCCCAGAGATGAAGCACACAAAAAGATAGTAAAGAGGGAGTGCAATGATTGCAATTTTTAAAATAGTTAATTGAAGCCTATTGAATAAATCATCTATTTGTCTGTGCCAAGTTTTAATGTGGCACTCCCATGGTGGTATCTTTATTTTCCTGTGGCCGGGGGAGATGCTTTTCAGACTTTTTAGTATTTTATAGAAACTCTACACATCTTCATTCTGGTTACTGGAACCTGCTCCACACCCTCCCTGCTTCATCTCTTCCAAATCAACCAAACCTTCATGGGGGAGACACCTCCCTTTTGCTTTGCTCTGTGGACCATCACTTTGCCATGTTACCTGTTTCACTATCTGCTTTTTGGGTGTCATCCTCAGAGTGTCATCAGAAGTCCAGAAAAAATATTGATGTGTAAATGGGGATTATACCAGTCTACTGCTCTGTTTCTTCAAGCCCCTGTTTTTTGTACTTGTACTTTCATTTCTTAAGCTTTGTGTTTAACTGCTTTGTGTTTAACTTTCACTTTCTTTTTTTTTTTTTTTAAATCTGGATGGTTTTGTCCCTCTATTATACTTTCCAAGCTTGCCACTACATGACAAAAAGAACAGAAGTGTGACGCCCTTCATAAAAGTCAATAAGGGATATGCAGAGCCTGTCCATTAAAGACATCCCCAGGAGAAATTAAGCTGTCAGGAGCAGTTTGCAGTTGGCTCAGTTTGTGGAGAGGGATGGGTCCCCAGGTGATGTGTGGGTGATGGTGGCTGGGCTCTGCAGAGGGCTCCTGTTCCTGCCTTGGCCAGGCTCAGCCCCCCCTGCTCTCACGTCTGCCCTTTACATGTCCCACGGAACGGGCAGGGAGGCTCTGCAAGTCCATGTCAGGAGAGAGGGAGAGAGAGAGAGTCTAAAAGTTAAGTTTACTGCAGCATAAATATCTCCAACAAATACCAACAGCACATGAAGCACTGTTACCTGGGGTTTCTGCAGTGCTGTGAGTACTGTAAATCCCTCTTTTGGAAGGCTTTAAAGAGGTGGGTCTGTCTGGTTTAGATAAGGCATTCAGGGAACTTCAGTTGGCTTCAGGATGCTGGGAGGTCTGCTTTTCAACAGTCCTTGGGCTTCCCAGCAGCTCAGCAGAATCCCATGAAAGGTTTGTGAGACTCAACACCAAACTTATTTTATATAAATCAGTAAGATGAGAGGAGTAATCAGCACAGGCACTAGAGGAACTTTAAGAGAAACAATTATTTGTTTTAGTTATGTTTTCCCAACAATCCAGTGGCCAGAAGCTGATTTATAGTCCTCTGTAATCTTCTCTGGAGAAAGCACTTATTTTCTTTAAAGTCATTCCAAGTTCCCAATTTACCTTTGAAACACTCTAAAGGGAATGATGCCTTCAGCTGCTAAATGGCTGTCATGTACAAGGGACAAATTTTCTCTAGAGCATCCTGCTATGAGTAGGACATGTAAGCATGGGAACATCCTCAGCCTCACACAGCATTGAGCTATTCTTATTGAATAAAAATTTAGGGTTTTGGGTGGCCATAGAGGACACCAGGAAAGTTTAATCAGGATCCCAACATCATCCTGGTCTGGCAAAGTGCTGAGACACAGGGTGGATTCTCCTGACTTGAAATGTGTATGCACTGCTCTGTGCCCCAGGTTTTGGTGCCTGTATCTGTGAATCGCTCTTCACCTCTTCCAAAACATCTCTTTTGCTGCAGTTCAGCCTTGTGTTTATCCATAACATGATCTGGTCAAATAATGGAAACAACCACATATCAAAAACTTTATAAGCAGCTCTTCCTTGTGAGTGATGGCTAATTTCTCTCTGAGTCCCTGTTAACACTCCTGCATAAAAAAAAGATGTACAGATGAAAGAGTCAGGGATTTTCTCACTGTATTCTGAGAGAAAATTGCCATTGGAGGGCCAAAAAGAATTTGAAACAGGAAGAAGCTATTGCTAATATTAGAGAACTCAAATGTCTGGTTATCTGCCTGGCCTGCCATATGCTACAAGGACTAATAAGCAATTGTGTTGCAAAGCCAAGAACAACTCCTTTGTCTCTTACTACACTTAAAAGAAGTCATTGTCTGAGAGTCATGCTGTTATTCTTGGCAGATGGCTGCAGCTCAGCTCACACTGAACTTCAAGAAAGGGAAACAGAGGGACATGGGGCACGTAACAGGAAATCGGCTTTTCCCTCCTCACATTGCCCCACAGACAGACACATCCAAGGGAGTTACCTCCTTGTATTCATCCTTTGAACAGCCTACAGTCTCAGCATTGTTACATGACCCTCTAACCACATACACACAACAAAGGATTGCTTGATGCTTTACAGATACATTTCCTGGTCAAAATAATAGTTCGACTCAGAAAGAAAAGTGCAGAAAACCAGAGTGCTTTCCCTTGTCTACACTTCTTTAAAAAGGGTAAGATGTTTCTTTCACTTTAAGTTTAGTGTAGGCTGCTAGCCATTTTTAATTGGAAGCAAAATGTGATAAAAAAATAAGTTTGATCATAACATCAACATGATCACACTGTAAAGGCATTTCTTGAGTCCCTGGCCAGTATCATTTTACTTTAACAGCCAGAATTCTGTGCCTGGCATAAGGATGAGCTTTTCAGTCTATTTCATCCCACCTCCTACTAGATACTAGATACATAATCCTTTCCTCAGCCCTCATTAATTAGCCTGAAAGCTATTTGTTAACCACTGCTCATTTAAAACGCAGATTTCATCTGTTACTTGAGATGTTGCAACCCATACTGGGTGCACACTAATAATTCATATAAGAAATTCATGAAAGTTGAAATAATTCCTAGCATAGCATATATCTTTTCCTGGAAAATGAAACTACGTGGTGATAGATGTAGTTTCCTGTAAAATACAAATAACAGGAGTTTTAAATGCTCACTCTTTCATTGGAAAGCTGTTTACAGCAGACCTGTAACTTTGAACTCTGACTGCTAAGTCTTCAAGTTGTGATTTGTGTAGAACTCTGTTGCTGTCTAGAAAGGTTTAAATTGCTTGACTAAGTTATTCATAACTTTTAGTTTAGACAACTGGAATCACTGCATTTTCCTATCAATGTTAATTGGTTTCTAGATTACACTATTTTGCTGTGTTTAGCAAAGAGAGAACTGGTATTCTGCTTCTCTGCATGCTGTTCAGTAGGCACTGGATCATTAATGTGAAATACTGCACAACTGGTTTGCAATTCATCTTAAAGATGAACTGCAGTTCCTTAATGGTCTTGAACTTTTAGTTTAAGAAAATAAATAATATAAATCCTTCGATGTAAGGCAGAGGGGAGGAACCAAAAGTGCCCATTCCTGGCAGCAGAGTTATAAAAAACCTTGCTGGAAAATGCCTTTCCTCTTATTAGACATTACTTATTTTCTGACATCATTTCTTGGAGTGGATTTATTGTCACCAGCCAAATATTTTGCACAACACAGAGAGTGCCAAGAAATTATCTGAACATATACTTCTGTATCACTGAAAGTGGCCAATGTAACATAGAAATGCCACCCAAAATTCTTAAGCTAAAGTGACACCACAATATCACATTAAGTTTAATTTTTTTTTTCTTGAGTATAAAATCCACACTTCTTTATAGCTGGGTTCTTGTTTGCTGTATATTAATATCAGATTTCAGAGCAGTAGGCAATAAATTCCTTGAGAGTTTAATTATTTTCCCTCTATTAGAAAATTTTGGGCCAGTGCACTGGAAAATCCTGACTCATTACCAACGCTTCATAGGGGAGTGTCAGTTAAATTTCTCCACAGGACTTAAAAATACCAGGAATTTGCTGTCTGTACAGAACCTTTCTATTCAATGGTTCCAATTTTTGGTGTCTGGATGCACTATCATTGATGATGTCAAAATATCTGATATATGTTTCAGTAGAAGAGAAAATTAATTTGAAAATATTTTTTTGATATTTTGCAAGTTTGAAGAAATGCAATTGCCAGGTTCAGTGTGAAGGCACACCACCATACTCCTGGCAGAGTCTGACAGCCTGTGACTGGACTGTCAGCAAGAGTTGCAGGCTGTCCTGGGAGACAGGTTTGTAATGTATCCCCTAATATGAGAACAGGGTCAGTCAATTAAATGAAAAGAATGGAAAGTTTAAAAGATGTGAAAATCTCTCTTTTTGTAGAGACTGTCAAATCCATTGCACAGAGAGTCAGCAGGTCAAATATTATGGCTGGATATTTAAAGAGTTTGGAACATATCCTGCCAATTTTGTAAAGCAGTGCAATGATAATTAGGCACTGTCCTCATGGTCTTGAGGCTCCAAGAAAAAGTTCTTCCTTTGAACTTCACAATGTACTTGGTGAGTTACAATGGAGCTTACAATAGACAAGGACCAAGAAAGAAGAAAAAATTCTCAAAGGTCAAATATCTAGAATGAAGTGCAGCAAAATTCCTATTCTTACTTACTTCCCGTGGGAGCTGGGAACAAAACCCTCAGCAATGACCCTGAAATTCTCCTGCATTGTGTTTTGACTATGACTAAAGTACGTGAAATTGGAACTCCCGTGGGAAGTGTTCTGCTTTGTGGGAAATACTACCAAACGAAGGAAAAACGAAATTTGAGGAGCTTGGTGAGAGGAGTGCAGGCTGTGGGCAGAGGCTGCAGAGAGCACAGCCCAAGCAGGGTTGTGTGGACCCTTTGGAGGGCAAAGATGCAACTGAAGGGCAGAGTCCCTTTTAACCTGGAGCATATTTGAGTTGGCTTCTGGAAGTCAGTGGTTGAAAAGGACATTTTTGCCCCCCAGCATCATTCCTGTGCCCTGCAATATCCCTGTCAGTGCCCTAGGATGCAATTCCAGATGGGGTTTGATGTGCATGACCAGACAGGTGTTATGTTACTGGGCCCATTCCCATAAAACCTTTATTGTTCCACTTTTTTGGTTTCACGTACAGCAACGTTACTCTGCTGGAAAGGTTTTGTTTTTTCTTAGTGCAAGGAAATAAGTATAAAACAGGGTGAAACACAAAGTAGAGGCTGCTTTATGCTACAAGGTGTATAACAGAAATTGGAGTACAAGTGGGAAATAAACATTTGTGAGGAAGAAAATTACATAGAGGGAGGTGGAGAGGCACCATAAAACACATTACCAGTTCAAGAAAGGAAGTGGATACATGGTACAAAAACTGAATACCAAGGAGAGAAGAGTGAAACTGACGATACTGAGTGAAATCATGGAGTAATCCCAGGTGTGGCTGGGGTTTTATTATAGGTTTTTGTTATGGATGGATATTTATTACAGGTTTTATTATAGGTTTTTTTTATGGATGGAGATTTATTGTGGATGAGAAGCCTTCATTAATAATAACCCAGACAGAGGGGCCAGGTGGGACTCCATGCAAGAGATCATTTAGATAATTGCCCTGATGTGTTACACAGTGACCCACACCATTATCCCTGCAGATTTCTGACTACCCTGTTTGTGAGTCCCTACAGTGAGGGACATTCCCTCCTACGTCAGTTTTTCTGAGTGCTTTCCTCTTTTCTTCAGAAGTGCTTCCCAGTGACCTACCACAGTTTCTCTTACCACATGTGGAGCCCACTGTATCTTTCTGTACAAACCACGGATATGGAGAGAAAATTGTTCCAACCCTCTTTGTGTGGGGATGACAAAGTGTGGTTTGGCTTTCATATGCCAGGCAGATCATTCAGCCTTTCAATTATAAAATCATCCATTCCATCAAAAAATTTACTATTTTTAAGTAACATGGAATTTGTTTTGCCGTTTAAAAATATCTCCTTTCAGATTGCAACTGTATGTGAAACATGTGGCTTCTCTGTAACCAAACAATAAAAAGGCCCAAACAAAAGATCTCAGAGGCTGTGCTGAGAAACTCCTAACACAGAAGGATTCTGTGGTCTGGAGCTCAGTGCAGCAGGAAATGTGCTGTAAGACATCATGTCAGTGAGTCATTTTCTCTACTAAATTTTCAAATTGCTGTGACAAGACATTTAAATTAGTGAAATGAAAGGTTATAGATTCCTCAAGGTGTCAGTGCAAAGTGCTTTATATGCACACCTTGAGGGTATTTGAATGAAGAAATCAGTCTGCAAAAGCAAAACGTGACAAAAAAAGTTCTCTCTTTGTTATTGCTATTTTGTGCTCCACCCACCTATAAAGTTTCTGTATCCCTGTAGCATGAACAGCTTTTTCTTTCCATTCATTCAGCTGTAATCTATTCAAACATCCAGATGAAGGGATCTTTCAGAGCAGACTTTTTTTTTTTTTTTTTGTAATAAGAAACCTCACCAGTCAGTTCCTATGAGAGGTAGACTAACCTCTTTCTCACGGTAAAATCCAAATAATTTGGTCCTGTGTTGGGTTTGCACAGCCAAATTCTGGCAGTGGGGGTGGGGGATGCAGGGGTGGCTTCTCTGAGAAGCTGCCAGAAACTTCCCCCATGCCCAGTGCCAGCCAGGTCCAGGACAGCTGGGCAAGACCAAGCCCAGCAGTGATTGTGGTAACACCTCAGGGATTTTGTGCACACACAGGCTGGAACTTCTAAGGTAGAAAGAAGGGAAGTTAATTTTCTGACTCCAACATTTATAGACTTTCAAAAGTGACAGTGGATTGGAAGATGAAAGTGCCACTTCTCCAAGGACACTGGACGAACTAACAGTTCATCAAATTTTTCCCCCTCTAGAAAAGAATGTAAAACAATAATTATTTACATTAAAATGCATGAGAAACTGTGACGGTGTTTGCAGGGGTCTTAGGATGAGGGAAGAGATGAGGATCTGGCTCCATGTTTTAGAAGGCTTGATTTATTATTTTATGATATATATTACATTAAAACTATACTAAAAGAATAGAAGAAAGGATTTCATCAGAAGGCAAGCTAAGAATAGAATAAGAAGGAATGATAACAAAGGCTTGTGGCTCTCTGTCCGAGCCAGCTGGGCTGTGATTGGCCATTAATTAAAAACATCCAACATGGGCCAATCCCAGATCCACCTGTTGCATTCCACAGCAGCAGATAATCATTGTTTACATTTTGTTCCTGAGGCCTCTCAGCTTCTCAGGAGGAAAAATCCTAAGGAAAGGATTTTTCATAAAAGATGTCTGCAACAAGAAACTTCATTACAAGAATGTAAACATCAGAAGGCCTAGAAGAACTTAGAAGAACAGGGTGACAATAATGCATTTAGGAAAGGGGGGAAAAATGCACAACTGCTGCTGAAGGGAGGAGTGAGAATGCATAAGAGAAACACCTTGGTAGTGAAGGAGGGGTGGCAGGAGGTGTTCCATGCACCAGAGCTGAGGTTCCCCTGCAGCCCCTGGTGCTGCCCATGGTGAGGCAGCTGTGCCCCTGCAGCCCATGGGGGTCCCTGGGGAGCAGAGATCCCCCTGCAGCCCATGGGGGTGATCCCCCTGCAGCCCATGGGGCCCATGGGGGGGTGCAGCCCATGGGGATGCAGAGATCCCCTGGCAGCCCATGGGGGTCCCTGGGGAGCAGAGATCCTTCTGCAGCCCCTGGGGGTCCATGGGGGAGCAGAGATCCCCCTGCAGCCCATGGGGGTCCATGGGGAGCAGAGATCCCCCTGCAGCCCATGGGGGGGGCCCATGGGGAGCATGGAGAGAGCCCATGGGGCCCATGGGGGTGCAGCCCATGGGGGGGAGCAGAGATCCCCCTGCAGCCCCTGGGGGTCCATGGGGAGCAGAGATCCCCCTGCAGCCCCTGCAGGACCCCATGCTGGTGCATGGGGATGCCCAAAGGATGTTGTGACCCCGTGGGCAGCCCATGACTGTAACTACTCAGTGATTTCTCCCTTTCCTTATCTCAACCCACCTTTTTTCTCTTTTCTCTCCTTTGTTCAGCTGAGGAGGGCAGTGGCAGAGCAGCTTCTTGGGCACCTGGTGTCCCAGCAGGATCAACCCACCACAGGTGACACACTGTAAAATGGGACTTCATATTGCACCATGTCACAAACTATTCACAGCAAAGGAGAAGGGCAGGCACCTCTCCTGCCAACTACTAACAACCTTCTTATCCCCCTGAGCTCTCCCTAGAGTTAGCACTCATGATCATATCTCTCACAGAAAAAGGCCTGTGATTTAGGAAAAATATAAGGGACAAAGTGATTTAGTTACCTTTGCCAAGTTCAAAATCCTGCTGCAAACCATGAGTGAGATGGTGCATCAGGATAAATTGCTGTATTTAGGCTGCATTTACATACTGCAGTTTGGATGTTCTCAGAGGTTCATTATTAAAGACAAAGGCAGCAGCCGCCTCAGACCTGGCATTTCTGGGGCTGAAACAAGTTTGGATTTGAGGACAGTGGCTCTTAGCAGTGCATTGGAGTCTCAGAGCTTAGATTATATCTCTGCACTCTGTGATGATTGCCTGGGAGTGAGACAGCAGAGCCTGGGGAGAGGGAGAGAAGAGGCTGGACTGGCATGAGAAGAGGGAAAAGACTCAAACAGCCAGTCCTAAAATGGGGAGACACTGCCCCACAGCCCATGGCATAAACCAGGCCCATTGGTCACTCACTATACGGGGAGATTCCTCATCCATGAAATGGCTCCTTCCTGCCTGATGGTTGAGCCAAGAAAAACCACGATTAGCCACATCTGTGCTGATCTTTACTTAACATTCACTGCTCAAAGGCAGGGCATAGACCCACCAAGTATTGTCTATCAGGAGCCCATTCCAGGAGTTCCAAATCACTGTGCCCTGGAGGAGCCAGGACCGTACTGAGCACCAGGAAGCACCAGGATGGTGGTCCATTTTCTCTGACTGCAGAACAAACAGGAGCATCCCAGAGACTGGCTTGGTGAGTCTGTGCTCTCCCAGATCCTGCTAAGAACAAATATATTCTGTGACTTTTTTAGCCAGCATGGCCACTAATAAAGGGTCCCATTTGTGTCTTCACCATTTTTGCCTTCTCTCTTTCCTCAGGCCACCGTAGGTGCTCACAAAGGGTTCATAGATACAGATGAGTTGGAATTAATATCAAGAAATTAAAAATAAAATATGTATTCTGAATGGTGTAAGGAAGGGACAAGACATTTGCAACAGTACCTTGATCCTTCTTCTGTTGCATATTTCTTAAAATTTAATTAAAATATATGTAGATAGATGTGTTTTCTTTTAAATTTATTTTTTGTTTATTTTTTAATCTCATTTTTGGTTTCAGGAATGTGATTGAAAGTTCAAGCTAGCAAGGATAGGTTTTGTTTCTTAGAGATGAAAAATGCAGGAATCAAAGTTGCAAGACAATATTTGAGAATAGTCAGAGTATTTCCAGTTGTTTAGATAACTTGATAATCATCATTCTCATAATTTTTTGCTTTCTCTCTGAGTCCTCTTTTTAGTTCTATTTAAACTCCTTCCTCTCCTTTTTTTTTTTTTTTTTTTACAGGTGAACTAGTTCTTCTGCCCAACTCTTCTGGAAAGTGTGTGATTTCTTTATAGACAGATATTTCCAATAAACTTGTCATTTTCAACTCAACCTTATTATATACTGCCTGTAATTTCATAATGTCCCAAGAAGTGATTTTTGCATCATTAGATCAGTGGGAAGTCAGAAGAACAGAGGTCTGTACATATTTAATCCTTTCTCTTCCAGTATTTTTACCATTTAATGTGGCATTGCTTTCAACATGCCTTTCCTATCTTTAAGAATAATGTCTCTGAACAACTAGAAAGGGCATGGGTATTAATTGAGGTCCTTAATCGTGTAATCATTTTTAGTGGGGGGGAATCTGAAATTCCATGTATTCTTTCATGAAAACTGCCCTGGAAATGGTGGCTGCTCCCTGTTCTCTATGGAGCATGTTCTCCCTTCCCACTGGAGCATTAACACATGACTCAATACCAGGCAGTTCTTTCAGAAAGGTGTGAGGCACACATCAACTGTTACACTAGGTGGAAAACCTGCAAAGGAAAACCCAAAAATCTGTGCTCCTGAAAACTTGTTTGATTTAGTCCCCAACAGTATTGCTTAGTCTCATAAAATACATTACCTCTCCCCACAAATCATACTTTTCTCATTAGAGTGTTACATGGCAAACTTAATTATTGTAATCACACTGGGGATGCTGGATTAAAAAGCCTACAGACATTTAAAGTAGGATTAATGTCTTCATGTAACAGCAAAAACTGATGTAACTTTCATGCCACTGGGAAGCAGATTTGCTATGGAAATAATGCCATTTTAATTCTGAAAAGTTTGAAAGTCTGCTTGGTTTGAGGAAAAATTCTGCTTGCTACATTTTTCTCACCTTCAAGGTTTTTGAGTCTTGTGCAGAAATCATACAATAATTGGATTCTGAGACTTGTTTGCTGAGAAAATGAACCTTTATGTATTCCTGCAGTCTATCTATCAGTCTCTTGGCTTCTCCCTAAATTTTGAAACTACTGGCCAATTTCAACCAAATTTAGAGCACTCCAGACATCTGAAAGACATTATATTTCTAAGGTTGTGCAGAAACTGGGAGCTGAGCAGAATATAAAGATTTAAATTAGAGCTCAGTGAGACAGAAGCACAGGCCCTGGGCATTGCAGGCAGTGCCTGGCAGCAGCTGGATGTGCCAGGATCCCACAGAGCCAACCTGAACATCTGCATCAGCCACAGCCCAGCCCAGCCCAGCCCAGCCCAGTCTGCCCTGGGAAGGGGAGGGAAGGTGGAGCTCCTGGACCAGGGAGGATTTAGGGCACCAAAGTCATTGCGCAAGTGGAGTTGGTTGTGCTGGGTCTGGTACAGCTTTGTCTATTACATCTATTTATAAAGGAACAGTGATTGTCACTGGTCAGAATTTCTGAGCAGACCACGAATTCTCCGTTCTTGGAGCTTTTCAAGGCCAAACAGCAAAAATCCATGAACAATCCTGGCTGGCCCACAGCTGATCCTGCTTTGAGCAGCAGGCTGGGCTAGAGTAGCCCTTGCAAGCCTGAATCATCCTTTGATCCTGTGAGTCTGTGGGGGTAGCTTTGCCCCCCACAGGACTCACTTTTGCCTTACTGTGTCACCAAAAGCAGGGTATAGACAGGTTCATTTAGTCCAGATTTTATCATTTGCCAAGTACCTTTTGAAAGGCCTATAGATTTTTTTAATACAAAAAAGGGTATTCCTAATGTTTAATATTTATAATGTGCTAATAGCCAGAGATGTTAGCCAAGGTCAGAGACTAAAAAAAGAATGAAATTAATTTAGTGGCTAAATCATTAACCTACAACAAAAGAAATCAGAGTTCATTGGCGTCTTCCTATATGAATTTATACAAGCAATGATAAGTGGGAATCATTTCACATAATTTTAGCCCTTCAGAAAGTAGGTAGCTAATTTAATGTGGTTTTTCAGATGCCCTCATGAGTCAACAGAGAGACCAACATATTTTGGTGGGGTGGACACTTTCTTTCCATTGAGAGAGTGAGATAATAGCACTCAACTGGGAGCATGGAGGGTTGAGGTAGACATCTCATCAGAGCATGGTAAAACAAATTGTTATAAGGTTTCATTTTATTAGTTTAGCAGTTGCAGGTCACAGTGTTTATTTATTTGCTGTCAGGGGTTTTGTGCTTGTTTTCAGAGTTGCATTATCCAACACCTCACTTTGTTGTGTGTGCTCTCTGTTGTGCTGTTTATCATCTCTGGGAGCTGGATTAAAGTTATCATTTTCCCTCTCTGTGTAACACTGGCTTATATGATAAAATTAATGGTCAGGATAATAATTTGGTAATTGTACTTAGCATTGCCATCATATCCATGCTTCAGGAACCATCTTTCAGGAACTATTAATAATTGCACTCTTTACTCCTTGAAAACCAATCCATGGGGGGAAAAAAGAGGAAACACTTTTCCTTGCTCTTTCACCTTTCCCTTCTCCTCTATTGAGCATTTTTTATATTCTTGGTATGTTCAAACTAATACATTCATATTGCTGTCTCAGTTCTAGCTGGATAGTTAAGGGTGGGACAGGATGGACAAGTGCCTGGGACAGTGGAGACACCCAGTGCTGTAGAACTTCATCTCTGAACAGGTGAAAAACCGTGAAGTGGGATGGAAAACGTTCCTAAACCCTAGAAGGATGGGTTTCAGGGAAAAGTTTCAGGGAAAAAGGACACAGACGGGGATCCTTTCAGGAAATTTGCTGCTCTAGTGGGCAGTCCCCCAGACATAGCACAAGGGCTTTCTTACTTGCAATCTTAATAAAGGAACTTCTGATTCTTATTCACAAGAAGTGAGTAGTCAAGACGATGAGCAGGACCAGAGGGGCCCTGCCTCCAGACAGGTCAAAGAAGGGCTGAACTGGGTTTATTGGACTGTGATTCAAGGCACTGGCACAGCAGACCCACAGGAGTGTTAGGCTCTAGTATTCACAGGTGCACTGTGTACCCTAATGGCATCTGGCTCTAGAGCTGCAGCTCCCATCTCTATTTCCTCTTGGCCTTACACTGGATCAGCTCCGTGTCCCTCTTGTACTGAGGAGCTCAGAACTGGGTTCTCTCTGGTCCAAATGATCCAGGTGTGTGATAAGAAATTCTAATGACCAGCCCCTGATCTTCATTAACTTTCTTCCATTGAGTCCTAGATCAGAAAACCCAGTATACACCAACCTTTACCTTATTCCCAAGAAGTTACTTGCGCTTGAGCTACTCACATTACTATAAAGTCAGCTGCCATGAAATAAGAGTGGCACACTTTCATTTAATCCAATTCCTGTTGTGAGAAACAGCAAAGTCTTCTTTAACTACTGAGGCTTAGCAATGGTAAACCTTAGTCTAGTTCAACATGTGCTGATTTTCTAGCAGGCAGCACAGCACCTGATGGGAAAAAAAAGAAAGGATTTCTTCAGGGATTTCTCTCCTCCAGTGGTTTATAAGTGCACAAGAATTCAGTTTCATTGTCAAAGTTTAACTCCAGCTGACAACTCAGCCCCACACAGCCACTTACTCACTACCCCCATGGTGGGATGGGGGGCAAAATCAGAAAAGTAAAATGAAAAACCTTGTTAGTTGGTATAAAGGCAGTTAAATAGGTAAAACAAAAGCTTTGCACACAAGCAAAACAAACCAAGGAATTCATTCACTATCACGAGCCAGGGGGCTGTGTACAAACCACAAATGGGAAGGGACTACTGGGAATGTGCCTTGAGCTGTTTTATTTTTCAGCATCAGTCTCATTACATGGGTATGAGAATGGGAAGATGCCATCAGCTCACATGCCAGGCAGCAGATCAAGAACTTAATGCTACAAACTTTGAAAGTTTTTTGACCAATCACACAAAGCAAAAGCATATTGACAGTAGTTCTACCCAACCACTATAAGCACACGTACCTTTGGTTAAAACAATGCTTGCTTATTTCAAATACAATACCTGTTTGTAAGCCTTAAAACACAATGCACAGAGCTCCATTATTAAGCTTAGAACTTCCTAATATCTTGCTAGATAAACTTTTCTGTAGCTTAGGGAGTTATTCTAGACAAGCATTAATACACAGACCATTGTTCTATTTGTCCTTACTTTTCTACATTTTACATAATTTTTCTGCTGACCTATCTCATGGCTACTGTTTAGCTCTAATCCCAGTTCTGCTGTCTCTGAGGCCTGCCTTTTGCAGTTTTCCCAAAACCCTCTGATTTTATGGATTCCCACAATTCCCCCTCTCAGTTCCCTCACACCTCCTGGTGACTTGGGAAGAAAAACACCACCACTCTGAATGTTCCCCTCTTCCTTCTTCCCCAGCTTTATATGTTGAGTTTGATGCCACACGGTGTGGGATGTCCCTTGGGTCAGCTGGGGTCAGCTGTCCCAGCTGTGTCTCCTCACATTTTCTTGTCTCCCCACTGTGTCCTCAGAGGTGGAACTGGGTGAGAAGCAGAAAAGCCCTTGGCTCTATGCAAGCTCAGCTCAGCAGAACTCTGAATTGAATTCTAATTTACTGTAAGGCAAGCAAGCCCCAGCCAGGACACTGCAGAGGCACAGGAGCTTCTCCAGTACAGCAGTCAAACATGCAGCAAAAGGAAAATGTAGCTACAGGCATTGAGAAAAGTCATGATTTTACAAGTGACAGAAATCCCAGGCATGCTTAGGGACAGATTGATGGAGCTCAAGCAACTCAGTGTATTGGATGGTGCTCCTGTTCATGGCAGGGTGCTGGAGCTAGATGATTTTAACATCCCTTCCAACCCAAACCATTCTGTGTTCCATGATTCCATGATAAATCCTTTAGACCCTACAGAGAGGAAGAGGGGAAATTGTCAAAAAAACCCTAAATTAGGATATAAACCCACTATCCCATTTTCTTTCTTTTTGATGTTCAAGTGGTCTTACCTTAGGAGACTGAGAGTATCTTGGGGTTTCCTAGAGATAGTTGTAGTGCTGGGTTTAAGTTGACCTCTTTCATCTGAAATGTTTGCCATTTTCAGGAGTCTTAAATATTTTTTTTCCTTTTGAGAAAACAAGAACAGAAATTCATCATCTTGTCAGTGTAACCTAATTGCTCATAGAAAAATCTTTAAGGTCTTGTTTCTCTGAAAATAATAGAAAGAGATGTACTACAATTTCCCCATTCAGAAATGCAGTGGATAGACAGAGGAGTGAGGCAAGTGAGGAGCCTCTATGGTACAAAATGACAGGGAGAGATGCTGTCATTCTGTCTGCACTGCGGATAGGCAGAGAGAAGATTAGCAAAGAAGAACCACAGAAATTATTCAAAAGTAGAGAGGATTACCTGTGCATATTTTGGTTTTGTGGGTAGCCCCTGAGTGAGAGCCCCAGTCCTGAATGATTCAGACCAGCTCATGTACAGCTGCAGAGCATTCTGTCAATGTCATCTCTGCATCCCCTGTGACTGCTTTTGCCTTGAGGCAAAGATATGATTCATCTCTGTGCTTTTTTTTCCACTTTGAAATTCAAAAAATAATGGATGGATGCCTTACATGATTTCACAGCCTGACACTGAAGTCTCATGTTAAACCCAATAATGCAAAACATTTTCCTATTGCTTGGAGCTCACCCAGAATCATAGAAACACCGAATTGTTAAGGTTGGGAAAGACCTCTAAGATAATCGAGTCCAACCAGTACCAAAAACATGCCCCTATTTTTTTTTAACACTTCCTGGGATGGCGATTCCACCACTTCCCTGGGCAGCCTTTTCCAATGACCGAAAGCACTTCTTTTTTAAAGGTGAATGGACTTTTCCCAATATTGAATCTAAACCTCCCCCTGAGTGTAACCTGAGACCTTTTTCCCTCATCTGAACACTTGTTCCTTGGGAGAAGAGACTGAGCCCCACCTGTCTCCTTTCAGGAGTTGTAGAGAGGTCTCACCTGGGCCTCCTTTTCTCCAGGCTGAACACCCCCAGCTCCCTCAGCTGCTCCTCCTTGGTGCTCCAGACCCTTCCTCAGCTCCACTGTCCTTCTTTGAACACACTCCAGCCCCTCCATGTCTTTCTTGCTGTCAGTGGCCCAGAACTGGACGAGGATTTGAGGTGTCACCAGTGCCCAGCACAGGGAAGCATCACTGCCCTGGTCCTGCTGCCTACACTGAGCCTGGCTCAAGTCTGGATGCCCTTGGCCCCCTTGGCTCATGGTCAGCTCCTCATCCACCAACACCCCCAAATTCTTCTCCTCAGGGCTGCTCTCAACCCATTCTCTCCCACCCTGTGCCTGTGCTTGGAATTGCCCAAACCAAGGTGCAGGACTCTGCACTTGGCCTTGTGAAATCCATGAGTTGTGGCTGTAAATGTGATGAGTCCTGAGAGTGTTTTGTTCAAGCCTTCGTCTTGGGGAAGATGAAACAGGAAAGCCTTAGAGATATGATTGCTTGGCAAAAGATTTTGAGAAAATAGAAACTATAAGTGAGATTGAAATGAAAGCAAACTTTGAGATACCTTGGTTACTGAACGACTGGAAAACAATGGTGTGGCCAGCTGAAGATAATCCCCTTTTGATGAAACAATAACCCACTGCTTGCAGGCAGGTCCAAGGGTCAGAGCAGACCTTACCAGCTTAGCAGAAGGGGTCCAAAGAGTAGTTTGTAGGGTTTAAAATGTAACACAGTATGGTAATGTAATGATTCTTATAGTCTGTATGTAAATGCTATAGGATTTGTGTACATCTGTAAGCAAAGTAAGCTTTAAAAGTTGTGTCTTGGATTCACAAGACCAACATCATTATGTGTGTGTAAGATGAACCTCACTTTAGGCAGTTTTGTGCAAATTTTATAGGTTTCTTAGATTTCATTAACAGTTCAGAGGCCAAATTGAACTTGGGAAAATCAAATTAATGAAGACAATTTTGTCATTGTTAAATACATCTAATTTACAACAGAGCCTAAAAGGGTGATGAATAAAATAACCTGGTCAAAGGGGATAGACTTAAAACATCTTTCTTCCATGCTTTACCTCTCCACATGATAAAAACTCCTCTGGTATACAGAGATCAACCTGATTCTCCTTCAAAACTTTGGCAGCACTCTGTTACCTTGGTGACTATGTGAACCATGATGTGCTTGGAGTCCTGGGAGTGCAGGTATGGCTACAATAATTGCTTATAATTTTGATGAGCCATGATAAGAAATTTAATGTTTTGCAATCTCTAAGTTGGAAATTATTGACACTCAAAAGCTGGTGCAACAGCAGATGTTCAGATGCAGAAAAAATGGCCTTTTGTGTGTTCACATGCCTTCAGTTACATTTAATAATAGTCAAGAGAATCTTTTAAAAGTGGTACCATTGTTCACAGATCACATTAATTATTTAAGCATTTAAAGAAACTGGTGTTTTTTGAAATTCAATTTTAAAATTATTACTTATTTATGTAGATGCATTTATTTCTACATACAAAGACATATTTCTATATCTATCTATCTATCTATCTATCTATCTATCTATCTATCTATCCAGAGAATCTCTCTCTTTCTCAGCCTTTCTGATTTTCCAGCCTGAAACCCCAGAAATACAGGGCTGGATGCAGGGATGATGAGCTATAGCATCAATAGGGAGTTAGATTTGAGCTTGGAAATATCATAAATTATTAATAATAAACCATTTAATTCATGATTGGAGGAAAATGTTCCAAAGAGAAGGAAAGATATATGTTTCAGTTGTCTGGCTACAATGTTAAGTAACTATAACTAGTCTGTTCTCAAAGGTTCCAGAGGTGCAATACATGCCTCTGAGATTAATTATCACTAAATGATTGAGGAAATATCTCTGCAGCTTCATAGCCATTCTTGTTTAAATGGTGGAGTTCACTGCATTGAGTGATGCTAAAGCAAGGGAAGAACTTGTTTAACTCACTAAAGACAACCCTGAGGCACACCATGAAGGGGTTTAAGGATAGATCACCCAGCCAGTTGAGATGCTGTGGTATAATAAAATATTTTAGTGTTTGAAGTTACATTTTTATTGAAATAAATGGGTAATTCAAGGAAATTATTGAAGTCTGACAAATTCCTGCATAGTGTGACCAAGACAAAATGGATGCTACCAAACACACCCAGACTGAAGATGTCTGTCCCTCTGTCAACAAGCATTTTACCCTTTTTCACACAAGTCTTACTGAAAAGAAACACCTGTCTTTATTGCAAGGTGTCTTCTTTGGTGAAGAAACGGGTGAAGCTGTAATTCACTAGAACAAAGCAAAAAAAGTGCTCAACTATGCCTGGATTTAGTGCCATTTTGAAATAGATTTTTTTCTTTCATAAAAAGTACATTAATTCCTATGACAGCCATGAAGATAATAAATTTTCCTCTAGTAAAAATTCACTAAAGAATTGCTCCACTGATATTTGTGCTTGTTTACCAACCCCTAGATAATCTGTCTTTGCTGGTGGGTGAGAGAGCTGTGAAACTTCTTAGACAATATTTTTAAAATCCATAGATTAACTGGGTTCTACAAGCATCAATCGCCAGGATTAGATGTCAGATCAAAATTAGTTCTCTGAATTACCTTCCTAGTCAATGAGTATCAGTTGGCACCTTCATGTTGTGAGTCAACAACCCATGAGAGAGACTAAACTTTTATGCTACTGAAATGAGCTGAGTCTTGAGCCAAGATCAAGTCCTGATTTACAGGGTATTCCAGTGTTCTCCAGTGCTTTTGCTTCAGCTTCAAGAAAAAACAATTAGAGAAAAGAAAAATGCATTCCAGAAATCTCTTTCTTGCACACATGGATAGGAACTAGGCTTGCCCAGGTACCCCAGTACAAGCTGAGTAAAAACGAGCAACTCATTTAATTTTAATTATCAATAGGTCTTGTTAGCAGTCTGTGGACCTCTGGCACAACCCTTTGGTGTGGGATATCCCTGTGTAGGATAAAGCAGGTTTTAGAGTTACTGCTTTTATTCACTAATAACCCTAATTGCATTATTCAGGTTGGCAAATATGGATACAGAATATTCAAATAGGTTTGCCATTTCCTGCAGGAATGTAGGACCTCAGTACCTGCAATATGCAGCAGAATGACAGCAGCAAGAATGAAAAAGAATTTGAGTTTCATTCAGCTAAAAGGAAAATTTTGGGACAAGTTTTTGGAGCTTCTTTAAATAGTTGAACCCAACTGTTTAGACTTAATAGTCTGCTCCCACTATCAGGCAATCTAAAGTCCTTCCTGACACATTTTTTTATGGCAGTTTGTTTGGATGTTTTTATGGAAGTAACAAAATTCTGGTTTCCTTTGGGAATGTCAGCCCCAGAACTGAGATTACAATGCATGCCCTTGCTGGTGGGTCCCTCTAGACCCAAATAACCAGGCATTCCCACAGAAAAGGTTGTTTCCTTTCCATCTTACCCTCTACAGAGTCTGTCCAACTTTTCAGAGACCCATTCTGCTGACCTGATATAGAAAATACTCCAAAGTTAAGCTCACCTTTCCTGGACGAGTTTGCCAAAGGTCATCTACAAATGCAGCTGATTCAAGTAATATTTTACATTTTAGCCTGCTCTGGTTTTGGATCAGGACATGTTATTGGGGAATATTATTGTCCTCTGGGCAAGTGCAAGTAAATATTGATATTAGAACTCTTTGATCATTCTTGACCACAAATTGCTACCCCTTTTTTCCAGATAAGTGTGTCAGTTATTTGCAAATAATGAATCAAAACAGTTAAGACTTTCAGGAACAGGCATGCCTCTGCATTTTCTGTATTCCTGGGATCCTAGAAGAATCATTACATTCCTAAAGCCCCTTCCTACATTTGCTTTCAAGTAGTAATGGATAAATGAATCACAGACTAAGCAAAGACTTGCACACCAGCACTGCACAGATGACAGATTACCCTCCCCTCATTACCAATACAGAACAACCCTGTGTTTGGAAGAGATTTACTCCTGGGTGAAGAATGACTTTTTTTAAATTACACCTAAACAAGACTATTAGTTATGAAAAAAGGTTTTTAATATTTTTAGGTCATCAAGCAAAGGTGCTGGGCAAGGAAGACACACCAGGAGAGCACAAAAATCTCAGAACCACAATTGAATTGGCATGCATTCACTTCCCAATACATGTGTTTGAAAATGTAATTAAAATAATTTAGCGACACCACACTGCAAGGGGTATTTGTGCTCTGTTCTACTGATGTGTATTTATGAGACACAGTGCCTGCACAATGCTTCCAAGGGGTGATTAGGATACTCCTCAAGTAGGAATGACTTTTTAATAGACCTGTGAGACTGGATTTGTCTAACTTTGGTACATGAAAGGTCTCTGTAGTGGTGTAGGCTCCTCTGTCAGGAGTGTTCTGATGGAAATTAATATGCAAGTAAGAATTCCATGTCCTGTCACCTTGAAGCCAGCACAAAGGTAATTATTTCTATTTTGATACCTTTTCTGTAATATTTCCAGAACAGGAATCTGTACCAACAGCAAGAATCAATTTCCTTCTATTTTAGCTTTTGAAAGCTAGACAGCACACAGAGATGGGACTCAGATCTGCTTTGAGATATTAAACCTAAAGAACAGATTAATTGGTTTGGATGTACCCATCCGTTGCCATGTCAGGATCATGTAGAACTCACTCAGACCTTATCTGGTCATTTCAGATAGCAAACTAAAATGTCTCTAGATACTGTTCTCCTGAGGAGAACTATGCCTTTCTGTAGAAACTGAGGGGTGGGAAAGGCATTCCAGTCACCTAAGATATGACAAGTAATAATTTGCCAGCTGAGTCCTATCACTCATGATCCAGACACAGCTTCCTCTTCCACTCAATGCTGTACTTGTCTTAAAGGTAAAGGCCTGGGGCTGTTTTCTGATCTCTATATTCCATCTAACCTTCACCAAGTCATTCCTAATGCTGTAAGATCTCTGAGGCAGATTTGTGTGACTGGCAGTACCTGGGATTGCTCCAGATGGTAGGAGGAAGCCAGGTAGGATATCTGTCATGGAATGGGATGCCTCTGTCTCACAGTGGAATCTAGGTGAGACCTCCATTAGCTATAAAATGAACTTAAAGCCTGCCCTTCAAGTAGCTGCTTGTGTGTGAACATATATATATATATATATATATATATATATATATATATATAAATTCTTCATCTCAGACAGACATGGACCCCAGTCTAATTAGGAGTCTGTGGAAAAAAGAAAGAACAACCCCTTCAGACTCAGAGAAAAAGATCTGATTGTCTAAAGAGAAGATTCATCCCAGGTCCTAGTTTAAGAGAAAGAAGTCTCTTTTGTTATAAAAATTTTGTTTTCTAAGGTTATTTATTTTTACTTGTTTACCTGAAATCCAAACTGTTTACTTTGTAGTATCTTAAAATCAGGGGTATATTTATGCTCTGAATGTGCCATAACTCTGTGAAAAAGAACACCAAGAAGAGATGTTGATGAATGTGTTTATCATAGTTGATATAATACATACATACCACATCAATAAAATATATACCATTGAACCTGGTTGTAGATTTTATAGAAGTCTCAGAAAAAATGCAAGGTACCATCTTGGTCTCTTTGTTAGGGGATCTCTAGGTAGATGAACTTTCAAGAAGATTTGAATATTTTAATTCAATCTTTGCTGAACTTTCTATTGACTTAGTGAGTTCTGGATCCTTCCTTAATGGAAGATTAAGCACCCTTCCAGAGGGCATGGGGGGAAAAATAACAAAAGGATAAATAAAAAGAAAGAAAAAAATAAAAATTAAAAAAGTCAAACTAATTTGGAAGAAGGCAAACAATTTTCAAAGTTACAACAAAGGATGGTGTGAGCAATCGTTTGATTACAAAACCCAGGATATTTAGCTGTAAGCTTACTTTCTACACATATATTAGGTATTTAGGTATAGTAACACCTGAAGTAGATCCCTCAGGTAGAGCAGGAGGTAAGTGATGAGATATTCTAGTTTTGTAAGACTTGCGGGAGATATAAGGACAGCAAATTAAGTGAGATTCAGTATGGCTGTGGGATTCAGTACTTTGCAGCATGGCCTTTTCTGGAGAAGCTTTTGAGGCTGACAGATTTCCTTTTCAGGGGTCAAACACTCAAATTTGAAATCAGTAAAGTGAACCAATGCTCTGCATATTTAATTGATGGCCCAGAAAGCCTGACAGTGTTGGGCAACATGAGGCAGACCTAGAAAATGCATCTCATTAATGTAAAAGACTGAAAAATGCATAACTGAGCTCCCTGTGCTGGAGCACTGACTGTCACTGAAGGGATTCTTCAGAGTTCAAAGCATTTCTTTCAAGAGTTGCAAAAGCAAGGTTCTTCTCTTCAGGACAGTGTCTGCATTGATTTCACCTGGCTGTCCTGCCTGCTTACCCACAGAACGTGCGCCACAGAGACAGCCTGGTGCACTCCTCCCACCACACAAAGCATTGTGTGTCTTCCCCAAAACTGATCTCCTTAGCACTGGGAATCTCAATAATTTGCCAGCTGAGTCCTATCACTCATGATCCAGACACAGCTTCCTCTTCCACTCAATGCTGTACTTGTCTTAAAGGTAAAGGCCTGGGGCTGTTTTCTGATCTCTATATCCCATCTAACCTTCACCAAGTCATTCCTAATGCTGTAAGATCTCTGAGGCAGATTTGTGTGACTGGCAGTACCTGGGATTGCTCCAGATGGTAGGAGGAAGCCAGGTAGGATATCTGTCATGGAATGGGATGCCTCTGTCTCACAGTGGAATCTAGGTGAGACCTCCATTAGGTATAAAATGAACTTAAAGCCTGCCCTTCAAGTAGCTGCTTGTGTGTGAACATATATATATATATAAATTCTTCATCTCAGACAGACATGGACCCCAGTCTAATTAGGAGTCTGTGGAAAAAAGAAAGAACAACCCCTTCAGACTCAGAGAAAAAGATCTGATTGTCTAAAGAGAAGATTCATCCCAGGTCCTAGTTTAAGAGAAAGAAGTCTCTTTTGTTATAAAAATTTTGTTTTCTAAGGTTATTTATTTTTACTTGTTTACCTGAAATCCAAACTGTTTACTTTGTAGTATCTTAAAATCAGGGGTATATTTATGCTCTGAATGTGCCATAACTCTGTGAAAAAGAACAGCAAGAAGAGATGTTGATGAATGTGTTTATCATAGTTGATATAATACATACATACCACATCAATAAAATATATACCATTGAACCTGGTTGTAGATTTTATAGAAGTCTCAGAAAAAATGCAAGGTACCATCTTGATCTCTTTGTTAGGGGATCTCTAGGTAGATGAACTTTCAAGAAGATTTGAATATTTTAATTCAATCTTTGCTGAACTTTCTATTGACTTAGTGAGTTCTGGATCCTTCCTTAATGGAAGATTAAGCACCCTTCCAGAGGGCATGGGGGGAAAAATAACAAAAGGATAAAAAAAAAGAAAGAAAAAAATAAAAATTAAAAAAGTCAATAAAACTAATTTGGAAGAAGGCAAACAATTTTCAAAGTTACAACAAAGGATGGTGTTAGCAATTGTTTGATTACAAAACCCAGGATATTTAGCTGTAAGCTTACTTTCTACACATATATTAGGTATTTAGGTGTAGTAACACCTGAAGTAGATCCCTCAGGTAGAGCAGGAGGTAAGTGATGAGATATTCTAGTTTTGTAAGACTTGCAGGAGATATAAGGAAAGCAAATTAAGTGAGATTCAGTATGGCTGTGGGATTCAGTACTTTGCAGCATGGCCTTTTCTGGAGGAGCTTTTGAGGCTGACAGATTTCCTTTTCAGGGGTCAAACACTCAAATTTGAAATCAGTAAAGTGAACCAATGCTCTGCATATTTAATTGATGGCCCAGAAAGCCTGACAGTGGGTAACACGAGGCAGACCTAGAAAATGCATCTCATTAATGTAAAAGACTGAAAAATGCATAACTGAGCTCCCTGTGCTGGAGCACTGACTGTCACTGAAGGGATTCTTCAGAGTTCAAAGCATTTCTTTCAAGAGTTGCAAAAGCAAGGTTCTTCTCTTCAGGACAGTGTCTGCATTGATTTCACCTGGCTGTCCTGCCTGCTTACCCACAGAACGTGCGCCACAGAGACAGCCTGGTGCACTCCTCCCACCACACAAAGCATTGTGTGTCTTCCCCACAAAACTGATCTCCTTAGCACTGGGAATCTCAGACAGGACAAAACTCCCCTTTGTGAGGGCACAAACACAATCAGTTTCTGTGTCTGGGTCCCATTTCAGCAGCTGTTCATCATCCCCCATCTAATCCCTCCCCTCAGTTTCCTTTCCTCTTCGACACGGAATCAGCAGCCAGAGGCAGGTACCATCCTCAAGAGCATTTCAAGAGCAGTAATCAGTTTTCCTGCAAAGGGTCAGCACTGATGTGACACATAAGGGTCCTTGTGCTCATCATTTACACACTTTATCCTTTTGGCTGAGCAGGGTGTTCAATAAACTGTCTGCTCTGTCTGGAGGGAGAGCACACACAAAGCCCTGCTAATGCATCCTGCCGCCATCCACTCCTGACAATGCTCTTCCATAATGAACTGGATGAGGGGATTTGCAAGTGCTGCTTCCAATTAAAAATAACACTCCTGCTAAAGGCAAAGCAGTGAGGTAATGACTGCAGTTCTGATGGAGCTGGAGCAGCTGCCTCATTAGTACACACTCTGTGATTAATATGCCTTTGTGACCTGTGCTTATACACCTTAACCTCTTCCTTCTGGTACAAAGGAAACCCCATTCTCACAAGAAGCACTGATGGTTCTTCAGGGATACAAGATTAACGCAAAGTGAGATGAATCATATTTTGCCTGTGAGACACAGTTTTACAGCAAAATGGAGTGCAGTCACTTTAAAGGAAGATTTGAGGGAGATAAAAAGTAACCGAGTCCAACATTTTCAGAAAAATCACCTTTTGCTTCAAATTTCCAAATTTGGGATTAGAAATGTTAAGCCATTCCCCCCATCATGTTTCAGAAGGCAAGGAAGCTGTTTCTTAAGAGAAAAGAATGGAAAATAAGGAGATTTCTAATAATTTCCAAACATCACACTTGGAATGGTATTTTTATGTGGTATTTTCTGGGGTCCCCCATGGCAGGAAGGAATGAATCTGACTCCATGTTTTTAGAAGGCTGATTTATTATTTTACGATATTATATTAAATTAAAGAATACTATACTAAAACTATACTAAAGAATAGAGAAAGGATCCTTACAGAAGGTTACACAGAATGATAATGAATCTCATGACTCTCTCTCCAGAGTCTGACACAGCCTGACCCTGCTTGGCCATTAAGTTAAAACAATTCACATGAAACCAGTCAAACAACCACCTGTTGGATAAACAATCTCCAAACCACATTCCAAAGCAGCAAAACACAGGAGAAGCAAATGAGATAATATTGTTTTTCTTTTTCTCTGAGGCTCCTCAGCTTCCCAGAAGAATCCTAGGCAAAGATGATTTTTCACAAAAATATGATGGTGACATTTTTATAAGAAGTAATCCTTAAGGGCTGAATTTCAACAATGCTAATGTCTCTTTCTTAATGCCAGATAAAATGCAGTCTGAGCACTCAGATGTGATTTTCATGACAGAAACAGAGAAATTAATTCATGTTTTCATTCTCTTTTCTTCCCAGGCTTGCAGTGGAGAGGGGCTTTCACCTCCAGATGACAACTGAGGATCAGCTTCACTAAAGTCATAGAAGGGCTTGCCTTTGACTTGGTAGAAGATCAGGTTTTTTAAGTCCATATAAGAGTATTTCAAAAGCCAGGCCACATCACAGCAAATCAGGAGTAACAAGAAGAAGGAAAAAGTAATTTAGAAGTGAGGAATGAGCAAGATTTCCTTTAACAGATGTATAAAATGACTGAGGTTTTCCTAATTGACAAAGCTCCTGAAATTTTACTTAGCAGATAAAACAAAAACTGATGATATCAGAGTGTTTAGTAAAGCCCTAAGCTCCTGTTTTGTGTTCAAGCTGGCATGTTTTTCATTACCCCAAGTTAAACCTTCAGGTACCGACATCTTCAGTGATCTGGATGTGCCTTGCAATCAAAATGCTACATGCCAGAACATTTCTTCCAGTAACTTTTTCATGTGTCTCATTTTCTTCAGCATTGTGTATAGCTCAGTGGAAGACAATTTATCTTGCATCATCTTTGAAATAAACAATGCATCAGTGAGGTGACTTAGCCAGATTTTAAATTCTCTTTGGTCTCCATCCTCCATGGATTCCCCACTTTTGTGTCACAGGTAAGATGCTGTCCTGTGTCACCCCCAGACACAGCTAAGCTATCTCACATTTCACAAGAGAGATAATGGTCAGTAATTGAAAAGGGGGACCTTGCACACACTCAGATTTCAGACTGCCTCGAGGCAGCTTCTCTGGCTGCCCACATATTTTGCCAGTGGTAAAGTTTTCCTCTGACTCCTTAACACATAAACAGCTGAACACATAAAGAACAGAATGAATGCTCAGCCAAGATGGACAGACAGCTATAAAGAGCAGGATTACCTTAAAGATCTCCCACTTCTTAGCAGAATATGAATCATATGTAGCACCTTTTAGCATACTGGTCAGGAGAATAAACATTTTAACCCTCTTTGAAGATTTGTAGGTTTTTTTCATGCTGGTTGCTGATTTTGCATTATAAAATTAATCACTGCAGAGGTAGAATTAGTTTCATCAAATCAGTGTGTGAAAAGGGATTTTAAACAAATGTGGCTTATGTTGAAAGACTGAGTATCAGTTACCTCAGCCTTGAAGATAAACAGGGTCTTGTTAGGTTGTGATAGGATTACCTGCTTGTATCATTTAAACAAGTCTAATTTCTGCCACAGGGCTTTTCAAACCTTTGAACACTGACATTGATTCATTAAGGATTTTTCCATTCCACTCACGAATTATATTTCCCAGTAGAAAATGAAGCAACATTAATTACAAAAGCGAGATTTCTACAATGAGATACATAATTGCCAGTACTGAAGTGCACATTATAAGATCATGCACAACATTCTCTGCTGACATATTATGCAAAACAAATTCTTGATGTCCTTTGTGATTATCATTTCATCCCCCAAAAGTTTAAACTACATCTATTTCAAGACATTAAATATATCTGGATTGTTCTCTAGAATTGGAGCATGGAAAAACCTGCATTAGCAGAATCATAGAATGATTTGTATTGGAAGGAATCTAAAGATCATCTCATTCCAATCCCCTGCCATGGAAAGGAACACCTTCCACTAGACCAGGTTGCTCAGAGCCCCATCCAGCCTGGCCTGGAGTACCTTTAGGGATGGGACATCCACAGTTTCTCACTCTAGTGTCTTGCTACTCTCACAGGAAAGCATTTCTTTCTAATGTCTAATCTAAACCTACTGTCTTTCAGTTTAAATTCAACCCCTCCTGTCCTAGCTTTACCTGCTCTTTTCAAAAGTTGCTCTCCAGCCTTTTTGTAGGCCCCTTTAGGTACTGGAGGAGGAAATCCTTCAATATTAACCAACTTTTTTGGACTCCCTCTTCCCTCCAGGGCTCTATCCCATGGCATTCTACCAAGCAGATCCCTGTGGAGGCCAAAGTCTACTCCCCTGAGGTCCAGGGCAGTGAGCTTGTTGTGCACCTGCCTTGCTGCCCCAAGGATCTGAACTCCACCATTTCAGGGTCACTGCAGCCAAGGCTGCCCTGGAGCTCCACATTCCCCATCAATCCCTACTTTTCAGTGAGAACAAGGTCCAGCACCTCTCCTCATACCTCCTCTATTACTTGGCAAAGAAAGTTGTCACCAAGACTTCCTGGGAACCTCCAGGATTGCTTGTGCCCTGCTGTGCTGTCCCTCCTAAAGATTGGTGTGGTTGAAGTCCCCCAGGAGGACGGGGCCTTGGAAATGTGTGGTCACTCTCATCTGTCTCCACAGGGTCTCATCCCCTCAGTCTTCCTGGCTGGGTGACCTGCAGCAGGTCAAGGTTATAGTGTCACTGTCCCTGCCCTCCCTTTAACCCTGACCCAGGAGCTCTCACTCAGTTCCTCCTCCATCTCCAGGTGGAGCTCTGTGCACTCCAACTGGTCATTGATGTCAAGGGTGTTGCCCCTTTTTGTGTCCCTGCCTGTCCTTCCCAAAGAGCTTGGATCCTTCCACTCCAACCCTCCAGACACAGGAGCCATCTGCCCACAGCTCTGTGATGTCCAGAAATCACAGCCATCCAGGCAGGTGCACACCTCTAAATGCTTTTTTTTATTCCCCATGGTGGGAGTTTGTGTGTTTGTGACAGAGGCATTCGAGTTGGGCTCTCAGTGAAACCAAATTATTGGTTGGAGTAGCCAAAATTCCTTTGTGCTGCCCTCCAGGCTGCTCTGCTGCTGCCCCTGTGATCCCTCTCCAGCCTCTGGGAATCTCTTGCTGGCTGCAAATTGCTGTGTATGGGATAGAAGTAGGTTCATATTATTTTGCTCTACTAACATTCAAATCAGGGCAGTGACATCCAAGGGAGTTCCTGTTGGGAACAGGCCTGATCTACCTGCTGGTCTGTGTCTCCAGCCCTGAGTGCAGACACTTTTGGGGGCCATTCTGGCAATTTGGTAACAGAGACAATGACTTTCATTACCTACAAAAACTCCCTACCACTGAATTTAATAGTAGAAACAGCCTCAAGTTTCAAACAAAAGACAAGAAGAAAAAAGGCTTTCTGGTGGTTGTAGATGTTCTCCACAGGCAGAAGCTCTGCTGGTAACTACTGATACTCTTAACCCAGTGTAGTCACTTTGTAGTCACTAAATTAACATTTTGTTTGCCTAACTTTCATCTAAGAGGGAGCATCCAGAGATTTCAGATGTATTCTACTCACCGGGAAATATTTTTATGAATACCAGTGAGCAGTTTCTGGGACTCAGGATAGGTTTCAACACATTTTTTGGCATTGCTGGCATATATCCACAGTCAGAAACAGGAATGATCCCACCACGGTACATACACACCACTCTGGTGTCTATGAACACCCTTCCTCCAGTGCATGTGCACGTCCAGAGCTTCCAGGCTGGAAACCCCTGTAGGGTTTCCTCATATTTAGGCACCCTGCCAACCCTTGCAAAGCTGTCAGGGACAGAGCACATCCCTGCATATCAGAGCCCTGTGGAGCCACAAGCACAACTGGGAATTTTTTCTCTATTCAGAACCTCTGATCTTCTATAATTTTCAGGAGTTTGTCCCCTTCTCTCAATAAAGCTGCAGAAAAGCACATCTTCCTGTAAAGTCTGGCTGCAGGGAGAGAGAATACAAGATGGCACTTCCATCTCAGCTCCTTAGGGCTGGTTGCATCAAAAGAAAGAGAGAGGAAATGTCACCATCTGCTTTGCTCCCAGTCCTGTCTCCTGCCTCTGTCAACATGCTGCGCTCTGCCTTTATTGTTGTCTTGAACTTTTGGCTGTGTCTGGATATTGCTCAGAAGGGCCAGGAGAGCTCAGCCTGTTCAATGACTTTCACAGCTACAGACAATTGCTTCCTTCCTTCTAAAAGGGGAGGGAGAATGCTGACAACGATAAAGAACACAGAGAGGTATCACAGCTTTTTTGCAGGTCTCAAAGGTCTTCCCCTGCCCCAGTCCCTGAAAAAAAAAAAACACAACCAAAAAAGCTACAATATTTGGCAAAGCCGTATATGCATGCAAATGAAAGTATCCAGTGTTTCCAAGTAACCTGGGAACCCAATGACTTTAGGACTAGCCATAATTTTTTCAGCAGAAGCACACATAAAAATGAGGGTTCATTTATGAGCTGGAGCCAGGAATCATAATTAAGCTGATGAACCTGAAAATTTGTAGCTGATACAGAAACCATTAACGAAGCCCTACATAAAAGCTTACACCCATGCAAGGGGAGCTTTTTTCTACATTCTAGTGTCTACATAAATTTCTCTGTTTCTCTCTCTCACACATTCATTTTTATGAAGACAAGAAAATAATTAATAGGTAATTGCATTACCTAGGAAAGACATTCTACTATTGGAAATGTTTATGGAAATGAGGAACAATTAATTTATCATCAGTTTTATGGTAGTAATAAAAAATATTTATCTGCCTGGAAGGATTTACATGAACTTTGATATCTGATTAATAGCAAGAGTTTGTTAATATTAAAATAAGAGCAAAATGTTCTGATTAGGTCTTACTACAGCAAACCTACAACAGACCTGCTGTTATGGATGTGTGTATTCTGGAGTTAGAGGAGATTCCAGAGTCTGGCCCAAAAATATATTTTAGGAAAGGAAAGGTCACTGTGAACTCTACTTTTATGCCCAACATGATGAATTATTGGCATGGACAGCAACTAACCTTCTAACTTTTATTTCTGGTCACAAACATTAATGGGTTTCTCTTAACCCTTGTGTGAGGAAGGTCAGCATTATCCCAGTTTCAAAGATGAGGAATTGTACAGAAAAAAGCAAATGCAAGGATTTTTAATGTTTCTGAACCTTAGTCAAGCTGCTGAGTTATAATTGACTTGGCTCCCATTGCCTCAGCCCTGTGTTATATGGGTATGATCTACAGCTCCTTCCTTTGCAGGAGGTCACAGTGACCTGGGACATGGCTCTGTCGAGATGCAGGATCCAATCTGAAGTAGGTGCTAAATTCATACAGGGGTGAGGACACTAAGAGGCCTTCAACCTTCCCCAGCTTTCTCTTTGCCTCCATCCCAGCTGGGTGCATCAAGGGGTTTTTTGGGATTTCTGTCCCAGCCCTGCTGTCTGTGCTCACCTGACCCAGCAGGGTGTGTGTCAGAGAGCAGCAAAAGCCACTGGAGCCTGAGGAAAGGATGGATGGCCTTGTACCCAGTGACAGAGATCTGTGTTCCTTTCTGCTTATCCAGATTTTGGGCACTATCCCTCATCGGCTTTGATCACCTGGGTAAAATGAAGTACTGAATTTGTACTCTTAATTAGGAGTTTCTCTGAAAACCAGGATGCATTAAACACTTTGTTCAACAAAATCTGAACAATAATAGTAGAGCTTTGGGACTGTTTTTTATCCCAGTTTTCCATTCAGTCCACAACAGATGTAAATCCAGGTTGGCAATCTGAAGAAACTCATTTGCCTCTGGATGGGATGCTTTAAAATATGTTTTTGTTTTGGGCACCAGCTCACATACAAGAGAGCATCCATCTTCCATTTCATAGGTATAGAAACTAAATAATAAGGAAGCAGGAAATTAGCCTAGAATAAAAGATTTTGTGTGCTCCAGTACAATTTCTTGCATTCAAAAATTTTATAGTCAAGAAATAAATATATATTTAAGTCTATAGAGGAATGGCCATGTAACATCACTGAAGTTCTCTTATATCCTGGTCATTCCTATTTGAGGATTAACATTGTGTGATGGAAGACCTCTGCTTCTGTCCTGTAGGCTGTGACAAGATGATTACTACATTAAGAACATCAAGAAAGAAACCATACAGGTCATGTGGAGGTAAATGCAGCTTTAATGCTTCCTACACAGCAGAAAATTTTTCAGATGAATAGAATCTCAAAAAAATCTCTGCTATAGAGCCAGACAGGTGGCACTGGCATGGGCAATTTTAAAGTCAGTAGGGATCATCTTTGAGCTTTTGTGGACTGAAAGGGTTCTCTTGTCCTTGGTGAAGGATTTGGGCATTTTTTCTTACTCTCTTCTCCATAAATTATAAATCCTGTTTTGATGACTGGCTCACACTTCTGCAGCTGAGCCAGCCCATCCTCAAAGCAGGACCTTCAGTTCTACTCCTGTACAGACATCTGAGCATTGACTTCAATGTTTTATCATGAATTCCCTTATTTACACAAGTTAACTCAAAAAAAGTGATCCTGGGGTAATTTCTTCAGGCAATTTTGCTTTGCAGGAAGACGTCAGCAGCAGGTGTAGATTTCTGCTCCAGACAGCACCATGACAAATCAGGATTGTTTGCAGAGATAGCAGCTCACTCATAATCCAATGTCTTTCGGGCTTCTTTTCTCCTCTTGCAGGCACCTCCTTGCCATTTGCAATCGTGCTGCCCACGATGCACAGATGAGATCGTGCCTCAGTGACAGTGAATTTGAACAGAGTGACCTAGTTCAGGCAGAAAGTTTCTTGAAATGGCTGAAAACAATTGAGCCAGAGAATTAAGACCAGTCAGGCTAGCTTGAATTTCTAGAAAAACTATTGGAACTGATAATAAAGCTACTGGAAAGACCTTGGAATTTAAAACAATGCTGTGACTGTACAGAAATGTTGCAGTCAGAGCACTATTTTAAATAAACTGCAGTCACACACAGGTCAGTGTAAGCACTAAATATCTCTGGAGACTGCTTTGCAATCTGAAAATAAATCCAAGCCAAAACCCCAAATTCTCAGAGCAATTACCTTCATTTTAGCTTTTTTAAGTGTAGAACTCCTAACAAATTGAATTAATTCTAGAAATACTTATATGAAACATGTAAAGCTCAGAGGAAAACAAATCTTTCAAGTAGTGAAGTAGAAATCAAGCCTAAGTTGCTAACATTTTTTCAGGAGAGCAAAGAGCTACAAAATAAATTCCATCAGCTGAGAGCTGTACCTTTTGCTCCCACCCATCACATATGTTTTCAATTACTCCAATTTTTTTTATGTGATATAAAATTGTAGAGAATTACTAGTAGTGCACATTTTAAGCTTCAGTATTTGAATGCACGTTTCAGTGGAGTTGAGAATCTGCTTGTCATCCACTTCTGCCATTTTACCAGAGCTGAAACAGATTTGTTTGAAGAGTTCACAGTATGCGTGGAAATGGGTAAGGAAAAATTTCATTTTCACTTCACCCAAATAAGGCAACACATGGCACTCCCTCTGGGAAGAAAAATACTGTTTTATTTCAGTTTTAGGTTCAAAGTCACTTGTGTGTCTTGGCAGAAAGACTCCCCTGACAGGTAATGCTGTGATGAAGATCTGACATGTTCTAAATCCTCCTGTCTGCTGCCTCAGCAAAACGGGGAGATGTGTATTAAACCACAGCTTTTCAATTTATGTGATGACAAAGAAAGCCACAGAAAGCAAATGATTCATTGCACTATGATTGTCTATCAGAATGAATAGTACTGAAAGCCTTGGAAATGAAAAGAATGTGTCCTGACAGGTCAGAAGACAAGGACAGCTCTCTGAATACCCAAATACCCAAAGACATGTGTACAATAGCAAATAAACAGGACCAGGTCTCAGGTTCAAGAACTGGGCCATGATTATTCATTCTGTTCAGTTAGCATGCTCCTAGGCTGTATTTCCTCAGGGTCAACCAGAAATGCCTGGAACAATGTGAAAACCAGGATGTACATGGGACCATTCCTGGAGGACAGACTGGGTACAGCCATCTGCTTTTTGAGAGAAAGGTTTGCTACAGAAGAAGGTTGTAACATTTTTTATTTACTATTTATTTATTTAAATACCTCAACAACCAAGAGATTGGGTAAAGACTGGGACTGTCTTGGAAATGTATTTCAACATCACAGCACATCCACATATAGTGGAGAGAGGATGTTTTTTGCCTTATTATTTTATCTGTCTTCCATTCCATAATGAAGATGCTTTCAGGGCAGCATGAATTGGTGATTTAGATTGCTTCTTTCATTTACAGGCACTAAGGATTCATAATGACAAAGAATTACATGAGTTCTTTTTCCATGTTATTTGATTCATCTGAGCCTAGCTCTGCAGATCACAGGAAAATACACTGTGACCCTTTTTACCAGTCCTTTCCTAATTTCACAGTTTACTAATTTTCATAAATATCAAAAGGAACAAAATTATTAAGGAGTGCTTGGTAATTTCTGAAGTATCCATGCTGAAAATGCATAGATGATGATTATCATCAGCAACTCCTCCTGCAGAAGCTGTCACAGGGAGTCTTAATAAAATCTCTTGATGGAAGAAGCCTGTTCAATAGAAACCTGAAACTCACTGATAAGTATTCAGATGTATTTTTCAGTCAAAAATTTCTGGTCATTTTCAATCACTATATTGTTTTTTTTTCTTCAAAAATATGAGCAGTATTAACTAAGAATATGCCTGTTACATAAATGAAATTAAAGCCTGTCTTAGAGTGTGACTGCATACAATTGATATGGAAAGACCAAGTGCACATTGATTAGATGTAGGGGAGATGGAGCCAGACTCTTTCTCAGAGGGACTCAGTGAAAATGAGACAGTGTTCACAGATTGCACCAAGAGAAATTCTGAGTGCAATAAGGAAAAAAATAATCAAAATTAATATGGTCAAACATGGATATAATAATTATCTGGAGAATCACTAGTTGTGGCATATCTCTCCTTGGTGATATTAAAAACTTGATTGGAGAAGGTCCAGGGAAAACTAATGTAATTTTGGAGTTGGCACTAGTCTGCATAGGGTATTAAATTCAATGAGCTCCCAAAATCCGTTCCAAAAAATTTTCTCTATGGTTTTTGATCCAAAAATACACTAATTTCAAGCTGTGATTAGAACAAATTTATAAAATGTTAACATTAAAATTCTCCATAAAGCAAAGCAGTAAATATTATAGAAGTCTGAGAGCTCTTCCTTTACCTCCAGTGCGCTACTAACTGTGCACACCAAGGATGCTCTGTGCTCCAAATTCACAAGTTGTCACTCTCTCAAACTAGTATACCCACTGACAGAGTGATCTTTCACTGAGTGTGGGGACATACCACATAAATGTTTCATCTGTAAATGAATGCCTTCAAGTAACCTTAGATTCTGCAGCGTGAGCAGCACCTGATGGCTGAAGCCAAAAGAGTTTAGTGGGGGACTCTTCTCATTCTGTGGCTGAAACCTTATTTTTTCCAGATGAATGATTCTAAGCTTCATTAACTGCAGTGACCAGAGTGCTGCCTGACTGTCCTGGGAGGTTCCATTAGGACAGGTATGTTCTAAGTACATAATGTTGAGATGAATCTTGTCCAAAGCACTTTATAAAAGATTTTAACATCATTGTATCTAACTTCTATTCTGCAAGTAGGAAAAAAGGTGCTTAAGGTGTTGATGTGGCTCTCTCAGATCACATGCAAATCATGTGGGAATGTGACTCAAAATCTTCAGAACTGAATTAACCATGTCCTTCCATAGATTGCACAGTTGAATAATACCAGAACTACAACAAGGAGAGACAACACTTTATTAAATGTCATCTATTGCTCATTATGCTAATTAAAGATCTGGAAGGCTGTGCAGGCCTTGGCTATGATTTAGAAGCAGACTGTGCTCATATATGGTAGGCTGATCATACTGACAGGCAGGAGAATAATGTATATATTACTTGCTAGAGAAGTCTGAGGATTTGAGGGTTTTAAGGAGGTATATAAAAACATAAAACTTCTGTTTAGTAGTAAAATTATACCTTAGTAGGAAAACTGTAGAAGGAAAAATTTGTAGGAAAAAACCTCCATATTAAAATTTAAAGTTCAAGAAAAGCTGTTCCTGAAATCCTTTGTAATCAGCATCTCTATTCACTGTGTTTAAATAAAGTTTATGTGTAATGTAGGTGTCAAACCACCCTGGACTGGGATGAGCAGGGAATCCATGGAATTGTCCACTGCCACACTGCCAGTTTTGAAAAAATAACTTTTGAGTCACAGATTCTCCCAGGTTCAACAATATTTACCTGGGTGTTACCCAGCCCCTGACCTGGGCAAGTCAGAAGCCTGAAGCTCTAAGATTAACACCCACTTTGTTCCCCAGCTCCTTTATAAATTATTTTTAAAATGTATGGCTTGTTCTGCTCTCCCTTATTGCTCTATGGATGTCAGGGCCTTTGATCAACTGCACTGGCATGAGTAGGATTTACTTGTATTACAAAATTAATGAGTTTTTACTTATACTGAGGCAACACAGCAGCAGTACTAAAAATCTCACAGTTTCAACATACATTAGCTAATACTGAGGTTTCAAGGCTTCTTAGACAGCAGATCCAATCCTCAGGATTCAAACTTGACAACCTGTTTAAATCAAACTCTCAGTCTGGCATGCAAGCAGATAAGCTTTCTTTTTGGCCTGCCCTGGAGATGAGAGTCTAGTTCTTTATGCACAGGAGCAACACAAGCTGGGTTTGGGTCTTAAATCAATGCAAATCCCTTGGCAGGTTGTATCTAGGTCTACATTTCTCATCATAACTTCTATCTGGAAATATAAGGAAGGCAAATGAAAATTACAAGAATCCAGGTGAAACTGGATGAAAACTATTGCCTATAAAACTTAAGTTCCACTTTTTTTTTGCTGGTCTCTGTGGTGGATTCACCTTGGCTGAGGGACAGGTGCCCACCAAACCTCTCTATCACTACTCCTCCAATATAACAAAAGGTTCATGAGCTGAGACAAGGAAAGAAAGTCATTACCATCATGGGCAAAACAGACCTTACTTGGGGAAATTGGAGATCTGAGAAACCAACTTCCTCTGGGGACAAAGGGAACTTTAAATACATTTTCTACAGATTGGTACATAAGGACACACAGGTTTATTTAACTTCCATTGAGTTGCCAACAGCACAAATTGCCTCTCTTCATTGTGGGATCCTTTGCAGGGAGGAGATTAACTTGAGATCTGCCCACAGAGAGGAGCAAGAGTTACTCTAGTGACAAGTTGAAGAGGGAGGTAAGAGAAAAATGAAAGCCTGGGAGTTTATCCAATCCATGTGTCCTGCGATGTATGGAGCAGTGCTGTTGTTCCAACCCTTACATCCCAGGTGTTATGAGACTCCAAGGTGGTAGAATCTGAATATCCAGGTCTTGAAGGTGTCCCCCAAGCCCCAGAAGTTTAAGTGTTCCTTCATTTGGTTTGTTAAATCCTTTTGTAAGACAGTGCTGTCATTAATAATCAAGAAAATCACATAAGTAGGGATATAATCTAAACAGAACTCTAAATCCTTCTTGGGTATATCAGAGGTAATGGAAAGATAATTCACAAAGATTAGAAACACATGAAAGTGAGGCTTAGAACTGATTGGAGGATGCTCTTTTCCCCTCATGTCTGTTAATCCCTGTCTCAAAAATAATGAAAAACTTCACTTAGAGAGCAAAAACCTTCAGAATTTTTGTGCTTGACCAAAGGAAAATGTTCTGCAAAACCCAGATGTTTTCCTTGCACACAATTATGTTTTGTAAAAATTTTAAATGTAAATAAAAAATATCAAAGGTGTGAAATGCTCTCTTTAAGTGAAGAATATCACTTGAAGAAGTTAAAGACATGAAAAGTTTGTTCAGTAGCTAAGGGTATGTTATCTGAATTGACACACCTGGTCTGCTCTTTGCTGAGAAAATCTGTACAAGGTTACATTGCACTACACAAACTGCCCCAAACTAAAAAAAAAAAAAACCTGTGTAAACAGAAGTGTTGCCATAATGGGTTTTGTCCATAATCTGAAGCAAAGACATTGAAGTTCTTTTTAGGGGGGAAAAAACATAATTGAAAACCAAAAATGGATGGGAAAATAAATTCAGAAGGAATTAGGAACTGAATTCTTTATATGATCCTGGTGGGAATGAATAATGAGGAACTGGCAATAAGTATGTGGAGTGAAGAAAGAAGAATTATACACAGTGGGGCAAGAAAGGCATATACAGCGTCAATGTGAATCAATTAGAAAAGTTTCAGAAGAATCTTCCTGACAGCCAGACCTGTTCATCTGTTAGTGAGCTCTCAAATAAAGCTCTGCTTCTGCAACTGATAGATAGAAGATAGATGATAAATAGGTGATAATGTTCCCTGGGAACGTTCATCTCTTCCATGGAGGTGAAGGTCATCCTAAGCAATACTTTTCCCTAGTTCATTGATGCACAAAACCATTGTGATATTTAAGCCTAAGTCACAAGAGCAGGACTTTACACCCCTTTTACTGTTTTAGGACTGTGCTACCAAAAGTTTTTTCAGCTCAAAACCCCATAACCAACTTGATCCACCAAGCTGATTAGAGGGATGGAGCCCCTCTCCTACAATGAAAGGCTGGGAAAATTGGGATTGTTCAGCCTGGAAAACAGAAGGCTTAGGGGTGACCTAATAGTGGCCTTCCAGTATCTGAAGGGAGCCTACAAGAAAAATGGAGAACTTTTTACATGCGAATGAAGTGGCAGGACAAGGGGCAGTGGCTTCAAACTTAGGGGAGGTTTAGATTAGATATTAGGAAGAAATTCTTTCCTGTAAGAGTGGCGAGGCACAGGAACATATTGCCCAGAGAAGCTGCCCCATCCCTGGAAATGTTCATGGCCAGGCTGCATGGGGCTTTAAGAAAACTGGTCATGTGGAAGATGTTTCTGCAAATGGCAGGAGGTTGGAACTAAATTGTCTTTAAGGTCTCTTTCAACCCAAACCATTCTATGGTTCTGATTCTATGATTCTATGGTTGTATAACTCTATAATTCTATGATTCTATGGTTCTATGATTATATGGTTCTATGACTTTGCATTCTGTAACTTTGGGTGCAGAATAGGTGATTTCTGTATTAAACTGGACAGTTACATTTAACCTGAGTGAAGGCCACACCCTTGTTGAGGAACTCTGTTTTTAAAGTGCCACAATTTAAGAGAGAATGAAAGCAATAATCCTTACAGTGCTTTCATTTCAGTTGCTGTCTGCCCCACGACAATAGTGAATTAAGCAGCTAAAACCCTACAGCAAATGTATTTAAATCAACTGAAACAGCACAGAAAAACCTCATAGGCTTCAGCTCAGTCCTGGAAGACTCCCACAGCCTCAGAAGGGACCACAGCCCACGCTCAGCTTGAAGGTTGCCTTTGTTTTGCCTCCTGGCTCAGAACTGTCTCAGGCAACTCTGTTCTTTTTTTGAGCAAATGCCTAACTGTACTTTCTCTCTATAAAAAATGAGGATAATTTATCATTATCTCACTAAGGCTTTGAAAGGCTCAGTGCCCAATATTGTCTCTGACTGAAAGCTCATGAATTCAGAAGATTGATGTTGGCACAATCGTGTATCTTCCCTTTTAAGTCAAATATTTTCCCATAAATATTTTGAAGAGTGTCAAGCCTAACTAGATTTTAGAAATTAAACTAAAGGGTGAAGCATTTAGAAAATGTCTATTTTAACGTTTTTGATTGCCATATTTTAATCGTGACATTTCAAAGTTTCTGAAATGATACTTGTTAAATTTTGCTAAATATATTTGGGTTAAGATCAGAAAGAAATATTGGATAGCTGCACTGAAGTATTCTATAATTATGGGAAGGGGAAAAACACTAAAACTAAAAACTATAGACCCAAAAAACCAACAACTGAACTTGTATTTCTGATAGAAAGATGCATTATTTGGTTTTCATCTCAAAGGAATCATTGGAGGTCCCAATTCCTTCCCAGGCTCTAAAATTAAGACATCTTAGTTTTCCAGAGAGAAAGGCTTCCTAATGTAGATTCCTGGAAAGACACACAAAAGGGGCTATGTCTGAGGCTCCTCCCTTCAATATATTTGCTTTCTCCAATTTACTTTGTGGTTGTGACTATCAGAGAATGCCACACTGGCTTCCAGAGGTGCACTCACTTTCCCATTGCTCACTAAACCTGGAAGTGCCAATACGGCTTCTTCTAGCTCCTGTAAAGGCTTCTGCCTTGGTAGAAGCTGGATATGGATATTTAGGTAATCCCAACTCTAATCCACTGCCACCCAGCCTTGCTCACAGTGCTTGGATTTCCCTTCTTCTCTGGGACTAGGAAAGGGAGAAAGCAAATGAGCTGGGATTACACATCAGTAGTGATCAAATCATTACTGTGCCTTGAAAAGCACAGCCCACAAGCCTGAAGAGGTCTGGCCAGAAGTCATTTGGAAACCAGAAGAGAGGAAAAATTCCTTCCAAGTCCATAATTTACCCTGCTGGACCACTCAGCTCTTCCTCAATCTCATTTTCCTTCCCACCATGCACAATTCTCAAACAGTCTTAAATAAAGAGTGCATAAAAACCAGCTGAGGTGTTCTGGGGGGTGCACAGAGAAACTGCAGCTATGTTATTCTCCTGTGCCAACAGCATGTGCTGAACCTGACCAGACACAGCACAGGACTTCCTAAACCCTTTATACAAATTGCAGCTGCCTACACCCTTCCAACCTTGAGATGGGCCAGGAACAGCCCAGTCTTGTGTAGCCTTGTTTCTTTGGCAAGAACAGAGCAATCCCCAGCACACAGGAAGTGTCAAACAGCCCCATGGCCTGCACAAACCACTCTCACACCTCCTGCTCTACAGAGGGCATTGCTCAGATGGGATGATGAACTAATCTGAGACATGTCTGCCCCAACATGCTGGCAGAATGAGTTTACAGAAATACAGCGTCTCTTGGGCAGAATTTTCAGCAAAATCTCATCTTCACACAAGAAAAGCTGCAGTCAATTGCTCAAGGAGGTATTGGATGAAAGGTTAGTTAAGTATTGGACAACTGGTCTTTGATTAGTGTTCTGCATAAAGAAAAGAAGGACATGACTGTTTACTTGGTGAACAGAAGAGGTAGACTGGCTCTTCTCAGCTCAGGTGAGAGTTTTCTAGCTTTTTCTTTAACAAAACAGTTTGAGTTAAAGATGGTGTTATTATACTGGCAATTACATAGTCCCACTTTAAATTTCTAAGTCCCACTTTAAATTTCTAAGGGGTCTGTAAATTGCTTTCATGGTGTTTTTCAAACCAGCTGGTGGCTGTGTTGGCTGACTATCTGAGTTATTAGTGAATGATTTGGCACACTGCTAATCACTGTGCACTCACAGTGCCAGCTTTGGCAAGAGATTTTGCTTCCTTAAGGAATTTCCCATTCTGCGAATCAGAGTTTAGCACCAACCAAACACCATCTATCAAGACTAAAGCCTGCCTTACACAGCATGAATTATATTATTACATTCATTTCCAGCAATAAGTCTCTGAAATGTCTTGGTTGTTTTTAACATACACTCAGTTTAGGAAAGCAAAGCAATTCTTCAGAATGAGTTTTCAATTTGCACGCTTGAATAGTTTAAATTCCATCCCAGCAATACATAATGCATTGCTACCCTGCTCTGTATCTAATTCAGGCTGCTTGGATATTAAGACAGTAACCACTTGTGTATTGTCATCAGTACTTAGCAGTTTGAGGACAATCTCAGAATGAAAATCACTCCTAGCAGGTTCTGCATTTGGTAAAGTTAAGGTTGACATCAAGACAAACCAAGGAACAGTGGAAAATAAATTACAGTGTACTTTCCCTTAGTATGTTCTAGAGAAAATAAAAGCTTTTTAATGTTTTCAGCCTGACCAGCATTGACACAGCCCACTGCTTATGAGAAATGTCGTGCTAATTTTCTTGCAGTTTCTACCACTGCCACCAGTCTTGTTAGAGATTAATTTAGGATTTGAAGGAATAGATGAATTTATGTGCAGCCCCAATATATTTTCATATGATGTTAAGTCCTGATGCAAAATTGAATGAAAGGATTCCAGCACTGCATCATGGATCACATGCTCTACAAATGGAGTGGCAATGTAAACTCACCCCAAAAACACCCAAATAATGCAAAGCTGACTGAAAGGGTCATGCCACATGCACACACTCCTGACCTGGAGTCATGGGCCTCTGAAAATATCATCTTTCAGAGAACCAAAAATGAGTTTGTTTGCCACATACAGTAAGTTTTAAATTTGTTAACAGACAAATTATTGATCCTTGCACTGAGAAAAAATTCAATACAAATCACCCTGCTACTTAAACTCATATTGATGTGTCAATTTTATGCACTGTTTATGCTCTTTTTTTTTTTTTTTGCCATAGTATTTCTATGCATCTGGCAAAATACATTTTAGGGATAGCTTATTGAGCCAGAGGAAACTTGAACATTCTTTCAAATGCAAAATGAAGCACTTTGAAATGAATTTATTTAAAACTGAAATTAAAGATAAATCTGAGCAAAAACCCACCCAGATTTCATATTCTGCAAAGAAAAAGTATATGACAAACAACATTGGTTCTAATCTAATATAATTTTTACCAGTGAACTACATTGTCAATTTAAAAAAAAAACGGACTTTTTCACACATTCTTCAATTTTTTTTTGCTTGTTTCACAACAAACAAAAATCTTCCTAGATTGTTGCAGTGATTGCAATAGTGATATCTTCTGGATGTATTTCAGAACACAGAAATGACAATGTCATTCAGTCTTTGTGTTGTAAGTGGCAAGAAAATTCTTCCTTCTTTTTCTTCCTGAGGACCTTTGGATTTTATGCCAAGATCAGGGTTGATGGCAAAATTTTACACTGATGACACAGCTCTGGACCTGCCTAGGACACACCTGGTTCTTAGAGTTTTCTGTTCAAAGGCTGCTGCTCACAGAGTAGTGGAAGAAGATGCAGTGGAGGGGTGGAGGAGTCCCCTTTCTGGTGGAATTGTAGTGGAGGTGGATTGTTAGTGCCAGTTCCTGGCAACTTCTGATCAGTGCCTCTGTGTGCAGGTACGAGGTTTTATAAAATCTGCTTTACAGACAAATTTATGTCTTTTGGACAAGTCAGAACTTGAACAGCTTTCAAGGATGTCAGGCAAACATTTCATCTTTTCAATTTTTGCTAAACAGTGATGTATCATAGGCTACAGGGAAAGAAGAGCAGCACTGGAGACACAGATCTGGATATCCAGATATTGTTGTTTTGCCTATGCCACAGGCTTTACATAAATTTAACCAAATATTATTGCTTCTGTCAAATTGCACAAGGTCCATCCTACAGAAAATTCTCTGATTTTTCCTTCCCATTCTCAAACAAGGTCATGCCTCTCACTAAGCCAGATAACACAGATGGAACACACAAACAAGCAAAAGTCAAATGCCAAAACCAGATCAGGTTTTGGGGCATGAATATTGGTTTAATAAAAGTTACTCCCTCTCCTACTGAACTTTTCTTATTCACATTCATAAACCTTCCCTTCACCACTCCTGTTTCCAGGCTTCTGCAGAGTGGAAACAAAACTGAAGGAGAATGTTCAGTAGTGCATGGCATAGAAATCAGGTTCATGAACAGCATCTGTCATCAGCATGGGGATTTTTGGGGGAAAAGCATTTTTCCTCCACTAATAATAAATGAATTCCTAATGCAAACAAACTACATAGTCTTCTCAAAAAATCTTGCAAACTGAAAATTTCAGCAACACTGAAGCATCATCAGGATAACTGAAAACTCAGCTCCACAACCTGCAAAGGAAATAACATTTTATATGCACCAACCATTACTACTTGCAGCTGAAGTTTCAAGGGGAAATGAAATTTCTTTTGTGATGCAGCTCCAAACTTAATTTTCGAGAAACATCTAAGATAACCACACATGACCTTGCTAGTATACTACCTCACAGTGCTAATTAATAGCTATTACTTGGAGAGAGTTTCAGTGGAAAATAAATCAAATCAAGTATAGACCAAATTTTTCAAGGGATATATATTCAGGTATCTGTTTGTACCACCACTAAACTTGTCTACTCTCTTTTGGCATCTTCATCATTCTCTTTTAATGAAGGTTATAAAACAGACACATAATTGAGCCAGTGGCAGGAAGAAAATGACCCTTTAACAATTTTAATAGCTTCTGAGCAATCCCACACAGTGAGGACCAGCCACCTGGACACTCCAGGGCTTAACTGATAGCTGTGGTAATGGTATTCCAATAGCACACATTGCCTGGGACACTTCTGGATCCTGTGATCACTGCTGCGTTGGCATGAGCTTTTAAAGCTCTAGCTTGGAGTGTTTAAAAGCATCCTTAACTTCAGCAGTAATAAAGCTTCTCAGATGTTTAAATTAGACAAATAACTGCCGTGATAAGTCATGAACTGATGTGCTATAGTTAAATGAGGGTCTGAGCCCTAAGCCTCCAGAAAACACAACTCAGGCCATGGGATGTTGAGGGTTTTCTCCATCTATTCTATCTGTACTGTTTTAGTGAGTACTCAAATGAGAGTGCCCGGTGTCCTCAGGAAACAGAACTCTGATGGACTGAGCCTCCAGGAGTGTCCTGGAAATGTGATAATTGCTTCCGTGGAGCTCTTCCCTCTTGCTAACACAACCCAGACTGTGGCTGGTGCTCTGTGACTCAAGGATACATTATTCACTTATGTTCACTTGTCATCCACTGGGACCCCGGGGTCCTTTTCTCTTGCTCAGGCAGACTGAGCAGGGCTTTGCCTTTGCCTTTGTCTTCATTGAGCTTCTTGAGGTTCCTACCAGCCCATTTCTTCAGCTTGCAGACCCACATGAATCTACCTTCCACCATGTCAACCATTCTCCCTAGTTTGGTTTCAACTGCACACATGTGAAAGGTACACTCAGTCTGTCACCCAGGAAAATTATCAAATTGCTGATTGCCTTTCGTTCCAGAACTGAATCCTGATCCTATGGAAGCACCAAAGTTCTAACCTCTCTAGCCCAGATTGGTGCAGTGAGGAGTTTATTAACAGAGCTTGGAGTAGTCTCACGTACTACAACCTGTGAGTTGTGCACATACCAAAGACAAATACATATCTCATCTCTGCTAAACTCAGATTTATGCTACCTTTTCACTGTCATATTTTCTGGAAAAATCCCTTTGCCAGGATTTTTTCTCCTGGGAAGCTGAGAAGCCTCACAGAAAAAGAAAAACAATATTATCTCATTTGCTTCTGCTGTGTTTTGCTGCTTTGTAACGTGGTTTGGTGATTATTTATCCAACAGGTGGTTGTTTGATTGGTTTCATGTGAATTGTTTTAACTTAATTGACCAATCACGGTCCAGCTGTGTCAGGACTCTGGCAAGTCACGAGTTTTTAATTATTATCTTTTAGCCTTCTCTCTATATCCTTTCTCTATTCTTTAGTATAGTTTCAGTATAATATAATATAATATAATATAATATAATATAATAATATAATATAATATAATATAATATAATATAATATAATATAATATAATATAATATAATATAATATAATATAATATAATATAATATAATATAATATAATATAATATAATATAATATAATATAATATAATATAATATAATAATAAATTAGCCTTCTAAGAACATGGAGTCAGATTCATCTTTCCTCCCCACGATGGGGGACCCCAAAACCACCACACTACCTAACCTCGCCTGCTTGAAATCAGAGCTGTTCCTATCACCATGCCTAAATTCAGCAGCACTTTATTCTACAGACACCTGACCTAACAGTCTAGAATCCTACAGCTGTCAGGTGGAACCAGCCAGCAGAGCTGGTGGAGCTCAGGCTGCTCCTGGGCATGAGACTGGATGTACCCAGGCATAAATCAAATGTCAACAGCTCTGTTCACTCACTGGGTCTTCTCCAGTGCCGCAGAGAAGACCAGGACAACATGCTGGATGCAGGTCATGGGTAGTCAGACCACCTCCAGCCCCAGAAGCCAGACCAGGGTTGCTCCTTAATGCTCCCTCCCTGCCCAGTCAAGAGACACAGGCTCCTCTTTGGGACAGGGCTTTAGGGGTCTGTGACACACACGTCTGTACATCTTCCCCTCCCTCTGCTGGCTACACACTTGGTTTCTCAGATATGTAGTAAAAAACAATGAAACCTGCTCAGCCTGCCAGCGTGACAAATGGGAAAGGCAGTCCTGTTTCCATGTCAGGTCTTTATAAAAGTAACGGAGGGGCTTGCTTTCTGCAATCCTGCCTAGCACTAATTTTCACATATACATCTGCATTTCTGAGGTGCTAATAAGTTGCCCTCAATGTAATTTAGCAAAGTCTGGCATACATTCTCCCTCTCCTGAAGATGCTTTACTCTTTTTATTCAGGGCTCTTTACCTGTAATGACATGCTCTGCTGCATATTTAAAAGGTTCAGCTTAATAGACCCATGGTTATGCTTAGTAGATTGTGAGAGGGAAAGCTGCTTCTTTGACAGCAAGTATAATTTGCCCAATTTTACCCTCTTGATAGAGAAGCCCAACAATTTCAGCCAGGAAAATCCCAGGAATAAAAACTCTATCTCTTGTTAGAGATAACAGCATGGCAAACAGCTATCATGTTTCAGGATTCTTCATTCCCTGTTGTTTTTGCACTCCTTTCCAAACATTAAGATTATTGCAAAGGTTGCTACAATTTTTTTTTTTTAATTATTTTGTTTTATTAGGTACTATACAAACATGTTGTGCTAAGTAGAAAGAAAATGAGCACGGGAGCAGCTGGCCATTCCCTGCTATCTGCATGAGCTAGGTGAAAATACAAACAACCAGAGTCCCTTACCATGTGTCAGGCACCAGGTTTAGTTTGACTGTAATTGCTCCCCCGATTGCCCTGCAGAGAGCCTCAGCAGCAATCTCAGCTTTGCAAAACCATCATCTTCCCCTGCAGTTCGCTGAGGTGAAATAAGGATGCAGAACTATCTCTGTTGCTCCAGATTCCAAAACTTCTTCTGTCCCTCTTGCCAACAAAAGGCCAACTTTGCTTTGGTCTTAGCTGAGAGATACTTTATTATTCCTAATATAAACAAGAGGGCTTAATTGGTTAATTCTTGACTATTACACATTGTCTTTCAGTTCTACCACCACTCTATCCAGAAAAGGAACATAGCTTTCATATAGTTCTAAAAAGATAAAGATGAAATGTGAATTATTTCAGGTTAATTTCTGATGCAGCAAATGTGCATATTTTAAAGATCTTATCATCAGCTATATTTCAGTTGGTCAAAATCTTGCTAAGCTCATTTCCATATATTTCTTCTTCCTTCAAAATTAATTAAACTCATTTTTATGTACCTATTCCACACTACTCATATTTTTCTATCCATTAAGATGCCAACAGGAAAGTAATTGCAAACACAAACCAGTGCTTTATATCTCCCATCTCACCCTACTTTTACTCTGAGTCAGCAAACAGATTTTCAAAATAAATCAAAGGCTTCCCACTTCTTTGTGGTGAGACACATCACATTACATTAGAGCCATCTTTCAAACTCTCCTACTAACTGGGGTGAGAATATTAAAATAAGCATAATTTCAAATTCCAGTCTTGGCAAGTTAATAAAAGGGGGTATCTTGGTATTTTAAAATTATATTTTGTAATGGCTTTCAAGCACAATTTACTGGGTGTCTTATTTGTAACAGAAGGACAGGGTTTTATGTATAGAAAAATATTTCATATCATATTTAAGCATCTGGACAACAATTATTAATTTGACCTTTGTAAAAGGCCATCCCTGCAGAACTGAAAAGATATTTCCTCAACTCTTGCCATTTTTTGTTGCTGCTCTTCTTTTTCTCTACAATTTCTTCATTCTCACAGCTGAGTGAACATTTAAGAGAGCACCAGGGAGGGGGAAAAAATCTGTAGACCTTGTCTCCAAATTATGTGATGAAGAGACATTCTCTTAATACACAGCCCTCCTCTTTATCTCCCACCTGAAAGGGGGAGTTGCAATCTCATGTCAGACTTACCCTTTTTCTTTTGCCTCCAAAGCAGGGGCTATCAGAATCTCATTGACAGAAGTCACCTATGTGAGTCAACATGAAAAAGCAATGAGTATGTCATATATTTTTGCATTGAAATAGGTCCACAAATTTTGCCCAGCTCTGATGCGAAGCCAGCACTTGAATGAAGGCTGCTTTGCATCCTTAACTATAAAAGCTGCAACCTGCACAAGTCTGATAACAGCTCACAGTTACTGCTGAAACATTTTTTTTTCCACCTTGCAAGCAATTCCTTTAAGGGAGAAAATTGCAGTGCATCCATTAACACCAATAGCTTTGCCTTCCATCCATCCCATGGCTTCATGCATGCTGGGGCTGCCAGAGAAGAGATCCCACATTTCTGGGTGGAAAATGAGCCTGACACTGTGAAATCAACCACATTCCACTGGGATACAAGTCAAACCCTTCATGACAGCCTGTGGGCAGCCATGGTGATTGTTTTTCTGTAAAACCAAAGTTCACCCTGTTTTGTTCATTTGCTTTGCTCTTAAAGAAAAGGATTTCAAGCTCAGAGGAGTCCAGGTTCTGGAACACTCTTCCTTGTCCAAACACCAAGCTGACAGAGCATCTGTGGGCTTTCCTCCCACTCCATCTCTCCAGAGACCTGCTAAGATTTTGCAGTTGAAATTAAATGAGCTACCCCATAATTTTACATGCAACTTGCCACCAGCAGTCTAAGTAATGAAGACACCTGCTGGTTGCTCACCACCCAGGCATCAGAGAGATCTCTCCTGGCATGGATTTTAATTAGTTCATTGCAATGCTTTTTGTCTTCTCATCCTCTTTTCATCAGGAAACCTTCACCCATACTCCTTTCAAACTCCTACTCTGCAGATCTTGAATTGTGCTGAGCTGTAGCTGGCTCAAAAATTGGACCCCTTGTGTTCAGAAACTTCACTACTGAAGGCAGAGCAGTAGAGCAATTGCCCTCTCTTATGCCCTACTTATTTCCATGCAGTATAAATGGTTTGCATGCCTTGTGAATAATCTAAATTCTGTAGAATCGACATTAAAAATATCTGACCTCATTGAAAATGAAATCTTTCAGCCTCTGATACTGAGGAGTCAGAATTCATTACTGGATGAGCAGAACTAAAACTACCCATCATAACAATTTTCACCTTGTGCTATAACTTTATAACAACCCTTTCCCCAACAGCAGACAAGATGTGGAACCTTTGATCACATCTAGGCCAGTTCCTTACAGAAAGAACCATGGTGGGAAAAGAAACTTTAGAATATACAAAAAACCTATTATCACCATGATCTGGCAGAGGCACAGAGAAAGGAACACATGAACCACAGCAGGAGAGTACCTGCAAGAGGGTACAGTGAAGCACAGCCCCAGTGCCAGTAATTAAATGCCTGTGAGGCCTTTGTGGGCTGTTAACAACAGAGATGTGAACTTTCTAGGGCTCTTGCTTCGCTGCTTAAGGCTCATTCTCTGCAGCACAGGACCAGGAATGCCTGTACTACCAATTAAAAGAAAGGAACAAAGAGAGATTTCAAGCACTGAGCCCTTACTACCTACAATTAATGTAATGATTTTCAGACTATTACAGCTAGTTCTATGATAAATCTTATTTTTTGAAGGAGGATATTTCTAGCTTAGAACAGCCTGTGCTGTTTAGTGATTGCTCACCTCCAAGACAAGGCTCATTGTGTCTCCAGAGACCTGCCCTGAAGATGTTCCCTGAAATGGTCTCTGACCCTGCCCAGGACAAGTAAGGAGAATGTCCTTAAGGAATGGCTCCAGGAAGGCTCTCTGGAAATAGGGGTCTTATTTCTTGAACACAGGCTGTCAAATTAAAGAATACATTACCAAGAAGAATAAGGCAGTTAAAGTCTGTTTCAGAGGCTGAGGATTTGAGGATGCAAAAAACAGAAACAAGGAAAATTTGGACACTTGTGATGATACATGCTGTGTATCTGCAGAGAGTGCCAGGGAAAGGAAGACATTTAGAAGCTGCTTTATGTACCTGCTTTAGGCATTTAATAGCTTCCATTTACCTCAGTTAAAGATGGAGACTTATTACATTTTTGAGGACTGTAACACTGCCTATAAAAGTAAAATTTACATGTACAATGTTTTCTGCTGAGTGAAAAAATGGAGGGAGAAGAGGGAGCTGTGTGAGAGGTCTGGAGCTGAAGAACCAGTCCTGGTGCTTCCATTAGTGACTGACAGGAGAGCACCTTCCTCTGGAGCTGGGGCAAAACATTCAGGCAACAGCTCCAAGTCACAGGGATCTGTTTGCCACAGTGGTAATTGGATTTATTTCCTGTCTGCAGAAGTAATTTTATTGGCTCAGGCGATGGGAGAAAAGCTACAATATGCTCAGCTGGAGTCAGGGTGGTGGGAAGTGTCGGGATCATTAGTTTATCTGAGTGACCTTGAGAAACGTTCAAGAGTCTCTTTTTTCAGCCCGGTGCTTAAAAGAAGGAGTCAGGGCTCTTCATTTCTCGGTCTCAAGGTTGTTTATTTTATCTTATCTGTAAAACATTTTCTCTTGCCCTGACGAGGTCAGTTCAGCAAGACAGTCTGAGGCACTCTCCCCCGCCCCCAAGGCGGTGTGGTCTTTTATACTACAAACTATGTATATCATATTTACAATTACCTTCTAATGCCCATCACTGATGTTAGACAGTGCACTTTCACTATGAGCCAATCCAAAGTGCTAACATCACCACAGAAGATGGAAGACAAGAAGAAGAAAGAAGAAAGGATGAGACACGCCCTGATTCCTCCATCTTGTCTCCATACGCCCTGTACTAAAATCCCAAAATCTGTATTTCACCTTGTAAATGTGTCATCCCTGCACCATTCAAACTTGAGTGATTCCCATGTCCTCATCCACAGGTGGCACATCCCTAGAAGGGTCAAAGTCAAGCCACCAGGTGCTTTTGGCAACATTCCGGGACCTCCGAGCCCCCCAAGAGGGCTCTCGGCAACTCTGGACATCCAGAGGGATGGGCTGAGTTCCCACAGGAAGCTCTTTGCCTGGCTTTGTGCCTGCAGCTGCACCTGAGAACCAGAGAGAGATGGAGAGACAGGCTCTGTCAGTCCCTGGGAGAGATGATGAAAAGCATTTCAAATTTGCCACATGAAGGAACTCACTCTCTCCCATCTTCCATTTCTGTAATAGAGATGGGAATTGGAGACTTCTCCCCCAGCCTCATGCCAGTGACCTGCTTAGAGGAGAAATGGGCTTCTCACAGAGAAATCTTCTGCCAAACTCTCACTCCTGTAGAACTTGATGCATATTATTTTCCAACTATTCTTTTTTTCCCTGAAGATCTAAAAGTAAAAGGTGAGTGCAGAAAATAATAGAGAAAAAAGAAAAGAAAAAAAAAAAAAGAAAAGAAAAGAAAAGAAAAGAAAAGAAAAGAAAAGAAAAGAAAAGAAAAGAAAAGAAAAGAAAAGAAAAGAAAAGAAAAGAAAAGAAAAGAAAAGAAAAGAAAAGAAAAGAAAAGAAAAGAAAAGAAAAGAAAAGAAAAAGCCCCAAACACAAGCATAGAATAACAAACAGAAATCACTATTTTTTCCCCATAAAATTTAAAAAACAACTAAACCTTCTGTTCAGTAAAATCTCTAAAAGAATAAAACATTTTGCAAACTACATTGATGATGTATTTTTGCTATGAAACTGTTTCAGTGAAAGAAGGATTTCAGCTTTTTTATCTTGAACTGAGAGGTTTGAAACCTCCCAGACCAAACACAATCATCTGAATGGGTAGAAGGGCATGAAACAAAGCTGTTGAGCAGAAAAGCCAGCAATCTGTCTGTAGAAACTTAGACATGTCAAGGCACAATGATCTGGTCAATCTGGACCTGAGGTCTCCTTTTTCCAGAGAGTCATCTCACAGAATCACAGAATCATTTAGGTTGGGAAAGACATCTAAGACCACTGAGTCCAGCATTAATCTAAATCTGTCAGGTCCATCACTCAACCATGACTCTGACCTCCTCCAGCCTTGCACTGGAGGCAGGTGTCCCCCCATGAAGTATGACAATTCCTTTAGCTCCTTCATTGCCCCCTTCTGTCAAAAACACCTGTGTTAACAGAAAACTTAAACAGAGCCAAACCAACCAAAAGACAAAAAAATGCTGGTTTTAGGTATGTTTGTTGCACTACTAGCTTTGGGCAGGAGTGGCTGAGGAGGGGTGAGGTGTCCATTCACACCCATGAGGAGATTGAGACTTCCACGTTGGGACAAGAAGGAGCAGAAGAAGTTGGTGGCACATTAACCTCAACCCCATCAATATTTATGAATATCTGAAGGGAAGGGTTAAGAGGATGGAGGAAGGCTCTGCTTGTGGTATTGAGCATCAGGACAAGAGGCAAGGGCAGAAGAGCATGCACAGATTATTTTGACCAAGATATTAATATACCACATAACAGCTTGCTCCTTTGTTGAGTCTGTGCTAGAAACAACTCATCCCACTGGTTAAAGTCTGATCTTTTCAGCAGACTTTCACCTTCCTCTCCCAAGGACAGTTCAACCTTCTAAGGATCATAATTAATCATCACAATACCAACTCCATCCTTCTTGTCAACTTTGAGCAATTGGACCCTTTCTCTGAGCCCTCCCTCACCACCCAATTATCTCCATACCCTCTAAGGCCTTTGAATTTGGGAGAAGAAGTTCTAGGAAAGGATTAACAGCAGTTTTGCTGCTATTCTGGACACTAAACCCACTCAATGGCTACACTGCTTTTTGAGGAGCACCTCATCATCCACTGGCACGGCAAGCTACATACAACATGAACGGACGGGACATGCAGAATCAGCATCTAGAGCTTTATTTTTCCAGCATCAGTCTCGAGACATTATTTACAATGGAGACAGGAGAGATGCTAACAGCTCGCTGGTTCTAGAGCATGCCAAAGAATTCCAGTGTGACAGTATAACATAAGACAGGTTCAGCCTAGGATTCATCCAATCATACAGAGTAAAAGCATATTGACAGTGGTTCTGTCCAATCACCTAAAGAAGACGTAGCTGAGGTTAAAACAATAGCGTTCTATTCCTTAACACAATGGTTCGTTCAGAAGAGACACAGCACAGAGCTCTATTCATGATCGACCTTCTAATATATACTTAATATATACTTAATATATACTTAATATATACTTAATATATACTTAATATATACTTAATATATACTTTTTACAACTTAGAAAGCTAAGCTACAGAAGCTTATTGTTATACCTTTCATGATTTCGTCATGGCCTAGAGAACATATTCTGCTGTTTTAGCACTATTCTCAAATTTGCTGTCCGAGGCCTGTCTTTTTCACCCTTTTCTAAAATCTTCTGGCTTTAAGGATTCCTGCAATCCACCTTCATCCAGTACTTAGGAAGTCAAACCAAACATTAGATGTTGTGTGAAAATAGAAGAAAATTCCACCTCCTACATCAGCCAACAAAACAAGAGTTGTCTGCTGGATGCAGATATCAGCTGGAGATGCAGACATAACAAGACACTTTTGGTCAGCACAAAAGTGAGTAGCAGGCCTCTAACAACTAGAATACTAAATTAATTGGCAGAAAGGAATATAATCCTTTTCTTCAGCCTCTCAGCTATACAAGTCATTCATCATATTCCAGACCCTGATCTTAACTTATGAGACATATTAATTCCAATCTGCAATGTGCTCTTCCATATTAGTCACTGCTACTAGAATTTCTTATGGTACTAATTAAGCCCTGAGATTCTTAAATTCTCTAAGCTGTGCACTGTGTTTATATTACAGAACACAGGATTCCAATTGAGCAGCCAGCTCATTATTGCTCATGCTCAGACTGTGGGATAATGAGCTATTACTGCTTGCCTCAGGTGATTCCTGAGCTGGGAGGCAGCAGGAGGAAGAGCTGCTGTGTGCAGCTGATGGCATTGTCTCACCATGGCAGCATTTAGGAGAGGTTGTCATAAAGAGAAGCCCAAAACTCCAGGACTGAAATCAAAAGGAAAATTCAAGGAGGTAGTGCCAGAAGCCTGAAGTTCTTATTTTCTTTTAGTGGTAGAAATAATTAAGCTCACACTTTTGATGGCAGATCATTGTTTCTCCCAAGCAATGATATTTGACTCATGGAGCAGAAGAAACACCATCACCATGGACAAAAACTAGACAGAAAAATCTTTTCAGTCTTGGATGTAATTGCTGAGATGTTACATCCTCCTGTCTTCCCCCACCACCTGGAAATGACTAATCACATCTGACAATGACTGGATTCTGCCTTGTCTGTTGGCACTTTTTTGGATTTTTGTTGTTCATTATTTTCATAAACTTTGACATTATAGAGAAGATACTCATAAAACATCTCCTAAAGATCTTTGCAATTCCATCCTTTTCTACAATAATTTATATGAAACGCTGCTTTCAATCTTCCATAAACTGTTTTTTAACCTATGTGGGTAGGAGTCACCAGACAAAAACAGATAAAAAAATCTAGGTATTCACTATTATAGTATCAGAACTCCTGTGGCTACTGTTCACATTTTATCCTCCTTCTCAGAAGAATTGGAATTGTTATATCTTGTTTGGGATGTTTTGGTTGGGATGGGACACTTGGTTAGGTATAGAATAAACAATGTGAGGAAATGAACTCTTACTCCCATCTCCCAGACTTACCTCTAAAGTAATATTTTCTACACCTCAAACTCTTTATTCAGGCTTTAAAAGACAACCATCTTCAGCTCTCCCCACATCACATTCCATATCTTTTAATAACAACATTATATATTGGTGGTAACAGAGATAAGGATGCACCTTTGCTGTGTTCTGTGTTCTGGCTGCCAATAAGGGATACAGGAGATCTCAGTGCTGGATGAAACCCAGGTGCAGAGGGAGGAATTCCTTCAGAGCAGAGTCATCCTTGGAATGAGTTATCCCAGAGCCAGTCCATTCCTGCAGAGGACAATCTGTCAGCCAGTCAGGAAAGGTAAAAACCAGCAAGCCTACCCTCATGATCAAGGGAGCAAGGCCTGAGAAAAGACCTGTATTTAACACATTTGGCACTACTGGTGCCCTTTGGTACTTCACTCTGGTAAGGAATACAAAAACACATTCCAGCCTAGAGTTCAGTTTGTATCCTGCATGTTAACAGAGAATAAAGCCATGATTTCCCTCATGCCTGATATTGATGTAATAACCTTGAATTGTGCACTGTAATCCTGGCTTCTCAATTTATTTCCACATTTAAAATAAAGGTAAGATACAATCAATTTTGAACAATATTTTCAGTTCTGTCACCAGGGAGAGCATTGCTTTTCAGACAGTAAGCAATAGCATTGAGCACAATTGCAAAGGATCTAGGAAAAAAATCCTGTGAGGAGGGTTTGTGTCATCTGCAAATAATTGGTCTTCAGCAAGTTTTAGGGCTGACAGTCTTGCCTGACCCATTTTTTGTTTTAATTAAGACAGCGCTTTCCATTGAAGGCAATATAACACATCTACCCCCCCTTTTTATCTAAATCATATCTGTTGTGAGGTTGGAGCTCTCCAAGATTGTCACCAGAGGGACACTTTAGGAAAAGAGCCATTTTGAGACTTCAGCAACTCCAGCACTTGTTTAGTTGAGAGAGACTTCTCAGAGATTCTTAATTTCTCTCAGATCCTGGAACAACAAATATATCCAGAGTGCATGAGATAAAGCTGGCCTGATAAAATGAGTGTAAGAGCTGAACTTCCATTTCTCCCAGCTACTTTAAATCATTTATCACTTTTAGTACAATTAGATTTACTATTTCAAATCAAATCAGGACTGAAGATTATAGTCTAAAATAAATAGCTAATTGTATGAAATAGCCCAGGCTGTAAACTGTGGGCAAAGCAGATGGGCAATGGAAAAGACAGAAAACAAGCAAATGGGAATAAAAATGTGGGAATCCCAGGTGGAGGTACTGCTCAAAGTCAATCAGCAGCAGTAATCACAGCTGACAGAAACAAAATTACTCTGGAATCACTGAAATAGAGAGGGATGATTGACTGGTGGTATGCACTCTGCTCTGCCCACTGCAAGAAAAAAAAAAAATTAACCATTTCTACAAGTAATAATCAATCAGCAGCATTAAAAACTTTCACAAAGTTTCATATCCTCTGTCCTCTCAAAATTCTGTCAAAACAGATGTTATCTACAGCATTGCCTAGAGGGCCAGCAATGTCTGCCTATTTCACAAAGATCCATGTTATCCAATTTACTGAAATCAATCTCCATGTGCAGATTAATTTGGGGCTGTAGATCTGCGAATGCATCTTAATTTCCTCAGTAGGAAAAGAAAATGAAATCATGTCAGGAAGATAGACCAGCTGTAAGAAAAGTGCTAGCTGATAGCTGTGCAAAGGGCCCTTTAGGGCTGTCATGTTTACCACATTTAAAAGGCTGGCACCAACAAAAACGTGAGACAATATCTCCTTTTATGAAAGCAAAATCCAGAAATGTCTTTTGAGTTCAAAAACGTAAGATAGCTTTTGTCAAACCTGATTTCTTACTTCATCAGAAAACACCCTAAAGCTTCCTAGGCTGGAGTTTGATGCTTGAAATGGCAGTTTTCAAAATACTACATTTTTACACTTTAAGAACAAACAAGGAATTTGGCATTAACTGATGCCTGAGTTTAGCACCTCTCCCTGCTTTGCATCCATAATTTGATTCACTTTTAAAAAATCAGCACAGCAAACAGTTTTCCTGTTTTAAGGTAGGTTTCCTTTTCTAAGGTATGTTTATTTCCCATACCAAAGCCTTCTTGTTCTCAGGCACCACACACAAAGACATAAAAACTGATGACTCTCCTTGCTCCCCTGCCTTGGGAGCTCCCTCACTTGCCTGCCTCTCCTTGTCGCCAGGAGAGCTGTGTGGTTCTTTCATTCTCCCCAGACTGGAGGCTCTGTGAAGGATGATCCATCCTGCTAAACTGTCTTTAAGCAGGATGAACGCAATTACCTGAGCTGGAATATATCCAGAACTCTGGATTTAACAGCCATTAAAGATCTTGTTGAACATTTGTCATACCTTCTCGGGTTGCCACACACAGTGACAGCTTGGCATCTGCGAGATGGAAGTTCAGAGCAGCCCTGCTCTTACACTGCTGCATTTGCTCCTCAAAGAAAGAAGTGAATGTCCCAGTCATGGGCACAATGTGATGGATGGTGCTTCAATGGACTTTGCATTTCTCCTCTACTTTCCACCCAAACACCTAAAGAAGGGCTGAATTAAGCTTTGGCCAGCCTCCAGGTTTGGTAAGCGGCTGTGAGCTGCAGCAGCAAGAGACAGAAATGTTGCTTGTCAAAAGTCACAGAGCAAATGTTACAGAAGAGCAGGGGGTGGAAATATCCTGGAGTGCTCATCTCTCCTGCCCAGAGATCTCTCCTCCCCATGCCAGAGGTTCTACAGGACCTTTAAAAACGTAAATAAACTGGGATGGAGCTCCATGGTGCAGACTTACATTCAATTGTGAGTGCAACATTTGTGCTGCAAGACACAGCTCCTGAATTGGTTAATTACATCAAATAGAGACAGACAGTCACAGGGAAAACTTTAAAAAAATTATTGCCAAAAAATCTCCTATTTGTCTCACCAACCTCTCACCTCTGCCACATTTGGGGGTTTTTTTTCAAAATCTCTGACATTTCCAGGGCACTTTGCATGAATGAGGAGTGTGGAGTGAGGCTGCTCATGGGATAAATGGCCCAAGTGTGGCAGGGCACGGGCTGGATGTGGATTGATGCAGCACAAGCTCTGACTGCAGGTATTTTGGCAGTGGAGAGAGTCTAGGCAGACCTTTCTACACAGCATTGCACGAGAGCATTTTGAGAGGACGGACTGTTGGGAAAAATGCTCTTTGTTGAGGAAATGTTGATGTATAACTGGTTCTGTTTGTAAATTAATGTGCAGATGACCCCACCATCTTTTCCTGCAGAGCTGGAGCAACACATGTTGTGAAAAGAATCAACCTGTTATTCCTTAGTGTGTAAGCTGCTCAGTTAAGGTACTTACAAATGGTTTCATGACTGTAGCTCATTACCAGAAGACATCTTCTGCTTTATAGGCTCATTTTTAATATGCATTTATATTAAAATGAGATGTTGTAGCTTGATCCAGTTTTCATTACAAATTCTAATCTTAAAAGGAAGTGGATAATAAATCCCAAGTTAAATCTCATAGTTACTTATGGCATGCCCCAAGTGCTAATGGGGAAAGTAATAAACTAATGCACAGCAGACAAATAAAAGAAAGTGGCTTTATTCTAATAAAGCAATTTATCTCTAGAGTTTTATCCTCTATGTTCTGAGCCTATGATAAGTATTGCTAATGTAGCGCCCACCTCTGGTTCTTCAGGTACTTGGTGCCAGTGGTATTTGTTTATCCAGCTGTATTTGTTAATCCACTGAAGTCCTGTGTCAGGAAATCCTTGATTACTGTCAGCCACGAGGAGCTTGTGACCTTCCCCAAGACTGGCTGCTGTCACCAGCTGGCTCAAAGAAATTACCTCAGGTGAGAATCATATTCCCTTCACCGTTTTTCTGGTTACATGTTTAACCTTGGAAAAGACAGTGCTTCTTTTAGGAAAGAGAGAAACACCAGCTGAGCTTGCTGCTCAGAGCGTGTTGGACTCTGGATTTACTTTTGAGCCTATTAAAGGTCAAAGGCCTGTGCTCATCCTAGAGCAGAGTCTCAGAAAGGAGCTTTTGTAGGTAAGGTACAGAAATATTTACCTTCTCTGAAAAAAAAAAATCAAATTGTTGGCTTCTCAAACAAAAACAATCAGTCAATCTAACAAGGAAACCCAAATGCCTTAATCTGGAGAATGCTGTATGGCAAAGAGAATTAAAAGAGAAAGATCCTTTTAAGGGAAATACTGTCAACATTTGCCCATCTTAGATAAACAGAGGAAAAAGGTTTGCAAAATTTAGAAGTATGAAAAGAAGGTCACCCTAAAATGCTCTAGAGTAGTCTCAAATCTGCTCTCTGTAAGTTATAAAAAATCTCTGAAAGTCTGTATTTGCTATATTTCTATCAGAGACTCTTTTCACTTCACCATCCAAATATCCATTTAAAGCTAATTGTGCTTCCCACATAGCCAGTTTAAAGGCAACATCACTCACCCCAAGCTAAAGGAGGAGAGTAAAACATATTCCCCTCTGTAAATCAGTCTCCATTGGCTGCTGAGGGGGGTTGGCAGTCTGTCAGGGGCAGATGTCTGTGCTGCAAGGCACGGAGGGGAGCCAGGACCAGCCCCACCATCAGTGTTAGTGGGCTGATATCTGAGTGCTCCTCACCAGAGGGCTGCAATTTTCAGTCTTACCTAGTTTCAATATCACAGAAATCAATATTAAATTATTAAAAAAAAAACTACCTGGATACAATGAGAAAATAAGTAAATGAACACTAAGAATTCCTGGTTATCTTATATTTCCTTATGGGATTTTCACAAAATTTATAGATAATTTTAAATTAGATTACAATCTGTTATTTCTTGCCCTATTTAGTCACAAAAATGGCTGGGTTGCACTTCACCTCTGGAAAACTTTTGTCCAAGAGTTTAATACTGTTATAGTGAAGATTTATCTAATAAAATTGGTGAAATTGAGGCTGAAAACAAAGTCTGGAAACTTGGCAACTTTTCCTAGAATGAAGTCTCCAAACATCTACAGTTTCAATAATAATTCTATTCCAGCAGTGATTGAATCAAGATATCCCACTAACTTAATCATCTAAACCCAAGTAAAATGACTGTGGGTAGGATTACAATAACAGATACAGTGTAAATAAACAAAAAGAACCCACAGTAATTGAACCATTTTAGTTTAGTTCTGTCACTTAGTAATGCCTGGATCTCATTCCAAATGGGAATAAGCAATTCAATGGAATGAAAACATCTCTTGATGAACCACAGAGCTGGGGTGCACTCTGGCATCTGGCTTAATACAGAGAGATGCTTTAAAGTCCATTTTGGTATGCCCACAGGTGAAGGGGTTTCACTCAGACTCAAAAAGCGAAAAAGGAAGGTGGTTACTAATTTAGTTTAGGGTGAAATATACTCATATATGTGTGCATGGCAGAGGACAAAGTGAAATGCAGATTATGAGGAGGTGCAGCTGTTAGAGGAGTTGTTGTAGAGTTGTAACAAGTGAAAAGTCAGATAGAAATTTGAGTCAAAGGCTCACTAGCAAATGGTTTGGCAGTGTCAGGACACCTGTGGTGGGGCTGTCCTGAAGTTAGGGTGAGGGATTTGGTGTAGGATCTCTGTAAATCATTAAGAGTTCATTGGCCCTAAATTCCATTTTCAGTTGTTCCTCCAACAGGATTTAATTTGTTGTCTACATTTTGACTGATTTCTTGTCTTGAAAACATCACCAGCTCTGGAAACCAAATGAGATCATCTGTGTACCCAGACATGAGAAAACAACATTTGTGATGCTCTGTAATTCACTGTAAATCAGCAAGAAAGATTCTTCTTATATGGCCCATTTTGGTCTCCTAAAACAATGGGGACCTACTGCGATTTCCTTTATGATTGTGCTCATTGCTCAGTTTCCCCCACTGCCTATTTCACACACTAATCACCTCAAGAGCAGAGACTTTATTTTCTTTTAGGCCCCAGAGAGCTCCACTGCCTTCCTTTCTCTTCCCCTGACTAGCACCAGGTTTACCTTCACCTGGCTGGTAAATGGCAGCTGAACTAATTTGTTTCAGACCAAATATCTTGTAAGCTCAGCAAGGCCCTCTCAAACTATTTTCTTTTTGTAGAGAGATTGCATATCTTTGTGTTTTGGTGAGCAAGTTAGAGAAGGAATTACTGATTTGTCTTGTTCTGTATTTCTCAATATCTCAGGAATAAAGGTTCTCCTTTTTGTTGTCATAGCTGAATCTACTTTATTGGTGGAGAACAGCTTTTTTGCCTGCCAAAGAGGATGCTCAGGAGAAGCTCTCACAGAGTAGGGCAGGTCAGTTTTGATGACCACTGTTGTTGATGGCCAATGATTACCTGAGGAGATTCCGGACATGTCTTCACATCAGTGAGATCAGAATCCAGCCTGTTGCAGATGTGGGTGAGCCTCTGCTTTCTAGGAATTACTAGGTGGAATCTTATTTGTTCTTTTAAATACTCAGACACAAATTGCTCCAAGCTGTCGATTTATAAAAATGTCTACTTTTGGTGCCTCATTTTTTTTTCCCCACAGCTACTGCTGGAACAAAAGTAAATGCTAGCTAAATACATCAATTGATTTTAATGTCAAGGTGTAAGTGTCCTGGCAACAGTAGCCTGGGAGAGAAAAGAAATAACAAGGTTCATGCATTTCTGCCATGTGGAAAGTCACAAACTGTTTCTCTTCACAAAACGATGGCTTAAGTTTGTTAAGGTGTTTTTTCTGACACAAACTAAATGTATGATTAACAAGGTGTGAGTCTTTCTCTACTGGTGACCAGACTGGTGGTGAAGACACCACACGCTCAAATATAAAGTTTGCTAAAACACTGCTCTGCATCAAAGGACCATCTGAAAAGGTCCAGCAGAAGTGGCTGCTCTGAAGTACAAGCACAACAAAAATCCAGTAAAAATCATTGATCATAGGAGTGTAACAAGGAGAAGGGTTAAAAATAGGCTTCATAAACATGAAGTGATTTTTTGTGTGTGAGGCTGGGACTCCACACCTCCCCGTGTCCTTTGGAAGACCCTCCCTACCAGAGAACACAGCCATCTGCAACACTGGGCAAATATAAAGGTTCCATTCCAAACTCCTGAGCCTGCCCAAAGTTCCCAAGCTGAAAACATTTCTAATGATATAAAATTCATAACAGAGAGCTCTGTTCTGGACTGATGTGCCATGGCAAAGCCCTTTGTCTGCTGTTCATTAAAAGTCAGAAACCTTAATTTTGGTTCACACCAATTAGCACTTGCTTCCCAGATCCAGGGTGCTGAGCCAGCGTCCCAAGTGAATAATGACAGCCTGTGTCACACCAGCAGCACCCAGCAGCTCAGCTGAGCCTCAGACAGCCTCGAGAGAGACATCTCAGCAGTGAAATATCTTAATTTTGGGTTCATCTTTTTTACATTGGGGCCTTAATGGTTCAACTTGGTGATCTTAGAGGTCTTTCCAACCTTAATTCTAAGATTCTGAAACTCTGTACAGCATCTTCACAAATGAGTCAAGGCTGAAGGAGTTACTGGGTGTTGACACACATTACTTTAAAGCCTACTTAAAAGAAATTAAGGGCTTTCCACATCCAGAGTGATTTTAACATTTGGCTCACACTGGAGCATAAAGAGACCACCATTCTGAGTGATTTACGTCCCAGGCTTTTGCAGTGCTCTGTGTTTCAGCATCCTTGCCGTCCATTTGACAATTCAAATAGAAATGTCTTGGCCAGATGGAGATGAGTGCTGTCTGAGGCAGTTCTGGGAGTTTTATCCAGGGCTCCTTTGGCTAGAACTTGAGCCCTGTCTTTATTGATATCCTCTGTGTTATTGAGAAGCTCCATGAGGAGAACCAGGTGTGGTTTTGTTGTGCCCTCCAAGGCAAATTTCCCCCACCACGGGCCTGGTGACTGAAAACTCCTTCAGCAGAACCCAGGATGGGAATAAAGCTCAACATAAGAAGTTCAGTTTGAGATGAAGAGATTCCCATTAGCTTTAGTTTCTCTAGCACTGCTGTTTCCATGGCAGTGTTGGGGTGCTGGTGGCTTCACTTCCAACTACAGCATTTTTTCATGATTCCTATTTAAATGTGCTGCCCATGGCTATATTATTTTTAATTGGAGCGAGTCTGGCGTTCCCCAGCAGTTCTTGCTGTGGCTTTACAAAGTAGCAGAGGCAGGAAGAAGGCTCACATGCTGCTGAGCTGAACTGAGCTGAACTGGACTGAAATCAATTTGTTTGCAACACAGTTTGACATTTTAACAAAACAGCGGCAAATAACAGTAATTTCATTTTTATTGTGCTAAGAATAGGAACCCAGAGAACAGAAAATGGCATCTTCACTGCACCTGAAGAGTTGAAGCAGGAGGAAGGATGGGATCCATAACCTGATTTTGATTTTGCATATAAATGATGGTTTTTTCCTCACTAGCATTACTAATTCCTTTAATTAGAGAAGAGTGTTTATCATTTGCATCTTGGCTTTCTGAGAAATAGCTTGTTAGAGAAATGAGAGGAAAGAAGCATGGTCTAGCTGCAGGTCAGAGAGGGCTGTGTGTCAATAGTGATCTCCAAGATAACATTTTTATTTCTGTAAAAAAGACCTTTTCCTTAGTTACACAACTTTCTTAGTAATTATGTGTAATCACTGCAGTTTTACATAATGACAACACTTACTTATAATGACTGCATGGGCCATGACAACTTCTACTGTATTGGCCTCTTTGCTTTCAATTGTATAATATTTAAGGAAAGAGAAGACAATATACACACCAGCAAAAGAGCTGGCATTTTAGGCATGTCTTTACCCTTAAATAAATTAGTTTGAACCTGTTGGAAGAACAAGGATGAAATTTTTTCCAACATAATTTAGAATGCCAGACTTCAAGCAATGGGAGACATTGCTAAGCACAGGAGTTGTCTTTACTGTCTGAGCAATGCCAGAGCCTGGGTACACAACAGAGAGCACCAGCTCCAGGAGTTGTCCAGCTTGGATCCTCTTTTATGGGTCAGATCAGAAAAAGCACCTTAGTTTTATAGTTGAGGCATAGATGGATGGCTTAAAAAAACGAGTGCTGAGCTAAAGCTGTAAGGATGAAATTCCTGCCTGTCAGGAAAGCTGATGCTCTGGATTCATGCAGGTCAGGAAGCTTTTTCTGCCCAGGAGCTGCTGACAGGTGCTCCAGCTCTGAATGGACATTTCCCAAGGACTTCAGTTTCAGAGATCAGTCAATGACCTTCCCCTGTTTGGGCAGGGTTAACAGCTCTGCACATTGCAAGGAGCTAAAACAGAAGTAGCTTTGTACCTCACCAATTCTGCAGTATTGCATCTCTGGTCCTTTAAATATGTATTGCCCACTCTTTTAGTTTATCGGAAGGATTTTTCAGTTCCCCAGAAATTTCAGAAAAGACACTGCACATCCAAGGAAGAAGAAGAGACTGAGAAAAGGCATGGCACTCCTAGCACCAAGGAAAGTGGGTCCCAGCCTGGGCGGTTCCTAAAAGCCCTGCAAGAGGTGGGAAGGGTTGCCTACAAAGCCCCTAAAAGTCACAGAAAAAAAGTAATGTGCGGCAAAGGTTTAGGGCAATTTATCAAATATATTCTTTCTGGATGTATAGAGAGCTAGTGGATCATGAGAGAGAGTACAGCAGAGCACTGTGGCCTCATTAGAGGGGTATGTGTGACTCAGATCCCAGTGAAGGCTGTCAGGACCTCCTGTGTGGAGTACAGATATCCCTGAAGATGAGATATCTCTGAGAATGTGGTAACTCAATTCCATAATTCAATCTGAAGAGAGGCTGCATTTGCTAAACAGGAATACTTTTTCCTCCCTCAAATTTGCCTTCCAATTTACCAGCACAGCCATGTCCTCAGCCTGGCACCCAGTGATAATCTCTCTTTTGGAGCGCTGTGCACCTGCCCAGCCCACTGCAGGCAGAGCCACACTCCCTGGAAGGTGACAGGACATGGAGAAGCTTCCCCCAGGGCTGCCTGACTGCATCAGGGAGGTTTGTGCTCCCTGGATGGGTACAGCTGATGCGGATCAGAGCTGGCTGCCATCCAGCTGGCACAGAGAAACAGGAGGAAAAGTCCTCACCACTTCTCCTGAGCCTTAATAGTGCTGTTTGAGGACCTCCAGGAACTCCATTAAGGTGAGGTAAATTGAGTTAATTATGCACATTAATCATGCTTATTAATGTAGTCCTAATGAGGATACAGGGTCCTCCTTTTTACCTGACATTAAACAAGCACAAAAAATCCTACTGGCTAAAAGGTTTATGTGGGAGAGAGGGCATGAAAACCCTGAGATACACTAAAAAGACCTACCTGCAAAAATGGATTTTTTTTTTTTTTTTTGGCAGGGATTTCTGCCTCTCTACATTCACATCTGATTCCTGTCACCAAAATCAAGACATCTGTTGTCAAAACAGAACTGCCTCTATGGGCAGAGAAGTCCTTGGCCAGAGCTGATCACCTGCACACCAGTGGCAGGGTGCTCCTGTTTCCATGGCTAGGACTACTCCAGAGAGTTACACAGAGAGCTGTGCTGGACAGGCACAGAACTGGGAGCCAGCTTCTCCTTCCTGGATGTCCACTGCCCTCAAAACTGACCGTGAGTTTTGACATTTGACTTTCTCCTGCTCTGCCCCTTTGCGAGTAGGGAAAGACAGCAGCCTGAAAGAAATACGGTGGAGATTGTTTCTGGGGGAGAAAGGTAAATCATTGTCTGACCAGTTCCCTCTGAATCCAACTTCAAGCAATTCTGGGACTAATCAAATCTCAATCCTTGTGGAATTCAGATGAGGTTTGGGTCCCTCTGTTCTATATCCAACATTACTCCAACTGGTTTTGCATTTTTGGAAAGTTCTGTGTGTTCTCATACCATCTCAGGGCTCATGCACCTGCCATGACTTCTCATCACAAAAATATTATTCTGATGGGATTCAGAACAGGTGTTTGAACTCCAGAAGTCTTCAAATAAAGTCTCAGTAGTATCTAAGGAGCACCATAAAGGACTCAGGGGAGAGGCAGGGCCAACCAACTGCTGTGTGGTGCCACCACAGCCAAACCCCTCCAGCAGGATGTAGAGGTTTTGGTTCGCCAATTTGAGATTTCCCAGCCAATTTTTAGCAGCCTGTGAAGGAGTCCAAACTGCCTCCCATGCAGAACCACAGCACAGGCCTAGCCTTGATCAGTGTGGACTGCTGTGCTCCATTTGAGGCCAAGCTTTGGGGTCAAGGACAAGACTAGAAGAGTTTAGGAGATATAAAGCAAATCTAGAAGTAACATCATTCACAAGCTTTGAGGATAGGCCCATGAAACTGAATGAAGGTTCTTCAGGGTCCAAAAGCATTTCAATATTTAGAAGAACCAGAAGAAGAACAAAGACAATGAAGAAAGAGATTTTAGTAAGAACCACCTTAGGATGACATTTTCTTTTAAGCGGTTTAATGCCTTTGTATCTGCTCTTATCTCTATTTTCTAAGGCAACTTGTTCATATATGGTTAAAGAATGGGGAAAAAAGACCATAAAAATACCCGAGAAGTTTCCCATATCCTTTCACAAGTAATCTTAATTTGAAAATATCTCCTTCCCATAAACAATACATCTGAAGGAATTAATCAAGACGTCATCTTCTTTTGGCAGCAGATTTGGTCATTGACTCCCAGAATGATAATATTGTAAAAAAGGATAGAGTTCAGTGCTAGGACAAAAAGGAATATAAGGAAATGAATAGTTAAATATGAATACAAACAGTGCAGGAAATACAAAATAGTCTTTGAGAGCAGCCTAGAGCCTGACTGATTTTTCTGAGGACTCTTGGTGAACAGGAGTGGGGTGAGCACATGGCAGAGTGCAGGTGACGGAGGTTTGGTTCTCAGTCCTGCCCTCCCGTGTGGCTGACAGGACATCCATCAGGGCTCGGGGTTTTGTCCTGGCTGAGATTCACCACACAGAAGGAAGGACTCCTTCCCCATTCACAATGTCAGCTAATATGGTATAAACTGCTCTACCACATCAGTCAATCCTCCTTTCCTTTGCATTTCAGATGAAAATGCATCTGCCACTGAGTGAGAACAACAGGAAAGAGCAACCACTGCAGGATGAAAGCAGAGGTTTCAGGGTTAGGAAAGAAAGGTTAGGAAGGGAAAGAGAGGTGTTGCTTTGCTTTGGCCTGTGAAGTCCTGGGGACAGTCCTGTTGGGGCTGCCAGAATCTCTCATTGCTCCATCAATTAATGTCCCTTTCTCCTCTGAGAGGTCTGGTTAGCATCGTCTGCACTAAACTTCTGGATGCCTTCCCAGCTATTTCTATGAAGACAAGGCTTTGTTCTGTCTTGTGCTTCCCTTCTGCTCTGATAAACCCTTCCATGACCCTCCAGGATTAACTCTGCCTGTTGCTGGAGTGATCCCAAAATTCTCTGGGAGTATGCTTTCTGTTCGTCACTCTCAGCAGTGATGAAGAATCAACACCACCCAGTTCAAGAGTACAAATATTTACACTATTCTGCCTGTCAGACCCCAGGTTGCCAAATATTTCATTATTTCATTGAGTATGTAGCATACAAAGCTATTCACCTCCTGATTTCCTTCAGCATCAATGTTTTAGGTAAATGGGGACTCCTCCACATCTTCATTAGGCCACTCTGACACTAATCCAATGGCTTTTGAGCAGTGCTGTACTCCCCCTGGTTCAGGTACATAACCATCATAAAAAAATCACAGTAGCAGAAATTCTTCCTCTGCATCAAAGATGAGACTAATTGCACTGGTGAGATTACAAAATAGTTAGGTGAGAGCGCACTAGGACAAACTGGAAAGGACAGAAGGTAGGTTGGGTGTGGTGGTACCAGTTGTGGGTTTCTCTGGGTCTGTATTGAAGGTACTTGAGACAGTAATTTGTGTTCAGACTCAAGTTATTATTTATTATTTCTTATCAGTGAAACAGTCTCACTACTTTGAGTTCATCAGCTTTGCATCAGAAGGCACAAAATGGCCAACTTGTTACAAGGTCTTTTAAGACTAAACTATCCAATGAAGAACTGACACCTAGATTATTTTCCCTTTTAACCCAATAACTGATCCCAAAGAGCCTGCAACATGGACTTTTCTGCCCAATTACAAAATGCCACCCAAACCCATGAAGAAGGAAAAAGCAGCATGAAGAAGAAACCCAGAACAACACCCTGTGCCCTCCATCTTGCTTACATCCACAACATACTAAAAATCCCAAAACCTAAATTTCTCACCAAGGGATACACCTACACTACTATAATCCATTTCACACTTTTGTGGATTCTAGTTTATCTTGAAGTCTGGGAAACTTTCCCCATGAATGAGGGTCAAAGTCAGGGCTCCCCTGGGGGTCAGGGCACCCCAGAGCAGACAGAGAAACATTCCCGGTGCCCTGGGTTTCCACAACTGGGGAATTAGGTTGTTTTCCTTCCCAGGTCTTTCTCTGTCAATGTCCCATGCTGTTCAGTGGACACAATCTACATTCCAGTGGGCCACACCCTTCCAGGTGTTTCAGAGACTGTGCACATCTTCTGACTCCTCTCTCCCAGCCCTCCAGGGTACAGTCACACATACAAGTGTTGGGAAGGATGAAAGTTTGACAAGAAAGTCTCACAGAAATGGATGCTTAGCTAAAAGATTTTTAAATGTAGAGTCTGAAGAAGGAATAGAGATGGAAACAAGTTTTGATATAGACGAAAAGAATTGCTGAGCCAGTCTTGCTGGATAACCAAGCAGGCAAAGGGTGTGTTAGTTGGAAGGGGTTTTTATGACTTAGAGCAAAGGATAAACCCACCTCAAACAAGATGATTATACCAAGCAGGAAGATAGCACAGGCAAACAAGTCAGCAAATGTTGCAAGTAGAAATAAGGTATCAGAATTTTCTACCACAAGAAAACTGAACAACAACTTCTAGCTTAAACTGTAATGTACTAACTTTTAGTGACTGGAGAATAGTAACATGAATATGGTATTTATAGTAGTTATGATAGGGTATACATAACAGTTAAGGTATAGATTGGTTCTACTGTATTAAGATGCTAAGCAAAGAAAAGTATATCATGCATTGTAACCAAAACCAAAGGGTCTCCAGGCCTGCCTGCAGCTGGAGCTGACAGCTGTAGGCACAGGCTCTGTCACCCATGACCCCAGACTGCTGTAACATCTTGGCTGGAATAAACTGCATTTTGGAGAGCTGCCTGGAGTCCCACATCCCTCATTTAAGCTCTTACACATAAGGGCTTCAGGAGGGTCCCACCTCCTCCTGCAGTCCAGCTGTCTCTACCTTATCCACCCACACTCCACCATTTGGCACAGGACTGACCACTGGATTCATGTCAGTAGTGGCAGAAGACCCAGATACATCCAGAACCTCCCAAAGTCTGAGACAAAAGGTTATAATCCCACACTCTTCATTACCTGAATTTAGCCAGATCCTTGCACTGTGTATTGCACAGTCAGTCTCCTTGCTGATATCAACTTCTATTGTGTGTCCCTCAAGAGCTCTCCAGCTGATTAATTACTTTGTTGACACACTGAACATGGTGGCAAACTCAGATCATTATGAGAAACACTTATTTGGTTTATGTAGCCTAAAATACTCTGTGGAAATACTTCCTATTCTCTTTCCTGGATTGCTACAGGAGTTCTGTACAGCTCTGATTTAGCCCTGTGATGGCACAGGGAACCCCTGCCAGCAAGTTTAACATCTGCCTGCATTTCCATCTTTGCAGGATGCCTATCATCTTCTCTTCCACGACAATTTTTTCAGGTACAGAAAGTTCACTGCTTAGGTTTCACACACAACTCTCCTGCAAAAGCCTCTGCGGGTCAACATCTGCCAACATTTTGGGGTAACCCTTTCTTTCCTGCCATTGACCTCATTTGTTTTGTTGTTTCCATCAAGGAACCTTCTGTGAGTGCACATTGCAGCTCTGATCCCACAAACTGCATCAGATTTATCAGCACTTGTTTCAAATCTGTGACTCTTGGTAGCCCCAGAAACCAGCAAGCCATGAGACACCAACACTTGTGGGTCAATCTAACAAAGTGTTATGTTAAAATTTCACATGCTATAATTAGGACATGTGGTTATGATTGTGATGATGTGGGTTTTATTCTTGCCAGTTAACATTTATGCTTGGCTCATGGTCAGGGACTTTGGTCAGAACTGGAAAACAGGCCAGATCTGTACAGGGAAGGATGTGCAATGTCCTCCCAGTCACTCACCCTGGCTGGAGCTGCCCCAGTGTCCCTGTGCTGTGGTTAACTCTGAATAACTGAGAGGGACAGAGATCTGACTGGCCACAGGCTTTTTTCTGGTTAATCTCAGAAGAGTCTGGTTTGTGCATAATCCAGTAGACAATTCACATTGATAACTCACATCAATGACTTCCAGCTACAGTGTGTGCAATTTTATATAGCATTTCCATTTTTCTTTATCCCATCCCCAGTTCCATGTATGACTTCCTGTGCTGGTGCATCCCCCCAGCCCCCCCAGGCTGCTCCATGACCTAAGAAATGCTTTTTAGACCTTGATGAACTGCACCTGGGCTCAGCTTATCAGAAACAGTTCCCAGGAGCCAGTCCTTTCTGATGAGCTCCTGGTTTTTAATGAACAGCCTTGGAAAATTATTTTTCTTGCCCGAATAAGAACACAAGTGCAATAATATTTTTGTTATTGAACCTTCAAAGAAAGTTACCGACCCAAATTGTGGCCAGATGGAAAATTACTGTGACTAAAGCCAATCCTCTTGCAACCCCATAAACAGCAGTCCAGAGTGGGACCCTTTGAGTTCTCCTGAACTGCAGAGAGCAGTGACTGGCAGATCCCTCTGAGTGGGGCCTCTCAGAGCCAGCAAACTCTAAAGTCAGTTAGAGTTAGTTAGTTTAGAGGACTGGTGTGAAAAATGTGCATTTTATGATTGGCTGTTCGCAAATATTAAAATGAATGTTATGTGTGTTATGTTAGAAAGTTATGCTGGTATTAATTTTTTTTAGTAGTGTGTTAAATATAGTTTTAGGTTATAACATAATGTTAAAATAGAAACAATGCTATACAAGATACTTTCTTTAAAGAGAGGATTTGCACCAAGATAGCAGCCACAGGGCCCCTAAATCTTTCAGAGAAAGAGAATTTATTGCTCCATTATCAGAAAAATGAACTTTTCCCTGCCTCGCTCAGCCATGAAGATGCCCTTAGGATTAAGAGGAAGAAGTTGACACTAACCAGAGAGAATCCTTTGTTTGAATGGAATTTATGCATCATGGATGAGGTGTATGAATATGCAACAGGCTGTTGTTTTTAAGGGTTAATCCTCTGTTAATGGGCATCCTTTATCGGGCTTATTTTGCCCAGAAAAAGGTACCTGGATGTCCATAACTCTTTGTTTCTATTGTCTCATATTGTCCAACAAATTTATTATTACTCTAATTATATTGCTATTTTTATAACCGTTTTATTATTATTAAACTTTTAAAACTTTAAAAACAAGTGATTGGTGATTTTTCACACTGGCAAACAACATCAACAGATCCTGCACTGATCCCCACACTCCTCCAGGCTCAGCCCTCTGCCCATGTAGAAGATGCAAACCCATCCAGAATGGGAATTTCACTGAATTCCAAGGGAATTTTTCTCAGATACCTTGCAGATGCCCTTTTGGTCTCTGTGCCTGCAAGCAGATACACTGTGGGAAATGGGCTGTGGATGTGGCTCTCCTAGATTTTTAAGCACTTTAGATTTGTAAGGTAGGCCTGTAAGAGAGTTACTCCTGTGGTCTAGTGAAGTCTAAAAATCCTTCAATAAATTGTTTAACTTAAAGTAATGCTGTTTAACATTTAGGCATTAATTGTCAACCAAGAATGGGTCTCAGTTTAGCAAGGGGGTCTACTCAGAACCTTTTGTATCAACAGGAAGGTGTTCCTTATTCCTTTTTATCCTTACCCTTTCCCACCCTTATCCCTGTCTTCCCGCATTAAGCCCACTGCCCCTTGGATAATTTTTATGTTGGTAGTTGACTGATTGATTTTAGATTTGTTTTTTCTCTGTGTGAGCCTTTTCTATCTGCAAGAAAGCTCCAAAGTCAATACTTACAGCAGCTGCACCCTAACTATTATGACATTCAGAGCAACGTGAGTTTGTTCATTCCATGTTTCAGAGTGCCTGGACAATAATTTTCTTTTCTTGAAGGATTCTGTCAAACAACTTGAAAAACTTTTGTAGTGCAGAACCTGGTTGACAGACAATAATCAGCAATGGCATTGAAAAATTTTCCATACAGCCACCTTTTTATTTAAGTTGAGTTTCTACAGTTTACCTCAACTCATACAATGATTTAATCATTCTTTTGATCTCCTTGAACCCTGGTAAAAATTTCTTACATTTAATTTGTGATCCTAACTTTTAAAATTAAATCAATAACACTTTGTTCAATGAGAAACTTTTAAATGCAGGCATAGCTCTAAGCTTGGGAATAGTCTAATTGACTTCAAAGGAATTAAAAGGTGCTTAAGCACCTTGCTGAATTAATAACTAATTGCATTATAACTTCAGGAACAAGCTTAGTTTAACTTGAAAGTTCAGTATAGTTTATTCAAATTTCCAGTTACAGGTGGAATGTGCAGGTCTGTATGAATAAACACAGTGGCAGATCAGAAATTGCAAATTAAAACTTGTATGAAGGAAAGAAGACCAGCTCTAGAGATACAGGAAGAAGCTAGTTTAACACAATTTCAGAAGCTTATCCAAAAAAAAAATTGATGTTCTTTCCTTTATTCTTGCAAGCTGAAAGATTATAAGGACTGACAGTATAAAATTACAAAGATAGGAGAAATGAATGAACTACTGGAAGGGAATGAAGGGTCTATTCAAAAGACAGTTCCTCTTGCTTTTCCTGCTGAAAAGGATTCTGTTACTTCTCATACACAGAAAATGCTCTAATTTTTCTCTTCTGCAATATTATGTGCAGAAGAAACAACCAAAAAACAGTTTTGATGGTACTTGAACAGATTTCAAGAAGTCTTGCAGTGTGCTATGAATAGAAATACATTTGTTAACTGAGGGAAAGGAACAAGGCATTTTTTCTTTGCCAAACCCAGATAAAATGTAACCAAATTGCTGGACTGGTGAGATTACATCCTCTCCTCCTTCCTTGCTCTCAGGGACAATGGAAACTTTCTTCTAGTGCAAAAGCTTTCTTTTTTAGACTGAAATAATTATGAAAGATGCTGTTATTTTTTAAATCCATTACAAAAAGAAGATTTTATTAGAAAACTTTAAACTATGATGTTATGATAGGATTGTGCTTTTAATTCCTGTGAATGCTTAAGGAATTGACCTGAAATTGTCCCTTCAAATAAGGATTTGCAGAACCACATATTTTGGTTCAGAATACACTAATACTCCTTGCATAGTCATTTTGAGAAATAGTAATTTAAAACAAAGGGAAGATAATTAATCTAATTTCAGCTGGTACATGATCACAGGGCAGTAAGGCTTGGGCTAATTTAATCATTTTGATGAGCTTACATCCAAGATGAATATGGTTTATAAGAAAGAGCAAAGCTGGGTTTCCAGCCACTCTATTGACTAAATTATTATTCACACATTATTCATCACTGCTGCAAATACACCACATCCTTCCTGTGCTGTTGAAGTCACCTGCTGTCTGAATGCAGCTATCAAAGTCATGTGTTATTATGATATATAGTGCAGTAAGCTTGAAGATTTTCCACATAAATCAAAACAGCTAGAATTTTGTAAGTTAGCCTAGTTTACATCAGGGTCCCACCTTCCAAGCAATAAAATTATAAATATGTCTTTTCGCCCTCTTAAAATGTTCCTAAAAGCAACTGGAGGAAAATTGTTTTCCATTACTGAAGACAAAGCGTGTGGACTGCTGAGTGAGGATGGCAGAAGGCATCTGGGAAGGGGCAGAAGGCTTTTAAAGCATCACTTTGCCATGATCAGAGCCTATCTGGGTATCCTGCAAAGGGCAGATAAGAAAGGCCTGTTGGGCTCCTTGTGTCTCTGAGGAATCTCTTTGTGAAATCTCTTCTTGTGTGACTACCTCACCTGCTGCAGACAACCTTATAGATGTTTCTTTTCTGCAGAATTGGATCCCAGCATTTTTGCTCAGGTAAGCCAGCTGAATAAAAGGAAGGGCTATTATCCATCCTGAGTGGATGGAGCTGACATTTTCTGTGCTGTAGTAGCTTCTCTTTCCTTCTCAGGGATGAGCAAATTACATTGTGAGACTTAACAAGCAAATTATCTAGTTAGGGTATTTATGGGGCTTTCACCTACCCAGGCTTCCCATGCAAGAACTTGAATCTCTCCCTTGTAAGGAAGGAAGGAAGGAATTTCCTTCATCTGGTGTCAGTGGGGCACTGAGGCTTGGAGAGTGCATCTCCCTGGGGGTGTCTGCAGCAGTGCCCTCAGCTCTCTGGGTGTCTGCAGCCCTGTCCCAGCTCTCTGGGTGTCTGCAGCCCTGTCCCCATCTCTGTGGGTGTCTGCAGCCCTGTCCCCATCTCTGTGGGTGCCTGCAGCCCTATCCCAGATCTCTGGGTGTATGAAGCCCTGTCCCAGCTCTCTGGGTGTCTCCAGCCCTGTCCCCATCTCTGTGGGTGTCTGCAGCCCTGTCCCAGCTCTCTGGGTGTCTCCAGCCCTGTCCCCATCTCTGTGGGTGTCTGCAGCCCTGTCCCAGCTCTCTGGGTGTCTGCAGCCCTGTCCCCATCTCTGTGGGTGTCTCCAGCCCTGTCCCCAGCTCTCTGGGTGTCTTCAGCCCTGTCCCAGCTCTCTGGGTGTCTGAAGCCCTGTCACAGCTCTCTGGGTGTCTGAAGCCCTGTCACAGCTCTCTGGGTGTCTCCTGCCCCGTCCCCATCTCTGTGGGTGTCTGCAGCCCTGTCCCAGCTCTCTGGGTGTCTGCAGCCCTGTTTCTCTGTGGGTGTCTAGTCCCCATCTCTCTGGGTGTCTGTAATTTGGGTGTCTCAGCCCTTATTTTCACCCTGGTGTGACATTCTCCCCAGGACAAAAGAATTGAGAATCTGACTCCATCTTCTTAGAAAACTAATTTATTAAATGATAATAAAGAGCTAAAACTATACTAAAGAATAGAGAAAGGATACAGACAGAGGGTTACAAAGCTGAATAATGAAAACTCATGGCTGCTTTCAGAGTCCTGACACGGCTGGACAGATTGGTCATTAATAAAAACAATTCACATGAAACCAATCAAACATCCACCTGTTGGATAAACAATCTCCAGACCACATTCCAAAGCAGCAAAACAGGGAGAAGCAATCAGATAATTATTGTTTTCATTGTTCTCTGAGGCTTCTCAGCTTCCCAGGAGAAGAAATCCTGGCAAAGGGATTTTTCCAGAAAATGTGACAGTGACACCCCAGAGCTCCCCTGTGTGTTGGCACAGAGCAGGCCTGCCTGGGGGACAGCTCATGCCTCAGAGTGCCCCTCCCGTGTGGGGAGCTCCCTTGCTCCTGGACAACACACAGAATCTGTGTTCCTGGGCTCACACAGAATTCCTGTCAGATCCCAGAGGACCTGGGCAGATGACAAAAGAGCAGGATTAAGGATGACATCCCACCTGTAATAGAAAGGCTTTGCAAGAAATGGCCTGGGGATAAACCCAGGCAGGGTACCCAGGGTACCAGGCTGGGGATGTATTTGCAAGGCTCCTGAGGAGCTCTGGGTTTGAACACTTCCCTGATGGCCTGAACTTCTGTAGTTTCTTCAATCTTAGACTGCAATGTCCAGCCTGAGCCCCTAGGAATGGTCGTCCCAAAGCCCCATTTCAGCCTGTCACACAAACAGTGCTGATGATTTTGTGTCACAAAACAAGCTAAGATCTGATGCTGAGGTCAGAAATTGGGGGTTACAGGCTGCTTCAAGAAAGGTATTGGGGGTTTCAGCCTGTCAAAAGCTGCAGAGAGAACCAAACAAGGATCAGAGATCTTCAGGACACTGCAGAATGGGAAGAGAGGCTCAGTACTGAGACCAAATCACAAAAAACCTGTGCAACACCACATCTTGTCCATCTGGGAACCCACTGGTAAACATTTATCTCTCCTTGTGGGAGTTTTGTTTTTTTTAAAAAAATTAGTTTGCTTTTTGTTTTTATCCACAACTTTCACTGTATATCTGAAAAAATGGTTTAGGACTGGTTTCATTTTCTAAAAATATTTTTTCACGAACCAAGTGTATTACTAAGAGGGGATAAAATGTTCTGCAAACATCCTTTGGAAACAAAGATGTGCAAAGTGTTTTATCTATTTCTTTTAAGAAGAATGGAATGAAAAGTATGGATGGACTTTTAACCCCCTTCAGGACTGAAACACTGATGAAGCCATATGGGAAACCTCCTCAATAGAATACCTATGGATAAATGAAAGAATTCTGGTTTTGAAGCTTCTTATTCTTAACACTAAATTCCATTTCACAAGGCACACGTACATGCATCTCTAAAGCATTACCCAAAAAATCCTCTTAACACTGCAACAGCTTTCATCTCTCTGCTTTCTGCAAAGACTAATCCATACCTACAGAAACAAGGCACCTTTTGTTCTGCTCCGTTCTTAGGACATTTTTTGTTACATTTTTCCTCTGTAGAAGCATAACAGAGCAAAGGCTAATATGGACCCAAGGAAGCAAATACAAAGGCAGGCTTACATTCAGTGTGTGAATCTGGACTCAAAGGAGGATTGGATAGGCATGAGGGTATTATCCATCTGCAGTTAATACATTTCTTCCTATGATAATGTGTTTGTGGCTCTGATTATCTGCTTGGGCTGGCCCTAGAATCACAATGAAAGAATAAATTGAATCCAGTAATAGTGCTGTCTAAGTCACATCTATATTAGTAAATTGAGAATTTCCAGGGCCAATCTCTGGCACCAAGGTGAGCAAACATAGACTGGCCCCAAATTCAGCTGAATTTCTTTCACCTTCCAAGCAAAGTGTCTGCACCACCAATGATGCTGCGACCAGTTTCCAGCCCTGCTAACCACCCACCTGCACTGGGATTTGAGCCAGGAGCGCTTAACCATGGGACAAAACCACCCCAGGGACCATCCTGGGCTCCCAGGATGAAATGTCAAAATGCAGCATTCAAGGCTGCTCCTGTAACTTATGTCTCTATATCTGCTTATGCTTGGCTGCTCACCTGTGCCTGGGAAAGGTGCTGAGGACAAGGTTTTTTGTGTGTGTGTGTGTGTGTGTGACACAGACTTACTGTGCCAGCTGGGGCAAATCCCTGGGAATTTTTTCTTTCCTTCCCACTGCTGTTTCTTCCAGTGCAGTGGGTATTATCTCACATGGTTCTGGTTGCTGTGAGGGTTAAAGACAGTCAGGTAACCCCTGAGGAAAGATTATGGGGACCACTGGTATTCAGATTAAAATGCTTCAAGGCAGTATCCTTATCAAGGGTTTTTGGTGCATGTTTTCTGTTCATTTTAGTGCCCTTCCAGACAAATGGGGATTTTCCACAGCTCATTTAACAGGATGCATAATTCACTGGTGAGCTACACACCACCCCATCTGTGCCAGCCCACAGAGCAGAAGGGCTGGGATAGCCCCCAGCTTTACAGAGCCCAGCTCACAGGACAGCATCATTCATCTCCTTCCCAAGCTCCTGGCTCTCATGCCTGGCCTGCCAGCTGACTCACAGGCTTGCACACGTGTGCCCATCGAAACCAGAGTAAACAGGTCATCTCCAGCTCATTTTAACTTTGTTTCATATGTTGGTTTTTCCTCATGGCTGATTTCTGTTTCAGATCCAGGATCTGCCTGGGGTCAGTGGTCAGTGCTGATAGAGCATCTTCCCCAGAAGATTTATGTGTGGAAATTGGTGACTGTTTTTTTTTTAATTGAGCTACAAAACTTCATGAATACTTCAGCCATCTTATTCCCAGGTGTCTTTTTCCTTCATCTCTGAAATTCAGGTTGCATCCTCCCTGCTTAGGGATCACTCTTTTTTTACATGCCACCTCATACAGTGATGCCTTGAACCCAGTCAAGTTTCTTGCTGCAACTGTAAGGGAAATAATATTTATATTCTATTTTTCAGGATTTAGAATTTGATCATTTGTGATAGATGTTATACTCAGCTGTGGCTTTAATAATATCAGTGTTTTAAAACTAATAAAACTTTGGAGATGGAATGACTTTGTGCATATCCTGTGTGCCACAGTCACATATTCAAATTATTTTCTTTAGAACTTAACCTTGGCTTAAATACATCCTGGATAAATGTTGTCTCAGAAGCATGTGTTCATTCCATGCAGCAGGAGCAGGAGAGAGAAGGTGCTGGCTATTTTCCCAGGTGCAAAACAAATGATGCCGTAAGACTCTGCTCCCTTCCAAAGGGGCACTGCTCTTTCTTTCCTTTCAAGTCACTCCCTGCTTGCTTTGACCTTCCTTAAGTGTTTCCTTTTATTGCTCCTTTTTTTTTTTTTTTTTTCTCTAGCTGGAGAATCGTTGGAGTAAAACCTGACCTCAATGATTCATCCAAGGCCACAAATGAACAGACTCTTTATGAAAAACCAAAGACAAGAACACTGATCCATGTCTCTGTCCCAGTCAGATGGCTGAGGTCCTCCTGCTCACCCTCCGGCCAACTTCAGTGGCAAAATTTGGGCCAGTGCATGCTCACATGCATGTCTCCAAAATCCCACATGCACCTCTGTGTTCACATACAGGTACACAAATATTCCCCTGCTTGCTGGCACACTGCTGCTTTCTTCAGGATAATGTTGATGTGAAATCAAAAATGGAAACTGGAGCAGCAGAAAATTTTCCTGTTGTGAAGATCCTGGTAAACACCCACAGAGGAACTTCCTTACTGTGAGGGTGACCAAGCACTGGAACAGATTGCCCAGAGAAGATGTGGAGTTTCTCCCTCACTGGAGATATTCCAGAACCATCTGGACACAATCCTATTCCATGTGCTCTGGGGTGGTCCTGCTTGAGCAGGGAGATGGAGCCAGATGTGGCTCCTTCCATCCTGGCCCATTCTGTGGTTCTGTGAAATGAGCTGAGCTCGTGTGCACTCACAAAGGCTGGGCCAAGTCAAGGCTGGTGAAGCTGCTGAATGCCATTTCAACAGCACCTTTCCTCCTCCTTATAATGCAAGATAATGACTCAAGAGGGACTAAGGCCAGGCTGCCCCACCCATTTCCTATTCCTACAGGGTTCCTTTCCAAAATTCTGATTCTTTAAAACCATTTTTGATTTTAGTGCTACATGTTGTATTTGCCAAAGTATGATATAAGAACCTATTTGACTTATCAGAATACATTTGGGGTTAACACAAATAATACAGGAATAAAGGACCCTCAGACAAATAATACAGGAAAAAAGGACACTCAGACAAATAAAACAGGAATAAAGGACACTCTGAGTAAAGGCAAACCTCAGTGAAGGCTGAGGATGCCCTTGTCAGGCTGCAGCCCACTTCAAGGTCGTGCCCAAATTAACAGGGCAGAAGTTCCAGTGCCCCAAGGCCTTAAGCAATAAGCATATTCTGGCTTCAAAAGGACACTTGAAATACTCTAAAAAACCAAGTGATTCACTTAAAAGATGTGGTTTGAAAGACTAATTCTCCATGCATTAGAGACAATACTTACGAGGCTTTTAGCTTTTGGCCAAGACATCTAAGAAGTTACAGATCTGGAGGAAGTGGGAGGGTAAAGCAGCACCATAGTGGGTGGCGGATTATATCCATGAATTTCTACCCCTTGCAGCGTGGATGCTTTTCCCTTAAACCATTGTAGCAAAATGTGATTTATTATTGCAGAGCAGACTGGCAGCTCAGTCTGAGAAGTTCTGAAAAGGGCTATTTGAAAAGCTTCATTAAAGAAATGATAGGGATGGGCTATGAGGAGGTTCCTAAGAAAACTTTGTAAGAGATTTTGCTTTCTAATAGAAGACACTATTAAAGTAAATGAGCATGAACTTTGCAAAGAAATGAGGCATTATGTCCCATGAGATTTCATCTACCTGTCACTATGGTCAATGAAAGGACTTTCATTAATCAAAAAAGAGAAATATTTTCATCTAATCACTGAGGGAAGCTGAATACCCATCATTTTTTCACATTTGGTTTAATTCATATTTTTCTTTTCATCTGGCTTTTCATTACCTGTATGTCTTATTAATGCAGAGGAAACAGTTTCTGTAAAAGATTTCTTTTTTTTTCTGACAAAAATTAAAGGTCTACAGCTTGCTGAAAATATTAGGTTTCAAAACTGAGCTTCAGTACAATTTTCTCAATAGTGTTTTCCTCATCCTCTGCATGAGGATCTACTCAGAAGAAATGCTCTGCACGTCCAGTTGTATCAATGGTAAGCTGTACTCCAGGCACAGGAGGTGTTTGGCTGGTATGTCCAGAAAAATGGGAATGTGGTACTTCATAAGGGATGCCCAGAGTGAATGTAGCTGCCAGGTTTTGTTATCACTCCTCTGCAGAGCAATAGAGATGTTGAGACCATGGATTACTGCTTTATTTCCTGGTGTGAGTGTGTGTGCAAGTGCAGTGACAAATGTCATAGAAGAGCAAAAAGAATATTGGACAGATGGTCACTAACAAAAACGTGGAGGAAATAACTTTTTGTCAACTTTCTCAATGCTTTATAAAGCCACTGAAGGGATTTGTTCCAAATTAAAAATAGCATGTTAATTTATCATTGAGGACTGAGTTTACATGTGTACAAATGAGGAGGAAAAAAAAAAAAAAAAACCAAGAAAAATAACATCCTTAAATCCTGAGCACTTGAATTTGCAGTCGTAATGTTCATTTAGTGCACAATTTTGCATGTAAAAATTCTTGATTATTAAACCAATGACTTAGAAGAAAATGTGAGTCACAAGAAATTACGTAAGAAGAGCTGTATGGAAAATATATTGCTAATAGAACATTCAGCTTTCTCAGACATTAGCAAGTCACTTAGATCTGCATCTCAGTCATGACCTGTATTGAACTGTGCATGTGTGTCATGAACAATGTGCTGGGAATGCTCAGGAGACCTCCAGCAGGCAAAAGCTGTTACAAAATGAATTAAAACTTTTCAGACAGTGAAAGGACAGACCACAATCTCAAATGCTGCTATAACAAGAAGCATTTTTGTATGGTAGCATGAACAATGGAGCCTCAGTCTTGTGATCATAATAAAAAGGAAGAATGGTTTGTTTCCAACATGAGAGTTTTTCAAATGCACTCACATTCCAAGAAATTGTGGGGGAGCAGACATGTTCCTGTAAGATGCTCACAGATATCACAATCCATTCTTGAAGGTGTTTAGACTCTCTCAGAATCAGTCCTGGGTTGACAGCTCCCTTGAGAAAAATTGAATTACTCTTTGCTATCTAGAAAATATAATTTAATGAGAGTTTAAAAGACATGTCAGCTCTTGTCACTGTCACCCTTCCATCTACAGGCTTTTCACTGGGAATGCAGTGAAGTTCAGCTTTTTTGCCTTTTTCCCCCCCTTCCCTTCTGAGGCTATTCCAAACTTGCTCTGTGCAGTTACTCTGTGCTATTCTGCATCAGAAATACTCAGCTCAGCAGCTGGGACCATGTTTGGCACTTGTATGGATTTATGTCATGTGTTCCTTTCAAGCAAAACCACAGGAATACAGGCACGGAGATGATAGCAGACAAGGAGCTGACCAGGAGCAGTTACTAGACTGTAACTTGCCATGCTGCTGCAGGAAAAGCACAACACACTGGCTCTTTGGGGATATCACTTTTCAACCTCCCACCCTCTCCTCAAGCCCTTGTACTCATGGACATGAACTTGTGGAGAGGAGTGAAACACAAACGTCCCCCTGGGCCCTGCCTGAGCTTTCTGACATACTCCAAAGTGCTAGTGGAAAAAAAATAAAACTAAGTTTCCTCCTTGCACTAGGTTTTAAAATAAGGAGTATGAGATTTGAGAAAATGTAAAGGAACCTACTGTTCAGGGCTATGACAGAGACCTGTGACTGATGATCACCTTTCTTTTGGCTCTCACATTCTTTGTGGGATGAGGAATTTGGAGCTGGAGCCTTACCCAGCACATATATGTGGGATGACCAAAGGATCCAGAGCTGGTTCAGAACATTTTTGCAGTGGTGAATTTTGGGCAGGAAGGAGTTTTGAAAGGCTGCAAGGATGGAATTCACTCAAGGAAAGCCAAACAAATTTTTTGGCTAACAGAATTTAGAGCTTCCAAGAAAACCACAAAATTGCTATGGTAATGGATTAGAATGACCTCAAAACAAAAAAATTCTTATGTCATTGAGTCCTCCTTCCGATTCCAGCATGAATTTCTGCATGGAGTTCTAGAAAGACTGGGGGACCCTAATTTTGTCTGTAAAACCAGAGTTTATGGAAAGATGAATATTTCCAGCAAGTTTAGTTTGCAGCCACAAAGCACCATGAGTAACTTCATTAGAGCATGGACATTGCTCTTAAGGTTCAGCCTCATCCTGTACCTACCAATATCTCTGGCAAGCAGTGCAAAAATAAAAAATGCCCAGGGGAAAAAGAAAACAGGGCAAGCATGTATAAGTTCCCCAAACACTTCCCCACTCACTGCCTATTTCAGGGAGTTTAAGCCTAATGTGCTTTGTGTATTCATAATCTCTAAAGGATATTTTCCTTGTCCTTGTCCTGTCTCCCCTTAAACCCATCTAAGCTCTTTGCATCTGCATAACCCTTTAACTATTACTTGCACAGATCTACCACCCATTGCTAACAAAACTTACCTGTTTTGAACAGCTCTTAATGTCATTTAGTGACCCTTAATCCTTCAAATAGAAACCTATACAAACTTGCCTCATCAACCAGAGGCATTTTCATCAGATTCCCCGTTGCCATCAGAACCAAAAACTACTTATTAGGCCCATAATGTAATTGTATCCTGAAGTCTCATTCTGAGCTGTTTTCTCCCTTGTGCTGCTTTTTCTCATCTTGCTGTAGAGCAGGAGAGGAAGGAGGGGAACTGTGTCCTCCTGTGACTGAGATCATGTGCTTCACTCAGTAATGTGTGTGGAGGACAGGGAGAATTTATCTCCCCCTCTTTTTTACTGTTCTGTTTATGATCAGCCTACTTGAGTCAGTAGGAGAATTCTGAAAGGGTTTCTTACCACAGAAAGTGACTCCCAAGTAGTCAAGAGTTGTGGTTAAACTGCCTCCCACACACTAAAGAGCAGAAAACCAAGCAAGCAAGCAAAAATTCCCCCTGAAAATGTAGCATCTCAATGAACCAGTTATAATGCTGCCAAACACAGGGCTGTGGACCTGGATTGGATTGAACTGGATGTACCCTTAACTAAGCTATGGAGAGTCTTACATTCCTGGGAGGAAACTACCAGCCAGTGTTTATCTGTGTTGATTATCTGCTCTCCTTTACCACATTATAGTTTGTTAGAAAATTGTTGTCCCAGTTTGTTAGAAAATTTCTCCATCCCTGCCATTTGCACTGGGATATCCCACTGAAAACCATTACTAGACTGAGCTGCTGAGCTCAAGCAGGGGAAAACCACTCTGAAGGGAAACATGGAGGAATTTGTTGTGCCTGATCTGGAAGGATTGCAGGGAGTGAGAGCTGAAGAGGAGAGAGGTTTTTGTGCCTGCTTCCCTCCTCCTGAGTGACCTTTCAGCCAGAGGAGACAGACAGACAGACAGACAGACAGACAGACAGACAGACAGACAGACAGCTCAGCAATTTGGCACTTGCCAGGCTGGAGAGGTGGGTACCCAAAACTGACACCTTCTGAGAGAGCAACGTTTGCAGAAAATGAAACAGGGTGGGAAACAGGGTGGGAATCAGTGGAGGTCAGTGCCAGGCTCCCCAGGCTGTGGGACGTCACCTGGTCCCTCCCAGCCCCAGGGCTGGCTGCAATTTCCATCACAGCTTGGCTGTTGCAGGAGAAATGGCACTTCCAGCTCCCCTCGAAGGTGTGGGCACGCAGTTATTGTGGGAAGGAGTCCCTGCTTGTCCCTGGGAGTTGGAACTGGGTGATCTTTAAGGTCCCTTCCAGCTCCAACCATTCTACATCCAGCAATATCCTCATGCTGTCAAACCACAAATATCAAGCCCAGACCCATGAGAAGGTCTGAGCACAATCTTTATGGGCTGCATTTGTCTGTGATGGTAACTGGTGAGTGATCTCCCTGTCTTTATCTGAACCCAGGAGGTTTCTCATCTTATTTTCCTCCCCTGTCCTATTGAGGCAGAGTCAGTCAGTGAGTGGGAGTTTGGCCCCTCACCAAGGTTAACTGAGCACAAGTCTGTAGGTTTAACTGAGCTTTTCTCAAGCCTTTGGGAGAGGATAGCACCACAGAAGGTGCTCTCCATCTGAGGGCCTTGCACACTTTAAAAATACCAACATTATACGACTGATGCCAGCAGAGTTACATTCGATTGACGCCAATATGAATTGAAAATCATTCTCCAAGAGTTATATTTTCTTGCTTGTGTCAGGCAGCACACTAATATGAAATGAAAATAAAATGACCAGATTGCTAACAGACTAAAATTGTGGCAGGAACAGCTTAGAATAGATATACTGAGGAGTGTTTTCACCCTGAAGATAATTGGGTGATGGGCCAGATCAGTGATTTCTAAAGTGGCAAATGAAAACTGGGAAAAAAAAAATATTTGGGGGTATAATTGCTAAGAAATAAACATGGAGAAGCTAGTTTTTTCTAGATAGATATTTCCTCCTAATTTGTTCCTGTTTTCCTTACCAATCCATGTTCCATGATGAAATATGTCCAGCAAAGGCATCCTGCAATGCCAGAACATTTCCTGCCACACTTTTTGACACAGTTAGCCAAAACAGTGTGGTCTTGCATGTTGTTTTCAGTTAAGAAAAACTGCTGACAGAGACAGAACCTCTTTTATTTACAGAAACATGCCACAATTGTAGTGTTTGTAGTAATTCCTTTTGCCAAATTCTCCTCATCACTCCAGCCCCAGCCCATCCTACCCAAGTTGTCTCTGAGTCACACAGGATTTTTTTTCTCACTTCTGATGCTTTTCTTCTGGCTTGTTTCCTGCACTTGTATCACCTTTTGGGTTCTCAGAGGCCCAAAATCCTTACTGAAAAATAGAGAACTGGCCCTCATTTTTCATGCATGGTTTACAAGTGCCTTAGGGCCCATGCTTTACGTCTCTGCTTGAAGTAAAACTGCTGTCATTGCTGCTAACAAGCTCCATAAGAAAGTCTTATGAAATCTTTAAATCCTTAAAAGAGATTATTTATACATAATCTGTTGTCCTTCCCTTCCTTCCCTTCCCTTCCCTTCCCTTTCCTTTCCTTTCCTTTCCTTTCCTTTCCTTTCCTTTCCTTTCCTTTCCTTTCCTTTCCTTTCCTTTCCTTTCCTTTCCTTTCCTTTCCTTTCCTTTCCTTTCCTTTCCTTTCCTTTCCTTTCCTTTCCTTTCCTTTCCTTTCCTTTCCTTTCCTTTCCTTCCCTTCCTTCCCTTCCCTTCCTTCCTTCCCTTCCTTCCCTTCCCCTTCCTTCCCTTCCTTTCCTTCCCTTCCTTCCCTTCCTTCCCTTCCCTTCCCTTCCCTTCCTTCCCTTCCCTTCCTTCCTTCCCTTCCTTCCCTTCCCCTTCCCTTCCTTCCCTTCCCCCTTCCCTTCCCTTCCCTTCCCTTCCCTTCCCTTCCCTTCCCTTCCCTTCCCTTCCCTTCCCTTTCCCTTTCCTTTCCCCTTCCATTCCCTTTTCCCCTGTCCCCTCTCCCCTTTCCCTTCCCTCTTCCTCTTCCCCTTTTCCTCTTTTCCTTTTCCTTTTCCTCTTTTCCTTTTCCTTTTTTCTTTCATAGTTTTAAGGTGCACACATTATGCACCAGAATATAATTAACCCTTATTTATTTCTCTTAGCACTTGAAATACAGCCATTGCAAGAGGCTGGCCTGGCTTCAGGTGATTCAGTGACATTATTTGTCTATGCAGGAGCACTTTGAAAGTTTGATTGCAATTAGTGTTTTCATATGGTTTTTACATTGTTTAAGGGTTGTCACGTTCAGCTTTCAAGCACGTCCCAGGAGCCTGCCCATGGTTCCCATGACTCAGTCCCTCACTGGTAACTGCTGTACTCAGGACAAATTGGTTTTCTTAGCCCCAGGAAAAAAAAAAAAACCAAAAACAAACAACAGTAATAGGATGAGAAGTATCAAACTCACTCAAAACTAGTAGTTTATTAGCTTATTAACTGCCAAGTTAATGAATAGACTGGGGATACTGTGGATCCTGAAAGTTACCTACATTCAAAGGGAAATTAGGAAAAGGTTATCAGACACCAGGACATGCCTCCAGAAGTCTCTGCCCTGCAGGTCACTGGGGCACTGGAGTTTAACTCTATCTTCCTCTTTACTCTGCACTTCCCATCTCCTACCACCATTGCCATGGAAGACTGTTGGGTGAGATGACCTTTATTTGGACATAGTGTGGTGACAATTTAGGTAATGCTAACTAACACATCTGACCCTGTAGTTACAGCAGTGCCCTAAAGAGGGACACCACAAAACTCATCTATTTCCATGTGATTGTCTGCCTGATGGACAGTGGAAGCTCAGCTGGGAAGCAACTGGCAAATAAAGGAAAGGCCTCACACATGGAGTGAGTTGCCATGGAGCATTACAGACATGGAAAGGTTAAGGATTCTGCCATTAGAACATCTGTAATCCAAATCTCTCCAAGGTTTTCAGTTTGCAAATGAAAAAAACTGTAATTGGGAAAATATGTCTACATCTGCAAGGTGGTATTTTCCAGCCCCTTTTTGTCCATGGCAAAAAAAAAAAAAAAAAAAAAATTGGTTTGGTTGCAGCCAACGCTGCCACCTTAGAAATAAATGGAACTTTTTATATCCTTCTCCATTCCAGCTGTACTGACACTGTTTTTGTTGGCACTCCCATGGCACATGGCTGAGGTAAGGATGCCCTGCCAGTACCTCCTGAGAGGTGTCCCTGGATGAGTTTAGCTCTGTGCCTGCTGTCAGGGGATCTCCAAATGGCAGCCTCTGACTAACTCTATCACATTCTCATGTCTCAGCAGGATTTTCACTCACCGTCTGTTGTTTGCAGAGTCACATTTTCGTACTAGTAAGCTCACCTACTAACTTCTTTATGAAATTTTAGCTCTTTAATTTTAATCTCTGAGCCCATCCTTTTCAGAGAAGCAGGTGTGTTAGCCAGGGTTTCATCTTTGCTGTAATCTTGCTGTGCTAATTACTGTCCCAGTAAGTCACATTTGACATGAGGAACCTGTGGATCTGGGGCTCTCTTGATCTCCTCAGAGACTTTGCTAATACTGCCCACTATTTTTCCACAGGTCAAATGTTCATTCAGAAAATCTCAGCATCTGTTTTGGTGTGAAGAATATGTCAAATATCTCTGAAACACCTTAGGTGCATAGCACAGTCCAGCTCACAGTTTCTCCCAAAAGGCTACAAGTGTTCTCAAAATGCATGCTCTGTTTTTCCTGGGGAACCTGCCAGAACTCTGCTGATGCACCAGGTGTAGAAAAACATTTGACTTCAGCCTTTTCTCCTGGAATTTGTCCCCAGGTAGGAAGGAGAAAGTGAATCCTTGTTATAAGACTATATATTTCTTTGGGGTTTTTACTTATGGGATATTTTGCACTTGTTTGTTTGGAGAGCCCTTGAAATGAGTAGTCTGTCATCAGTGAGTTCACCAGATTTGCTGACATTAATTTTTCAACTGTTGTCAGTGTTACAGCAATAAAGCAATTGAGCCTTTCTCTCAGGCTCTCCCTGTGGACAAGAGCTGCAATAATGAGTTTAAAAGGTGGGGTGGCTGAGGTCTTCCAGTTGAGCTCTGGACCCTTGCAGCAGCTTGCCTACCCCAATGAAGCTTCTTCAGCACCATTGGTCCCTTGACCTTCCAGAGGATGAGATGAAGGACATCTTATGTTTCTTGTCTCTGATTTCCATTCCAATTCTCTAAGTGGGAAATGAGTTTACTGCTGTATAACCTAAGCTTAACCCATTTATTTGCTAAGAGCTTTTGTTTGTCTTGTTAGTCCTGTAGCACTACTGTTGCTGGATCTCACTTTAGGTTGTGTATCCAGCTTAGAATTAATGACTGTCACTTGCTTTCCCATGTGAAACACGTCACTCCCCACACTCCTTATGGACAGTCTTGTGATGGATGATGTCCAAGTTAAATAAAAACTATCAAAATCATCAATCTGCTTCAATCATCTACGCTAAGAACAAGTCTGATCTTGTAAACTCTGAGGGAAATCACAAAAGGTGCATGCATATGAAGACAAAGGTCAATCCCAGCATATTCCTGGACTCTTTCTCTGATCTATCAAAGCAAGTACTAACTAAACAGATTATGGTCATGTCAATTACGTGCCAGCTTTTGATGCCACACTGAATGGATGAAGAAACCATGTGAGAAGTACTGAGGGAGAGGTGAACCTGACCTCAGCACCAGGAGCACTAACAGCAAGAGAACTGGAGGAGGATATGACAAAGGGAACAAAAGAAGCTGTCATGACTGTGCATCTTCACAGAGACTCTGCTGATATCCTATGTACCATAAGTCCTCCTTCAAGCACTAATACAAAGAGGCAGCTTTGAAGGGAAAAGCAGGTGACAGACCTAAGAGGGATCAAAGGTGGCATCTAAGTGACAAGAAAAGCTGAAATGCTGTGTGGAGATCACTTTAAGGCATCAAGCAATGGAGTCAGATTTGAAGGGCCAAACAAACCTGAAACACATGGAGATGGTTTTCAAGTGGCGTGCATAAGTGAGAAAGTGAACATGCAAGTTTAGGGTGTCAAGCAGAGCTGAAACAGCTAAAACAGCCTAAGCTGGAGGAAAGCAGATTTTTGTTGAAAAATTCCTGCAAAGGCATCTTGCTACCCAACATAAAAACTGTGTCCATTCATCTGGGCCAGTCAGAGGGTGTCCAGGGAATCCTAGGAATTATTATGCTGGCAGATGGACCTCCTGCAGTAGCTGAACTCATATGACCCTGAATAAAAAAATGTAAATTGCAGAATAACAAGAAAAAGTAACACCTATTTAAATATTATACTTAGATATTGCATTTCTGTTTAACTATGTGCTCCCTCCTGAGTCACTGACAACTTGAAGGAAGGAATGGGGTCAGACCCTCGACGTCCTGGAAGGGATTTCATGCGCCTGCCTTTCCAAGCTTATTTTGTTCTGACCCCTAAAGTAAAGTTATCATTGTCTCAAGTGTCTGGGCTGCCTTCAGGTCTTGGAGAGATTCTTGAGTGACGGTTTATTTTTCCCCTTTTTCCTTCAAAAAAACCCAACAATTTTATGGTCAAGACACCTGACAGCTGAGGCACATTCTGATCATGTTGGTGCCATTTGACCTGACCATATTTCTCAGCCACACAAAATAACTACCTACACTTTCAGAGTTTTATGTTCCAGAAGGCATTTGGCTGCCCCATTCTTTCCACTCTAGATATTTTATTTGAACCACTCAGAGCCAAAAAGGGCTGCTCTTCCTAAGGTCTGCCTCATGCCTTGTCTAACTGATCAGACATCTCAATGCAGAACTGATCTCAGGTAACTCTTTCCAGAGCACCCATGATGCCAAGTAAACAGATTAATGTATTTTAGGCTGGAGAGCCTTTCTAAGAAATAATTCTTGGGATCTCAAGCTGTGAAACTGCACAGCTTTTCAGGTGGTATGTAATTTATTTTGTGATCAGGCCAAGAGAAAGGTAGTTTTGGAAACATTAGGAACTTTCAGTCTTACTTGCATCTGTCTTCCTGCTGAACCTTCTGCTAATGCTTCTTTTTCTTCCTATGCCTGTGTGGATTTCTTCAAAAGAAAGTCAGTTATTGCATTTGGGTGTTCATTTGGTTTGTTTTCCACCATGAAATTTATAGATGCACACAATGGGGCTGAACGTAGAAGAGCGTAAAGAAAATTCAGTGCTAAGTTTCTGTCATAACTAAGCTGGCAAGCTGCACACATCCCATTCCATCATCTCTCCCCTCTGTATTATTTTAGGAAACCAGGTAGTGTCACTGTTGTGGAAAGGCTTTGGGATTGGAATTGGAAAATGGGACAGCAGTCACTGAGAATTCATTTATTCTGATATGTGAGACACCCTGAATGCACTGCCCAACAGTCACCCAGCAGCTTTTTATCTGTGGTTGATGCCTGTGTGAGGCAGGGATCAAGGCTCCCACAGAACTGTCTCTTCCCTCTAATTTATGAGAAGTGATGGCTCTCAATGTCATTTGTTTTAATGGTCTGAACACCTCCATTACAAGGATGAACAAAATTATCACAGCCCAAAACTGAACCCATCGCTGTAAATTTTTGAGTCATATTGAGCTCTCCATGACTAAAAGAACAGAGGAGACAGTGTCATCTCCCAAAGAGAAAGACATGAGACATCTATAAAAATGTCTTTAGGACATAGCTTTGAAGTCTGACTGTGGGAAGACTTATTTTAAACACAGACAGAGGGTAGTGCTCGTGCCAAAGTGTTCAGAGTCACTGACCTCACTCATTAATGGTGGAATGGAGTGTGAAGGCATCCATTGATTACTTGTAGCAAGACAATTGAACAAAAGTACCCAAAGAGAAGGAGGTTGGTTATAAAACATTAGCACAGAGGTGGAGGGTGTTGAACTACACAAGTCCTTGGGTAAGCTATTTGAAACTGGTTGGTTTGGCTTCAAAAGGCCAAGGATTAAGCAATTGCTAAATGACAATAATTTGCTAAAGGTGTCTTATATTCCATTTGCAAACAGCAGATAGGTAGCTGAAACTGGTAAATCCAGAATGTGAATACCACGAGCCACAACAAGCAGCAGTGATTTATAGAGAGCTCTGCAGTGATTGACACAATGGCATTCAAGGGCCTTAAAAAACGCTTGGTAAATTCTAGGCATATTTACCCCATCTTAAAGCTGAGTGGAAGAACCTGTGTTTCTGGCCAGCTCTGGTTTTGTTCCTCACCATTCCTGTGTTGATTCTTATCTCTTCTCCCTACCCAAACATCCTTTACTCTTTCTCCTGATCAATCTGCCCATCCATACATCAAGCAGCAAAGTGGGATAAACCCACCAAAAGAACCAATCGGCCTCTGTGCAATGGCCCCAGGTGTTTGTGCTGCCTGAGCCTCTGTCCTGGAGGTGAGGAGGCAGAACAAGCCTCTTGTCCAAATGTCACCTCTTGTCCAAATGTCACCATGCTGGCAGGGGTGGGAATGCCTCTGGAATGTGTTCCTGCCAGTCTTTGTTGCTGAAGGTGTTCTGTGCGTGAGCAGGGAGGAACACAGGCAAAGACTGAACAAAGTTCACAAGATCTTTAACTCTTCAGTGCTTCCAGGGTGCACTCAGGATCTTAGGGAGGTGCCACAGCTGGGCTACTGTGCCAGGTCACAAACCCAACTATAATCACTGTGTACTACAGTCTCCTTTGCACTCACACAAGAAATAGCCGCAGACTTGTCTCAGTCCTAGTGCTTCTGATGGGGGAAGTGTCTCCACTGACACGTGGAGTAGAAATCTTATTTTCCAGTTGATGAAATTATAAAACACTTAATGCAATTCCAATTTCTGTGTGCTTGAAGGCAACACATTGGACTGGTTGAGGTATGTGTAGAAACTTCAGTGATATTTACACTGTGAAACTAAACTGGTTTGGACTGGGTAATTGCTGGGTTGCTCCTTGGCACAGATTCTATCCCTCTTCTAGGCAAGGCCCGGACACAGCTTGTGGGACAGTGGGAGCTGGGACTGCTCCAAAAAGCAGGTTGAATGCAGCCACACTTTTTAGTAAAGAGACTCCAGCTGTTCTGACAGGAGGTCCATCATGTTTCTTGCTTCAATATATTTTGCACTATTTACAAGAGAAAATGAAATCTTGGGGTGAGCTGGGAACCTGGAGAGAAGCCTGAACTTCTAACTTGCAATTTGATTTTTTCTCAGTGCTGCTGCTCATAAGAGAAAGAAGCCTGTAGAGTAGATGTTTCCATCTACTTGAAACCATGGGATCATGAAATCACAGAATAGCCTGGGCTGGAAGAGACCTTAAAGATCATCTAGTTCCAACCCCACACTGTGGACCAGGACACCTGCTACTAGACCACATTGTACAGAGCTTCACCCAAATTCAGCGTCAAAAAGCAGTTTCAAAAAGGTCATTATTTTAAATGTTTTTTAGTGAGTAAAAAAAACCAACATTTAAAATCTTTAATTTATTTTTGTTTGGAATAGCCTCTTCCTTCAGTCTGTTATGTATGTTACTGGGTGCCTTGTTTTTAAACCAAAGTGAGAATTAAGCTTTTTTCAGTATCTACGCAAATGTCCTCAGCAAGGTGCTTAAATGTGAAAGCACTATGTCAATGAATGAGACGTGAAAACAGTGCTTGAATTAAGTCCAGAAATCTGCTGCATAACATTATTTCTTTATTGTGAATAAAGGAAGTAAAGGAGGTACATAGAAGAAGGTAGAAAGCTAGGAAGGATATGTGAAATAAAGCACTAGAAATTTTCCTTTTACCTGAAAGGAAAGGACATGAGCTTAAAAACTGAGTCACCTTAGGAAAAAAGGGTGGGAATGTACTACACAAGGGAAAGAAAACAGGAGTAGTGATTTCTTAAACTTTTGAGACCCAGAGGTATTGCCTGACATAATTTCTTTCCCTGAGACCCACTGTGGTTCAGCTCCTTCCCACCATCGATGAAAAATGTCCCAGACTCCCAGAGCTCCACATTCTTGGCATTGGCAGCATGTCTTACTAAACACTTTTGACAAAACCACGGCTGGATCATATCCTCTCTTTTTCTGCTGTATTGCTGTTGCTACTCTACTTCAAAGGGCACTGGCATGTGCTACTGCAGAACTTTTCAGTGAATGTATGGAGTTAGCAGTTAATTTTATCCTCTCCGAGACAATGTCACCTTTCCTATTATGAGGACAGAAGATATAAATACCTGTGGAACAAGCTGCCTGACATTTTAGTGCTTCAAAGCTCTGCTTTGTTCACTGCCACGTTTATCTGAGGTCCTGCAAGAGGTACATCATCATAAAACTGGTCTTATTAGCAATACAGAAGCACTGCTCCAAGTCAAAGGCTGGATTTCATTCTTTAGTATCTTGAAACGTAAATTGAGATGTTCTGAAATCAGCAGATGAGTTCAACTCCAACATCCCTCCCTGGGGTAATTAGATGCTGATAAGTGCAACAGGACTTGCATTCCATATGCTGCATCTACGATATTGTAAAGTGTAATTTTATTGTCCCTTATTTAAAAGAAAAACCCAACACTTTGCTGTGAAAGAGTTCTGTTGTTATACTACAAGATCACTGAGCAAAGTTCATTCAGTCATGGTCTTCAGATACAAATCTAGCAAACACCCCTAACAGCTTTGAACAGGAGGTGTTGACAGCCACTCCCAACATATTTTTGCAGACACATCAGTAGGAAGAATCATTAATTTCCCCTTGCAGATCAGGTAGAGAGGGTTTTGATGTTTTACAAAAAGCAGTCATGGAAGGAGCAAGATGAAACATTGAGCCTAATTTTACTGTGGTAAGGACAAGGTAAATTAAATAAAAGAAAATAATCTTCTCAGATTTTCTCAGCATGTCCTCTTCCACTATATTGGTGAATCTGTTTCCTTTTCTTGAGTATATGGAATAAAGTTGTCAAGTAACAGTTTTGTAGGTCTCTATTTTGTTGTTCCAGATCCACACCTCTGTAGCTGGAAAGTGACAGGATCAGCAACTTGTTTCCCCTCTTCTCCTTTGCTCATTTAAGCAGTTTATAAAAAATGCCGTCTTGAAAGATCAGTTGGAATTTTTATTTACACTTACCAGTTTTATTAATCCTCCTAAATTCAGGAATATCTTATTTAAATAGAATAAAATTCTGCATTCCCTCCATTTACTGAGTTTACTATCTCTGTTATTACTAAATTAAGTTTTCCTGCTTTTCTGAGAAGAGGTTTTTGCCAACTGGCTTCTAAACCTCTAATAAATATTGCCCAATACATTCAAGGCTTTTCCACCTGAATCCATTAGCTTGTCTACTGTGATACATTTCTGAATATGGAAATAAGGGCAAGACTGGAGCTGATCAGTCCATGCCTAGAAAATAGACACTGCAGCCTGCTGAAAGCACAAATGCTGATTTTTCATCAATTTACAGACTTGAGGAGAAAACATATTAAAAAGCAACAGCAGGCAAAAATAGGAACAAGTTTTTCACTTGTAGCCTTGTGCCCATTTTGACAAACGTGACTTCAGACACCACCCTTGGCAAATGGTGGGAGGAAGGCAGAGCTGTGCTCTGAGGAGAAGAGAGAATGGTGGGCAGAGAAATGTGTCTGAAGAATGCCTCCAGGTTTTCATTCTCAATAATCCTCCCCTGCCTAATGGCTTGTGGTGAGCCACTGTGTGTGCAGTCCACCTGAAGCATCCCCTGGGGATTCTGGAATATTTCCTGCAGTGCCACAGCATTTCTGCTGGCTTCACCAGCATTAGGACAGTCTGCAGGTGAGATCTTATTTCAAAACTTCCTGTTGGACACAAAAGAGAACTTTGTGATTTTTCTCCTTTCAGTAATTTCTTGCTTTCTTTACGTTTATAAAGTTTGGAAGGTGCAGAAAGTTGTGGGTGGATGGACATGGAACGTACATGCTGCCAAATATCACTTCATTACCTATACAACACAGTGTAAACTATTATTTTTACTCGGGATCTAATTCTGTAATGCTAATAATGCAATTATTTTCAATTATATGTATTTAGACCTCTGATCAAAAATGTTATCATCCTCTGCTTCCTTCATACAAACAGTTCTAGCAACAACTTAGATCAAAGGAGACATGAGAAGTTTGCGTTCCATCTTTTTTTGGATCTGTGTCATGACTGGTGCCAGGAGGTGGTGCCACAGAGCAGGAAACAAGTTTGGGGATGGCCTGACATGCACACCTTGCATGATCAAGAGATTAGGACATGGTTTCACCTTCTTCCAAAGTATATTCAAGGATCTTTGCTGAATCCTGCCACAATTCAAATTTCCCAAGGTAGAAATCAAATATTTGTTTGCCATTCTATTTGTATTCCTTCCACATTAATGTTTCCTTTTTAGTAAGACATTTTATCAGAGAATTCACAGCTTTCTTCTACATCATGAAATCTCTTCCATCCTTCCATCATAAGCAGACTTGAGAGCTCTGTGGCATGATCCCTCTCCCTTACTTTTTCTCCCTCCTTTTCTTTTACCTTTCTCACAGCTCTTGCATTTTTTTCTGAAATAGACAGAAAAGGATTAAGTCATCTGCAGCAGGTTGAGGACCATCATGGTCACTGCTTTATAAATCCTAGAAAGTTTCTGTTGTTGCCTTTCCTCATTTGCCTGGTTCAAGACTGCTTGCAGGAGAAGCATGGCTCTTAGCAGAATTAAATCGAGCCATTTCATGTTTTCAGTCCTTGATAGCATCATGATATGCTTGCAATATAAAATGGACACTTTTTATTTCTACAGAGAACCTGCAACTGCTTGTAGCCGTGTACAGAGACAGAGATCCCTCAGCAAACCTCCAAAGAATTCCTTCTTGGAAGATATGCCATGCCTTGTAAGTCACAGAATGAGTAAACCCCTACTTTGAACAATTTTACCTTGAGTGTACTTTACAGGACCCACTGCCACTAAGGAAATTGTTAGTATGCTCCTGAACCTACAGATGTGGCTTTAATCACCCCCCTTTCTTAGTGTTTCCACGTCATACACTTTCAGATGAGATGGTTTTCAAACCAGTTCCCCCACTTCCTGTTCTCAGTATCTTGATTATGAACATGATACAACCTGGTTGCCATCTTCCATCTGTTGCATTAAAATTTGTTGGTTGTCCTTTCCTTTCCAAATCTGGGTTTTCCCCTGCCCCACTCTGCCTGTGTCAGGCTCATGGACGGTCTTTGCAGCATTCAGACTTTGGATTTCACATCCTGCTTTGTGTTTGCTGCCACTCTTCTTAAGTCAAGTTTTGCTTCATCCACTGCCTCAGTCCATGGTTCACACAGTCAGCTGCATAAGCTGCTGTGTTTTCTTTCCCATCAGGTTGTGAGGTCTTTGCTGCTGGACTCAGACTCAGCTCTGCAGCACGATGCTTTCAAACATGTTTTCTATGAAGTATCTTAAATCTGAGCCTCACACATACAAAAAGTCTCTGGCTTCTCAGAGTAGTGCCTTGACTCCTCAGGATGAGGTATGCCTCCTCTCAGGCAGTCTCTCAAGTACCCCAACTCCCTTGACAGTGGCAATGGGTCCAGTACAGCACTTGCCACTTGTTGTTTCTGGAGAGCAGGAAAGCTATGGAGTAATTTTACTGTCTGCAGCACTCTCTCTTTGTTGGAGTGCCTGGAGATTCCCGCAGTGTAACAAGTCTGGAGAAAGTTCCTGGAGTGGAGATCAGCAGACACAGAACAACCCATGCCCGTGCCACTGGACCCCATCCTTGGACCACACCCAAACTGCCTACAAGAGATTGTCCCAGCCTGTGCTGGCTTCCAAGTTGCTCAGTAGAGTACCAGGCTGCTTGGCCAAATACCCCACCAGATGTTGGTCTGGCAATTTAAGAACACAGACAAATACGTCCCAGTGTTCAAGAACACTTCCTGATACTGTGCAACATAGTGGTAGAGCCTGAAATGTCCAGGAGGCCTTGCTGTTCCAAAACCTCTTATCTTTATTCCCCCTTGAATTGTTTACGGAGTTTTTTAACGACTTGTTTCTAGGATGTGTTTCCTAGACTTTGCTTCCCTCAACAATACCAAGGCCATCAGCTATAACCTTTGTGTTTGGGAGAGCCAGGAGACACAACAGTCTGATCACACGGCAACACAGGGCCCTACCCTCCCTGTCATGCACAGACAGGAGTGCCTGGGCATAGCCGGTGGAACAAAGACACCCAGCAGAGCATGCTGAGCACACTGGGTGTGTTCTTAGAGCCTGGCAAAGTTTACTGCCTGCATTAACGCTCCTGCATACAGCAGCTTCCACCAGTTCAGATTTGGCTGCCTGCTGCTTTCTCACACAGCAGTGCTACCTTGCCTTTGTTGTCTTGAGTGCTGCTCCTCTGTTGAGACCAGCAAATCAAATGGATCCAGCCAATTTGCCAGCCTCAGACTGTAATATTCCTAGCTCAAATTTGTCCTGTAGATGCTCATTGCTTTGAAAAATGTGTTTATGGACAGAAGTCGTTTTAGCACAGACAGTATTTCTGGTCATGCTCTGTGGTGTCCCACAGCTTGACATGTCAACTAGCATAAATGACAAGCTACAACATGTCTTGTTTCCTGGGGATTTTTTTTTTTAATTTTTTTTTACAGTCCACATTTTCATTTTTGCTCTCTGCTGTGATCCTCAGTCTTGTCTGTGCGTCTCCAATAGAATTTTGCTCTTCAGTGTGACTGATTCATAGGCAACACTGGGATCAGGTTTGTTTGGATGATTGTGTGACAAAAGAAGGTTTGGCATCCTTCAGCAGCATCTGTGTACTCCAACCATTAGAAAGTCCCACAACATCACTGATCTCTTCCTTTCTTTGGAATATCCTCCCTATCTTCTCAACCAGCCTATAGGATCCTCTCCAGAGTATACTTGGGTGATGGGATATAGGAGATATCACGAGACTTCATTCATCTCTGAACAGATCAGACTGGGTGTCAAAAGTGTTTAAACTATGTTAGTGCAACACTCTATGAGCTGCTGCACCCAATGCTTCTACAGCCTCCATGGCCCTCAGGTCCCTAAAATCTCTTTCTGCTTTTCATGGTGCCATTATCAATGTATTCACTGGCTCATCCTCAGTCCCATTGCTTTCTTTCTTAGCCTGCACAGAGTCTCTTCTTGTGATGTCTTCCATGCAGTTGCCTATTGTAGTTGATATTTTCTGGTGTTTTTCTAGGATTTAGTTCTGTTCAGACACTTATTTACTTCAGTATTTTTGGTCTTTAAGATAGACATCTATTCTTTTTGCTAATTGGTTTTGGTTTGGGTATTTTTCCAAATTAAGTAGTATTTCCCAATAGCATTGCTCCTCATGCATACACAGTATCTACCATGATGGTAGCTTGGACAATATTTCCATCTGACTTACTTCTTGACATTTGTTTTTCTTTAGAAGAGATAGTTAAGTTTAGTTCCATTTTCTGTCCTTTATTCTCCATGATAATTCTGTAGAGTTTCCATCCTTACTACCACACTTGTTAGCTTTTCTCTGGAAACAGATGAATGCTGGTGATCAAGACACTTTTACAATATCTTGGCTGTACTTTTGAGTGGTGTTTTGCTACCATGGCAAGTGTGGCTGCCTATGACAGGCAATGACTTTTCACATCACAGATCTTGTAGCAGAAGAAGGTTACTCCCAAATCTGCCACTGACTGTGCATGCTGTGGTGTCAGGCATTTTGGTATCTGGCATCTCATTCCTTAAGGAAAGGACAAGGAACTCAGTACCTGGCTGCTTCAATCACTGCATAAAGGAATTAATAAGAGAAAGGTGTAAACCCCTCAAACATGGTAGGAGATGGGTGTTGCTTTTTGGTAGAGTCCCATTCTCTGCAACAGGAACTCTCAACACACACACATTTCCCTTTTAGTGTATCAGGCCTCTGGATGGTTGCAAATGGTTGGAAATGTCGACTCCACCAAATTCTTCTCTCCAATGCCCTGCATATCCAGAACTTCCCTTTGCCCCCTTGAAAACTACTTGGGAACCAACTTTTCTGAAAATCACAGTATGCTTTGCTACCTGTCACTGAATTTTATGAGCTTGGTCCTTAGAACCATTTCTTCTGCTCAGTGATGTATGCACAAGTCCTGTGGGGCAGCTGGGCTGTCAGGTTCCATTTCTGCTGTGGCAGTTTATAATTGAGTGCATTTTCATGCAGATCATTTTTCTTTGAGCACAATCTCTTTGGGCATAATCACTCCTCAGAAAGCAAATGCTGCCAAACCCGTGTAGCAATCAGAGTGACTGGTCATCTGGCACTTCATGGAGTTTATAAAGACACAGGACAACTGCATCTGCACTCCCCACTTATTCAAATTAGACATGAAGGGTTTTCATCCATGAAAACAAACTCTGAAAGGCTGAATGCTGGAAATGCAGTCACTGGTTGTAAGCAATTTGAAAAACACATTGTGTGGTTCAATGTGTAAAACACAAATGGATGGAGAAAGAGGGCACGTTTAACTTGGGCTTTGTGATGCCTTGCTCAGGCTGTGGCTGTGGTCCTGTAAGAAGCTGTAAGTGGTAGAAATGTGGGAATAAGGATTGTGAAGGATTAACAACAGACCAAGAAAGCAACAAGTGCACATGGAATTGGAGCATGAGGGAAGATTCAGGAGTGGGAACACGAAAAACAGGTAAATGTGGTAATAAACCACCACTTTGCCCTCAGTAGAGTGAGGATTGGATGCAGGATGGATGTTGGATTTAACTGCATCAGAGACTAAATTTTGCAATGTATAAAGGCAAGAGTGCAGAAGTAAAATTTGTCTGGCAAATAAGGGAGCAGCAGTAAGGCCCTTTGAGATGAATAGAGGTGTTCAATATTTGTATCCTCCTCACCCCTCCACACTCCTTTTCCCCATGTGAACAGAACAAAGTCAGGAACCTACCTTGTCCTCTATTTCCCCAGTGAGATCCTGGAGAACTTGAAAAAAGCAGTTTCATTTTAGCAGCTTCTCCCTTTGAGTTCTGGTAGAGGGAATATCTTGGGAGGTCTAAGAGGCAGAATATAAATATTAAATGCTTGAATGATACCATGCATAGGATGGAAATTGCCCAGACTCAAAACAGGCTCAAGTTGCCAGAGGTTACTTTAAGCACTTCTTCTGTCCCTTAAACTTTTGTAGGAGCAGGAAGAGATGGGAGTTATCTTGCAGAACCAAAGGGAGTGAGTAGTACATGTGACATCCTGTTTTCCAGAAAGGATTCTCAGTGACATCTTGGCTCAGCATCTCACTGTGACATGGAGGAAACTCCCTTTGCAAGCTGCTAAATTTTCAGTGAGAAAGGCTGTAGGGGAAGTCCAGTGTGTGAGATGAGAGTTAAGTAGGACACAAGTGCAGAGGCACTTCATGCTCTGCCTGCTTCCTGCACGCTCAGAGTGACAGTGCCCTAATTACAGCCCCTTTCCAGCTGCTGCAGCTGCAGCGAGGCAGATGCTGGTTATGCAAAGGCTCCCCCAGGGGTCACAAAAGTAGATTTGGGGTAGCTGAAACCCAGCAAAGCAGGTACTGGACAGCACTGAGCATCTGAGTTAGGCAGGCTGTCTCTATTTGTAGTATGTGCTCCCTCCACCCCCAGCAGAGAAAAGGAACAAGAGGTGTCAGCTTTGCTGAGCTGATCCTCTTGTTAATTACAGAGGGAAATGAAGTGATTGGCTTACAGAAGGTGCCTGCTTTACAGGTGGCTAAGGAGAGGGGAAATAATCCCCAGGTTTTATCAAGATCCTGAATATTTTCCTTCAGGGAACAAAATTTCTTCAGAGCATTTGGACAAGAATCAGGCATTGACCTTTAAAGATAGAAGTAAAATGAGTCTGACTCTTTTGTTACTTTGTGCTCATCAGAATAAAAATTCCCAACACTTTTCCTGCTTGTCAGCATAAACAACAGTCCCAGCAGTGCCTGGTCATTTATTTATTTACATCTGTGGAATGGATGCCTTTGCTTTAAGACTGTGTGATTGATGAGGCACAAAATGAGCAACACCCTGCTGATGTTTAACACAGGGCAGAGTTTGCTCCTGGGCTTCCTGCAAATGCATCTGGCTAGAGTGAGTTACAGAACTGGACAGATTTACAGCCACCAGCTGACCACTGGTCTCTCCCCTCAGTCTGGTGATGGATGGCTTTTACAAATGCATGGAGAGACTCGTAAGATATATCATAGTAGTATATATTTTGTCCTTATTACACTTCGGGCTCATCAAGCACTCTTTTCTTGCTTCTGGAAATAACAGTAAAAACATTTTGAAGTAAAAGCAACTCCCCCTCTGCTAAATTAAACTAACAGAAGTTCTCCAGTAACATTTCAGTGCTCTAAAAGAAATTTCTTCCCATTTATGGGAGTAGATGTTTGGAAAAAGTACCTAATGTATTAAACCATGAATATTATTATAGTTTGTTAAAGTAAGAAGGGTTGTGCATCTGTCACCCTCTAGATTACTAAGTAGATTTGTCCTTAGAGCCATCATTTATTTTGTGAAATTCAGAGTAGACCCGCTGGGATTTATTTTTTGGTGTAAGCCTGGTCCTTATCCTCATTTGTACTACAAACATTTCTTTCAAAACTGCTGCAATTAAAGTGGATTTATCCAGCTGTTGCACATGTAACATCAGTAACACAAGTCCCCCTTGTCCACAGATCATCTCCACCCCAGGAGATGGGACTGCAGGGGGGATGCCCAGGCAGAACAGCTCACATCTGGCCAGGCCTGGTTGCAGGAGCCACCCTGACATTCCAGGTGCCTCCAGGTGCCCACCCACACCAGGATTTGTCACATCTGTCACATTCCCCCTTGTTTGGGTGCACATTTGGTGCAGGATGGGAATGCCAACATCTGGCCTTGCAGGAACTTCCGCGAAGTTATGGTTACACTGCCCTGGTTTTAGACCACAGAGGTGTCTGCTCCTGTCTGCTGTGCTCACATCACTGCAGACAGATTTTCCATTTTAAAGTGGAAAAAGCCCTGTGTGGTGCTCAGATACACAAGGGCAGCAGTTCAACCCAAGCAAACTGCCATGGGGACACTGCTCTTTCCTTTTAAGCTAAATTGAAATAAGTTAATAGTAAATCTAAAGCTACAGTAACAGGATTGCCCCAAGATAAAGGACAAAACTCTTAAAGGAAATTACTCATAGGCAACTCCCTCAGCCAAACCTCTATTGGATGGAACAAGGAGAATTTTCATGCAGTTTAATATTTTCTAGATTATGAAAAATTTAATTCAGTTCAGAGTCATGTTATATGTGCAAGAAGTAGGGTCTTTCCAGTGAAACGTCCTCCATCTGTCAGTGTTCTAGATGACTAATAATATTTACAAGAGGGTTTCTATTGGTTTAAATTCACATTTCCAGCTAAGCTATTACAGTTTCAGAGTGTCTGAGCCTTCATTTTATTTTTCAGAGCATTAGGGATTTATTTCACTATTTTTCAGTGCAGTGAAGCTAAATTAATAAAAAAGCGCTATAGTAATTTAAGGGTTTCTACACACGGACTTTTTGCTCTACCTGAAAAACCCTGAAATTCTCCAGCTGATATTGACTAAATTGATTCAGGACACTGCTATGAATTCTGGAACAGATGTGACCAGACAGGGATTTGGAGAAAGTGCAACTGTGCCTATTTTAATTCAAGATTTTTATTATTTCTGATGCATTTCAGTACCAGGAAAGAGCAAGGCAGATGAGAGACTGGGGAAATGGTGTGGGGAGAAAGCTCCTGAGTTTTGCTAAGTCCCTTCAGCAGTTACTTCCCTTCTTCCATCCTTCCCCATCATCTAAACCCTTCGAATTCAGCTGGTCCCACACAGCTCCTACCTGGTGAATTGAAGGGATTTTCAGAGAGGAGGAAAAAGGAAAGGGAGAAGGAAGGAAACTTTTCTGATCCAGTACAAGAGGAGAAATTCCACTTTCTGCGTCTTGCAGCGCATCTACTTAGGAGTGAGTCTGGTTATGATGTAGCAGCTTTCCTCCTTTAAATATTTATTTCAACCAGAGTAAATATATCTGTGTATAGGTGCAGCTTTTCTGGAATGAGAGCCTTGATCTTGTTCAGCCTAAGCCTCTCTGGTATCAACAAATTAACTCATAACTGGTATAAACTCTATCTCCATGTGCTTCACTGTCCAGAACAAAAACAACAACAAAACCCCAAAAGAACCCTAAACAAAAACCCTAAAATATCAAAAAAACCAAACCAAACCAAAAAAAAAAAAAAAAAAAAAAAAAGAGATCAGCAGTAGTAGTTTTCTGGCGCAGGCAGAAACTTTTAGATTTTTTTCTGCCACAGCAAAGAATTTCAGGTTTTTCCCAGAATACATTTTATCTGACCAATTTTTTATTTTTCAACCAAATCTCGATCTGATTTTTAGATGAGCCTTGTGAACTGTTCAAAACCAGACAGCTGCCCTTCCCAAGAACTACCTGAGCAATCATTTACCCTGCTGTACTTCTACCACAGAATATCCCTGGTACTTGTGCTAATTCTGGATTTCTTCCACCATTACCCAGAGGCCTTTGAATTCAGATGCTGCCGTCCAGCATTTGCTCCCAAATCTCACTTTCAAGAGAAAATCTGCTTCCCAAGTGCAAGCAAAGCCACGGAGACCCATTCCTTAGCCCTAGAGTGAAGCTCTCAGCCTTTTTAGAAGCAGCATGAGGTTCTCTTAGCCCACAGTCTGGATGCCTGCCTGACATTCCCTACATCCTAATGTAGGGCTGATAACTGGATACGTAGGGTGAGAGAGGAACCTCAAATAAAAAGGCTTTTTCTACCTCAAAATGCAAGGGAGACCAAGGAAAAGCACTTGAGGGGGCTTCATGGAATGAGCTGACCTGCCAGCAGGAGAGAAAATGGGAATGGAGCCAAGCAAGCCATCCCAATGCCTGCACACAGCCCTGTGGCTGAGGCTCTGACAGGGACCTGCAGCCCCTGTGCTGTGAAGGATTCTGCAGTTTGTCATGACAGCTGAGTGTTCTTGAACAGCGAACACAAATTACACACACACACAAATTCTGCACCCCCACTGACCCCCCTGCAACAGCAACACTGAGAAAAGCAGACAGGAGGCTCCATTTAATTGCCACAGGACATGAATGAATGGCACTGGCTTCAGTGGGAGTTATTGGTGTCCTGCAGTGGGAGAGCAGCGCCCTGGTGTCACTGCTGCTCTCTGGCTCGTGTGCCTGGGACTCTGCAGCCACAGCAGGGCTTATCCTGCTGCCAATTTCCTCTCTCTTCTCCTTTTTTTTTGTGCTCTGCTTTTATTGAACCTATCACAGGCTATTAGGAAGAAACTTTCCCTCTGGCCTGTTATTCCATTATTGTTCATTATGAGGGTTTTTTTTTTCACTTCATCTGACAGATTTGATGCCAGGCTCTGTCAGAAATGAGTCTCTGGATGAGGAGGAATCCAGGGGTCCAGGATGCACTGAGAGCTCAGAGCTGGAGGATGGGGAATGCTGCGGATGCAAATGAGATCTGCACATTCAGCAGCACGAAATAATACTCCTGCATTTGCTCACTCTCACGGCTGCAGCTGACAGAGGGGATCTACATGTCCCCTGTGATCCCACAGCCTCAGAGGTTTCCAGCCCTTTCCACTTCAGAGGGCTGTGTTCCCAGCTCTCTTTCCATCAATGTCCCAGCATGCAGGCATGTGCTAATCAGTTTTAGCAGACCCATCATTTGATTGACTTCAAAGCTGGGAACCCAGTTGCTGCCTCTTTAAAGATAAGAAAGGCCAGCAGGACAAGGGTTGTTTTTTCCTGCCTTTAGTTTATACTTGTCCTTTTTGGGTAGGTCAGAGATAAAAGATGATCTGTTTTGTGCAACACTTGTTTGATTTCTTTCAGCCACTGTTGGATTAGCTTCTCACATCCTTGTCCAGAAAATGTGTTTTCGTCACCTTGTAACAAAACTTCCTTCTCTGGTATCACACATTTGGACTCACGAAGTGTTGCCTTTGCTTTTTTGAGTGCCTAAGGTTAAACAACTGCAGTGATCTGCCATGGAATTCACTTTCTCCAAAGGGCACCAAAACCACAAGGTCCTGTACAGGAAGCACAATCTCCGGAACAATATCCAAGCCAAAGCCTCCTGTGCAATAGGCTCCTTCCATGGCAACATCTTGCAGATGGCTGAATTTCAGCAGTTATCTGGGCTGACACATTCATTACTCTGCACTGGAAGGAAGAACAGGCTTCTTATGCATGAAATGGTCATAAAGATGAACAGAAGTAATGCTCTGAACTCAGAAATGGGAAATTTAAACAACTGTCTTTTTACCCATCATGAACTCAAAGGTGCGGGTTTTCCAAGGAGAAGTGATTTCTTTTTATGGCAAATAATTTATTCCAGGAGTATTTTCTTTCATTCCTCTTTGTGACTTGATTACAAATACCTCTTATCTATCCATTGTTCGCATCCATTTATTAGGTAAATACCTCTCCTCATTTCATTTTGGTGTGCAAACCATTTTGCACATAACTTTTTGCAAGTGTTTTGCAGAAATCTGACATTTCTGATCAGTGTTGCAGAGCTTACTTTGAAGGGGGGATGGTTTTTTATACCTCCTGACTGAACAACTGCTGTTACCAACTCAGCATGCTGGTACTGTGGTCAGAAAAGTGGTGCCTGTCCTTTTTTAACCAATGCACTCCCATCCACAGAGCACGCCTGCCAACAACTGAGCTTCACCTACTCTCAGAATGGGTTCCAGAACCATAGATTTGCCTCACAGCTTTTGTTTATTATGCACTGAAGGCCCCCAAGTGATGGATATTGTCCCTGTTCTTGTATCTCTTTTGCTTTTGGGATTTTCAAAGGGAAGAAACCAACTTAAACTCAACGTTATTTTCCAAATAGGATGCAGAAAAAGATAGAAAACTAGAAAATGTTCTTTGTAAAGCATAAGATTTGCTTAGCATGGAGTAATTTCTCTACACACACTGCCCATGCCTGTGCTGGAGGGGGAAAGGTGAGACCAGTAGGTGACTGAAGGTTAAGCACCAGAATGGGAAACAAATTCAAATGAGGCTCAGGGTTGCATAGGTATGGAGAAATATGTAGGAATTCTTGGTGCTAGTGGCTCACATGTGTGGAGATTAATTTTTTTAGGTGGTGGGGGTTCAAAGGAATTACACCACTTTTTTCCTCCTGAAATGGTGCTAGTGTTTCTAACTCTGAGTGATCCTGAAAAAAAAGAGCTGTGGAAGACAGATACCCCAAATGTTCCCAGTAAGGTAAAAATAAAAATAAATTCTTTTATATATATATTCTTCTCTTCCCCTATCCACTCCCTTCATGCTCTCAGCATTCATGCCTATATCACTTTTGGGGAATTTGCTTTCTGCCAGGCTGCTCTGTTTAAAGGCTTCTGTAGCTTAACAATTTTTAAGATTTGAGTCATATGCCTTGCTCAGTGATATCTTCCCTTCCCCATGCCTCATCTAAAGGTTTCTGGATGTCAATCCACTGGATGTTTCCAATCTAGAGCACAGCAAAGGCATTGTGTGAATTACATACACCAAACACTGAAGTTCAAGAGAGCCACAGTGTTTGCTCAATGGCTGGAGTCCAGGGTTATTTGACAAGAAACATCTTGATGAAGGACCTCTCCCTTTCTGCAGCCTGCTGGTTTGTGTCTGCTCTTGGAGATGAGCAACAATCCCAGCCCAGACAGGGCCCCTCTGTCCGACCACTGAACCAAGATACATGCTTGTTTCCAGTTGCTTTGGCTAGACAAGAAACAGCAGAGTTAATGGGCAGAAGGGAATATTAATTTGCATTTGAATACAGCCCAACACAGTTACTCAATGTTACTGCTGGGTAACGGGAAAATTAAGCTGAAAGGGAGTTAACATATGGAAAAGAAATGTAGCTGATGCTGAGAAGACAGACTGCAGTTGCAGTGAATTAGTGGCCACAGCTGTTAAGCAGGATGCCATGCTGCTCTCAGGGCAGTAGCAAAAGTAGATATTCCATTTTATGCACAGTGTGACACAGTGTGGAGTGGCTGGAGAAATAAAATCAACCAACAGGGGAAAAAAAGTGCATGTGTGTGTGGGAAGTGATGTAGTTGCAATATTAAAAGTCCAGTGATGAAAAACCACAGAGGCAAGGGAATGCAAGGGGAGGTATCCTGCCCTCTTAAAAAAAGCAATAAAACCCATAAAAAAAGTTTCCTTCCATTTTGCAGTGGGCCATTATTATTTTCCAGGAGTCTGGCTAATCACAGCAATTCTCCCTGAGTCAGACAGAGCCCAGAGCCAGATCTTTATACACATTTCTATGTGTTAATATAGTTGAGAGCAGTATGTGGTTACTCTCCAGAGCTACTGCTTTTTATATTCCTTCTTTTCTCAGGATCTGGGTTTCCTTCTCTGGCCGAGAACCTGACTGAAGTGACCTTGTGAGCTACCTGTTGTCCCAGGGAAATCAGGGATGGATTGGGATGGAAAGGTTCATACAAGCAGCTCTCTTTCAGCTCTGGGTCTCTCATTTCATTAAGCCCTGGTTTGGTCTGCAGCATTCATTGCCATGATCCCATGGACACACAACAGAGTATTGTGGAAAGCCACAATGGCCCCTCTCTATTTTCTTTATTTTCTTTTTTTAATAAGTGAAGACTCTTGAGTAAGCTGTAAACACATACAAAGCCATGACCAGACATCCTCACCCCTTTTCTTTCCAGACAAACTCTAGTCAGAGTATTGCTTTTCCAAACTGGCAAAAATTGGTATCATCAATAAGCCAAACTTTTTAAATAGTACTGTGACCCTACAGTGTTCAATACAGTACTCACCTAAAACTTTCAGTACCCTTTCAATTTTGGCATGTGTTCCAGAAAAACATAAATATAGAGACAGTTGAATAACTTTTTTTTTCCCAAAGAAATCCCTAGAATTTAGTTCCACATCTGCCAGCAGTGGTGGTGTGTGGCTAAACATATTGCTTGGCTTTGAACTCCTCAATCATGACTGTAAAAGGATATTGCCTGTGCTGCGTATTGGTTATATCAGATGAGTTCCACTTCAGCCCTTTGCTTGCCTTGCTGATCTCATTAAAAATAATTAAAGTTTTTATCAGGTTCACATCTAGTTGATTTGTTTATCTAGGGCTTTTTCAATGTGTAGATTTTTTTTTTTTAGGTTTTATTTTGTTTTTTTAACAGATCATTTCCTCCTGAAGCCTTGCCACAGTGCTGTTCACCCAGCGTTATTATTACTGAATTCTTTCTGAGGGTTCACTCCCTCCCTCATAAATCATTACATTTCCCTTTAACAAATTTAATAGCAGGATCTGGTTTCAATCCTCCCTACACAGAGAAGGCACTTCAGCTTTCCATTCGGACGAGGAACTTGATGGAATGTGCCTGGTGCTCTGAGCAGCTCCCAGCCCCCAGAGCATCTCCTTGCTGGGGCCAGCTGGGATGCCTGGGGCTGCACACTGCAGGGATCTGAGCCTTCCAGCCTTCCTCACCCTCTGCTGCTGAAGAAATAAATGGAAGGAAGAAAGAAGAAGGGCAAAGAAATAAGCTGCTTTTTTTTTTTTTTAATCAGCCTAAATAGAAGGGAGAAAAAATTCAGGTTCTGAGCTGAAAAATCATGAAAATTCTGAAAACATTGAAAATTTCAAAGGTGATGGGTTTTGAATAATTGCAGTGCATTAATTAAGACATGCTTATACCCAAAGCCAACAGTACCATGGTACACTGGACATTTCCCCCTGCCTATACACCCTCCTCAGAGAGAAAGATATACCAACCCTCACCCTACAGACACAGAGCAGCAACAATTCTCAAGAACATTTCACATCTTATTCCTGGGACCCTAGGTGTGAGAACACGCTACACTGAGGTGAGGAGGAAGAATTCAGCACTGAAGCTGGTCCTGAGGCAGCATGTCTCCCATCTCAGACACCCAGCCATCACTCATTGCAGGGGATCACCAACCACACCTTAGCAAAGACTGAAAGTGCAGACTCACAGGAGTTTAGTGAGGACTGGCTGACACATATTGAATAATTTGCTTACCCTACAATGCTATTTTCAGGTGGCTGTTCCTTTAAAGGCAGCTGGTTCCTCCATGAAGGCATGCACATAGGTTTTGGGGTTGTTCTTCATTTGACCCAGTCACTGCTTGGCCTTGACTTGAGCTGATCCCAGCACATGAAGCCCTTTGGGAACTCCTGGGGTGCCCAGCTGAGCTCCTCACCTCCTTTTCCCCCTGGGACCCAGGGGAAGTGTATTTTCCCTGTTTGTCCCAGGATTTCATCTTTCTCCTCTCACATCCTGCCTTTTGCAGCCCAGGTGAGGCTTGGTGAGAGTATCCCAGGCCCACACCAAGGATTTGTGACCGCCCTCCCAGCCCTCTGCAGCACGACTCCATCCCCTTTGGCAGGCTCAGCTTGGGCAGAGGCCTGATTCAAACCCATTAAAGCCACTCTAAGATCCTCCTTGATTTCAAAGTGCTTTGGATTTAGGCTTCTTTCCCATCCAACAGGAGTCCCTTCCAAATCAGCTCCAAGGCACATCAGCTGGATGCTGTGCAAAGGGTTTTCCAGTGTCAGTTTGAGCTCTGTGGGTATTAAAGAGCACAACATCCTACTTGATTTTCAATCAGTCACATTCTGCCAGCATTTGTATTTTGAAAGAGAGGAGCAGGGAAAGGGAGGCATTCCCTCACGTAAGTGTATGCAGTGTGCATCAGTAGAACATCAGGACACCATTCATGACATCTCATTAAAACAATCACTGTAGTGGAAATTGATTATTTACTTGGTAACCCATTATGCTTTCCCAGAAAGTAGTTTTCAGATATGATTTTCACTTTTCTTTGAGCCAGATGAACCTAGCCACAGTCATATTTAGGGCTCACAGATGTTGCCACTTTCAAGCCACCTGAGCAGAAGGGAACACCAGGAAGGAAGAGAGGGATGAAAACTGGTCAGGATTACAGGTCTGCTGTCCATGGGGAGGACCAGAGCTCACTTGCATTTGCAGGTGTTTGTTTTTCTAAGGACATACTGGTATCTCCATCCTGTGCCACTGCAAGTGACATGGAGGAGCAGGAAGAGGGAAACCCCTGACCTGGTAAGTTTTTTCTTATTGTACATCAGCATCACATAGCTGCTCTTGAAACTCCAGTCTTATCCAGGATTTAAAAGAATTGTTGGAGTTAACAAAGAATAACTTCATACACCACACTTAAAACTATTGCTCACATCTTTGGTCTTTATCTCTGAGTCTGAAAACAAACAACGGGGAAGCTCACCCAGCTTGGTTGCAGTGGAAATAGATTAATAACTTTTTAAAAGCTCAGCTCTTCTGTAAACACAAAGACTTGATCCCAAGCAAAGCTGTCCCAACCTCTGACATGCAGGCAGCTCAGTAATCAGCCTGGCTGACACCACTGTGCCAGGCAAATCATATTTCACATACTCTTTCCTAAATGCTTCAGAGCAGAACAAAATTACAGAGGGTTTCAGGAAGAAAATGCACCTTTCAAGACCCTCCTAAGTCCAGAGGATCGGCATCTGTGTCTGTCCATGACTGCAGGCTGGAGCAACAGAGAAGCAAGAGAACTGTAAAATTTGCACATTCTGTTTCAATGCACATATAGGTGACCTTTGAAAATATATATAAAATATATTTATTTTAGAAGTGGCCCTTGAGCCAGAAACTGAAGGGACAGGACAGCCAAGAGCTGTGACAATGTATGTATTGTATTTCAAGTGTTGTAATTGAATATCTGTGTATAATTGTTAATCCTAAGATATGTCCATCTAAACATGTTTCTGTAAGTAAAAGGGGGAAATATAGGTGGCCTTTGCAAATACATGTATTGTATAAGTGGCCCTTGAGTCCCAGTAAAATATCTGTATTGTATTTGAATACCTGTGTATAGGCCTTGCCCCAGTAGGTCCCAGTTATTCTTGATGGGTTGCAGCTGTGATGTCCTTCACTGGGCTGCAGCTGTGGCTAGTCAGGATAACTGGGAGGGGGTTGGACAGTCAGGGAGAGCCTTGGAGGAGCTCTGACCTTAAGAACATCCTGAGAGTCTGAAGCTGTGAAGATCTGCTGCCCACAAGAAAACACCGAGAAGGTACAGGACTCTTGAAATATGACAAATACAACGTGCACACGTCCCACATGCAGCCCCCAGGGTGGCTGGAGCTGTGACATGGAAACAGCTAACCAGAAGAGCTGTCCCTCATCATCATCAGAGCCCTTCCAGCAGCTAACAGATGTCACTTGCCACCAGGAAGGGCAGGGTGAGCACTGCCATTATTCCCAGCCCTGCACCAGGAATCAGCTGCCTGTCTCATTCTTCCCACGGCAGCTTACACAGGCACTGTCACAAGGTGTGATTCAAGCCTGCACAGATCCCCTCAGCCAGATGAAGCCCTGCATGAACCCATCAGGCAGCAGAGCTCAGAGCTGCTCCCTCCTGCTGCCTCAAAGCCTGGCTCACTGTGGAAGCGAGCACCCGCTGTCAGGCTTTGTGTGCAGAGCCTGATTTGCCTGCTCTGTCTTTCAGGATGGAACAGCTGCGTTCAGTCCGATCTGACTGCCAGGTGAACTCCTGAGCACACAAATGCTGGCCGTGATCTGTGCAATTTCATCATCCAGTAATTGGCAGCTGTGCTGCCTAAGGGGCTCTGAGCTCCCGACCAGCACTGGCACCTTCCTGAGCTCCACTCCCCAAAGTGACACCTGCATGCACAAGAGCTGAGCACCAAGGAACTCCCAAAGGGTCGTGGGTGAAGCCCAGCCAGCAGCTCTCTCATTCCCTCCAGGTGGGATGTCAGAGAGAATCGGAAGAGTGAGGGAACTTGTGGGCTGAGATAAAGACAGGTAAAGGGGTAAAACATGAGTGGCACATGCAGGCAGAGCAAAACAAGGATTTATTCACCTCTTCCCTTGGGCAGGCAGGTGCTCAGCCATCCCAGGATAGCAGGGCTCCATCACATGGAGTCACAGAATAATGAGGCTGAAGAGACCTCTAAGATCACCGAGTCCAACATACACCCTAACACCTCAACTAGAGCATAGCACCAAGTGCCATAAACACACCCAGAGATGGTGCTTCTACCACCTCCCTGGGAAGAGCGTTCCAGCACTTTATTATTCTTTCAGTGAAAATTTTTTTCCTAATATCCAACCTATATCTTTGCTGACATAGCTTGAGACTGCGTCCTCTGGTTCTGTCAGTGCTGCCTGGTGGAAGAGACCAACCCCACCTGTCTAGAACCTCCCTTCATGAAGCTGTAGAGAGCAAGAAAGTCACCTCTAAGCCTTCTCTTCTCCAGGCTAAAACCTTGCTGGAGGAAGAAGACAAACACCATCACTTTGAACATCCCCTCCTTTCCCCTTCCCCAGTGCCATGTGCTGAGCATGATGCCATGGTGTGGGACATCCCTCGGGTCAGCTGTCCCTGCTGGGTCCCCTCCCAATTCCTTGGGCACCCCCAGCCTCCCCCCTGGTGGGGTGGGGTGAGGAACAGGAAAAGGCCTTGGCTCTGTCTCAGCTCTGCTCTGCAGTCAAAAAACCATCATTATTTTGGTTGTGCAGCCTAAAGCGCAGCTCTACACCAGCTACTATGAAGAAAATCAGCTTCATCCCAACCAAATCCCATGCACTCATGTACAAGAACTGGCCATCAAAACCTGGTCAAGGCTGGCACAAATGAGAGAGATTCCGTTTTACCAGGTTATTCCAATTCCAAAGAGCTTTGCAGAGATTAAAATGTATCTTGCCCAAAGCCAGGTCAACCCTCTGCTGGCCCTTTTTCACCAGGCATGGTGGGCCCTAAGTTCCCACTGCCCTGGTTAGCACAGCCCCAGCCATTCTGAGAGTTTGACAATGGAAGAGGAGACCAATTAAGATCCAGATTCTCAATTTTTGTGTAAATTCAGGGCAAATCCCAAGTCACAAGTAAGATTTCAGTTTAGGTTGACAGCATACTAAAAATTTTAATGGAATTATTTAAAGTTGTGAGATTTATGAAATTAAACAATTTATAAAATAAAAAAATTATGCGATAAAACAAGAATTAGAGAATTTTTTTTTCCATGAAGGTGGCCCCAGCTGCTGTTTGTTCATGGCCACATCACAGGCTTTTTCCCTTACACCTTCTCTTCTCACTTAGCTGTAGCCAGGTTTGCATGAGCTCAGCAAAGCCTTTGGCACAGCTGCGGCCCTTTTTGCTCTGACAGGTGACCCAGCATTTATCTTTTCTATAATCAACATGACCCTGAAAATGACCTGCAGTCGATTCACAGCCTTGTGAAGTCTTTCCAAGGTGCTTGCAGCCACATGAGAATCAACTCCCTGGTGTGCCTACAGCCTTGCTTGGGATTGCAAGGCCCCCTTAATTCTGACTGCACAGGACTGTACCTGAGCCCTGGTAGGACCTGAGACAGGGTGGTGACTAAAATGTGTTGTTGTACTGACATGGCTTTTCTCCTCTTCCTGGTGGTAAAAGTAATTGCATTTGGACCTCTCCTCTTTATGTCTCTGTTCAATCTGCTGCTGAGAGACAGGAAAGGTGGGGGGATTTCAGAGGGCTGATCTTCCTCTCTTGCTTTCACTTGCAGTGCGAAGAGTTCTGCAGATCCTGCCACAAGCACTGCACTTGCTCCTCAGCTCTTCCTGTGCTTCCTACTGGAAGGCAGAAGAAACAAGTGTTTAAATCAGGGTTTGAGCCAGCCCTGGCTCAAGGTCTGTTAGACCTGTTACTGTGAGACTCATTTCACTTAAAAGTTCAAGCCTATGTTAAAAATAGAGGTTCTTTTATACTGCGGTGCCCATGCATTTCATGTGTGGAACATGTCCTCATGTGAACCCAGTGGCTATTCAAACCTGCAAAGTTTTGCTCATTGTGTTCATGCTAGAGAGCTGCAAGAGCTGTCCCTGGATCCTGCCTGCACGCCTTTCTGCCCTTCCCAGAGCTCATTAGGCACTGGAAATGTACACAGGACCTGAGCAAAAGCCCAGTGGAGCCCCTGAATGATTTTCTATTGATCCAAGCCCTTGAACTGAACCAGCACAGGCAAAGCAAATTGGGCAAAGCTTCTGCTTTCAACGCACCAGAGCAATATTTGGATTTCCCCATGTTGCCTCTTTTGTCTTTTTTTGGCTTTTGACTCTGAACTATTTGGTTCAGGCAGGTTTCCCCTCTATACATCTCCTCATATTTCTAAATATAGTTAGCTAGTAGGGGGAGAGATGAGCAAGCAGCAGAAATCAAGGCAAAACAACAGTAAATGGAACCTGGTTTACCACATCAAAGAACAGATACCCCACCCCCCTGAACTCCCCCCATTTATAGCCCCCTTTGAGTCCAGGATTGGTCCATTTTGGATCGGCATGATGATTGGTCCATTTCCAGGCTTCTCATTGGTCTTTAACGCCGTTCATTCTGGACCAATCGTTTCTGCAGGGCTTCGAGTGATTGGTCAGATCTTCCATCCAATCCCTCTTCAACCTCGCCTTGCCCCTCCAGACCACTGTTCTACCAAGCCCTGGACCCTTCTAGAACATTTTAATAACCCCCCCCCCACACTCTTAACATAATGCAATTAATATAACATAAGTAATACAATATAATTAAACTATGCTCTAATTTAACATAGCTTTTACCTATAACAACTTGGCATGCAGAAGGCAGAAATCTTCAGCAAGACTGTCAAATGGCTACATTAGCTGGGAGTGGAAAACACACTTCCTCAGGAAATGAGCGCTTTTCTTTGGAAAAATCATTTTTGCTACATCTGCTCTGGCAAAGCTCCTCCCCATTGAAAAAAGAACAGCTGAGGAAATGAAAGCTTAATTTACCTGAGTTAAGACAGGGAAATTTAGAGTAAAAGAACCTGAATTTCTAAAAAAGCAGGTGTTAAAATCTGGGAGAAAAAAGCAACAGCTGGAAAAGAAGGAAAAGCAAATGTTACATGGATGCTGCATCCACTGCAAGATAATCTTCCTTTTCTGCCCCGTTTGCCTTCTGTTCCCCTTGCTTGATTTCTTGAACCAGTGACAAGAGACTCTCCACCCTGGAAACAAACCTGTTTTAAAAGAGGAATAAAAAGTGCTTGTGTTTGTTATGGACAGCTTACACTGGGAACACCAGCAATGCCTGGGAAATGAAGCTTCTCTAGGTGTATGCCAGCTGTCGGGCTTACACTAAGCAATGTTCTCAATTAGTGGTAATGGGTTGGAAAACTCCTGGAAGTGCATAACCATTTTTATTTTTTTTTAATAATTATGATCACTTAAAGACAATAGCACATTACAAATGATGACTACCAAGGACAAAGCAAATGTCAATTAGAAAATATGGCCCTAATCAACTGAACTCACCTTAAAGCACAAATCACTGTAAATGCATTTTTTGTTCAAATGGTAAAGACAGAGCTAGGAAAACACAGGCAACTGTGCTGTGAAAAGAAAAAGCAGAGCTTCACTGCTTGCAATGCTAAAAGGACGACAGAGAAATTAATGAGGAATTGTTGTGACGCATCACACAAGGGCACTGTCCTCATGGTGCCGCCCCTGGTGAGCAGAGCCCACCTGCACTGTCAGAGCAGCCCTGCTTTGGGGAAGGGCATGTGCTCTGTGCCTCTCTGTCACCACTTGCAAGGCACTTGCAGTGACACCCAGTTGCTTAGATGAGGGTGGCTACTGCCACTTTTATACAATTCAAGAGGCACAACTTAATTTTCAGGTGTCTGGTTTAGGCTTTTTCTGCTGTCCTAGATATTAACACAGCACTGGTAGACATGATGACATAGGGCCCATGGAAGAGCTGTGTTCTCCTGGAGAGGCAGCTGGAAGGCAGATGGGTTATGTGAAGGGAGCCAAACTGCATTAGAGGCCTGTGTTCAGACATCTGAACCAAGTAAAGAGAGATTTCAGGTCCTGTGAATCTTGTCCTTGCAACAGCACACCTTGCCTGGACCTTCCCACCAGACATCCTCTCAAAGTTGCTAAACTCAAAGGTATGAGGCAAGAGCACAGCTCTGAGCTCAAAACTATGTTCTATATTCAGAAGTGTACTGGTATTTGAAATAGAATTACTTTCTCTGTGGAGAGTGTACACTTTAGATGAGGGAGCAGGTGAGCACATTTAAGGGAGGTTGTGACATAGAGGAGGGCTTCCAAGAAGTTATGCCTCTGAACTTTTAAACTTGAGCTTCTGTATGATTGGTGACACTGAAGGAAACAGAAGATATCAGGTTTCAGGAGGAAATTCCATTATAAAAGTCCTTCTGTGGTGTCTCTTCAGTTTCTCTTACACTGTTGGCATGAAGGTCGAAGTTTTTCAGATTATTTTTCTGGGGTACTTTTGGGGATATTTATATGTATCTCTATCTCTACCTATATGTCTATATCTATATTTACCTATATCTATATCTAATCTATATCTATATCTATATCTATAGCTATAGCTATAGCTATAGCTATATCATCTATATCTATAGCTATAGCTATAGCTATATCATCTATATCTATATATATCACTATCTCTATATCTATATCCATATCTATGGATAGATAGATAGATACATAAATATATAATAATTTTTGCCCCCTTTAAGGACACAGTAGAAAACCATTCCCCTGGAGCACGAAGTTAACCGTTATCCAAACACTGTTAAATGGAACAGATCAATCTGCAAAGTGAGGCAGGAGATGTCTCCCATCCATCACGATGACACTGCTGAAGGCCAGCACACGGAGGTTTGAATTTGCCTACTCTGACAGCACTCATTCAGCCAGCAAATCCCTGCCACGTTACACATGGCTCTGAAAGGTAACTGGCAGCATATACATGACTTAGAGATACACAGACTCAAGCAAACATGATGAAAAAATATCAGCATAATCTGGAAAGCAGGGGACAGGGAGGGATATGAATTATTCACCCTTCAGAATATGGGTGCTCAAAACTGTTATTTGTGCTGCTCTAAACCAACTCAGAAAGCAGAGTCTGTGCTGAGCATACAAATCTTGTCATTATTATCTTATCTTGGTGGTTTCAGGGTGGATTTTACTAGGAACCAGAGATGGGTGGTTTCCTCCCTTCGTAAGTAGCACTTCCAGTATTTTTAACCATGAAGGATTAAAGCCAATATTAAGCACCCCACAAAAATTCATTTCTTTGAAAAATATCACAAGATAAAAGGAAAGCCATTTCTATTGGTAGCCCTACCTTTTAACTTCTTAATCCTTTTTACGATGTCATGACTGAGTACCTCCAAAATTGACCATGGCATAATGTACTTTTAAATACATTAACTTAGGTAATGTATTTAAATAATAACCTGGCTGCAATAGCTTGGATTTGGCACTGGCAGAAAATCCAATTTGAAAGGCCTGGCAAATACAGTCAGGGCCTGAGCTCTGTGCTGGCTGACCCAGGTCACTGTCACAGCAACCTGGAGATCTGAGGGACAGCTCTGGCTTCAATTGCCTTGACGTCATGACCGGGCTGACAGGGTGGGTGCGCAGCTTCAGCATGAAAAGTAATTCTTTAACCTACATAAATGTAGGTTTAATTGGTTGGTGACACTCTTCAGGTGCTCCATGGCAATCTGCAGATAAATTACTGAGTCTAGTGACAAGATGACCTCTGGGAATGGCAGACAATTTATATTAGACAGAGGTTTGGAGGTTCAGCACTGCCCACTGTGCTGTCAGCTTTGGCTGTAGATCAGTGCTTTAAGTCTGTTCACTGGCAGCTCGTGGACTTTGCAATGAGAGAGGAAGATAAACCAGTCATGAGCATCTTGGCTGGGGCATCTTTGCATCATCTCTTCTTGTTCCTGGATGTGTTATCCATGTGTACAGGGCATGTTTTACATTGGAGAGCTCTTTGCAGAGATTCCCAAGATCACCACACCCAAGCTGTTGCTGAACCAGGACACTTCATAATCGCCTTGGCAGAATTTCTGCCCCAACAAACTGGACCCATTGAGAGGCAGGTGATTATGAGCCTGAGAGCACTTGGAAGTTACAGCACTCTCGACATTGTCACATTCACATTTCCTGAAAAATCCCTTTGCCCAGGATTTTTCTCCTGGGAAGCTGAGAAGCCTCAGAGAAGGAGGAAAACAATCATTATCTGATTTGCTTCTCCTGTGTTTTGCTCCTTTGGAATATGTTTGGAGGTTGTTTCATTGGTTTCATGTGAGTTGTTTTGACTTATTGACCAATCAGGGTCAAGCTGTGTCGGAACTCTGGAAGGAGTCACGAGTTTCATCGTTATCTTTTTAGCCTTCTGTAAGTATCCTTTCTGTATCTTTTAGTATAGTTTAGTATAGTGTTCCTTAATATAATATAGTATCATACAATAATAAATTAGCCTTCTGAGAACATGGAATCAGATTCATCATTCCTTCCTTCATCTGGGCACCCTGCAAATACAGCACCACATCACAGCTGGAGTCTGCACTGTGTGTGTGCCCCAGCTCCTTGGTGCTGCCTCTCTTCCCATTGAAGTCTTCTGTGCAGCTCCAAGAGAAAAAAAGGTTTGATCACCAGGGAGTCCAATAGAATCATAGAACCATTTAGGCTGGAAAAAAGGTCTGAGCCCAACCCTAAAATAACTGGCAGGAAATAAAATCAGGGAGGGAATAAGTTGGTCTGGAAAGAGCTTTGTTCAATGGTTGCTCACACCCGGACCAGGCCAGAGGAGCTCAAGGACCAGGAACTCCTCTGATGCTGACACTCAGTTTTGTCATATGTGTGAATGTATGTTGATAGCTGGCATATACACATTCCAATTAGCATTTCAACTAGACTTGGAAATCTCTCACATTCAAGAGGTGTCTTACAACACACCCATGTTTCCCAAAACCTTCAAAACAAAGTGTAAAATATCCTTAAAGCAAAGAGACATTGTCAAACTGTCCCATTTTCACATTGGCCAGTGGCTAACCATTGTAGCTGTGTATCTTTTATATGGAAAAATAAAGATAAATACTTTGAATCATGCCTCTTAAGGCATTTTTCTAGCTGAAACATCCCCCCAGCCTGCACAGTACCCAAAGCAGGGCAGGGACTGAAGGGCAAATTTTGGTTCTGTGTGTTGCTACAGGGTGAAAACGAAAAAAATTAACAGTTACAGATATTCTGGCTGCAAAGATTAATCTGAGGTCAGTTCCTGCCCCTATACTGCCCTGCAGCTCTACTGGGTTTTGTTGTAATTGCCTAAATGTAACTGAGAGTGAGAATAGGACCTTCAAACTTTTTTTTTTCAGTTTTTCACTGTTTTGTCTGTGCTTCTGCTGCCACATCTTTTTCAAACATTAGCAACTCTGAAACACAGAAAAAATTAGCAACTCTGAAACACAGTTTAAATTGGTTGGGAACCAAAAAGATAAGGAAAATGCAAGTGAAAAAAATTGACTGTAAATGGAAGAAATGGCCATCGTTTTCAGCATTGTACTTTATAGTTATTATAGTTATTGATATATTATAGTTATATATATTAATAATAAATTACTGTATTATTATAGTTATAACAGAAAGCAATGTTGTAACATAGGAATTGCTGTGACATATATGGTTTCATAAAAGTGACAGAAAGTTGAGGGTTGTGTTGCCTTTTAAACAAATAAGAATTTTAACTGCCTCAGTAACATTTGGAAATTCAAGATAAAGCCAAAGTCCCATATCTTATATTAACAAATTACTGGCTCCTTACACAGCCCTGCACAGGCCTTTTGTAAAATTAGTGACAAATTTGGCTCCTGTGACATATTTAGTGCATGGAAAATAGACCTAGTCTGTATGATGGATGATGACTGGGTAATGATTGTAAGTAATGGTCTATTTGTACATCTGAACAAAGCAGAGGAAGCAATTAGCCCTTCCCATAAGCCCTCCATCACTGACAGGCTGTCATGCTTCCCCAGCTTCCCTGGGACAGGGGCGCGCAGAGGAGACAAGGAGGTGCTGGGGAAAATGACAGAAGGTAGAAAGGAAGGAGAGCAGAGCAGGTTGTTCCTGAAACCCAGCCTGGGTGATTTGGGTGCCCTTCTTTTTGTGTCTCAGAGTAGACTTTTTCCCATCCAGGTTCATAACTGGACATGCTGTGCATCCACTGGTCCCTTCCCTGGCAGATCCACCTGTCTCACCCTGGACAAGCTCATTCCAGCACTTCTTTCTCCCTCCTGGCCCTTGTGCTCATGCCCTATGTCATGGATAAATGTGTGGAAAAAGCAGCTCAGTGCTGAGAAGCCAGCCTTTTCTTCCCTCCATCCTTCCCAAAAAAGAAAAAAAAATACAGGAAAAAAAATAGGGAAAAGAGCAAAGAGCTTTGTTATGGTAAAACACAGATGAAGCCTGCACATTTGAGTAGACTGTGCAAAACTTTTCTAGAAAGTGGAAAGTGTTCAAAGGGAAGGAAAATTTGATTTGAGGAAATAACAGCAGCTAAGGAGATTAGTGTTCATCGAACTGCTAGGGTAGAAGAAACAGTGAAGGGGGAACTATGGAAGTCATATAAAATGATGAGTCCCAGTGAGTTGGTGATGAGATAAAAATTATTCACAGTCCCTGCCAGATGACAGCTAGGGGCTATCAAATAAATCAGCTTCTAGTCCACAGCAAAGCAATCAGAGCAGGATATTTCTTCAGACAATGCACTCATCTGGGGAACTCCCCGCTCCTGCCATCTCCCTGCCTAACTTCCCTTTTTCATTCTCCCCTACAGTTCCGGCAATATTATTTTCTATTTCAACTCCATACCTCTGCACACCTCAGAAGTCCTGTCCAAAATATTATCCTCATGCACATCCATTGGAGCTCCCAATATCATCACTGCAGATAGCTGGCTTTTACTCTCCTACTGGAAGGGAGTTCTTTCATGGATAAAGCAGCATCCATGAAAGATCTCCCTTCCATCCTGAAAGCCAAATCCACGAGCTGTGTCATTCCCTGTATTGTAAATGCAGAAGATACTGACCTGCAGACTGCAGCTGACATGAGATCCGTATCAGTTCTCCCCTTCTGCTCAGCTTGGGAGGGGAAGTCGCAGACTGGTTGATGTGAGCCTTGCTGCAGATCGGGAAATGCCAGAGCAGGATTCAGGTATTTCAAGTGTCTTGTCTGTCATCCTGCTCTGTTGTCTCTAAGTGTATCAGTAACTTTCTCAGGGTCACTGGGATGTCATCACAGCCCATTAATTCTGCAGATGTGCTCATCTGCCTCAGTATACAAAGGGACAGATGTACTCCAGGGGCAGTTTCTGGCAGTTTTTCCTCCTGGAAGTGTAGAAGGCACAGAGAGTGAAACTGGCACAAGAATGTACTAGAGGCATTTGCAGATATTCATGCTCCAAACAGCATGATAAACAACCTTCTTTAATCTTTAGTAAAGAGCAAACTGGGTGAGGACTTCACAGGGAAATGCAAAATACTGAAGGATATAATGGAAACAATGATACATTTGACTCCAGGTCAAACAGAAGAGAGAAAGAATGAGCTACAGATAAGAGAGCTGCAGGTAGGGGGAAAGCAGAGGGCCAGGGGCAAACAAACAAGAAAAACACTTTCTTTGTTCTTGAGCTTTAATTTCTGTGTGCCTGGTTGAACTTTTCTATGAAGGTTGTTGTGAGTAGTTTAGATTTGGGTGGGTTTTGGTGTGTTTTTGTTTGTTTCAAGGAATAAAGGCACTTCTATAAAGTGGTTGGTGAACAGGGGAGTTTTTTGAGTTTATCTAATACTTATTTGAATAGGGGAATTCCTTGAATTTATGTACAATAAACAATATGTTACATAAAGCTGCCCTGGATCACAACAATTTAGCAACATTTCACTAGAGAAATGGCCATTCATCTCCTTCAGATGCTTTAACATCTGTGCATGGGATGTTCTAAAATGTTACTTTTTGTCAGTCAGAACCTTTTCAACTCTGGGATTATCCCACCTGCCACAAAATGTATTTCCCTGCCTTTATGGCAGCGTAATATCTGCTAATTTTTATTTCAAGGAATGGAAAGATTCAAAACATAGTTTCATTATAATAATTTATGGACCATCACCTTGATTTTTCTCCCTAGTACAGTGAAAGGATTGGTTATCACAAAATCTACCTGCAAGAACCTTTGTCGAATCTTGACGTTGTTTTGGTGGCTGCTACACTCAGTGTATTGCCCTGCTCTTTTGGCAGTGTGATATCTATTAAGCTTTTTAAAGGCATGGAAAGACACAAAAAATAGTTTCGTTATAATAATTTATGAAACATCGCGTTCATTTTTCTCCCTGGTACAGTCAGAGGATTGTTTATCACAAAATCTACCTGCAAGAATCTTTGTCGAATCTTGACGTTGTTTTGGTGGCTGCAGGGTCAGCAGCTGGAGGTGGCACTGACACAGGCCCTGGGGGACTCAGTTGGGTTGGGCCAGGGATGGACTTGGCAGCAGCCCCAGATAGGAATGAGCTTGGTAAAAGGTGATGATTCTGTTCCCACCGAGGGCTGGGCAGGAACTTGGAGTTCCCCTCTCAGGAAGACACAAGGTGCTGCTGGCAGGATTTTCATCTGCATATTGATTCTGAGAGAGATTCTTCTGCCTTCCTTAGAGCTTATGGTACCACTTTAACCTCTGAGAAAAAATCCACAATCCACCCATTGCCCTTCCCTCCCACAACTGCATCCTTGATCACCCTCACCATACTCAACTGGCTCAGTGCAGGAAGTACTGGGCAAAAACACCTCATAATCAGGTTTGCAGCAGTTCAGTGAGGTGACTCTAATGGTCCCTCCTGGCCTTTGTGTTTGTGATTCTTTGAACATTCACCCCTGCTGTCATGAGCAAACAAGTCTGGAAGGGACAGGGTTGGAAAGCAGGAGATGCTCCATTCCATTCAACTCACAGACCACAAGGTCAGCCTTTCCTCACTGTCTATTTACTTAATGGTATAATCATATTTAATCTATTTTTCAGACGAGGGAGGCAAAATCCTGCTGGAGTCTTTCATCAGTTTATTTTTCCTTTTAGCTTTGTCCAGCTCTTTATGCTGAAGCCTATTAGGTGATTCTAGTGAACTGAAGCCCAGTGAGGCTGAAATCCTTGTCTCAGAAAACTGAGTCTTTCTGGTGCTCTTATTCCATTTTCAACAGCAATTAAAGGAAAAAATGTCCCCTTGTTATATCCCATCACCTGCTGAATGATGAGTCGATATCCTGACTTACAGTGGGAGGCTTTTAAAAAATTCTAAACTCATTATTCCCTGACCTAGTGATTTATATTGTGATCCTTCATGGGAAGAAGATGCACCAAGGTTGCAAAGTGGGAGAATGAAACCAAGAGCACATTGTAATAAAATGAGCAAATGGTACCCTAAATGATAGAAACTGCAGTCAGGAGGAAAATATGAGGGCTGTGTGAAATATGCCAATTTAAGTTTTCATGATTTTAATCAAAACCTATGAGCTTTTATTTGAGGTGGGTTTGCTTTCTCAGAGATTTCACTGAAGCCATAGCATCTGACAGAGCCCATGTACAGCTGAAAAGAGAAGAGAAATGTCTGGTGATCTTCCCAGATGAATCTATGTACTGCTGAGACTTATCAAACATTCTCAGCAAGTCCTGAGATGCTCTTGATTGAACTTTCTGGAGCTGAATAACATCCAATGGTTCTTTCTTCTGAAAGCTTCAGGTGACAAGCAGAGCCTCACTCATCCATCTGGAGGCACCTGCTTCAGACTGATCATTCATCCAAGCGTGGCCTTTCTACCTCCTACCACACATTCAGCAACACAGATTTTGGCAATCTTCCTCCAAGTTCTGCCCATGGTGGGCACCACTGAAGATCAGGGACAGGCAGGTTTTGAGGAAAATAAGTAGTCCAGCATTAATGTCCTCCTTTAACCTGTTCAGAGGGTGTGGACCTGGTGCTGTGCTTTCCAAACTGGAAACCCTTCAACATTCCTGTGGTATAATGGGGAGTAACCAAAATGCCTGGATGCTCCTTACACACACACTGTGTCTGCTAAAAGGCCCTCAAAGAGGCAATTTACCCTTTCATAGCAGCAGGCTGGCTTCAGTCACAGCCAGCACTGGAAAAGGAAAGCTGCTCTGAGCAATGAAACACAGAACAGCTAACAGTGCCCAACAGTGCCCATCTTTACTGCATTTCACACAAACCAGGCTGATGTGACTTCAAAGACCTAAAAAAAAATGCCCTGAGGTGCAGTGCATTTATCAGGTGTTTCACAGGGTAAATCTCTTCTCTCAGCTCTGGAACTTTGCTGGCATTAGATAATAATAGAACAAACCCCATCTTGCCTATGCATGTTCAGTTAAGATCAACTAAATTAATTTCTCTTAAGACAGTTATTAGTTTGCCATTTGCCTCTGGATTATTATATCCTGTAAAACCCAACTGCAGCATGTAGTGCAGTTCTGTGCATCCAAAAAAATATCAGCTGAAGTTTGCTGCTTAAAATAGGTAGGAAACCTCTGTGGAAATGGGTCTCACATTTTTTCCACAAGAATTTATCCAAACTTACTGCTGGTAAATCTTCAGGGAAATATTTGTCTTCATTTTCAGTTTCTTTAAAAGGAAAGTTTTAGCTGTTTCCACTTTCATTCATTCTTAGTTAATCCTGTTGTAAGAGAAATAGCAAAGTTCTTGCTCAGGCTGAGATCAATCCAGGGAAGTACTTAACAGTGTGAAATGTCCTACTGACTGTGATGGTGTTCACAGGGGTTCTTGGATGAGGGAAGAGAAGAACATCTGACTCCATGTTTCAGAAAGCTTGATTTATTATTTTATGATATATATTACATTAAAACTATACTAAAAGAATAGATGAAAAGGTTTTCATCAGAAGGCTAGCTAAGAATAGAAAAGGAATGATAACAAAAGCTTCTGTCTCAGACAGAGAGTCCAAGCTAGCTGACTGATTGGCCATTAACTAGAAACAACTCTATGAGACCAATCACAGATCCACCTGTTGCATTCCACAGCAGCAGATAATCAATGTTTACATTTTGTTACTGAGGCCTCTCAGCTTCTCAGGAGGAAAAATCCTGAAGAAAGGATTTTTCATAAAAGTTGTCTGCGACAACTGACTTCCAGAGGGACTGATTGTTTCAACCTGTGCATGCACTTAAGTGCATTGCTGATGGGGAGCTCCTGATCTCTACATCCAAAAATGTGACCACAGAACACATCCCAGGCTGGTGTCAACTTGGCTCCTGAGGAAGCAGGAGAAGGGGAAGTGATGCATCATCATCTCAGGGGAGTTGTGGGCACTCAGCTGCAGGGATCCAGACACCCTCAGAGGTGCTCTGAGAGGTGACTGCCACGGATGCATCTGTGACACCAGGAAATGTGAGTGCCCCACTCTGTGCCCTGCCTCCCCCTGGGACACTGCAGCAGAGGGAGCAGGGGCTCAGGACTGCAAAGTCCAGAATACCTGTACAGAGCCAGAGTCACCAGAGGACTAAGACAATACACAGATCATGAGATGCAGCCGCTCTTCCCGTGACCTTCCTCTGTAGGAGGGTGAGGCAGCACCAACCCTGGTGTGGCAGGACACTCTGCAGCTCTTTGCAAAGGGGTGAGGCTGCCAGAGCCCCTGGGCAGTGCCAGGGTGAGCACAGGGAGCTGTGAGGGTTCGAGGCTGCCACACAGACCTGCCTGGCTCCCCTGGGCTCAGGGGTACGGTGCACTTTTGTTATGTAACCAAAGCTTCTTTATGCAACCCTCCTCCAGTGCTGCCCAGTGAGATCCGATTATTATGGAGGATGAAAAACATTGTTATTTTTAACAGCTGGATCCAGGCTCAGTGGGCTTAAAAGGATATTTAGAAGCAGCTGCTTCTGTTAGGCTTTCAAGTCAGTGGTGACCACTGCAAAAACTGTTTGCCTGGTTTTGGACACTGCTTTTCCATGGCATTTGTGTCGCCTTGCAGCTGTAAATGAAAGGTTGAGTCCTTTTTCCATAAACATTGTAAACTACTTGTTGCTCTTCATCCAGGCAGTGGAACTAGAGCTTTCCAAAAGGTGCCTTTCCATGAGATTAGGAAACATAAAATAAAACCAGTGTTTCTGGTAGGTAATATCTCAAACCACAGCCCACTGTTCACATGGGACATCTGTCCCTAAGCACCCATTTTTAATAGCTCATACATTGTGCAATTTTAGAATCCTTTATCCAAGACTCAAATCATTCTTGATTTCCAAGGATTTGAAGTACTGCTATGTTAAAAGAAGTCAGAGAGTGAAACTATTGCAACTGTGGCATACCTGATGCTCACCTCTGTGCTTTGACAGTGGTAAATGTACTGCAAGCCAGTATAGTTTGAGCAGGTGTCTGGGCTTTTGAGAAAATATAAAAGGAAGAAAGTGGTTTGTTCCTCTCATCCCCAAACAAAAGCAGAATTTTTTATCATAGTTTAGTTATTCAACTTCAAAAAACAAAACCAAAAAACAAACCCTGAAATGGGCAAATGGTTTGTAAACTTTCATTTTTGTTCCAGTGCAGAAGCACAAAACTCAGAGCTCAATCTTCCTGAAGTTTTCAGAGCTGGGGGAGCAGTTTGTTTCACTCCAAAGGCAAGTACAGGTTCTGGCTGAGATCTCCCATGCCTTGGATATCCACAGTGTTAAAGGAGAGAGGACTGTCCTTCTTCTCTGGTGCTAGATCAGATTGAACAGGGCAGGAAGGATCTTGTTTTTTAGATCAGTCATTTTAAGTATTCTAAATCTCAAACTATTCAAGTTTATTATGCAGATTATTTATAGCCTTACAGGCTGAAGTTCCATTGATTTTCTGTACCTCCTCAAGCCAGCAGAAGGTGTCTGACAAGTGTTGGACAGTCAGAGCATGTTGTGGGGCTTGATGGTTCACTGAGCACTTGGAAATGGTTCCAGCTGTGTTTCTCTAAAAGGTTCTTCTGCTACCTAAATGAAGATTTGACTGACTGGACTAGGCAAATCTAAGTTCTCTTACTGCCACTGGCAAAAAACCATATTTTTCATCAGAGGATGATTTCTTTCAAACATCTATTTAAGAATGGAGCAGCTAATCAGAGATGTGATTTATTGTGGTGGCCATATCCAGTAGGCAAAGACTAGGTACAAATTTAATTCTCAATAGCTGAAGAAAATTAAAATCAACCTTACCTGGCAAATGAAAAGAAGCTCTCAAGGGTTTTAAACAAGTAGAAAAATGCATAAAAATCAAATTTTGTCCTGTGTTGCATGTTGTATTAGATTGAAATGCAGTGCACTAGGGGAGCTGAAAGATGATCAAGAAACAAAGCATGACTCCTAGGCAGGATTAACTTGATGTTGATCACACAGCTCTGTTAGTTAGGGTGTGCAGCGTTGTGATAGCAAGACTAAGGGTGGTGGAAATGGAAGATGGCTTGGGTGGGGAGGCACCAGCAGGAGCACAAAGCAGGGACTGGGCTCTCAGAATGTCACACAGCAGCCAGCAAGACCCCAGCACTTTGCCTCCAGCTTCTCAACAGCCCAGACCCAGGGATAAAGAATGACCTGATGATCACAGAGGTGGGAGAGAATGGAGACACTGATCACTGCCAGACCCAAAGGAATACAAAAATACATAGTGGAAACTTAGCCAGCCTGAAGGAACTGTGAGAGACACAAAAGAGACAACAGATGGTGTTAGGGACCCTGGATCTCATAGTTCAACACAAGTGTTGGTCACCACAAACGTGCTGCTGCTCATCAACACAAGACTGCATGGATCAGTGAAAACATTTCTTCTTTCAGTTTGAATTTTAAGAAATTTAAATTTTAAGAATTTTTCTTACTGTAAGGTCATGAAGGCCAGGACTATATGTGTACTTTCAGCACATGTTGATAAAATGTTGTGACAATATTCATGTATATATAGCCTGCATGCCAGTTGCTGGTGTCAAGCAGGAGCTATTTTTTCTCCAAGGAATCATGATGCACGCTCTGTGCTCCATTTCTGTGATCTCAGAAGTATCAATTTTTGGTGGTTCAACCACAGCTGGCAGCTCAGCCCCACACGGATCCTAGGTCAGCCTGCCCTGCTGGGATGGGGAGGGGCTCACAGGGGTACATGTGACAAAACTCGTGGGTTGAAGTAAAGACAATTTAACAGGTAAAGCAAAAGCCATGCACAGAAGCAAAGCAGATCCAGGAACCCAGTACTTCCCATGGGCAGGCAAATGTTCAGCCACCCCCACAACAGCAGGGCTCCATCACATGTAATTGAGATTTTGGGGGGGACAAATGCCATCACTCTGAATGTCCCCCCTTCTGCTTCTTCCCCGTGTTTGTACACTAAACATGACCTGAAAAGGTGTGGCCTCTCCCTTGGGCCAGCTGTCCCTGCTGTGTCCCCCCCAACCCCTTGTGCACCCCCAGCCTCCTCGCTGGTGGGGTGGAGCGAGGAGCAGGAAAGGCCTCAGCTCTGTGTAAGCTCTGCTCTGCAGCAAGAAGACTTTCTATCTTATCTCAGAAATAAAGATACAATGCCTGGAAATGACTGCTGCAAGCTGTTATTAAGGGAGATATATTCATGCATTTCAGCAGTGTTAGATGATGATGATGAAATTGAAGCTAATTCAATCTTGTAATTGCAGGTAACTGTTGTTTCAGAAACAGTATCGTCTAAAAGATCTGGACTGTATCATCTTGATGTTTACAAATAAACAGTGACGTGGAAATTAAACTCTGGCTAAAACGAAATTAGAAGAAGTCACCTCCTGCGGTGCAGGGAACACAGCACTGATCATCAGCAAATGATTTCTACTTTGGTAGCTTTGCTCAAATAAGTAGTTCCAAAATAGCACCGAGCCTTATTTGTACATTGCAGATCATTTCATTGTACAATATTGTGTTCTTCAAGCTGCAAACAAAACTGAGTCACATGCTTTAAATAGTAAAATTATCCTTAAAGCAATGACATTTCTTTCAGGAGTTATCGAAACAGGTTTTTAATTCAAATGTTACACCCCGTTTTACTGTTTTTGCTATTGTGGAATGTAGAGATGATACTATAAAAAATGCTGGTGTTTGAAATAATTTTTTTATTGGGCAGCATTGTCTGCCATTTCCTCTAGCCTGCAAGTTTATTTGCTTGCAAAAAGAGGCACTATAGGAGAATGCGATGCATATTTTTATGCTTTCAAAGGAGTGATAGCAGTTAACACTAGCTGAAGACCCATTCTTGGATAGACTCTGATGAAATCTTCCACATCTCTAATATCTTTCACATTTGAACCAAAAATAAGAAAAAAAGAAATCTGTATATTTGGTCAGGTCCCAGACAAGTGGAGCCAGAGTGACAGACTGTGAGTTACCTCACTTCCGTCCTTCATGACTTCTGTGGTTGTTCAAGAATCACAGTTTCTGAAGGATTTATTGTGGTGAGAATGCTCTCACCATGTACTGAGGGTTATCAATCTCAACTTTAATATGAGACCTTCTGTTGTAACTGGTTCCCCTTCTATTTTTAGTTTAAATGCAGAAAAAGATAAAATCAGATGCTGGCGTCCTCAAATTCATCTTCTTTTGACCACAGTGTCCTTCAAATTTGCAAAGTCCAGTTGAATTGATTTCTGTGAGATTTCCCGTAGGGCTCAGAGTAATTGTGGAACATTTTGGCTGAACTTCCTCTGTGCTGCTCCCAGGGTGAAAAGCAAGCAAAAAACTGACTTACCACATGAAGGAGAGCCCCTAAACAGAAGATGAACACCAAGCTGTGACACTATTTCCCTTAACTAAAACTACTCACCTCTGCCTAACCTGGCTATTCTGTAGTGCCCAGTGAAGATCCAGCAGTCACTGTACAGACAGTTGAAGGTACAATTCCTTTTTTCCTAATTCTGAGAGCCAAAACAACACAGAGCAATCAATATCCCATTGCTTCTCCTATTGCTTCTCCGTACTGACTATAAAGACAGCCCAAGCTGACCATTTCAAATAAACAAACCTACAGTGGAGGTGTCTGAAGGAAGATAAGCTAGGTGCCAGCCGTGGCATTATGGATTAATGAACCCCCATTCCTGATTTTTATTGCCTTTTCAGGTGGAAGTTGAAAGGAAGAGTGCAGGACTGAATTCCCCCTGGGCACTGTACAGATGATGAGCTGAGGAACTGTTTGCTTCAAAGCCTAGATGTGGTTTATCTAAAGAAGAGATAAGTCAGGAAGAATAAACAAAGAAGTGAAGAAATAAAGCAATTATCCCAACAGATTGTGGGCTCCTCCAATGCACTAATGGTGGAATATGTCTTATGGAATTATAAACTTGTTTAATTTCTGTTTGCTTAGCGGTGATGATCTTGATGTTGTTGTCTTAAACTTTATGAAATGCCAAGTGTTTCAGGCTGGTACATTAAAAGTTAAATGCAAAATAAACAGATTTTGCCCATTGAGGCTGCTCATCTTGATGCTGTGTCCTGGAAAAAGCTGTGAAGAAGCAAAACAAGAACATTAATCCCCAGTATGCATTTAAATAAGAAAGCTGTCATACACCTATTTTTCATTCAATATTATACCCAACTCCGAAATACAATTAATGAAGGACTCATAGAACTACCTACAAAAATCAGGGTTGTAGTTTGTTGACATAAACATAATTTATTTTTATCCTCCTAGATGGTGAAGCCTAAGGACATGACTAGTCATAAAATAGAAAAAAATTTCCAAGAGAAGAAACTGTATAACTGTTTGGATTTGGTGTGTGAAGTATGCAGAATGCGGTGCTTTAAGAATATTACAATGCAAGGAGGTCAAGGTCAATGTCAGCAGATGTTAATGTCTTCTCCTAGAAAAGGAAGAGTTAGGCATCCCAGATGGCAAAGCCCTTAGAAGGAAGAACTGCAAGAACAAGCAGTTGTCAGTGAGAATCATTTCACTAAAGGCAGAAATACTAACGAGAAGGGAAAGTGGTTTTTCTTTTCTTGTGGAGCTGAATCCTGTATTCCAAGTGGTCTGTTAAGATTTTCAAAACTTCTTTTTTGTGTCTGGTGAGGACTGGAAACTTAGACTTGGCATGGTGAGCTGAAAGGTAATGCTTGGGAAAACTGGGAAACTCAGCAACAGAAGGTTCCTCTTAGGCCTAACAGCAAGTTGTGTGGTCTGCATTCATTTCAACATCCCACAATAACACAGATTACATCTGTCCCAAAGGATTTAGCTTCATGGGTGCTGTTGTTTTCAAGGTAATAAATATTAAAATGCCTTTGAGGATCTGGACTGTTCTGAACATTTAGCAATTTCTAAATGACACCGTGCATTCATGACATTTAAATTTCATTAGCATTCACACAAGTCACATCTTGTCTGTAGGGGTTATGCAGGAAGATTTTAAAGACTGCTATCAAACATTTTCAGCTACAGGTCTGGTTAAAGTCAAGTGGTCTAAATGACACCTTTTTTGTGCTCAATCAGAAGAGTGAATGTGGTCATTGCTCACTAGGGTTGAGCAAGAGCACCAAGATTCCAACCCACAGCACTGGTGAGCCCCTCTGAACAGCAAAATCCGAGCTGAGGGTGCCAGAGGTACCCCAGGGGCTGCCCTCAGTGCCTGCTGACATGAGAGGGAGGGAAGAACCATCACAGAAAGACCTGGCAGAGTTACCCCGGAGCAGGGAAGCTCTCCTGGAGTGGGAGAGGGAGAGCAGAGAGGCTGAGCAGCTCTGGGGCATGAAATTCAGTGGGAAGGTTGGCGTCAATGGCTGTAACAAGAAAAGTCTCTGTTGATTCCTGCTCTGCTCAGGGTACCAGCATGATGCTGGTATATTTAGGTTGTCTCTTTAGGCTCTGTGCTTAACCAGTAAACAGTGGAAGCTTCCTCCAGGACAAATTTCAGAGCAGGGACTTAACAGAGCTGCGCTGGTGACTTCCCTTAGTCTTTAATCTGGGCAAAACCTCGGGCTACTATTTTCAGGCTCCCACTATTCCCAGCTTAGCATAACTCCATTTCCTGCACCATGAAAGCTGCAGCAGTGATATTTCTCTCTCTTGGAGCAGTGTCTACTTTATTAATGTTTTGGAGGTGCAGGTACTATGGAAACGAGCACCACAGTCAGTGCCTAAAGAGGAATTTCCATCGCCAGAGATGCTGTCTTTGAACAGCTGGACACATCTGTTCGTGAACAGCAAACTGATTGTGTCAGCCCGCAGGAAACTCAGCTGAGCTGCAGCTGGATCAGACAATGCCGTTGTGTAGGGATTTCAGGGGTGATCTAAGGCAGAGCCATGTAAAATGCAAGTGAGAATGAGAAAATACCCAGAGGTTATAGGAGGCAGCAATATTTATTAGGAACCTGAAGTTATCTATTCTAAGCAAAGCACTAGGAAAAGCAGAACTTATAGCACATAAGCAGCAATAAAGGCTCACTCCAAACCGAGAGGATTAATGCTCTCCTAATCCTGTCACTCTTCAAGGAATTTTGAAATATTGGCAACTTCTGGTAATCGAATTTTCCCAAGAAACAAAAAAATAAACATACAAAACCACTAAACCCTGCCTAGCTTCAGACAACATTAAGTATGCCAGGAAGAAATCATAAAATCAAATTAAACTCTGGAATAAGCTGTCTGAAGCTTGCAAGTCTGCCTTGAGTCTACTGTAATTGCTGAAATCTCTTTGCCACATATAGCCATAAAACTTCACATAGTTTTCTTTTTTTAGTAAGTTCTACTGACTTTAACTTATGTGTTTTCTAGGAGAAAATGAAAGTTTCAAAGCTATGACCAAATATTCTTTGATACAATTCCAGTAAAGAGAGAAAAAGCCAGAGACAATGAAAAAAAAAAGGAAAATAAGCCAACAGTAATTGAAAAAAAGAGAAGCAAAGATATTGAAGGAATAAAATAGGCAGATAAACAAAAAAAGGGAAAATGGGAAACAGAGGGAGCAGAAAAATATATTTTTGAAATTAAAAGACCCAGAAAAGCAATTAACAAAATGCAGTTAAGCAAGAAGAAGAAAACCTGTTCTATCACTTGGCAAAAAGAATAGGTACTCTAAGCTAGTGTTCTGCTGCAATTAGGAAAAAAATACCAGGAAAGTATGACTATAAATAGATCTGTCATTTGATTTTTCCATTAAAACCTGATGTAGAAATATGGAAGGAAACATTCTTATTTCAAATATTTACACTAAAGAGATCTATTTCACAGAAAAGCAACTGTTCACATATGGAGAATTAGAAACATAAAGACTCATGCTAGCTAAAATAAGGAGAACCAAAAAATGAAACTGAGATGCAAAAAGAAGCAGAACCACATGGTTCACTTTCCCATCCAGATATTCTCAGTGGTGATGTATAGAGAGTATGGTAATGTGGCTTTTATTGCAGTCCCAGTGGAGGAGAGCTCTGTGCAGGGAGGAGGATGCTGTGGATGCTCAGCTGGTGTGCCACCTGTGCAGCCCCTCAGGTTTAACAGACGGAGTTGGGGGAATTCTGATGATTAAACTGGGAAAGGGTCTATATGCATTTCTTAAGGTATTGCCAAATCCCAGTTTGGATAATTGCAACAAGTGAAATGCAAATAAAAAGCTAAAAATTGTAACAGCGACAAATTCTAATTTTGAATGGTTAAAGAGGAAAACCCGTATTATACTCTTAATATGTGATCAAGAGTCACTGTCAATAAAGAAATTCCACAAATACACTTAAAATTTATCAGAGCCCAGTATTATTTTATCATGTAATTAAATTACTGACTTCCTCCACATAATATAAATTTATCAATCCAGTGAGTGGCAGAATTTAAATATTTAGAATGTAAAGTGATCTAATGTTCTTTCCCTCTACCACCAGCTGTATTTAGAGATAGAAAGAATAGGAATTGATATGAAACATTATTTTCATGGATGGAATGGCCTGGCACCACTTCTGGATACACAGGACACATTATCTGAAGTTTCTGGCTGCTTTTAATCTGTCATGGACCTACCCTGTTCCTGCTCTAGGCAGCAGAAAGAAAGCAGGATTTTCTCAAGGCAATTCAGCAGGCTAAAGATCTCAGCTGCCCTCTGAAGATACCTGTCCCTTTCCATTCACTGGAGGGGTAGCTTGGAACAACAATGGGAACAAAACCACACGTGGACAAATCTGAGCTTTGAGCAAAAGGAGACAAACTTCTTCTCTGTGACTGCTGCAAAGTCTGTGTGGTCCCTGAATGTTGGATCATGACAAATGGAAAGCCTGACACATTTAGAATGAGTTGGCAATCAACCTTTGTGTGTATAACTTTTCACTAGGCATGTAGCTGTAGGGAGTGCTCCAGATAAATAATGACATATTTGTGGGTGCAGGGCCCTGGGGGGCTCTAAATTGACCTGAGGGCAACTTCTAATTGGGATGAACCTATTCCTCCTTTGTCCTGAAACAAGGACTCTGTTTTTCTTCTCTGAGGCCCTCACACTCCTGCATTCTGTAGTTTAACAATAGCCCTTACTGTTGAGGGGTTTACTATGTCATAATTTGGCCATGGTAAAAACTGGAATGCATAATCCACTACAGTCAGTTGTTGCACTCTACAGTGCCAAAACAAAGCTTGGATTGTGGTCAGGGGAAAGACTCAGACCTGGATACCTTCTCAGACTCAGACCTGAGTGAGGGCCCATGTAAGCAAGCAGGAGATCTGCACTGAGCACTTTGGAAATCTGGGGCAGAGGGCAGGAGAGAAAATCGACTTACTTTGTGTTCCCCTTGATCATCCCTTTCTCTGCTTCTTCTTTTTTTGTTTGTCTTTCCATATGTTTTGGCATAAGAGTGAATCAATTTCCTTTCCTAGGCACTGAAAAGGGAACATGTTCTCCCTGACAAAGAGAACCAACTCAGCCTGGACATATTCCAGCAAATTCCAATTAATATTGAAGTCGCAATTAATGTTGGAATTCCAATTAACATTTTGAGATGCAGATAAGGGATCTGAATAAACATTTGAACATGTTGCTTTTCATTGCAATTCACAATTAAACTTCTTAATAATGTTTATGAAGAAATTTTGGTAAGAGTGGGAGAGAGTGAGGTAGTACCTGTTGGAAATAAAAAATTGGCAGCAGAAAGGAGTGCAATGCTCCATTCAAAGTAGATCTTATTTTGCCAAAGCCATTTTCAATTTTTTCCTATCCATTCCTGCTTTTCATCGTTTCTTACCCCTATTTCTAATGAAAAATTATGGCAATAGACTCAAACCAATACATATGGATTTTTCTTTTATGGCTTCAAAGGCAGAAGAAGAACACACACATTTTCAGGTGACACTATTCTGTGACTAAAGGATTTGTCTCTGCTGGGAGTGCTAATTAGAAGTAATTTCATAAAGATTTACCTGTCAATGTATTTGTCTTCCAAAATATTATATTTTTTTACTTTGAGAATCCCACAGGTTCATGGATATAACACACTGGGAATGCCACTAAGATGCAGCAGCTCTCTGCTCAGTAACACTTGCCTTTGTCACTTATCTTTGAACAGAACTGTGAAAATTCTAAAAGCCTTTCAGCAGTTCTGAAAAATAAAAATGAGGAAAGAAGAAAGCAGGGCTGAGAAAAACAAATTATCTGAATATCTGAGCAGAGAGAGTAGACCATGGAGATTCCAGAGTGTGGCCAAATTACATCACTGTTAACCATGGCAGGATCCCAGAAGCAACAAAACCAATCAGATAAAGTTCAGTAGATTCAATCAAAGGGAAGAAATTAGGTGGTCACAAAACACACTTTAAATTAATTGATATTTGAGCACAGGTATCTCCATATGTTAAGAAAATTACAGCATTACTTCCAGCTCCTGCATCTTTGGTATTCCTCTAGATGAATTCAATCCCTTGCCACATTGGAAAAGAGGCTTACCAAACACACTGAGACAAAAGGTTCATAGCAAGGAAATAGCAAGGTTTTGTCACTGCTTTGAGAGATAAACAAGCAAAGCTAAAACCACAGAAGCTGTGGTTTGCATGTACTGTGGTTTGTGCATTTTGCATAGGTTGCCATCATGGCACTGCACTTTTAGATGTCCTCCACCTCATGGAATTCACGTGCTTCCATTAGACTCCTAGGCTGTCACTGTAGATCAGGAAAAATCAAACATCTTAGAGTGAGATCCACAAGATCTATCTTGTAAGCCTGCCTCAGTTTTCCAGGAGGGTGTGATCATTCTTCCTAATTTGTCTCAAACCAAGACAGCATCACAGCTCTCCAAATCAAGATGTTTATCTTGGGGTTTCAGGGAGGGGCTCTCAGAGACCAACACTGCCAAGAATCTTACACAGTCACTCTGCAGCTTTTTCCTAAAGGACAGGGATGTGGAGTTCATCTTCCTTTATCCAATATGAAACTTTAGGCACGAGACTGAAAAATCAGCAGTCTAGTTGTACACTCCCTGTTCTACAAAAAAATGGAGGGATGAGAAACTGAATTATTTTCTAGAAGACAGTCTAGACCCAGTCTCTCCTTTGCTGTGTTGATTCATCTCCTCACTATGGAGTGGATGTCATCACTGGACTGTAGTGACACTTGGCATACATTAGATATGAGATTCTTCTGCCTTAATGCAGATGTATAGAAAACACAAGGGACCTTGATAGCTCAAGTGTTAAAAAGAAAAGAGAGTAGTGGATCTCAGGTGCCTCCTCATCTTAAGGTGGATGCATAAAGCAGTTTTCTAAAATCACATCCTGAAAACACCAATTTCTTCCAATTGACTGAGGATGACCCTAATGAGCTCTGGTGGATGCATTCATATGGTACATACAATACCTCTAAGGCAACACACAGTTTTTCTGTTGACCCATAATTTCACAATAAAAATGTTCTTGAGAACTGACCTCAGACTCACAGAGAGTGCAACTTTCTCAAGTCCGTTTTTTGTTCTCCCACACAAGAAGATATTTTTGTAAGGAACTGATTATGTGAATTTGATAGTTTCTGAATAAATAGTTCACAGTTTGATATTTTGGAGACAGTTCATCTCACCAAGAGAACCCTTTATTGCTCATTTACAATAGCAGGCTGGGAGACTTTCCTATCCAAAGACTAAGTGCACTCTACACCATTTAAAATGTGTATGTATGCTTTGGAAGAAGTGAACAGTACTCATATTTTACTGGTAAAGTGTGTGAAACAGAAAACAGTTATACAATTTAAACAGTGTCACAGTGTCAGCTTTGAGTGGCAGAGATAAGCAGGCACTAGAACCCTCTGGCATTTATGAACTCAAAACTTCTTCCTCCTGTTGATCAAGGAGGTCAGGGGCTTTTATTATTGTAATGGAGTTCTTTTAAATGCCTGGCAAGTCAGGAGTAGAGAAGCACTTCCTTAGAAACATTGCTCTATTTCTTTTCTGTTATGAAAAACCTACCCACATTCTTCAGAAGCCGGACAACTTATCCAATAGTGTTTGCATCACCATGGAGTGCTTGGCAGCCATCAGCACTTTGGAAGCACCTCAGCAATGTACATTTGGGAATACAGGTTTTCTCTTTCATGTACATTCTTGTCATTTGATATATACTGGAACATCAAAAGATGTGAAATAACTCATCCAAAGATGATACTGCTACCTTTAATTTATCCTTTACACTCAATCCCAGAAGAGCAACTTGAAGAAAAAATGTGGACGTGTCAGGTTATTAAACCATATTGTCTTTTAAACTGTTTTCCCTCTCCTTTGCAATTTGCAAATCCTGTTCATAAAGGAGGTATTAAAAGCAATCAGTCTGGTTTCCTGAAGAGTATAATATTAATTATTCAGATCAAACTCCTTGAAGAACAGATGAGGTCAGACAGCAACAAGTGCAAGGGGAAGGGGAACTAAAAGTGTCCAGGCAATGTGCAGAAAATGAGGATGTCTGCATTTCTGAAGGCAAACAGAACAGTGATGTCTACAGTAAGAGATGTGGGACATTGACCCCACAAATGCCTACCCTTCCCTACACCCAGCTTATCTGATGGGCTTTCTTGCCTGGAATCTTGGGAAGTGACACATGCAATACACATTGAATTCCTTTATGCTTCTGCTTTATGTACCAAGCCGATTTGAAGTAATTTGATACATGCCATCAACTCTAATAGCCTGAGAAATCTGGGTTTCATTGTCCTATAAGTGCTCTGCCTTTTCTACCTCTTTTTATGATGCTTCTTTTTAAAGCACCTCAAATAGTCTATGAATTAAGCAAACTCATCTTATTAGAAGAGTCCCCAGGGTGCCTTCAGTACTTCAGCTTCTAACTTCAGACCCTGGACACAATCAATGAATGAATCAATAATAATCAATGCACAGAGCATTTCAGCAGGATTAATGACTGGCTGGGAGGTGCTGATGGGCAGAAATTAAGTCAAGGGCCATTAATCCCAGCTGGTCATTTGCCTCCAGGCAGTGCTTTGTGCCAAGGTCATTACTGCTATTCTAAGACAAAAATAAAAGGAAGCTGACATCGGCACATGAGTATTTTTAACCTGGCTTTTGCAGAGTCAGTGGCTCTGTATGACTCTTTCTATTAAATGTGAACCCCATTCCAACAGGCACTTCCAGTGCATAAGATGCCCCAGCAGCATTTTCTCCATTTAGTGAATCAGCTGGTGTTTTCAACCACCTGCAGGTCACACAGAGATGTCCTGGGGTTTATGGAGCCTGGCAGACCACTGTCTCCTGCAGTGAGGATTTACTCACTCCCTCTCTACTCTCAGCTGTGGGTAGGATAACACTTCTCCATGGGCCAAATTCTACGAATTTTGTCAACCTCATATTGTGTCTACTTGGCCCTCAAAAATCCTGTCAGATCAAGACAGAGAGAGATCACAGAAGGAAAAGGACTTCTGAAGTTCTGGATAAGCCCCAGGATGTTCATCTATCCATACAGATACACACAAACAGATGGGGTGACATTAGAACTATAAACTTAGAATCATAGAGTGGTTTGGGTTGGAAGAGATTAAAAATCCTTGAGTTCCAACATTCCTGCTGTGGGCAGGGACACCTTCTGCTGGACCAGGTTGCTCAAAAGCCCCATCCAAACTGGTCTTGAATGCTTCCAGAGATGGGGTTCTGATAAACCTGTTTCAGTTCCTTACCACCCTCTCAAAAAAAAAATTCTTCCTAACTTCTAATCCAAATCTACCCTCTTTCAGTTCAAAGCCATTACCCCTGGTTCTATCATGAAATACCCTTGATAAAGTCCCTCTCCAGTTCTCCAAAGCACCCCAAAACATTCCAGTGTGTATCCTGAGTGTGCATTCCTAAGGCTCAAGCCTGTCCCTTACCACCCTGTGCCTTGCAGACTGTGTGAATGGAGCTATAACAAGACCAACAGGGAGGGGACAATCCAGGTCAGGCTCCTTCACATCAGGATGCAGCTGTTTCAACTTGCAAGGCACACATATTATGGATGGCTCTACATTGCTCTTGGTTGGTTGCCATGAGAAAGGAGCTAGGCAGTCCTAATCATGCTAAATCATAATGTTACAGGGGCCAGGAGATTGCCTTGTTTTACTTGCTGTAAAATGCACTGAGGTGCATTCAAAACACTGCTCAGAATTTCTCCTCATTTCAGGCTGTTCATATCATTCAAACAGGAAACTGGTTAAATTGAAGTGCCTCTCTGTTCCATGCAAAAGCAACATGCAGCTAAAAATTATAAAGTCTGAGCCTCCCTGTGTGCTGTACACCCCCACAGGTGGACTAATTTTCCTCTCAAAATGTAAATATGAAAGCTCTAAAAATTGTTTTGAATGGACTTGAATCTCTTGAAGGTAGGACATACTAGATGAAAATACCTGCGATGGCAACCTCTACTTTCTGATAATTGGGCAGGTTTACCAAAGATGCTACTTGCTTTCCAGGAATTTTGGAAAACTTGTATCCCAGAGAACACAGTCCAGTAAAAAAAAAAAAGAAAGAGAGAATTTGGCTCAATAGACAAAGTGAACAATCCCATGAGGAGAGGAATTTTTGTTTGTTTCATTTGGGCAGAAGAACAAAAAAACAGATGAAGTTTGTATTCAGTACAAACATGATGTCAGTAGCAGTAGTCTACAGACTGGAATCCCTCCATGTGCTGTGTGAAGAGTAGTTATTTTCTGTGTGTTATTTGATGTAATCCAGCTTTTGCTAAACAAAAACCACCTGGACAAACTGGTTCCTGTTCACATTCTGTAGGCATTTAATGATTTATAGATATTGCCTACGCCCCTCTTATGGTCTGTCATAGAATGGGTGTCAGAAAGAACTATATATATGTGTATTTTTCTCTATAGCAAAGCAAATTTTCTGTTGAAACATTAACAAGGCAGGCTGTGTGTTGCAAGAGAAACTGATCAGGTGCTATTTTAATGCTTGAAAAAATTAATGGTTGGCAAATAAAGCAGTTTTCTGCACACAGTTTGTGTCATATTCTTTAATGAAAGTAAGAGGGAAAAATGGCTCACTTAATGACTTGAAATCCTGAGGAAATTATGCAGAACTAGGTAGAAATCTGGGTACTGTGGGCTGGAAAATGTAACCTCTGTAGCTTCAAGGAAGCAATGACAGTCTAGTGTTGGCCTAATTATCTTCCCTAATAACTGAATCATTCCCAGCCCATGGCTACAGACATACTATAAGATGTTTCTGGTGTGATTCAGAAGTTGGTGTTAACACCATTCAATTAGCAAATTGCTACCTCAGCCTGTACAGGCCCATATTTAGGTACAAAGTGTAACTGCAGCAGTACCCTGGGATTTCTCCCAGATCCACCTCCAGTGTTTAAGCCCAAGGTGTGTATATAGACAGGCATATCCAATGAGATGTGGTGTTCTGGGGGCTTTCTGGAGTGCCAGCTGCACTGCAGGTCCTGCCAGCTCACACCAACCCAGCCAGCACTGCAAGCACCATCCTGCTCCAGAGGAAATCCAGTGTGTTTCCAGGGGATATGTGTCTGAAGTCAGAGAGAGGCTGTGGAGAAGCTAAATGACAAAGGAACCCCAAGAAAGTGGTGGTGTGGTGGGTGGTTGTCCAGAGCGCCACAACCTTACCAAAAAAGCATCTTGAGAATGACACCTCAGGGGCACAGGCATGTTTGGGCTCACACTGGGTGATTTCAGCTCTTCTGTGATAGGGGGGACACACACAGAGAAGGAGAGATGGGGTCTTTGTGTGGGGTTCCAAGGAGAGCTTTAATGAGCTTCTTCCTCAAAGAGATCCAGAGACAAAGAGCCGCTCAAGCAGGGAAAACAGGGGCTTTTATATGGATTTTGAGGGGTGGAGCAAAACACCAGGACCAATGGGATGAGGGCACAGGGGTGGAGAGAGGAGAAAGAGCCAGTGGGATACATCAAATCTGCATGGCACAACAAGACATGCAGGGAGAAGCCTTTTTCCTCACCCTGACCAGGTCATTATGGCTTGGGGGGTTTTCCCTCCAGGGGAAGGCTGTGGGCTCTCTCCCTGTTGGCCCAGTGGCCTCCATGAGGTGCTGCAGGGGTGACTCTGCGGCTGCCATTCGAGGAGTTCCCGTGCTGAATTCTGTGCCAGTGTTGTCATTTTGTCATTTACCTCAGCTGTACACACTCTGTGGTTGTGCTGCCTGGCTTCTTTCATTGCTACTGCAGTTGCAGGCTGCTGAGCTGCTCCTGCCTGTCAAATCACTTCCACCCAGGGCTCAGGAAGCTTTAGGTCCATGATGGGAGCAATGACCAAGCCCAAGCTCCCTTACCATCACTGCTCCTTTTACCAGGCTCCAGAGGGTGGAAGGAGAAGGGGCAAATGGCCAGGCTAGACTAGATGGCATGGAAGCAGGGCTTGGCAGCAAGGAAGGAAAAGCTGAAACAGTCAGGCAGGAAGCAAAGTCTAGCAGCTCAAAGTGCAGTTAAAACATCAGCCTGGAATGATTTCTTACCTCACAAATATTTGAAATTGCTTCCCAGGAGGGAAGATATGAGATATCTTGTGTTGTTTCTGACGGGAGAGGAACTCTGGTCCTGGTTGAATAAACTGTGTTTGCTTTGAGACAGAGAAAAAAGAGACTTTTAAAACCAAAGCTGTAATTAAATGTGCAGAAATTCTGAGAGTATTCATACTGGTAAATGTTATTGACATTTCCTTTCTGCTTTTTCCAGCGGAAACAAATTATTAATACCCTATTGTTGCAATAATGAGTTCTTGATAGACATAGAATTTATTTTGTCTTGTACTGCTTTAGCCCTGAATCTGTTCTCACAAGTAAAAAATAGAGATAATTTTGTTTCAGCATCACTGGCAGTGACAGAAAGAGGAACACAATGTGGGAACACCATGAAATGTATGGCAAGGCTGTTCTGGAATCAAGGAATACAAGTCATCTGTGCAATTTGTCGCCTTCTGGTCCCTGGAATGGGATGGGATAGGATGGGATGATCTGGGTAAGCTGTGGAAGCAGTAACTGAAAACCTGACCCAAATCACTAATGATATAGAAACCAGCTTTTAAAATATTTCCTTTCCTACTCCAGATAGTTGGTTAGACTTGGAGTTCCAGTTGCTAACTTGGAGCTCCTGGATCTGCTGCCTCTATGGTGCTTTGGTATCTGAGCTGTTCTACTACAGCAACCACTACACCTGTCCCCTGAGCAATTACAGGCTTCCTTTCTCCTTTGAGATAAGTTGTTTTGTTTTTTTTTTTAATTTTCTACATACAGATACTTTAGAACATTTAGCAAAGAACTCTAGAAATCTGGATAACTGCTAAATTATACTGCTCAGCCTCTCTCCAGTTTACCACTAATTAAATGTTCTTATGATGCACTGGGACAATTATAATAATTGATGGGGTTTTAAAAGGAGCTGAGTCGAAAATATTTTTCTGCTGGAACATGCCTCATTGTTGAGCTGGAGAATGAAAGGAAGTAATGGGATAATATTTTATCATACAAGAATCTAGAAAATAAAGATGTCTCAAATAAAAATTACAAAATTCAGCAGTTAGAGCAGCACAAATCATATCAGTAATGAAATGGGGTGGATTTTTTGTTATTGTTTGTTTTGAAAATATTTTATGGACAAGAATGACTTGTATGGAGAATTAATGTCTTTTATTACATGGGATATGCAGGTGGAAAAAATATTTTCATAGGCATGCAGTACTTCCTTTTCTTATAAAAATTCTAACAAAGCAAAAGAAATGTTATGTCAAAACCCAAACAGATCGTTTCCACTTTTTTGGAAACAAGACATTCAAAATCCACTGAATTCTCCTTTAGCCTGATTGCCTTCCTTGCTGGTTTGGAATGGAAATAAGTGTTACCTGGGGGAAAAAAGGGTTTTCAATTCAGCCATATCAATACATTAGGGATGAAAAAAGTCCAGACACCAGCCTTAGATCAAACTGGAACCCTGTGCCTGGCCACTGAGCTGTCTGCCAGCAGAGCAGCCTCCCTGTGCTTTGATCCATTGATTAGGATGTTGGCAGCCACGGCCAAAGGACCCGACTGAAGAGCAGCCCAGGAGTGCCACTGACAGGGTGGCTGTGCCCTCCTGGGGCTGATGGACAGGGTGCTAAATGTGCCTTGGCACAGCACCCACCCTGACAGCTTCCCAGGCTGCTCACATCACTGCCTCCCTCCTCTGCCCTGCAGCAGGGCTCTCCCGGGCTGCTCGGGAGTGTTTACACTTCCCTGTGAACACAGGCCCCCAGTGTTTATCCACACAGTCAGAAATAAAGGCAAGCAAATAAAAAAGAGCCTGGGACTGTTTCCATCTGCTGTGCCCCAGAGCACCGAGCATCCTGCACGCAGCACAGCTGAGACCTGCTGCTCCTGCTCCTCTCTGCTGGGAACAGCCTGCCTTGCAAGGGCTTCAAGCTGTTTCAGGAGCTGGTACCCACGCCACACAGAAATACAGAGTCCTTTGTGCCTAATTTACCACTGTGCCTGCTTTGAAGAAAAGTGGGATGTGGAGATTTTTGCACAAGGCACTGTTTTCTTTTATCATTTTCTTTATTGTGTGCAGGTTGATTTGAGGCATTTCTGGAAGTTAAAAATCCCAAGAAGGAACTTTTTGCTCATTTGCACTATCTCTAATTAATTACTTCCTTAGAGAAAAAAAAAATGAAAGAAGCTTGTAAACTCTCTGTGCATTGGAGATCTGTTTGACACAGGTAGACATCACTACCTGGCTGCTATAAAGCTGCATTTATTGACTCATTTCCTCTCTAGGCCAGGCTCCTTTAGGGCACCTTGGGAATGGCTGGGGCTCTAGAAGATCACTCAGAGCTATTTGTTGGCCATGCTGCCCTGATGCCCACTCCCAGATTGATCTTCCTGCTTTTCCAGGTCCTTGTCCATTGCTCTCCTGATGCCATGGGAAGCAAGAAATAACAGCACAAACTTACCCTGAAACCCTTTGTGTTGAAGGCAAATCAAAACCATCTTTGTTCCATGATGACTCCTTTGGATGGGCCATCTCCTCCTGTGTTTCTTTCCATGTGCTTTGAAAGCTTTCCCCAGAGATGCCAGAATATATCAGAAATAATTACTAATTTTAAAGTGATGTATATTTTGGATTTGAGCAATGCAATTCAAACCGTATCCCACAGCTTTCCCCCGTAAGCAGATGACAAAATTCTGTGTGCAAAATGCAGCATGAAAACACTGCCAGGATCCTGCTCCAGTGGGCCTGGTGGGCCTCCTAATTAGCAAGGAAAATTGCTGAGCATGAGATTTTGGTAGGTAAGCCTGTCTTAGTGCTGGTGGGTATCTGTAAACACAACAACTGTGCAGAGTGCCCTGTGTGCAGAGGTGCTGTTACATTTGCACGCGGTCTGCAATGTTATTTACATCTAAAAACTCAGCTGTAAATTATTTCAGGCTCTCCTCTCTACTTCAGGGGAACACATGGGTGCCCTTCCTTACCCACAATATTAAACCATAGTCAGGGAGTGGCAGTGCAAATGTGTTTGGCTCTCATTTTGAGGTCCCCATGGTTCATGGCATCTGAAGTGACACGATGAGCCCCCCAGCCATAGGGGATGCAGCAGATATTGTTTGGCCAACCTAGAGGCTTGGAAAAGGAGCAAAGTAGCTGGGATGGGAAGAAGGGAGGAGGAGAGACATGAGGAAATACAGATTATTTCTGTGTAGAAGAGATTGGCACTGTGCTTGAAGAAAAAGCTGGTACATACAGGACAGGAAATTATGGCACAGTTTTGAAGAGTTGAAGACATAATGGTCCATTCAGGGAGGTGCACTTGAGACCCTCCTCTTATTCTGCTGGTATGGGTGGTAATGTGAAGGAAGATAGATGTTACAAATGTGGGTGCTAATATTTCTGCTGCTGTGTGGAAATTTGCAGCTTCTTGTTCTCTGAGACAACTGGTGAGGATAGCACTCAGCAGGTTTTCCTGGAGCAGACCCACCACACTCTTGGGCAGAGCCAGAAAATTCCTCTATTCCCAGTCCAAGCTTCAAATCAGGAGACACTGGAGAGAACACAGGTGCCTGATAGCCTCTCATCCATAACACATCAGAAATTTTAATGTGTAACCTAAGGTGCCTGCTATGTGATAGAGAGAAAAACAGTGTTGGTTATGCTTTACTGAAAAAAACCCCACACTTTTAATATGTTTGTTCTGTGTATCTTTACTTAAAAAGAAAAAAACCTCAGGGATAATGGGGACTGCCTGCCTGTACAGAGTATTTTGTGCCTAATTAATTTTATGTATGGACATGAGCTTCTTTATCTGCTAGATTAGGTATCAGTTCTAATGTAACATTTCTTGCTTGTAGTTTGGGGCACAAGGCACCATTTTATTAGCTATTTTAGAATGCATGTTTCATTTTTTTATACTTCAATAAAACTTCTGGCATAGTTGGCATTTTCCCTTTTCTCATAGTTGAACAGACAACAATGTAAAGTTTTCAGACAAAAACCCTGGAGGTTTTACTGAGCTCCCAAAGATGAACAAAAGCAATGAGCACAGTCAGACCTGTCAGCAGAAGTTGTTTTGTTTCAATGATCACTCCACCATGTAGAATTCTTGCCTCATAACAAACTCAAAGGCAGCATCTCCCAGAGACTCTCTCTGACTCCTCCAAGAAGTACCCTAGGAGAGGTGGAACAAGATTAATGGTTTGCACTTTACCTCTAAAGAGAGACTGATGATTGCCTGGAAGGGACCACAGAAGGCACTGACAGTCAAAAATCTTCCTTCCTGCAGCCATCCCACAATCTCTGTGCCAACCCCCTTATGAGGAGAAGCCAAACCCTGTCACTCACTGAAAGGACTGAATAGCTCAATAACAGCTTTTACCTAAACTCCAATTCATGGGGAAAAATGTGTATAAGGAAAACCTGATGTCCAGCATCACACAGAGCAGGAGCAGAAGAGTCCAAAGAGGCTGAGACCATGGCAGGCCAGAGGAGGCACTCCTTGCATCCAAGCTCAGCAACAATCTCAGAGACGCACTCAAAGCACTCTAAAAGTGATCAAGGAAAGAGCTTTGACATCAGTAGAGCTTAAGGGCTTGGGCTGAAACTGAGCTTCAAATGCTCATCTCTGAACTGAGGGCAATTGGGTAGTTTAGGAAGCAATATGAGCTTGAATATGATACACAGTATGATATAGACTTAACCTAAGAAAACCAGAAGAGCAGCAGAACTCCCACTGTATACAAATTACTGACTCTATATATGCCAAAGCATGACCTCCAGCTAGGATATAATAACCAGCTTTCACGAACAGCACTCATTAGATTGTGTCCATTATAAAAGTGCAGCTACATGACAGTGCCATAGGCCATAATGTTCTCACTTAGAAGAATTTCAATTTTCTTCCAAGAGACATCTCCCTTTTGCAGGCTTATTTTGTGCATCCTGTGCTCATTTTTATTTTATAGGATGGGATGTGGGGTACATTTTTGAGGTTTTTCTTCTCCTAAAGAAACAAAAGAACTGCACACAAAAAATAATCTGTCTTGATTCGGGAGGCACAGCAAGGCAAGGATTCAACCATATATAAATCAGCATGATGAACTCCAGCTGAGAACTTTTGCCAGACAACTATAAATCTGCTGGATCAAAGTGTTTGTCAGTGACCAAAAACATCTCACAGAAATGGCCTGGCTGGCCCTCTGTTGACACAACAGAAAGATATTGCTAAATCAGCAAGAAACCTTGGATTTGTTGTGTGATGACTTAAAAGAGGTTTTCTCAGTTGTTCTCTCAGCTCTTCTTCCTAAGTGTGAAATAACTCAAGGAACACAAGTATCTGGCTAAGGAGTGGGAGAAACACCTGTGGGATTTTGGATAAAATACTGAATGGCATAGGCAGATCCAGGCAGTCTGGCAGAATTTATCAGCTGTGAGTTTCTGCACTCCATCTGCTCCAACACACCCAGGAAGCCACAAAGATGCCTCCATGTGCTGCTAGGTCTGTCTTAAGAGAACCTACAGATCTCTACCATACAGAAAGCTTCATCTCACAGTCTTCCTCAGCACCCTTCATTCAATGGTGTGGAGATGGAGATAATGAGAGCAGGATGCCACTCATCTAATCCTGCAATACCTAAAAACAACTGGGAAGAACAGCATCTCCCCACTGCCTAGCTCCTTCTTATCAGACATAAAGGAAGTGGAAAGGAACCAACTCCCACACTTTTGGTGTTTTCATAAAGGCCTGAGACCTGGCAGTCACTTTCCCTAAAGAGATGCCAGTCTGGGTGAGTTCATGGCCCAGGTTTTCACAGAGTGTGGGGAAAAGCATGGGAAAGTCTGTCCCCAGAGAGACAGGACAGGCAGGTTTCCACTCCAGCTGCATTAGCTGTTATCTCTCTGCTGCTATCTCTCAGCTGTTATCTCCCTGCCCAGGCAGATACAAATATTCTGCGATACATCTTGCACTGAAGGCAAAGAGCCCTCCTGAGGACTCTCTCTAGGATGCTAAAGTTTTCCACACAGCCAGGAAATATTGTCCAAGGCTGCCTTGAGGGCACATTCCTGTGAAGCCCAAGGCAGAGTTCACACCAGTCCCTGTCTTCAGGATCACAGCAGGGAACAAATATTCCTCAAAGCCCTGACAGGGATGGCAATTGGGTTAAATCTGAGAATAGATTTCCCAGACCAGCTCCTGTAGGGGCACCTGCAGCCCCTGCTCAGCCTGGCTTCTCTGTGGGGCTGTGCTGGGTCTGTCTGGGCTGGAATTAACTTTCCCCACAGCAGCCCTGTTAGTTCTGTGCTCTGTGTTTTGGCTGTTGCTGAGCTGCGTTCCCACAGCATCAAATCTTTCTTTCAATTCCTCCTCAAGGACACATAGGCTGGGTGTGGACACCCAGGGCAGTGATACAGCCAGGACAGCTGACCAAGATGACCAAAAGGCTGTCCCATACCATTCCATGTTCAACAAAAAAATCTTATAGAAAGGGTAAGGGCAGGGCATATGTTATTAAGGTATTTGTGTTCCAAAGCGACCACTACACATATTAAGATCTACTTCCCAAAAAGCAGTTTAACATCATATGGGATGTAGTGAATTTGTATTTTTTATGGCATTTGCTTCCATACATGGCCTTTGCTTTCTTTCCTAAAACTGTCCTAAGCAACAAGTTTTTCAGCTTATTTTCTCACTTTGTCCTGTTGAAGAGAGGGACTGAGAGAGGAATTGGGTGGGCACCTGACAGACAGACAAGAGTGACCCACCACACAGAAGACCTTGTCAATCAATGGTGCCAAATCTACACATAGAAAAAGGTTGTAAAAGTTAAATGGCCAGTGGTAAATGAACCTTGCAAAGAATCAAAAAATCACTACACAGGAAGCAGGAAATACTAGGGAAGGTGGACTCACCTCTAAATCATCAGTAGTAAAGCCATTAATGGAGAGTTTTTTGTTTCCTGGTCTTTTTGGGGTTATTGCTGATTGGAGAGCTCCAAACAGGCACGTTAACAGAGACATCACATTGTTGTCTTCTCCCCTCCAGGATGAGAGCCCTTCTCTTTGTGGTCCCACTGTCCTCTCTCTGCCTGGCTTTTGGGACACATCCCCAGCTCAGATTTCTCTGTTCTGTCCCATGCTAGCAGCCCAAAGTATCCCAGCAACAACCATACAAACTTTGGGGAGTGATGGGAAGATCAGAGAAATTGTCTCACACTTCCTGAGTAATACCAGTCCTTTCTTGCAGTCCCAGTTTCCAGCTAAACTTTTTTTTTGCCAGTCTCTACTTTCCTTTAAAGCCCACTGTTACCAATGCAATTCAGTTTTTCTGATTAGGCTCTGTGTGTCTGTGTGATTTGTACTGACAACCTCGGAACCTGCTGGCCAAAGATATTGACAGATGTCAGAGCTGTGAAGTTCTAACACTTCATGAAAACCCTGCCAATCCTTCCAGTGAGGAAATCTTGGCACGAGGCTAATCTTAATGAGTAAATGCTTCAAAAAGCTTTGCTGGGCCACCGGTGGGCTTTTATTTCACTCAAGTAATCTCCTTCTTTGCAGCACATTTGGGTAAGATTTTTTTCCCCACTGAGCTAAGAACTTTCTTGTGCAAGTAACCCTGTGAAGACATAAGGACATTTTCATGATGGCAAGCTTGTGGAGGAAGGATACCCCAAAGATACCCCATACTCTCTACAGGTGATATCAAGACATAGAGGTTTCTATTATCATTTTTGGCTGGTCTACCCATCTCCTTCAGGAAGGAGCATTTTATTTACAGAGATTTACAGAGATTTTATTTTCAGGTGAGATGGCAGACCTTTAGCACATGGTTGACCATTAGGATTCATGGTTGATTCATGACACAAGATGAAATTAAAAATTGTTTCCAGAGTTCCTGAGCTCTACCTCTCCTACATTTCCCATGATTGTTACAGCTGTACCTGCCCTTGTAAAAAAGCATCACTTGGGGATTCACTAATAAGTTCAAGTGCCCAGGAGAGGTGTGGGAGGATGTGCTTTTTGCAGGTATCTCCTGTCTCCAGGAGGAAACACGCCAAATGTATTTTAGAAAAGGTCTTCCCATGCATTAATTAGAGCAACACTGAGTCACCCATCTCATTAAACTGCTGATAGAGATCAGCAAATACTTCCTTCACAAGAATTTGACATCTTCCAGGGGCTGCAAGTAACAGTACAAAAAGACAAATATACACCCCCTCTTTTACTGAGAACTACTGTGAGCTGTTCTCTGATGGATTTAATGTTTGCTATCATCTTCTGCAGGATTAAACATGGAGGCTGGATCTCCTTCCCTGTATCCAGGACAGATTCTTGGGAGCTGTAAGCTTGATGCCCTCCCCATCTGGCCTGCTGGCACAAGAATGTGAGTGCAGTGGGATGTTTAGTTGGTAATGTCCAGCTCCTGTAGATTGTTTCAAGCCAGTGGCAGGAGGGAAAAAAAGGAGGAGAAAAAAAAAGCCATCAACAACAAACCCTCAGCACTCTTTAAGTGATAGTGTTTGTCCATATTTAAATTCTAGGAGAGGTGAAATGGCAGTTTTGTGAGTCTCAGGCCTTACTGATGAAATTAACCCCACTAACTCTTCCAGGCTGGCCAGAGGGTGAGAATGCTCCTTCCTCACTCCTCCTCTTGCTACTGGAAGGGGAGCAAAGGAAGGAGATTCACTGTCCCTTCTGTAATCCTAGGCTCTCTGCAGTTTCCTTAGCTGAAATTCTCATGGCAGGTTTGATGTCCTCTTTGACTGCTGGGAGATTGTAGAACAGCTTTTCCTGGTGAAGCATCAAACTGTCTTGAAAAAACTTACATTTTTCAATGGAAAAAAATTCATTTGACCGTGTCCATTAGAAGTTTTTTTTAAACAAGTATAACAAAAAAGAAGCTGCAGTTGGTGATTTCATTTCTTACACATTTTAAATTAAATTTCTGCTTAATTTATAGAATGTGTGATATGCTGTTATGCAGAAACTGAGGACCATGTCATAGCTCATTTAGGATTTGGTTTAGTATTTTAGGAATCATGAAGTTGTCTGTGTTAAAAAAAGAGTTTTTTCATAATGGGCAGTAATGTGCACTTGAGTCTCATAGGGCAGCACTCGTGTGTGTGTCCCCCACCCTTTTTTCTTCTTATAACTCAAAGCACAAGCTAGACAGCCTAAGTTGCACTTCAGAACATCACAAAACTCCCATTGGAAGACAACTTATTCACACTGGAGAAAAAGCAATTTGCCAGGTTCAAAAATTAATTTAAAATGCCTAATATGACTCAAGAAATCACACACTGAACCCCTGTGATACATTTTTAATGAAAAAATACTCCTGAAATTCATTCAATGTTATAGATTTATACCCTCCAAATAATTCAAAGCAACATCTCCAGAACTACCAATGATCTAATCTCCCAAACTGAAAATTACATGAAATAAGGCATTTGACATTCAGTAAATACTCCAAGATATTGTTTAAAAAAAAAAAAAAGAAAATAAACCCAGGGAATAAAAAATACTGGTAATTAGGAAGACTGAAGGGGAATATTTCATTTGATATAAATCAGAAATGACAGTTCACAAATAATTCAGTGCTTCCATTATTACACTTTAAGGGTTTTGTAGGGCGTACAGTGCTGCTTGCCTACCAAATAACTCCACCCCAAATGCAGTTATTTGGGATAGCAGGTGTGGAGTTTCTGTATTGATTTGGTACAGGATGACAGCAGCTATTTAGAAACAGTAAAAGATCTGTGAAGTGACTTTTGCTCCAAATTGACTGTATTTTTTGATGGGTGTCTTGAGACACCTTGGAGGGACTTGGGTTTTAAGGATTCACCATGCTCAGTGCTCTCTCATGTGTGTCTGATAAAAGAAGTTGTGTACCCAGAATTACTAATGAGGCTTTGAAGATTTGGAATAGAAATGTGCATATTAATCCTTAAAAGGGCTCCATTTTTAAGTCTACTATTGCTGCCTCCTTCTAGAAAAACATCCATTTCTTACCCTGAAAAATCATGTCATGTTTTTTTCATCATTCATATTCTTTTAAAAATTAAATTTAGCACTTAGATGGCAGTGTCATTGAGGGGTTAGATTCTTTTAAGGAATCCTTTAAAAATTTGGATCCCTGTTTTGTTTAAGCAACCACAGAAGCAATGAACTTCTACAGGAATGAACTGAACTCCCCTCACTGAATTTCAGGGGGGTTCCTTCCCTGAAACCCTGCTCTCCAGCACATGGACAGGATGCATAAATGAGACTTTATCACAGGGGAAGACAAATATTTGTAAAATGTGGCCCAGATGACAATATTTGGGAGTTACACGCTGGCTGTGGGTGAGTTACTGGCATCACACTGGGTATAAATGGTCTCTGGTTAAACAGGGTTGTGCACCATCTGTCAGGGCTGCACCTACACACCCCTGGGCAAAGCAGGGCAATGAGAAAGGGCTTGAACATATTGTTTCCTCAGACAGATGTAGTGCTGCCCACTGCCCTGTTCTTGCTGCCCATCCATCAGTCTTATACTCCAGTTAAAAACAATCCAGTAGAAAATCCAGAATTCTTGGGAATATTTATCCACATGTGTGGTGTTCCTTTTCCTTTCATGCGTATTCTTCTTCTCTTTAAAATGTTGATAATATCCAACTGAAGCCCTGTCTTAAAGATGACTTCATGTTCATCATTGTTACTGCTAAGGAAGCCCAGGGTTTGAAGTGATTTTAAGTTCTCCTGTGTAAAAGATGACCCATCTGGCATTTAATAGAAAATCAAAATTTTTATGAGCCATTATGAGTCAGGGAAGTGAGAAGGAGAGAAAGAGATACATATACACAGTGGCTTGTAGCATGTGACATGGGTCAGGCTGGTGGAACATCCTGACCTCAATGATGTAAGTGAGGCCACAGAATTTAACCCATGAAATGCCTAAGATCAGAATGATAAAGAGAATGGGGGTGGGGGCAGGGGAAGAGAAAAAAAGAAAAAAGAAGGAGAAGAAGGAGAAGAAGAAAGAAGGAGAAGAAGGAGAATAATAATAACAATAATAATAATAAAGGAAAATGAAGGGAAAAAAAAGAAAAGAAGAAAACCCCCAAACACTTCCCTTCTCAGAAGTGGGGGGCAGGAAACTAGTGGGTAAAATTTCACCTTTTACTGTAGTAGATGCAGCCTTGCACACAGTGAAACGATGCACAGTGTGCATGAAGAGCAATATGTGCACTTAGCTGCTGCAGTGTAAATCCAGGCAGAAGGGAGAGGTAAGAGAAGGGGAGAAAAAAAACAGAAATTCAATTCCCATATCTCTGGAAGTAACAATTTTTAACATTTATTTTGAATAATGACATTCAAAAAATCACCCTAAATCTTCCATATTGAGTCAAAAGAGCAAAACTCAGCTTTAACTGCAAGGAGATTAAAGAACCATCTCCAAGAAGGCAGAGCTGTTGGGTTTGGCCTCCCACAGAGTGTGAAGCAATGGCAGGGCAGGAGCAAGGCCCAGCTCACCTGGTCTGAGACTGTCCCTGCTCCCACCGGGACAACCTTCCCTCCCATCTCACACTAAATCCCAGGCAGAGCTGAGCCTGCCCCGTGGCAAGCAGTGACCATTAAAACTCCAAAGATCTCAGCTGGCTCTGCTGTGTGTTTGTGCCAGCTGGAGATCATTTCTCCATAGCTTCCTGATCCAGAAATATTCAAGTTTGTGAGTTCTGGAAATCCCCCTCCTCCTGTTGAAATATGGCATTTTAAAAACCATTTCCTTTATCTGGAGACCTCTGTGGGTTTTGAAAACATGCCATGGGTTTAAAATATTTCTTTTAATGGCTATTCTTTTTTTGCTGAAACAAAAGTCAATTTTCACAAACCACAAATGTCTGTGGTCACTCAGGCTTACTAATACTTTCCACAAATATCTCAGACAGTAGTTAAAATAAAGGAATTTGTTTTAAATCCTGGCATCTGAAAACAGCTGCTGTGATTTTTGATATTTTTCATTAATTGCTTTGGAAAAAGAAGTTGGATGCACTCTTTTGCAGTATTTCTTGAAGGTTCCTACCAAGTGATAGCAGATTAATAATTGTGGAAAATTCAGTGCAAATTGACAGACAAAATTTAATTAGCTCAGAAGGTCACCTCCTAGAGTCAGGTATTAGACAAATCCATTGTTTATGCTACCTGAACAGGACAATGAATGAATGCTTGTTGCTTGGCTGGTAAACAAACGTCATTTCTGGGATGAAAAAGCAAAAATCTCTGTGTGGAATGGGGTGGGCTGTGCAACAGAGGATGCTGGCACAGCCTGGCCCTGCTGAGCAGGTGGGAGGACAGTGAGCATCAGTCCAGGCACTGGGGAAGCGTGGTGGTGGCAGAGGACACTCCCAAAGAAGGTGTCACCTGAGAGCCCATGGTGAAACCCCCTTGGATTCTCCTTCCCCCCAGCTGCCTTAGGGAGCAGGGAAATGCATTTCCCAAGAAAACAGGACTTGACACAGTGATCGACTCTGGGCTGTAAATCCTGGGAATCCTGCACTGCTCTGTTGCTTCAGCTTGAGCACAAACCGAGAAATTCAAGTGATTTATGCCATTGTAGTAGGCATTGTAGCCTTGTTAATAGTATTCATTTTGCCGTGGTTTTGCATATGCTTACAGAATATGGTGCAAAAGATGGTGTCTGCTGCATTCAATCAGACCATGCTTGTTCAACAGAAGAACGGGGGAAATGCAGAGAGCTTTGTAGGCATTTGGCTAGCTGAGAGAGGGCACATAGACACAGCACCATTAACAAACTGAGGAGGACACAGGCCTAAGAGTCAGCAGTCAGTGTCCAATAACAAAACTAGGCCATAATAACCTTGCTGCAACATGAGGATGGGGAAGAGTAAGGCTTTGCCAAAATAGGAAGAATAGTTTCAATAAGTTGCAATAGAAAACCCAAAAGAATGCAGAAGTAGGTGTAGTTGGATGATAAGTAAACTAAGCAATCCTGAGCTTAGCTTTGCAATATGTATGAACTTCATTAAGTCTAATATAAATGTATGTGACTACCAATCAATAAATGAGATCTGCTGATCACCCATATTGGAGTGCTGCCTTTCTCCTGCCGATCCTACAAGTTTCCTGCACAAGGCAGGGACAGGGGCCTGAGGAGCCCCTCTCAAAGGAAGCTGGGCTGAATGCAAAGCTGCTGGGGGTGCTGACTTGTTCAGAGCAGATGTTCATAATGGCCTCTCACAGCACTGCTGATCCTCAAGCTTTTGTTCACACATCATGTGGTCCTCATGACATTTTTACTTTGTGTTATCCCTTCCTGGAAAACTGAACTCTAAAAGCCTCTCTTGTTGTAACCAGCTGCCCTGGGTTACTGTGGGGAGAACTCCTTGAGAAAGAGCAGCACATGATCTCTGCTCTGGGCAGATGTGAAGGTCCCAAATCTGCGCCTGTTGTCACCACAGCTGTGCTGCAGCTGCTGCCACCAGCATCCAGCACTGCTGTCTGCAGCACACCAAAATGGACTTGTCAGGTAGGATTGAGTGAGGCTTGATTTGAGCTGACAGCAACATCTTGGACAGGCTGAGAGGGTGCTTTGCTTCAAAAATTCCTGTTGAAGAAACTTGCTGCTCCCTTCACTACATGTGCAATCAGTTCTCATGCTTCTATTTCCAGCAGGGGTGCCAGCCCAGTGCTGCTGAGCAGATCCTGCCACCCCACAGAACCAGAGCTGCACGGTCTGCTAGCCAGAGAGGAGCCAAGGCCTGGCTGGCCATGGAAATTGAATTGTTTCATCATGCCTGAAGCATGGAGAGCTCTCTCAAAGGCATGGTGTGGGGAAGAAGGTCTCTGCCTCTGGGAATCTCTGGCTGCTGCCTATTCATAAGGAATCTTTTTTCATTTTTCTCTTTTTTCCCCTTTTAAAAGGGAAAAAGTACAGAGCAACATTTCTACAGTATAAATCACAGAACCACAAAAAGGCTGAGGTTGCAGGAGACTGGGAGGTCATCCAGCCCAAACCCCTTGCTCAGGCAGGGCCACCTACAGCAGCTCCTGAGGACCATGTCCAGATGACTCTTGAATATCTCCAATGAGGAAAACAGCCAGATCAGCCTGGGTGATCTGTGTCAGCATCCAGTCACCCTTGCAGTAAGGAACTGTTTCCTGGTGCTCACAGGGAGCCTCCTCTGTTTCAGTCTTTGCCCATTGCCTCTGGTCTTAGCAGTGGGTAATATGGAAAAGAATCTGGCTCCATCTAATTTGCACCCTCCCTTCAGGTATTTACCTGTATTTATAAGATCCTTTCAAGCCTTCTCTTCTCCAGGCTGAAGAGTCACAGTTCTCTCAGCCTTTCTGTATTGTATTTGCAGGGAGTGTCCTGACAAAGGCAGGAATGATGCATCTGACTCCAGGTTCTCAGAAGACTAATTTATTACTTCATGATACTATATTACATATTAAAGAATACTAAACTGTACTATACTATACTAAAGAATACAGAAAGGATACTTACTGAATGCTAGAAGATAATAATGAGATCTTGTGACTCTTTCAAGAGTCTCGACACAGCTTGGCACTGATTGGCCAATGAGTAAAAACAACTCACACCAGAATCCAATGAAACAATCACCTGTGGGTAAACAATCTCCAGACACATTCCACATGAGCAAAATAGAGGAGAAGCAAGTGAGAGAAGAATTGTTTTCCTTTTCTCTGAGGCTTCTCAGCTTCCCAGGAGAAAAATCCTGGGCAAAGGGATTTTTTCAGAGAATGTAAATGCCACTTTTCTGCATATCAAAAATGCTGCATTGTTTTAGTATCTTCGTGGCCTTTTGTTGGACTCTCTCATTATGTCCATGTTTGGCAGCTCAGCTCTGGATACAACATTGAGATGTGTCTCAATCAGCGCTCAGCAGAAAAGAAGGGTCACATCCCTCATCCTGCTGGCAGTGCTCTGCCTGATCAGGCCCAGGACACCATTGTCCTCTCTGTTGCAAGCACATATTGATGGCTCATGTTCAACTTGGTGCCCACCAGGACCCCCCCCTATATGCCCCGGTGATTTCCATCTGTGGTTTCCATGCTGTTTTCCCCCATGCATTGGTGCATGAGATTGTTCCTTCCCAACTACAGGAATTTTTCCTTCCTTTAATAGAATAACTGATCCCATCTTTCAGAAATTAGTCCTTCAAGTAACCTTAAAACTGAAAAAAAGTTCAACAAGAGGCAGAAATACATGCCAAAGTATGGGAATAAATGGAGCATCACTGAGGCCATCCCTGCTGTGGAACTGGGAGGCAGGAGCAGAGGAGGAAGGGCTGTGTCCCTTGCCCTGCCCTGCCTGGGTCCTTTCCTTGCTTGGTTAAGGCTGCAGCCAGGCCACACCCTCACAAGAAATGACATGAGGTTTGCTCCAGGACAAAAAACTTGAATGTAGTGAAAGTTGTTGAGCACCCTTCCACTACTTGCTGGGATTTGCAGGGAGAGAGCTGCCACCAGGCATCCAGGCATGCAGCCAGATGGAAAAATCCAGGGAGAGCCATGAATACTGTCAATACTGGCTATTTCTGCTGAGGAAAGTCCCCCTTGGAGCTGATTCTGGAGGATTTGGGACAGTACAACTTCCCTGGCAGAATAGGTCTTGCTTTTCCAATAAAATATTTCCCAAGTGGTCATCAGTTTACCACATTACCAATTTTGAAGGCATTTTTAATGTGAGAAAAATAGAAACAACTTTCAACTTTCCAGTACTTAGTCATCCTGTGTCGACAGATTAGATGAGTTTATGTCATATTTTATTGTGCTGTGTATGTGTTAGAGCAATATTGCAGTAATCTGGGCTATAAAACCTTTGCTTTATCTTGTTTAATGTCCTACATCTTTGGGAGTAGAACTGTCATTTTGGACCAGTTCAGAACATTTCCCATTAGTCTCAGTCCATCCTCTGGGAATGTTAAATGGAGTCAAGGGAGAGAGAGGGAAAAGAGCACAGACCCAGTTATAAATACAGGACATTCTTTTTTCTTTAACTGCAAACTTTTACACAATAAATGATGTCTTCTGAGTCTGGTGTGGTTTATATTGGGCACATATATTGTCAGTAAGAGGAACTCGGGAGTTTTCTGCAGGGAGTTCCTCTGCTTTTATTAAGATTAAAAGAAATTCACTTATAACTATGCTTAATTGCCTGCTGCCTTGACACAACCTTTGAGAAGAGTGAGGGTTCCTCTTGCTTTCCAACAGCAGAGCATCCCCAGAGACCCTACTACCACGTTTTCCTTCTTCTGAAGAGGTGCACTGAAAATTCAGGATAAGAGCTTTCAGAGTCAAGCTATGCTATAAAGAAGTTGAAAGCTGAAGACTAATGAGGCTTAGGGAGAAAACCCTGTGCCTTGGTCCATAGATCTGAAGGGCTAAAAATACCTAAATTTCTTCACTAAAGGGAAAAATATACCTGACCTGTCTAGTGACTTTATATGATGGAGTGACTGCAGGAGGCAACAAGGGAAGTCTGATTGATGCCACCTGCCTAGAGCTCTGTAAGGCCTTTGACACAGCATGACATGGTTATCTCCAAATGGAGAGACATGGATTTGATGTGGACAAGGAATTGTCTGGATGGAGGCAGCCAGAGAGTTGTGGTCAATGGCTCCTGTGTCCAGGTAGGGTCTGGTGAGGAGTGGTGTCCCTCAGGATGTGCCTTGGGACTCTTCCATACCTTCCACACCTTCATCAGTGACACAGAAAGGGAAATAGGGTGTATCTCCAGCAGATTTGCAGGTGACACCAAGCTGAGCAGGGCAGTTGGCACAACAGAAGGATGGGGTGAACATCCAGAGGCACCTGGACAAACCTGGCTGTGGGCCCTCATGAAGAACCTCATGAAGTTCAACGAGTCCAAGTGCAAAGTGCTGCAACTTCGTTGGGGCAATACCAGACTCAAGTTCAGACTGGGAGGAGAACTCATTGAGAGCAGTCCTGCTGAGAGTTTTTGGGGTTCCTTTCAGGTGAAAAGCTGGACATGACCTGGCAATGTGTGCTGGCAGTCCAGAAAGCCAACCACATCCTGGGCTGCATCCAAAGCACCAAGGGAGGGGATTCTGTCCCTCTCCTCTGCTCTTGTGAGACCTTCCTCTGGACCTGCTCTTACAGCTCCTCAGCACAAGACATGGACCTGTTAGAGCAGGTCCAGAGGAGAGCTGCAGCACCTCCCCTGTGAAGACAGGCTGAGAAAGCTGGGGCTATTCAGCCTGGAGAAGAGAAAGATCAAGGGACACCTTATGGTAGCTTTCCAGTACCTAAAGGAACCTACTAAAAAAGATGGAGAGAAACTCTTTACATGAGCAGATAGAGACATGACAAGGGGAAATAATTTTAGACTTAAAAAGGGGAGATTTAGATTAGATGTTAGGGAAAATTGTTTACTGAGAGGCTGATGAGACACTGGATCAGGTTGCTCAGAGAAGTGGGCATCCCTGGAATTGTTTAAGACTTGGATGGGGCTCTGAGCAACCTGATGTGGTTTCCTTGCCCTGGGCAAAGAGGTTGGAAGTAGCTGATCTTTAAGTTTCCTTCCAACCCAAACCATACAGGCACTTGAGGCTCACCTGGAGAGGCAGAGGGCCCAGGCATACCTGAGAGACACAAAGCAGTTGTAATTTCATCCAATAAATGCACTGCCTCAGTGGCTTTCTGTAAATGTTGTACCCCTTGGTCTCCTGCAGAGACTTTTCCCCAGAGCTCTCTGCCTGTGCATGCCCTTCATATAAGGCCACACTGTGAAAATGTTGATTTTCCAGGACACCTGCTGCTCAGGAAAGCTCTTTGCCATGCCCAGGTATCCTTCTGCAGCATGCCCCTCTCAGGTGAGTGTCTTCATGGAGAGCCAGGCAGACTAAAACTCCCTTCAGATGTCTCCTTTTCCTCCTGATGATCCAGGTGTTGAAGGAAGTAGGCTGCTCCCACCCACAGCTCACAGGGGAAGAGAGAACAGGCTGAAAAATCTGAAGCTATAGATCAGACAAGGAGAACTGCAGCAGTTAACTGGATACCTCTGGTGACATCTTAAGTGACCCAGAGAGACAGGTCTCCAGAGGCAATTGAAGTGCCTGCTGTCACAAGTAAAACATCCAAGTCTTAAGATGTCTCTCGCATCAAGCTTGGATCTCTGGTTCCTCTGTGGAGAGGTCAGCTGTGTTTCAAGCCGCCAGAGAAGTTGCAGGAGCAGACAGTGATCTGCACCAGGGGAGGCTGGGAACAATGAACAGGGAAAGAGCTGAGAAGGGGATTGTGCAGAAAACAAAGTTGATAAAGAGAAATGGAAGATCAAAGTGAGAGGACAGAGGGAGGAGGACAGCAAACCAGGGTGAGAGACAAAGAGGCAGATCGGGAGAAAATGGGAGGAGACTGAAAGAAGACAGAAACTGGGGCAAGAGAGAGGGGTAGGGAAATTAATTGGAAAAGAGTATGAAAAAGTGCTGCCTGAAAAAGGAGATGGAGAAAGGAGCAGAACACAGTGGACCAGAGAAGACAACAAACAATACTTCCAGAACAGTAAATGTTTCCATGGAAATAAGATGTAATTGGAGAGGGGTATGGACCCTTACTTCTCCCCAAGTTGAATTAATAGAAAGATATGCCCTCCCCAGCAACAGTCCATCAGCAGCAAAAGATATCTCAGACCAAATCATCATAAATGCCTCTCTTGTTCTCTTGTGCTACTGGAGAGGCACTGCCTCTCCTGGGGACAAAACAGTCAAAGCAGCCTCTTTGAGACTTGAGAACACGTTTCAGCCTCATATTTCTAAGCATTCAAGAAGGACAGACAGAATGAAATTAAAGCCCCTTCTGCCCTCAGCAGGCCCTAACAGACAATTTTTCCTGTAGGGGCTTGGTTTCCTTCTAGCTCCTACACCCAGCTGGCATCACAGTGGCAGCAGGACGATTACAGTTGATTGAACCCATTGCCATTCTGTGTCAGAGATGGTTTAAGGTCTTGCAATCATTTTACTCAGCACAGTTAGGAGGTGAATTACTCCAGGGTAGGATTCCTTGATAGCTTCAGTAGTTTGAGTTTTAGTAAGAATCTCTCTTCCCTATGACAGATGCTATTTCTGCTCTTTGTTCTTGTGAACAAACCCTTGCCATCTTCTTACCCCTCCCCTTTCTTTGTAGTCCTGGTCAGAAAGTTGAAGTAAAAAATCCCTCTCTGGCTGTGGTTGCAGTTCTCCAATCCTTCCTTGCTCCTGTCAAAAGATACAGCATCCCAAAGCTTGTTTCTCTCTATTTAACAAATCTCACACATCAGTCAGGTGTGCCAACCTCCCATCTCCATTTCCTGTTGGCTTTATGCCCTTTTGTTCCTCTTCCCTTTGAACTTTGCTGCCAGGTACAGGAACCAAGTCATGACTGGATCACCTTGGAGCCCAAAGCTTAGCAGATCTGTCTTCTTCCCTGTGGTGCCCAGCCCTGTGGCTTGAGGCAGAGCACATCACTGCAGCACAAGTCAAGAAACATCCTCCACTGTTGATTATCTGCTTAGAACTACCCAGCACCAAGAAGCAGAACAGTGATGGCTACTCACTTTTTAGTTTAGAGTCTCCCATACCAATTCTTTTTCAGGCTATCTAATTATGTGGTTTTCCTTTTTCTGAGTTCATTCCCTTCACCCCAAGACTGCAGTAGCAGTTTGAGACACATGAGCTAAGCACCACATCTCCCAGTAAAAGCAATTCCTCCGCTCTATCATCCTCTTTTGTACTGCATCACTGTAGTCCAGAAATACACCTTGCTGTCTCTCCACAGATATCACCCAACAGAGTAGATCCTATAGAGAAAATGTCAGTCTGTCATTTCAGTCTAGTTGAGGAATCAATTAAAATTTGGATGACAGCTGCAAGTAGCAAAGAGCACTGCTCAGAACTCCACCTGCAAACAAGGCTGAGCTAGAGCATGCCCTACGAAGAGTTGTGTGGTTCATCTCAGGCGTGGTACAGCAAATGTAGGATGAATAAACATATTGCAGAGCAATAAAGCCTTTAGTCTCAAATGCTACTACCAAGAAAGATGGCAGCATAGTGAGGCTACAAAGAAGGGAATTTCAGGATGAAAAATGGGACTACAATGAGCTACTGCTTTCTTGCTCACTGCCCCAAGTCAGTTAAAACCAGGCAGAAATGCCTAGCTGCACAAACACCCTGGCCATTAGGTTTAGCTTTTTGACCCACCTCTCTTATTTGCTGGATCTAGTGTCAGACCCTGACAATTTCTTAGCCATGTTTTCTTTCTCCGTCTCTATAATTATTCAGGCTACTAGATGCATTTGGTATAGATATACCTAGTCTTGTAATTATTAAAATACTTAAACACATTCTCTTCACTATTCCTATTTTTCTTTTCTGCAAAGGGATTGACATATAGAACTTTTTGAAATTTAAATTTACAATCAGTTTAGATTCAGATGCTTTCAGATGAAAATCTTAAGTACATTGAAAATTCTGTCCTTCCATCTCTACAACTACAGTTATGAGGACTGTTTACTGATGGAAAGGAATCCACATGCATCCTGGAATGTGCAAAAATAGAAATTAAATACATCTCAAAATAGGTCATTCAGTGGCCATTATTTTATTTTAAACAGACAAACACCACTGCCCCACCAAAGGCAAGTCAACAACAACCACATCAAAATCAAAATACAACCAAAAAAAATCCCAAACTGCTAAAAAGTTTGTGGATCCTAAATAGAATTCTCTGTTTTGCTGGCAGTTCAGAGTAGCTGGGTGGCAATAACCAGTACATCCAGCTTGCTGCAGCCTACAACACTAGACCCATTTTCTATGTGAGGGCACTGAAGAACACATCAGATTTATAGTGCTTTGAAAGCACACACAGGAGACTTTTAATTACCAAGGCCCCAAAGGAGATATAATTGTTTTCAGAATTTATGTGCAATAAATCCTTCTGCTTGGTTATTTGTTAATAAGTTCTGTTGATAATACTTTGCAGTGGTTTAGTGCCTCAGCTGTGTGTTCTGGTGATGGAAGTCCAACTTTTCTGTTGGACAGTTGGGGCATCAGTAACCCTGCAAACTTAGGTATGAAAAGGGTGATGTGGTTGGGGGGGTCAGAAAAAGTCCTGCATCTCTGCACCTTTCTGCTGTGCCATGGTCTGTACAAATGGTGAGGCAGAGGATCAGGTGTTTCTTATTTTGGGAAGGCATTTGAGTAGGCAGTGTTGGAAACATCCAGCTGTAGGAGGAATGGCTTGTTTTCCTGATTTGCTAGTATTGCTACTGACTAGCAAAGTAGATCTGTAAAGCAAGTCACATTTTTGCACCCCTATATCTGTTCTACCATTTGGTCTGCATGAACTTCTCCAAGCAAGTCCATCCCACGAGCAACAGCTCTCCATGAACTGTGGCAGGGTGAGTCCATCCCACAAGTCCCTTAACACCTTGGTGTCTCCCAGACACTGACAGTGTGTCCAAGCACATCTGTCCCCTCCCAAAGACATTCTGAACCCCAGGAGAACAAACAGTGATGTTCACATATCACTGAAACCCCCAGGTGGGGGGAAGAGCACACCTGTCATTCCCTGGCTGCTCTCTCTGTAAGGGATAGACAGAGCCACTATCACAGAACAAAACCATAGCAATCACAGGTAATTTCCAGGTGAAGAATGCTGTGGTTCGTCACCATCATTACATCAGCAGGGAATCCCCTTGGGGATCAGACGTGAGCAGAACACAATTAGATGACAAGGAAATCCTTTACCCAAAAAAGGATTTAGTTTAGGGTTGGTTTAAAAAAGAAGGTGCAATGAATTCTAAGGTTACATTCAAGAATATTTTCTTGAAAGCTGATCCCACAGAGGTTTTGATTATTGTCTGTAACCAAATCACTTCTTATTTGTAACCCTTTATGTCTATAGCATGCCCTTGCCAAATTTAGACTGGAAGATCACTTATATTTTATAAGAAAATATGACAGGGCAGGCAAAAACTGGATTTTTATGGTGAGTTACAGCCTTTAAACATTGGAAAATAAATGGATGATAAAGCCCTACCACTGCACATCTATCACTGCCACCCAGCCTAGGAAAAGGATCTCACTGCCTTGACATTGTTCCCTGCAGCTCTCTTTCTCCAAACAGCCCCTTGTGCAACAGGAACCATACTCACTGATAAAACAGCAAGAATTTGACTTTTCAGAATCTAATTTATGGCTGCCAGTAGTGCTCTTTCACTAGTGAGTCTTTTGTTTCACTTGTGCTGGAAAGGGAAAAATAATCATCAGCTTCATGTGCTGCTGGGTACATCTGTGAAAGGGAAGGGAAGGGAAGGGAAGGGAAGGGAAGGGAAGGGAAGGGAAGGAAGGGAAGGAAGGGAAGGGAAGGGAAGGGAAGGGAAGGGAAGGAAGGGAAGGGAAGGGAAGGGAAGGGAAGGGAAGGGAAGGGAAGGGAAGGGAAGGGAAGGGAAGGGAAGGGAAGGGAAGGGAAGGGAAGGGAAGGGAAGGGAAGGGAAGGGAATCAGCAGAAATTTCATCTTTGCAGAAGGTATGTTAGGGAAATAGTCTCTCCAAATAAAACCTGTGAGACCTTATTGGGATATTATGAAGGACATGCCTCTCTCATTGCCCAGCTGTGTGGGGTCCCTTAGTCTCCTTTGCCCATTCATTTTTAGAGGTGACATATGGCAGCAGTCACAGACCCTCCTTCAGTATCAAATACTGCTTTTCCTTTGGTCCCAGAGGCACATATTTTGAATTTATTTCCCATATATAACTGAAATAACTGCAATGTCATCTGTCACTTCAGTGTGAATTGGGTTGGAAAGACAGCCTTCAATCACACCAGTGCCAATGAAGAGGCATGGAGGAAGTGCAGAAGGCTCCTATTAAAAGGCTCTCATACCATTCCTTGTAGTGCAGCTTTGCAATACATTTGGAGGTAAGTTAGAGATGAGACAGAAAGATCCTGACAGGATTTATCTTCAGCCCAGAGAGGAGAAGGTCTCAGGGACCTGTTTCTGAGCTGGTAACAAGAGAGTCTTGTTGTCATAAGTATGAACATTAGCAATAGCAAGGGCTCACAAGGGCCTAAGCCAGACCCAGTGATCACATTGTTCAGCTGTATCAGCTGACTTCTTCAAACAAAACCTAAGCCACCTCCAATACTTGGTCAAAAGAGGGCACAGGAAGAAGATAAAATGAATCTTGCTTAAGTAAAGTAGAATGTAAAGAAAACAAACCCTGAAAGTTTAATCAAACAGAAAGGAGAGGGGCTTTTTCTGGACAGTTGTCAAATCCTGATCCTCTTTCACATCTACAGCAGCAAAGGAATTGCCAGGTGCTCTGACCTGTGCCCTGAACCACATCAGTGGGCATCACTCACAGCTTTTGCCTCCAGCACCTGGACCAAGCTGATCTGCAGGAAGGTGAAGCTTAATCCTCTGTCTAATGAGCTGAAACAGCAGAGTGCTCCATTTCCTGCAGCCATAATCCAATTTCCACATATGGAATAATCCACTTTACCTTCAGACAATAATTTTATCCATCAAGGGTGAAAGAATGAAGCAGATCATCACTTTAACTGAATGAAACAACCTATTGGTCCCTAAAAAAGCCCATGTCCACATGTGGCTCTGGCTGCTAACAGAGGATGATTCTCTGTCACTGTTCCTGTCCTTTAATGCGTGTCTGTGTTCCTGCTCCACTGTGATGTCACTGTCACGTATTTCCCAGACTCCCTTTTAATCTTATTGTCAAGAAAGAAACTTGATCACAACCCCCTAAAGTAGACTCTGGCTCCTCACTCAACAGAGATCAGGATGTTGTTTTATCTAGTTTTGCTCAAGACAACTGGCAGAACTTTGTTTACATATTAGCTAAGAAGCTCAGAACCCCCCCGGATGTCTGAGGTTAAGGATGGAGTGAGTCAGTGCTCACAGCTAACAAGATTATTTTATCCACCTGCCATTCTCAAGGTGCAGACAATGAGAAGACCATATTTCTGTGTGTCCTAGAGTTTATCTACTGCTGTGGTATAGAATTTGTACCATGCATCAGAGACTATTTAGAATAAAACTCCTGCCCTCCTGTTGCACAACAGGATAAATCACTAGGGTGTGGGGAGTGATCCACAACCTTCAGAGGACCTGCCAGGACTTTCCCCTTCCCAGAGTGACAATGATTTTGCAACTTCAAAGAACTGTCTCCAAAAGGCTTTGCTGCAATTGCTACAGCAATTAAGACAAGGGGCTGCACCACAGTTTTCTTCTTGGAAACAAATGTGGACACATTTGTGGGGTGTGCTTTAAGGTGTCCAGGGAGAACTACATCTAGGCTAGTTCAGGCGTTGCTTCTAGTTATCTGGACGTATACCATGGTTTTAAAATCCATACAATACTTCTTTGTGTATTACAACATAAGAAATAGGTCGCTGAACTTTGATTAAAAGGGAGCATAAAACACATTAAACTTGGTTTGGGAAGCTTTGGCATGAAAGTCTGTCACACAGTTGTTCAGATTCTTGCACCAAGCCTCAGCTGTTGGTCAGAAAGTCACTGTTATTTTAAAACAGTTAATCTATGTCCTTTGAAGGAAGGAAATGACTCATAAGCTTGGTCTGGGCTCTGATGCTACCCACTATGAATTTTTTTAATATTGAAACAACCCATAAGTTCTAGACTAGATGGCTGGAGATAGACTGAATCATGAACAGATATACGGAGATATGAGCTGCATATATGTACACATACTGGTATTTTTCCTCCATAATGCTCATTACTTCAGTATCAAAGCATGCATTTGCTTAGCAGCAATTCAAAGACCTAGAAGATCTTTGAAGGAAGCAGGGAAGAGAAGATTTAAGAAACTCAATTGCTGGAGGACATGGAGAGAGCTGGTAACAGTCACCTACTTCTCATAGGAAGGAGCATGAGGAGCATCATCTTAATAATGAACCTATATAGTTTGCATTTTATATTAGTAAAATTACACTGCAGTTGGAGTAATTTAACCCTGTCCTGACCCAGTGTTGGTATGTATGAGCAGTATGGCACACCAACTTAAATAACAAGTGTGAAACTTCCTCCTCACTCCATGTGCCTTTTCTTTTCACACAGGAACCTGGTCCACAGAGTCAGCTGGTCCCAAAGCAGCAGTGGAGGAAACCCTGGCAAGAGTTGCAAGCTGAAGATTAGATTTAATTGAACGACATTTTGATTTGTAAAGATCACACAGATGGAGAAGCCTGATTTAAAGGAAAGCTAAAGGTCATGCACTACTTAGGCAGCAGTGGAATTTGTCCATCTTGCTAACTCTAAAAAACACTTTCAAGAATGTAATAAAATTGGACTTAGGACTAGAGGCATTTTGTGTATTTTGAAATGCTTATATATGAGCCATGTGGGACAGATGTGCCTAATGAAGGAACCAGGAATTTGCATAGTGATTAAAAACATGGGCATGAACACTGTAAGTCTGCAAGATGGAAACCACATTGCTGTCCCAAGTTCACCTATAAACTAAGACAGGTATTTCACTGCCCCTGATTTGAGACCTCTCAGCACCAGATCAGCAGCAATGATTGTGTTGCAGTGTGTGCTTTTGATTGTAATGCAGTTCTAGTAGTCAGTTTTATAATCCTTCCTATTTTGTATTGTTATAGCATATTTTATTACCAATGGTTGTTCCTTTCCCCCATGTGTTGTTGGTTTTGCCCTGGTTGTCCATCTCCCCAAAGACCTGCCCTTTTGTTTCTGTTCCTCCTCCCATTGAATGTAAATCCCTCCCCAAGCCTGCTCCTTCCTCTGGAAACTTCCCTATCAATTTTGTATCCTTTGAAACCCCATTGGTTTAAGTTGTTTCCCCCCTGTAATTCCCTATTGGTTTAAACATTGTATTCCCAGCCTTGCATTCCACCCCAGTTTCTCCCAATTGGCTAAAGACTGACTCCTCCCCTGGGACCTCCCCTGTTTATAAATTGTTGAGTTCCTTTGACTTGGTGTCTTTCCGTTCATGCTCCTCTGGGAAATAAAGAGCTTTGGAAAAACATACAGAAGACCTCTCCCTGTTCCTTGTCCCTACCCCCAGCACAGTCCTATCCCCAATGCAGCCCCCCGTGCCATAGAGCAGCTGTGCCCTACAGCTGCACCCTGGATTTGACAGCTTTCTGGGGGTGTCCCGCTCTGGCTGACAGTGTCGGGAGCAAGCTGGGCTGAAGAAATTGATACCACAGCACTTTGAGCAGTGGGTGCATATGATCCAATCACTGAGACTGGGAAGGGTTATAGGACCTCATCCATTGACTTCAGAGGGCCTAGGAAAAACCCTTCTCAGCTTGTCTATGATTTTTTTTCCCCTAATTAAATTCCATGATAGATAAGATTTGGGATAATGAAAAAACTCCATCTTCCACCCCCAAAGGACGATACATGACCCCACATCAGTTTCACTTAGTGTTACCAGGAAAGGCAAGCCCTTCTGAAAACCTGGCTCGGGAATACTGATTTCTTTTTAATGGGTAATGACCATGAAAGGGTGGGAATACAGCTGGAGAGCAGACTCAGAGCCCTGCTCAGCTCGTGACTGAGGTGGATGTGCTAAGTCTGGTGAGCCACAAGCCCTGGCAAGTCAAGGCAGAACCCTGAATGAGGAAGCAAAATATGTGCTTGGTATGCTTTGAAGAAATGTGATTGTTGCTTGCTTTAGCTATAGCTGAAAATGTATATATTGAGCTTTTGGAATCAATGAAATTGGCTTTGAGCATCCAAACCATGTAGTCCACATCTCAATCAATTGCCATCATGGAAGAGCTCAGAGCTCACAAAATTAAACCAGCTCTTTTTCCAAGAGAAATATTTACAAAGTTTCTGCAGCTTTAAAGTCATGCATGCATTGAGTGATAGTATGGATATCTCTATTTCTCATGCCTAGTAATGTTTCTTGCCTCCTTCTGAGCCCCCAAGATGATTACCAAAGGCCCTAATGACACAAGATTTGGTGGGAGAGTTGCCTGAGCCACCAGTGCAGGTGGGACATAAGTGCCACCTTGTAGGTCCTATGGGTGATGAGAAAGGAGGAAAGCTTAAAGCAATTCTCACTGTCATGATAAAATATGAAGCAGTCATCACACACAGTACAAGCCTTCCTTGAAGGTTATCAATCCAATGTGATATTTTGAGAAGACCAGCTGCTACAGAGAAACATTAGATATATTATATCATCAGAACAGACTTCCACCCTAAGGGAGGCATATTGTTACCAGTTGTTTGAGGAAAGAATAGCTTAATGCAAAAATAAATACTCTTAGGCCTTTTAATATACAAGCATGAAATGAGGCTTCATCCTACAATACTCCAAGTAAACACCAAACCATTGTCATTCCCTGTGCCCTCCAGTGAGAGCTGAGGGCCTCAATTTCCTTGAGGAGCTTAGTGTGCGTACAGGGGAAGGTTGCCAGTGTGAGGATGGACATGTGTTTAAAACTGAATTTTGTTTCTCAGAAGCAGAAGGACTTTTGCTACTCAAGTAGGATTTACCCTGATCATGATTTGAAACCCAGAAAGCAAATGCCAGTGAGATAAACTGGCAAGTGCTGTCTTTCAGTGGGACTTGCACACATCACTGTGGGAAGAAGGGTGATATTTTGAGTGGCATAAAACTGCCTACAGACCTCAAATATACTTCTTTTTCATTGCATTATAATTTGTCTAGAACTGTTCAATTCAAGGAGTCACTTCACCATGCATGAGAACAGAGTGGTATAAATCAGGCTGCTTCAGGAGCAGGTTTGATGTGAAACTATGCTTGAGATCTGGGCAACAGAAAAGATGGCTTCTTAAAGCAATTGCAAATACTTAGAAACTATCCAAAGAAAAATGGTGAGTGTGGGTTTGCTGCATAACCATCTGATTGCAGGTCTTTCTGTACAGAGCCCAGGCATTCAGTGAAATGTAGATTTACATGAAAGCATCTGGCATCTGAGAAGAAACCTGCAGTAATCCAAGGCAGGGGATCAGCCCAGTGGGTCTTCTCTATGCCCTGTGACTCTGAACACACAAAGCTCCCTTTCACTGCATCTGATCTTTGCTGTGAACCTCACAAGGACATCAGTCTGGTGGCAAGCAAGAGATTGGAAGGCTTCCAGATTCAGAAATCATGGTTTTCATCCTGGCAGGAGCCAAACACAGTAAAAGCAGGCCCAAAGAAATTATAGCCAACAGGAAATTCCAATCATCCTTTGGCTATATCTGTCAGTTCCTCAGGGTCATAACCCAAACCCTTGTGTGTATGTAACAACTCTAGCTGTCATCTTCCAAATAATTAGCACAGACAGGATTTATGTGTTTTGCTGATTATGGGGACTTGCATTTCATGATAAGCATTTTATAGGCTCTTAAACTTCTAACAAGGAAATTCAGAACTGAATTTAAATTAATTCAAGACTGAAGGTTCCTTATATGGTCAAATTGTTTTAGGGTTTGTATCTGTCTGATTTTAATACAAATGACTCCCTTTGGATTTTGCTCTCAGTGAGACTTTTAGTGCCAGAATCACAACAGAGTCTAGGGAATTCAGAGGGTGGACTCCTCATTCTGTTCTGTTAACAGTGTCCCTACAAACACACAAAAGGAATGTAGAATGGAAAATATGCATTCCTGTCTTCACTACTCATTAGTTCTGCTTTGGGGTGAGAATAGCACCTCACTTGTGCTATGCCAGAGCAAGGTGTGAAGCAATTACCAAAAGAAAGATCTTCTTGTAAAATAGGGTCATTCCATCCCCTTGCTAACAGCTCCCCAAAAATCTCTTCCCTTGGTCTCGTTGCTCAGGAGCATATCCTGCATACAAGTACATCAACTGGCAACCTATTTACTTGGCACTGCCACTCAATCCTCTTTTCCCTCTGTTTTCCCACCTTTGTTCCTCTCTACACCAGCCATATCCTTCCCTTTCCCTGTCTTTGGTTTCTCCCCCAGCCAATCCCATACCAGGTCTTGTGGAATCCCCAGCTGCTCTTCCTCCACATCCTCTCATGTGTTCCATCCCCAGGCAGGATGCCTCTCCCAGCTGTGAGGTGAGCTGGGCAGCTGTTTCCCCTCAGAAGGGTGTTACCTTCTCCCCATGAAGCTCAGGCTCTTCTGGAACAGCCCCTGCTCAGTTTAGAGTCTTGTGTCTCTGACTGGGATATTGTGGTTCCATGGCTTGTCCTTCTGCCTGTGTGTGGAGATGAGCCTTCAATCACACAACACAATAGAGTTCTTCCAAAATACACCACATCAGATGAAAAAGATCCTGAGGACAACCCTCTGGCTCGGCATCTGTAGGTGCAGCTTTTCTGCATGGCTTTGAATAAAACACTTGGTCTGTACCATGGGACATAGCACACTGGGTGAAGTGGAGGAGGGTGATGATGTTGGGCACTTTTTAAATGGTTGTGAGATACTGCCAAAGACTTGGTTGAGAAAAGGTTTAAAGAAGGGAACACAGAGGACTGTGCTACATCTGGACTGTGTTAGAAACAAAAAGGGAAGAGAGATACCCAACTGTTCTGGGAGAAGGATACTTTGTGGGCCCTTGGGACATTCGTATTCATTTAAAGAGCACTGGAAAATCTTGGCTGCATGGAAGTGATCTGCACTTTTTGCATCATGGAATAAGCCTCCATGGGGACATGGGACAGGAGAAGACCAGAACTCTGGACCTGTGCTACCTTGTGCTACCACAGATCCTTCATCCCATACTGCACAACTTCCAATGCCAGCCTTGCTGCCCTAGAGGGCTGTAGTCCATCCATCTCCCTCATTTGGGGCATTAAATGCAGGTATTGATGCTTGTTTCTTCTTCTCCCTTGAGGTCAAGGTAAAGCACCACTACACTTGCTGAATTCATCACTTTGTGCAAACTACATTTATATGACAGCAAATCTATAAACTTTCCCGTGTCCATTTACTCTGTTGTTCAGCTGTCAAAAAAAGGCAGCCCATCAGGTCCTTGCCAAAGGGCACAGCAGCTGCATCTTTCTCCTGGCTCAGTAGGATCCTCTGCCCTACATGAAGCCAGACACAAGAGTGGAAGCCTCCTTGGGAAAAGAAAAAAAACCAAAAACCAAACCGCAAAGCCCCGGATCTCTATTCTAATAAATTATTTGGGTTGTTTCCTCTCAGAAGTTCATCTTTAACTTTTGATAATCAGTCTGGTTCCCCTTTATATTTCCTGTTTTCCATAAACCATAAACATGCAAAAACCAGGAAAATAAAAGGAATGGAAGAGGAAGATAAGTCCCAAGAACAGGTACCAATGTGAGGAAGGCAAAGTCCTGGTCTATCTGTGCCTTGCTATCAGTCATGAGATGATGAAAAACATCACTGTGAAAACAGGCTTTGAGTCTAATGTAGTCTTTATAGGGAGATGGAAATAAAGCTGCCCCAGAATAGAAATCTGAGATTGCCTGATAGGTTTTGATTGAAAAGAGGTCTGGTAGATCTCATATTACACTGAAGACACTTCTGTTCCTAGGGGAATCACAATACCCTAGAAGATTTTCTAATTTCTGTAGTTGTTGGTCACTTTGGTCTTTCCATACCATCACAGAAGAAGAATATGGTTTAGTGTTTTAAATTGAGTACAACCAGAAGAAAATAAAGATGATGCTGTTTGTAGAACTGAGTTTTTTAGAACATGCTGATTTGACATATCCATGGGAATGTATTCATTGTAGCAATCTTCCATTAAACTCTAAACTTGCATGGTACCTTTGAATTTGGAAGCCATAGGTCTTCCAAAAGCCAAGGCTTTTCCCTACTACTAGGTGTCAGGGTCCAAGTATCAGTTCCCAAGTAGTCCCAAATCCTTAAAAACTTCATCCTGGATTTTGATACCAATCCCAGTTCTATCATAAAAGTTTGGAAATCACGGGCACCCTAGGCTGACAAGGGATTTTCAGACCTTCTGTGTTATCTGAGGTGGATGGAGGAATCTGGAAACTAAGAAACAATATTCCAATGGGAAAGATCAACAGCAAAATCCAATCAGGCTGAAGTTGATTAACTTGAGCATTACCCTAATATTTACATTTTTTATGAGGCATAACATCGCTGGACCCTGCATTGCTAAATCCATTCTATGCACAGATTGGAGTTATTTCAAACAGTTAATTTTAATTAGAATTCAGTAAGCATATCTTCACAATTTTTCTAATACCACTTTAAGGAAGATGCTGGCAGGACAGAAGATGTTTGGTTGTGGATTGAAAACCAACAGATGTGACCCAGCAGGCTGCTGATCCCTTTTTCCACTCCTTGTTATCTTGTCCATGTCTCACAACTCAGCAAAGAAATCCCACATGGATGGAATGAGGCAGAATTTTACTGGTGGTCAAATCTCTTCTTACTCAGTGAAAAAGACTCAGAGACAGCTTTTAAAAGTCATTTTTTCAGTGAAAGTTTAATATCTAAACATCCTGAAAATTTGTCCTAAGCTAGTGTGAAAAATGAGCCTTAGTCAACACACGTGTTAACTTTGGCTTGAGGCAGCATGCAAGGGAATAGTTGTAGGCTCCAGTGTTAAAAAAAAAACAATACAAGAAGTCCCCAAACCTCAGCTCTGCTCATAGTGTCCTCTTTAGTCCTGGGATTTTCATTCTGCCCATTTTCATTATTAATTTTCTCCACCCACCTCACAGCAGCAACACTTTCAGGTGTTGGAAGGAAGCACGTTTGCACAAAGACTACACAGCCCTGAAGGATGACAGCCCTTGTCACCTGAGACCAAGCAGGAGTGTGGAGGATCAATGGGTTGGGACAGTCAGACCCTTCCCTAAAGCCCTTATGATTAATGAAACAATTTTAGAAGTGTGCAAGCATGTTTTTTGTTATTGTTGTTGTTGTTGTTGTTGCTGGTTTTGTTTGGTTGTTTTTTAGAGGTTTTAGTTCTTGGTACTTCATCTTGGATTTGCCATTATGGTGACCCATGAGCAGTGCAGAACCCCCATGCTAGAACATTCCATTCTTGCCTTCTTCCATCCCCTCCTTGCAACTGCTCATCACAAAAAGCTCATCTGCACACCCACAGGAGTCACAAGGGATGTGGGGAGTGCCAGTACCCCAGCCAGAGGCACAAACACCTGCCAGGGCTGTCCAAAAGGAGCTTTGGCTCCATAGATTGGCACCCCTGCTGAGGGCAGCACCTCTCTGGGTCTCCTCATTGATTAAGGAGGGTCTCTGCACAGGGATGCATGGGAACAACATCTTTGGATTGTGCAAGGCTTGTTGAGGGGTGCTGAGGGAGGTAACCAAGGCAGGGAAAATAAAGCAAGGATTAGGGAGGAACAAGCATTGGAAAATAGATGGATATGGGGATAAAGTGGCTGGTCAAGTGTAGACAGGCTGCTGGACACTGTGCTTGCCTGGCCATGCTCTGTGCCTCATGAATGCTGTCCTGTCTTCTCAATAAACACCATTTCAAACATCATTGAAACCTCCTTTTTCTGTGTGAGAGACTCTCTGCTTGTATATGGGGACAGTTCCAAGTGGAACAGGACCAGGAGCCGTGGGATCCCTGTGTGTGGGTGGCGCAGGGGTCAGAGTCTGTGGTCACCGGGGAAACCGGAGCTGGACCAGCCGGGGAGCAGGTGACATGGCCTGGGAGCAAGGGGGGCAGCAAGCCTCTGAGGTCAGGACCAGGAGGAGGCTGGAGAGACCAGAGGAGTCCCAGAGAGCTTTCTGTGTGAGCAAACTGGTCTGTGATAACATCTGAACTGGGGCTGTGATCCCAGGGACTGGCATCCACAAGTGCCAGCACTGGTGCTTACCGTGTCATGTGTGCTCTCTGTGTGTGTCTGTAACCTGGCTGTCCAGGATTTATGTACATGTGTAAATATGTAGTAGGTGTGCCCTGTGTGTGTGTGTGTGTGTGTGTGTGTGTGTGTGTGTGTGTGTGTGTGTGTGTATGTTTGTGTGTGTGTATGTTTGTGCCTGCAGGGAGTGCGTGCCCAGGGATGCTGCTGGGACCTGGGGCATGGAGCTGTGCCAGTGAGACATAAACTTTAAGGAATTTAGAGATTTTAGAGGAGCTAAGATTTTAGTTAGAGATAAGCTTTATTGGAGTTAATTAAAATAAATGGGTAGGCCTTGATGAAGTTAAGAGTTAGTAGTTAACTAATAATTGATAGCTTGTCAACACAATGTTTGGTTAGCTGGGTTTATAATGAGGAATATAGAAACTGATAAACAGCTTTTGGGAACATAAGACAATTGTAGGCCTCCTCTGTTCTGAAACCATCTGAAGACAGGGGATGGGAGTTCTACCAAGGGTTCATTTGTCATATTTGCATTGAAAAGGTAGAAAGGTCAGAATGAGGAAGATTTCATTTACTTCCTCATTTTGGGACCCCTCCCCATGAAAGGGACCACCGACCCATTTTGAGGAACAAACTACACATGCTTAATAGCTTTTGAACTAATTACCTTGTGAAGTGGGGAATGGGATGTACCAAAGTTATGAATATGTATTTTTATTTTGGGTATTCAATACCTGTATAGATAAAAGGACTCTGTAATCACCTGTAAATTTTGGTGTGTATTTGGGAGCTATCCCACAATAAACATATACTTTCTAACTCTAAACCATTAGAGAGTTTTTGTCCGTTACAGTTGGATATCAGTACTAGATCAATATCCATAATTTTTTGTAATAAATCACCAGACTCTCCTCCCCCTGACTGCTGGAGCCAGCCTCCCTCAGCAGCAGCCACTACCACTGCCATGACACCTCCAGGCATAGATGGGAAATTATTTCCAACTCTGTCAGCCCAACATCACTGCCTTGGCAGAAAAGGCCACAGAAAGAAGGAAAAGGAGAGCACAGTATAAACACCAGGATGCAGTAGCAGCTGTATCCATCAGTCCTGAGTCTATCTGATCTGTGGATTCCATAGCCCCTCTTCCCTTTCTCTGTCATTCATTTGCATCCCACCAATATTCTCTCTTCTGAAGGGAGAATGTGTAATTACTCCTCAAATCTAGCCAATGTTTTGCTGCCTCCCTCCTTCCTGCCTTCTCAAACCTAACCTGTGATCAAAGCCACCCACCAAAGTCAAATGTCTTTCCTGGGATGAACTTCCACACAATCTTGGGAGCAGTTTTCTAGTTTTGTGGTTGGTGAGAATAAAAAATTAATGTGTTTTTTTTCCATATAGAAACATCAGTCACGCATTGTGTGTACACTAAATTCACAGGGTCATAGAAATTAGAGACTGGAGAGCCCAGGGGAGAGAAGCTGCTCCAGCTAAGGAGCTGTGCAAAATTGTTCTCTGCAGTGCATTTAGGTGAGGAAGGTCTTTGAGCATTCCTGAACTGTCATGTCATCCTTGTTTTCTTGTCACCTTCTTCCTGAAACACAGGTGTGGGCATTGTCTTTCCCAGAGAGACTAGCTTATTAATTTTAATGAGCAAGGAAGATGTGTGCTGTTGAGGAACAAGCTCAAATTAAAATATTATTATTATGCAATCAAAATATGGGCCTTTCACAGTGACATTTAAAGAGCCATGTCCTTATTTTTAGTGAAAACCTGCACTAAACTGTCTTATGATCCATCAACATCTCTGTCTGAGGATCTGACCCAGATTAGATTTATTTGATTCTATTCTCAGGCTATTATATACTCTCCCATTATGGATCGAGCCTTAATGCCAATCAAATGGCATTGGAAAACCTCCAAATGGTTTCAGCTGAGTGGGAATGGCCCTGTTCAGACCATGTGCTTAAGGTCAGTGTCTGCTCTCAGGTATAAATCCAGCAGAATGTCACTGAAATCAATTGAGATATAGCTGATTTATAGAGATGGCATTGGCAGTAGCAATTGACTGCCTCCAAGAACCTGTCTGTGGCCTCAGCTCTCAGGATGCTCACACAGGTGCTGAAGTCAATGCACTAGAGGACCTGCTGTTTAGTTATCTTCTGACTTTCCTTTGAGCTCTTTTGGTTTAATTTTCTGAAAAAAACAGACACTGGGTATACTGATTCTGGGGTGGAACATCATGATGTGATTGAAAAATGCCAGGTTTGCTGTAAATTCATTGTCTTATGTTCACCTATCCCTGTGCAAGTGGGAGCAACAGGAAGGAACTGTCCTCCTTTCCTCTGCCAATCAGCTGAGGAGCAGCCAAAACATCCCCGAATTTCTTGTGTGGAAACGGGGACTTGCCCTGTGCCGTGCTAATCCCACCACCCCACATCCTCATCCAGCCCCTGCAGAGATCCTGGAGATGCCCTCAGAAATTCCCTCTCTTGCACGATGCCGCCTCCAGACTTCCCAGTGTGGGGTGTGACATTGCTGCTCACCTTGTTCACGTCCTGAATTCACCCCCACTTTGTGGATTTAAAAGTTCAGCAAAAGGGCAGCCCCATGAAAAGATTTAGAGGGTTCCTAAGATACGGCTGCAACAAATCTTTTACTCCCACTCCAAGCAGCAGAGGTCTGGACACAAGAAGAAATGCAGAAGGAGGAAGAAAAAACCATTTTCATTAGCAGTGACTTGCTGACGATGTGGTTTCTCTGTCAAAACCTGTGACCTGAATTATCACTGCCTGTGCTGCTGGAGGGTTTATTGGAAAATGGATAGCTTTGCAGGGAAAAGAAATGAGGCTGGTGCACATGACGTTTTTCTAAATAAAAGGAAAAAAACCCCACTTCCTTATATTGCATATAAGCAAAGAGGACATGATCAGAATACTCTTGATGATGAATCAGGCTGCAGAGTTCATCTGGTCCATGTGAATCACAGGTCAGGGATGTTCCAAACTACCTTTGTGCCCTTTGCAGCTAAAGCACCCCAAAATGCATTCTCCAACCTGTAGTTATTTAGATGCTGCTTGAGTTTCCAGTAACCTGAAAAAAACAAAATTCAAAGGAATATCATAGCTGAGGGCTGTCCTCACACTATCTCCCATTTTGTATGAGCATCATCCCAGTGGAGTTCTGCAGCTCCCAGAGGCTTAAGGCTTCTGGCAGTCTGGAGCCCTCACTCAGATGATGTTCCCAAGTCACTGCCAAAATATCAGGGGTGGAGGAACCTCTTGGGCAGCTGTGAGCATGACAGGTGCATCCTGCCCCACTTCTGGATGAATGCACTGCCAGGAGGAGAGTGGCTCAGATATACAATCCTTTTGGTGGTCTGAAGGACAGACTTGTGTAAACTCCTGGACAATTTCAAACACAAAAACAAGACAACACAGGGTGGCCAGCAAGGCCAAGTGCAAGGTCCTGCACATGAGTTAAGGCAATCCCAAGCACAAACACAGGCTGGGAGAAGCATGGATTGAGAGCAGCCCTGAGGAGAGGGGCTTGGGTGTGTTGATTGTTGGAAAGCTTGGTGACCTGGCAATGTGCTCTGGCAGCCCAGGAAACCAACCATGCCCTGCTCTGCATCCCCAGCAGTGTGGGCAACAGGTCAAGGGAGATGATTTTCCCCTTCTGCTCTGCTCTGGTGAGACCCCACCTGTGGTGCTGCATCCAGCTCTGGGTCCCCAGCAGAAGAAGGGTGTGGACTTCTTGGGGCGAGTCCTGAGGGTGAAGAGCAGGGGCTGAAGCACCTCTGCTAAGGGTAAAGGCTGATATAGCTGGGGCTGTTCAGCCTGGATATGAGAAGGCTCTCTAGGGACATTAAAACACCTACCAGTAATTAGAGGGGGTCTACAAGAGAGCTGGAGAGGGACTTTTTCCATGGGTAGATGGAGATAGGACAAGCAACAGTGTCTTTAAATTAAAGGAGAGTAGGTTAAATTAGATATTATGAAGAAATTCTTCCCTGTGAGGGTGGTAAGGCACTGGAACAAGTTGCCCAGGGAAGTTGGGGATGCCCCATCTCTGGATCCTCTGCCATCTTCAGAATATTTATTATTTATGCCAATACTTCTGCTCATCTTCATTCTTTTCAGTGTTGTGTTGGGTTGACTTTGGCTGAACACCAGGTGCCCACTCTATCACTCCCCCTCTCAGCAGACGGAAAATAAGATTGGAAATAACTTAGAGGTTGAGATAAGGCAATTTACTAAAGCCAAAGCAAAAGTTTGCATTCACTGAAGCAAAGAGAAAAAAAAAAATTGTATTCTCTACTTCCCACCAGCAAGTGAGGTTCAGCCACTTCCCAGGAAGTCAGACTTCTGGATGGGTGGCAGTTTTTCCAGACAGCAAATATTGTAAATAACAAAAGCACCCTGTTTGTCCTTTTCTTAGCTTTTATATCAGAGCTGATTTTGTACAGCATGGAATATTGCTGTGGTTAATTTGGGTCAACTGGCCTGCTTGTGTCCCTTCCTGGGACACTCCTAGCCCCTTGATGGGGGATTCTGGGGAGACAGTGCTGATGCTGTGCCAGCTCTGCTCTGCAGGAATCAAACTCTGCTGTGTTACCAACACCTTTCCAGCTATCAATGCCCAGCAGGGCACCATGAGGGCTGCCAGGGGAAAATGAACTCAATCTCAGACAGACCCAATAAAAATGCTTTTCTTCCTTCTGACTCCAGAGTTCCTGGATTAGTCAGATTCTCCTTTTTTTTTTATAACACTTCTGCAAACATGTGACTAAAGGGGAAGTCAACAACCTGCAGGCACAGATGAGTTTAGGCAGTCAGAGTGGCCAACAAGCCAAGTGCTTGGCTGCTCCCCTCCCAGCCAGGCTGTCTTTAAGTCAGCTTGGATGAACCAGAACTCTGTACCTGTGTTTGCCCCTGGTGAGTATTTTTTATTTCATTTTTTTAAAGAATAATGGGTGGGGGTTTTTTGGCGACAAAATGAGGATCCTAGCCCTAAGTTCTTGCTTTCCTCATAAAGAACAATTCATTACATCTTTATCAATATGTAAAAGCTCCTAAACAAACGTCACCAGTCAGAAGGGTAATACTCAAACCTGATAAATTTTTCTATAGCAACTTCAGGTTTTGAAAATGTGTTACTGTTACATTACTGTTGAAGCTTTTTCATACTTCTGGTTGGTCCTACATGGTTCAGTGTTGTGCTGTGTAGATACACCCAAGTCATGTCTGCAAACACCACATCAAATACAGAAAGCAGGCTGATTATGTTGATGGAATCTTCCGGCCAGGCAATCAGCCCTCCTGAAAAGCAGGGTAAAGAAGCCAGGGAAGCCTGGCTGCCTCATTCAGGACTGTTGCAGTTTCTTTGTGTGCTCCTGCACTGCTCTGCATAAATACCCCTTGACTTACAAGCTTCATTTATTTGCTGAAATTACTGCAACAGCATGCAGTTACTATGGTGATGTGGGCTCCCTGACTATCTTAGGCTGAATCCATACCCATGTGTGAGCTGGTTCTTGCAGTGCCTGAAGTTTGCTGGCTCTGGAGCACAACCAGACTGGAAGCCAACGTGTAGGAAAGGCTGGGTGATCAGGGAATGTGGATATCACTGACACAGGGACATTGGCTCTGCAGTCGCTATGGACTTTGTTTGGGTGTCTCCATGTCCCTACATGCTCCATGCATGACCTTTAATCTTTATGAAGAAAGCAATGACACAGTTAGTGTGTCCCAGCCTTGTTGCTCATATACTCTGCATGATGCTTTCCTTTTGCCAGGCTCCTGCCTTTAGAGATAGGAGATACGGATAGTTCTGCCTTATTCTCTTGACTGCAAAAGGCAAGACTTCAAAAGTAGGTGGAATTCATGCACTGACAAGGTCCTCAAAGTCTCTGAAATACCTTGAATGCTGTGACATCCTCCGTTTCCAGGGCTTCAGGGCATTTCACAGATGCACAGAACTTTCACCGGTCTTCTGCGTGAAGGGCTCAATTTGTGATTACTAGAAGCAAGCAGAGAACTTCCAAGAGCTTTAAGAATTTCTCTGTGGCTGGGAAAAGGGTGCGCTTAATCAAAGCTGTGGTTTGCTGTGAATTACCCACTCAGCTGTTGATGGTGACTGGCTTTACCCTGCAGCTTGTTCATGTTCCCTGGAGCCTTGGATACCTCTATGCTGCCATGAGGATTTTTTCTTGTTCAACCTTTTCTTCAGGAATAAATCTGTGTCCAGTGGTGTCTCAGTCAGCAGGTTTGTGTGCCTGGTGCAGCTCCCCATGGCACACAAAGATGTGCTGTAGCACATTCTGGAAAAGAGCAAAGTTGCTCAGATGTGCTATAACAAAGATGGTTTCCCTGCTAAGGTGGCACAGAAATGTTTGCTCTGTTGAGAGATTAAAGAACATCTGCAGAGTTTTCTGCTGACAGGGATGTGTCACTTCACAGCTGGCTGTTTGCAGAAGCACCCTGTCATTACCCAAGCACCCTGCCTGCAGCTGCGTGGTGCCCAGGGGAGGAAAGAGAAGTGGGCTCATTGCACAATCTTCCTGGCAGATGACTTACCTGCTGCTTGCAACACTAATCAGTGTCAGAACAACAGGGACTACCAGGCTGGAAAGATATTTATGGGTAGATTTTGCACTGTCTGTAGATGCAGAAATTTTGGTAAAATTAGGGGGGGAAAAGAAAAGGAGGGGGAAAGGAAGACTCAGGGATAAAGAGAATTTATTTGACTAAGGAACTGGAATCTTAAAGCTCCCATTTTATTAAGTAACTTTAAAAACCACAGCTGAGATCCATGGATGTATTTGAGCTCTTTATCGATGGAGGGTTATATCTTTGGACGTTCTCTCTGTTGCCACTGAGTCTGAAGCTCTTCAGGTGGTCTCCAACACCTGATGCAGAGAGAGGAGGGGGCTGTGAGCTGCAGAGATAGTTCTTCATGGAGACTTGTGAGGCTGACAAAATGCTCATCCATGGGCATTGTGAAGAAGGAGGAGAATCTCAAGCTGTTTTGATGCCTTGAGAGGCTACCTAGAAAAAAGGCTAGACAGTGTTAAAGGAATAAAGTAGGTATTTATTAAAAAGGCCTTCAAAGGATACACCTTGGGCAGTACAAGAGCCCAGGCAAGGCTGCAGCCAAGATGGACCCTGGGTCATGAGTTTTCACACTTTTATAAGTTTTGGTCCATTTACATATTGGGTTCTTTGTCCAATTACTGCTTCAGGTTATGAGGTACATCCTCCCAGATTTCTCTCCTCAATTCTCAGTTGTTTATACTTTTTGGGCCTGAATCTGCAATGGTGCCCTTGGTTCTCAGGCTGAAAAGGATTGTTTTGTCTGACAAAACTGTGAAGAGAACTTGCTAAGACTTTACATGAAGTTCAGAGTTCTATACTAATGCAGTACAGAATCTGCAAAATATGAAAGCTGAAACTTAAGGCATCAGTTTCAAAGGTCTTTCCTGGAGATGGCAGAACCACGAGAAAGTGGAAAGACTGCAAAAAGAGAGGTTTCAACATATCAAGCTCTCTAGCAACATCAAGGCAACAAATTTAGAATAAATTTGCAGATTGTGTTAACCAGTCTACAGCAGCACAGCTATCATGCAACAACAAGCCCACTGGGACAGGCACTGATGCATCTGAACTTTCAGCTCTGTCACACCTCTGTGTTTTGAAGAGAACTGTCTCCCATGAAACTTCCCTTTGCAGAGGACAGAACAGACCCAGCTGGTTTACATGCCATGCTCCCTCACAGAGACTTTCCTCTTAGCCTTCCTTGTTTTGTTTTTTCTTGCAAGGAAAGAGTTATTTTAATGCCATTTAAGCTGAAGGAATCTGGTTGCTGTTACTGTGCCCTGTAATTCTGCTGCCCTTCTGGCACAGCACAGCCCTTCCCTTGCCTTGGCAGCCAAAGGAAAAGGAAAGGGGAATGAGATCTGGGCTACAGTGAGGTGATTATTTTAAAAAGCTCATTGAACAGACCATTTGGCACTACAGATGTCAGCTGCTATTAAAATGGGAAAGGAATTTGCTCTTTTTTCTAGCACACAGCAATGGGTTTTGCCTCATTGAAATGTACTCCAGGTAACTGCCCCGCTCAGGATGTACTTCCAACCCTGCAGTTTGGGAGTTACAGCTGTTGGAATCCTCAGGTAAACAAAGACAGTAAACTGTTCCCCAAAATAAATAGGAAGCAGAAGACTTGACCTCAAAGAAAAAAAACTTCCTGTGTAACCACTCAGTGCCTCTCCCCTTATCTCTGTATGTCCACATTGTCTCTGTGTGACGTCTACACCACCAACGCACTGAGTGGGGTAGGTGTGGTTTTTGTGTTCACTGGCCAGTTCAATTCACCCCACTTCATAGCCATGACAGTCATAAATTAAATGGAAATGCTCTTTTTTTAAGTTGTAGGAACTAGACTACAGCTAGCAAGAAAAGGAATTAGAACCCAGATGCAGGCAGCTGTAAGGCTTTCCAAGGGTGTGATGCTGGAGAAACCGAGGTCAGAGGCAGTGAAGGCTTAGATGCTGGCAGGCATTATGTAGGCCATAGGAGAGGTGCTTCATCCCTCTGACCATTTTGGTGGCCTCCTCTGGACTTGCTCCAACAGATCAATGTTCTTCCTCTGCTGGGGGCCCCAGAGATGGATGCAGTGCTTATGAGTGTGAATATAGGATCCTTAGGTTATTCTTAGGGTAATATAACTTCATTTGTACAGAATTTAAAAAATTTCTCTTATATCAGAGAAACACAGAACAAGGTTGGAAAAGATGACTAAGATCAAGGTCAGGAGGGTGAATAGTGGCTGTAAGGCCAGCAGGAGCCTTTTTGGTCATCTCTGCTGAACTCCTGCGTGAGGCACAGCAGCGTTTCCCACATCAGGCCCAGGGCTCCTGCCTGAGCATGAGTCCTTTAGAAGGGCACAGAGCCAGCCTAAATTCTCAGTCTTGGGAAGGTATCAAGGGATGGATAATACCCTCACTGCCCTCAAGGAGGAGATGTTAGAGGAGGAGCTTGGAAAACCTCTCATCCCACTGCTCTCATGTGACGGTGCTCTCAGGGGTCTCAGGATGAGGGAAGAGACGAGGATCTGACTCCATGTTTCAGAAGGCTTGATTTATTATTTTATGATATATATTACATTAAAACTGCACTAAAAGAATAGAAGAAAGGATTTAATCAGAAAGCCAGCTAAGAATAGAATAAGAAGAAAGAATGGTAACAAAGGTTTGGGGCTCGGACTCTCTGTCAGAGCCAGCTGACTGTGATTGGCCATTAATTAGAAACAACCACATGAGACCGATCACAGATCCACCTGTTGCATTCCACAGCAGCAGATAACCATTGTTTGCATTTTGTTCCTGAGGCCTCTCAGCTTCTCAGGAGGAAAAATCGTAAGGAAAGGATTTTTCATAAAAGATGTCTGTGACATTCTCATGTCCCAGCTAGGACTAACACCCTCTAGGCCCAAAAATTGTCGTGGTTGCTGCCTCAGAGGGCAGATATTGGGCCTTGAGCTTGTTCAGAAGTTAAGCTGTTAGCTGATGTCTCTTAGGCTCCACACACATCACAAACCCCAGCCTCAAGGAGCCAGTCCTCCTGGAGGAGCCTGTTCCAGAGGTGGTCTCCATTCCTTCGCAGAGGGGCAGCAGCTCATGGTCCCCTCTCACAGCTGCAAGGAGCTGAGTGTTTGTGTGGGTCACTGTCAGCATCAAAGGTGGGACAAAACCTCCTTGGTGCTCACTTTGACCTTCTGGTGAAGCTTTGTTCTCCTTTTTCTGAAAAGTCTCCAAGTCTCACTGGGGTGAGACAGTGTTAAAACCAGCATTCAAAGATGCTGAAGCACTGAGTGAATCAGGACCCACCCTCTGTCCCAAAGGCAGGTTTAGCTGGCTGCACACCTCCCCTCTTTGTGCTGCTTATTCATTGGCCTTGTTGTGATGAACTTTCACCTTACAAATGTATTTAGATTCACTTTTCAGACACTGTCTCTCATTGGATACAGGGAACCTGGAGCTGTACATGGAAGTATAAGGCAAGTTGTAACTCAAAAATACCCCACACCTGCATAAGGAATCATGTTGGTTAAAGGTGAATTCAAGAGCTCCAAGGCAAAATGTGTTTGGGCTGCAGATGTGTGAGGTGCTTAGAACCCCGTGCTTTGTCTGGTTTCTGCTTCTTGACTTCTAACTGAGCATCTGAAGCCTCTCCTTAGATCTTCAATATGCTGTGATCTGCAGGCACAGAACCCTGCCTGCTCCATGGGAACTCCCTGCAGGGCTACCAGTCAGCCCATATGGCTCCCAAATGCACTCAAGAGATCCTCATTGATTTTAACATTAATCCAAAATTCAAACCAGGTGAATCATTCCCAAATCTCCAAATCAATGTTAAAGCAGCATTCAATATTGTAATAAATTTTGGAATGTTTTGGATGTTTTGTTTTGGATGGTTTCTGAACCTTCAGGGCACATTCAGTACAGGTTCCTAGAAAAATTAGAAATAGTGTATATATAGATTAAAATACAATTAAAATACATTTACATTTACATTATATTTAGGTATTACTATATAAACATTTAAGTACATAAATGCTAATATAATTCATCAAAGATAGAAATATTATTTAGAAATATTATTTTTCTAAATGGTAAGATATTCTCTTGCCAATTTTTTTTCCTGTGATGATAGTGTTAATTTTCTTTATAGCAGCTCATATGGCGCTGCTGTGTTTTGAATTTGTTCTGAAAGCCAATGTTTTCATTGCTGCTGAGCAGAGCTGACACAGAGTCCGGGGCTTTTCTGCTCCCCACCCCACCACTGAGGGGGCTGGGGGGGAGCAAGGAGTTGGGAGGGGACACAGCAGGGACAGCTGACCCCACAACAGGGGATATTGCAGACCATTTCGGGTCACACTCAGTGTATAAAGCTGGGGGAGAAGGAGGAAAAAGGTACATTCAGAGTGATGGTGTTTGTCTTCCCAGGTAGGCAGATGGATCCCAGATTTCCCAGGGATGGCTGAACACCTGCCTGCCTCAAGTGGGGAATGAATTCCTTTGCTTGGGCATGCAGTTTTTGCTTTACCTGTTAAACTGTTTTTAACTCAACCCACGAATGTTCTCACTTTTACCCTTCCCCTTCTCTCCCCTGTCCCACATGAGGGGATGAGCTGACTGTCAGGGTTAAACCACAACACCCTCAAAAAAGCTATTTCCAGAAATGGGGGATTGCAGTGAAACAGCAACACTTCTGTGCACTGTGTTTGCTCAAATAGTGACAGTGATTTTTCTCCCCTTCAGATTTTGTTAGGGATGAAGCCTTAGCACAGATCAGTTTTAGAATTGCCGCACAAATATTGCTTGTTACATCCATAATTTGAATGCTGGGTATTCAGAAATGACAATTCAGCTTTCTAAAACTGAGCACTAAAAAGTAAAAGCTATTTCCAAAAGTCCATGAATAACTTGCTTATGCAATAACATCCCCAAACCCAGTGTCAGAGTTATACTTTGAATTCCACAGACTTTAACTTGTAGAAACAGACTCAGCCTCTGCATATGATACCTTGGGAGATGAAGATCCATCTGAAAAAGTCTATAAAATTTTGGAATGTTTTGGATGTTTTGTTTTGGATGGTTTCTGAACCTTCAGGGCACATTCAGTACAGGTTCCTAGAAAAATTAGAAATAGTGTATATATAGATTAAAATACAATTAAAATACATTTACATTTACATTATCTTTAAGTATTACTATATAAACATTTAAGTACATAAATGCTAATATAATTCATCAAAGCTAGAAATATTATTTAGAAATATTATTTTTCTAAATGGTAAGATATTCTCTTGCCAATTTTTTTTCCCTGTGATAGTGTTAATTTTCTTTATAGCAGCTCATATGGCGCTGCTGTGTTTTGGATTTGTTCTGAAAGCCAATGTTTTCATTGCTGCTGAGCAGAGCTGACACAGAGTCCGGGGCTTTTCTGCTCCCCACCCCACCACTGAGGAGGCTGGGGGGGAACAAGGAGTTGGGAGGGGACACAGCAGGGACAGCTGACCCCACAACAGGGGATATTGCAGACCATTTGGGGTCACACTCAGTGTATACAGCTGGGGGAGAAGGAGGAAAAAGGTACATTCAGAGTGATGGTGTTTGTCTTCCCAGCTAGGCAGATGGATCCCAGATTTCCCAGGGATGGCTGAACACCTGCCTGCCTCAAGTGGGGAATGAATTCCTTTGCTTGGGCATGCAGTTTTTGCTTTACCTGTTAAACTGTTTTTAACTCAACCCACGAATGTTCTCACTTTTACCCTTCCCCTTCTCTCCCCTGTCCCACATGAGGGGATGAGCTGACTGTCAGGGTTAAACCACAACACCCTCAAAAAAGCTATTTCCAGAAATGGGGGATTGCAGTGAAACAGCAACACTTCTGTGCACTGTGTTTGCTCAAATAGTGACAGTGATTTTTCTCCCCTTCAGATTTTGTTAGGGATGAAGCCTTAGCACAGATCAGTTTTAGAATTGCCGCACAAATATTGCTTGTTACATCCATAATTTGAATGCTGGGTATTCAGAAATGACAATTCAGCTTTCTAAAACTGAGCACTAAAAAGTAAAAGCTATTTCCAAAAGTCCATGAATAACTTGCTTATGCAATAACATCCCCAAACCCAGTGTCAGAGTTATACTTTGAATTCCACAGACTTTAACTTGTAGAAACAGACTCAGCCTCTGCATATGATACCTTGGGAGATGAAGATCCATCTGAAAAAGTCTATAAATTTGAAAAATAACTCTCATAAAAACTAATGTGATTTATGTAAGCACATTAAGGGGAAAATACCCTGAACAGTTGGTTTAAGTGCTTAGACTTCTTTAATTTAATATTTCCATATGGTTGCATTGTAATTTTAGAAATTTTTTTTGTTGCTTCATACTCTTCTTTGTTAAATTTGAGAAACAAATCAAGGTACTGGCACAAAGAAATTAAGCAGCAAAGATGGCTCCAAAGAGTGCTTGATTGTTCCCACATGAAGTAATGATTCTTTCTACAAATTGCCCTAATCCTCAAGGAAACATCATTCCAATTGTCACAGGGTTGTTTGTATGATTGTCTGTGAACAGACAATCATCAAAATTTTCTGATATAAAAAGCAGAAAAATAAGTGAAGAAATGAACAAACTACATTTATTTTTTTTAAAAAGCAGGATTACATTAGCTAAATAAAGATTAGTTTCAAAATGCCAGACATGGTTTGAATTCTTAGTGAATTGTTTCATGTTTTTAACACTTTCACATTTATCCCACAAGATTTTCACTTTTGCCTAGACTTTACTACCCCTGCAATGCTCCACCACTAAAAATACTCAGTTTATCTGGAGCTCTCAAACTGGCTTCTGTGCTGTTTTTTAAATACAGCTTCCAAAGATCTTGAAAATTGTTATTTAAACCAGCACAACACATTGTGTCAACCTTCTCAAACCAATGCAAGCCCACATTATATTGATGTAACTGAAGTTGATTCCTACCAACTAAAACTAAATGGACACAAATCACTTTTAGGGCAATGTGGAGCTGCAGGGGAGTGGTGTGATCTCACCTGCACATCTCAGCTCACTGACTGCAATAGTATACAGCAAAATTCAACAAGAAAAATCTTTTTTGGGGGAATTTCTTCTCTGCTGCAATTCATTCTTCCTGTCCCAAAAGAATGTGGTAAGAGCAAGTGATAAGACAAAGCAATAAATGCCATCATGAATTTGCTTTCATTATCTGTATCAGACCAGTTTATGGGTAAAGAGGAGGTTGATGTTCAGATGACAGAGCAAGTGTCAGCTGAAACTTGGCTCTAGGATGGCCTGAACATCTGTGGGGACACACAGCTAAGTAAAAATGGCAACACTTGTCCAAAAGTTCGTTTTAGACAAAGTTCATTTGTTCATTTTCCTGAAAGTCTCTGCAATCAGAGCTAGTAAGTGAATGGGGGGAAGAACACAGGGATGGAGAGAGAATGGGCAAAACAGAGGGGTGAGAGAGACAGATGGGGATAGGACTCACCTGAACTGCTCCTGCAGCTTGTGGTGGAAGGCCTCCATAAGGAACAGCAGGATTCTCTTGGGAAAACTCCTTACTTCTCCGAGCCAGAAAAACTGGAAGATCCCCCTCAGCCCTACATGCCACCCATACAAGTGGGCAATATATAAACATATCAATCATGTTTATCATGTGAGAACATTCCAACCAGCCTTTCTTAACACAGATAGGATGCTAGGCAGGAGAAAGGATTTTCATTATACTTCTTTCCTTCAGACCTAATAAGCCACAATGGATTGATGGTCAACACCCCAACATTTAACACACTTTGTGCAAATTAAGGGGAATCTGCTGAGAATCACTGAGATACACATATTTTGGCATTTCTTGGAGAGAGTATGCAATTCTTAGCGTGTCTTATTTGAGTGACAGACAAAAAAAAAAGCTATCAAGAATGGATTCATTGCTTTCTGCTTTATAACTTGACAGATGTAAGAATTTATTTAACAATAAAACAACTGGCAGCTGTCTGGCAGGGCTAGAGGCTGTGCCTGGTACAAGTAGATACGGCTGAATGGCTGATGTTGGAAACCAAGCTGGATGGAAGGAGCTGAAACCTGTGATGCAGCAATGCTTTTTAGTATCAGAAAAAGGGGAAATAGTTGTGGAACAAAAATATCAAGATCAATAGTTACATAATCTGCTCTTTTTCCAGGGGACCAGAATTATTAAGGCATTTTCTCATCTGAGCCACATGCAACTCATTAAAAAGGTACAATCAATAGCAAGCCCAGACTGTGGACAGCATAAGTATTGAAATCCAGCTCTATCTCCCTAGCCAGCTTTTCAGTGAGCTGCCCCTGTGTGCACCCCCAGCACTTGAGAGTGAGTCCTCTCATACATAGGCAATAACACCATGCATCTGCTGGAGATCTGCAAAGCCTCATCAGTGTGATGTGCAGAGGAGGATGCCAAGGAAATGATTCAAACCTGGGAAAATGCCTCAGTCCAAAAGTCAGACTCATCTTGCCTAAATGCAGAAGTCTATAATGCAGGCTGTGATATGAGAGGTAGCCAGCACAGGGTTCCTTGACTGCTGCTAGAGAGAAATAGGAATGCTGTGAGTGACATTTATCCAGTCAGGTTTAAAGATTCACTCTGGGCTGAGATGAACTTCACTGTGAAAGGGCTCATTGCTCCAAGCTGACTCCAAGGGGATGGTGACTAGTGCTGTACAGCCATCTGTTGGGTAGAAGTGCACATCTGGCCAGATATATCCATGTGAGAGACCAGAAAAGTTCCATCTCCTTAATTTGTCAGAAGCAGATCACAGTGCTAACATATCAAGGAGATCTTAAAGACAGTTTTGTTTCCAATGGGCATTGTTAACAGCAGACAGAAAAGGGAATTAACAAGGTGTAGGCTGAAGCTAGATACATGCAAGGAAAATACAAAATGAAGGGCTTTGTACAATGAATGAAAGAAGCCACTGCTCAGCAGTAGTTGATGGCTTCTTGATCTTTGGGAGCCTCCAATGTCTTTATGAAACATCAGAGCTCCAGTTCCACTTAATGTGGGTTAAATGAATAAACCTATTAACCTGAATAAAACTGTGGTGCTCCATAAATCAGACTACATCAGATTACTTCAGAATGTCTGGCTGGTCCCTGTCTTAAATTTGTTTTGAAACCTGCATACTTTTCTATCTCTAACAGTCTTCCCCTCTGTTCTGCAGGGGAAATAAATAAACACATAGAAATACAGTAGGTTCTTTCATCTTTAGAAGAGAGATAATCCTTTTCAAAAATAACTGCATTCTACACAGTCAGGGCAGTGAGCACAAGGATTTCATCTGCAAAGGCAGGAGCAATTTCGCAAGCCAAACAGAGTAAGTCACCTGAGCTGCTGCCCCCAGAATCAATGGTTCTTCAGTCTTGTACTTACTCCAAGTGACAAATGTAGGTTAGAGGGGTTGGGGTTGTGTGTTCAGCCCCCTCCAGGTGGTACTGGTGTCCATAACCACCTGGTTTCAGAGATAACGAGAAATATTTGCCTTGAGCTCTGCGTTGCTGGCTCAGTTCAGATCTCAGAGAATTCAGTAGAACATGTTCTATTGCCTCACGTGAACTGCTGCCAGCTCCTTTGTGCAGCAGAGTTAGAGCATCACAGGGGCAGCTGGGAGGTGATGCATGCACTGTGCTATGTCCTCGTGTCTTTACATGTGTTGTTTCTTGCTTTGCACGTTTTCCTTGCTGTAAAACAAGAAATAGTTCTGTGGAAACATGAAGCTACTGGACTTTATATAAGGAAGTGTGGGTCTAGTGTATTAAGGCAGGTTATTTTCTCAAACAGGAAACCATACAATATATTTGTCAGGAATGCATCAAACCCCATATGCAAACTTCAGAAAATTTGTTCATCCTTGCATCTTTTTGACTTTTGATATGATGGTTACCAACATAATTTTAATTTACAGCCTGAATACCTTCACCTGCACATGATACTCTTTTCTCCTTCATCTGCTATGCATCCTCCCTTCCCTGACATTTACTTCCCTATCAATCAACAGCAACAGGATCCCACCTCAGCTTTCCTTTTACAAGGTTGAGCAAATCTCATTCGCCCATTTCAGGGCTGCATCCTGCCAGCAGCTTAAAGTCATCATGTACATCACAATTTTTCTCCTCCCACACTGGAAGCAAGTAAAGAGCTCTTATCCCGAGGCAGATTGTTTTCTAAATTTCTAAGGGTGAGGTTCACTCAGTTACCTTGCCCTAAAGGACACCTTGACAGCTCCCTCAAATGTGCTGACTGTTTTCCAGCAGTTAATCTCTCAGCCAGGTAACTCCTTCTACACAAACCTTGGAGAGAGTTTCCAATATGAATGTTTCCATGGTTCTGTTCTGTGCTTTATATGGATACCTTCTCTTCCTGGGTGGTGGGCTTGCCTGTTTTCTTGGGTGACGTTGCAGCCTGCCTCATGGAGATGTGCTGTGCAGCACTTTGAGCTACACTGGCCATGAACCTTGCCTGGGGGCTGTTTCTGCACCCTGGCTGCAGGCACAGCCTTGTACATCAGCTGGGCTGCTGCAGCAGTGAAGGGAGCACCTCAGCATCAGGAAAAAAACTGTACATCCAATGGGATCCTGGGAGATTGGGGAATGTTCCTTGTATCCTTTGGAAGCTATTTTGAATCCACTTTCTCTAAAAGCACCAAAGGCTCTGTCTGCACCTTCATAGAACCATAGTTTGGGCTGGAAGGGACCATAAAGATCATCTAATTCCAACCCACCTAACATGAGCAGGGAGATTTCTCACTAGTTTAGGTTGCTCAGATTCCCATCCAGCCTGAACTTGAACATTTCCAGTGATGGGGCATCCACAGCTTCTCTGGACAACCTATTCCAGTGCTTCACCACCCTCACAGAAAAAAATAATTTATAATACATAATATAGATCTACTTTGTCTTATTTCAAAGCCATTTTTCCTTGTCCTATCGCTACATGACTTTAGAAAAAGTCTCTCTCCAGATCTCTTGTAGCTCCTTGAGGTCCCCAAAGGTGCTGGAAGTTCTTCTCACTGACTTTTGTTATCTGGGCTGAACAACCCCAATTCTCTCAGCCTGTCTTCATAGGAGTGGTGCTCCAATTCTCTGATCATCTTCAAGGCCTCATTTGGAATTCCAGTAGGTCCACATCCTTTTCATGTTGGGGACCCCAGAGCTGGATGCAGCGCTCCAGGTGGGACCTCACCAGAGCAGCAGAGCAGAGCAGAGGGGCAGAATCCCCTCCCTCACCTGCTGCCCAGGGGCTTTGGATGCAGCCCAGGACAGGTTTGGCTCCTGGGCTGCACCCAGAGCACATTCCTGGGTCCTGTTCAGCTTCCCATCCATGAGCACCCCAAGTCCTTCTCCTCAGGACTGCTTTTGATCTGTTCTTCCAGCAGTCTGTGTTTGTGCTTGGGATAGACCCTGCTTAGCACACACGGACTCTGCTCTGCCAGTCTGGCTCTACCCTTTGCCCCCAAGAAAACAGCCAATTATCTGGGTATCTTTTTTTCTGCTTAAGTCTGGGTAAACAAAATATATTTTATTAATCTTTTCCTGAGAAGCATTTATTGTCTCAATAAATGTACAAGGTAATCTGGTTTATTGTCTCTGATAAATACAGATTTGCATTTTATCTGACTTCATCTTTATTTCCGCATGGTTTTTTCCTGCTAGGTTTACTCCCAGAAATCACACTGTATTCAGCTTAGATTAATTGCTCTCTGGTTTTCTAAATCTTTTTTTATTTCCTATTTCTTAGATGTAGGCTATGCTCTGAATGCAGCACCTGTCTGGTTTACACCAAGACCATTTTCAAGTCTTTGAAATCTTTTGTCCAGATCTTGTATCTAACCATTAAATTCCTTAGTTTACACAACTTCGCTCTTCTGCCATCAGGGAAGTGTACTCCAAAGTGACCTGTGATGACAAGATTTTCTCTAAACATTGATTTGTTAATATCAGATCTAAAACAGCATTGCAGCTGACTTGGTGCTGCTTTAGTGAAGCATTCTATTAGCTTTTGCATGCAGAAATAATGTGACATAGGTATTTTCCAGGCAACATCTGGGGAATTGATTTCTAAACATTTTTAGGTTTTGTTTTTCTTTAGCAGCATTTCAGCTGGTTTGTCCTGCACTGAGCTCCAAGCTGTGGGTTAACAGCAGAATTTCAGAATTATCCTTGCACAAGCACTCACCATCCCTCCTTGGAGGGATTCTGCTCATACCATTTATCCCATCCTAGCCTATCTCAGTAGCTGGAATGGACTGAAAAGTTATTTTAACCTATATATCTGGCAAGAAAGCAAAAACACACGAACTTTTCTATCCTACCTGTGTTATCATATTGCTTTTCTACCATTCAAAATAAATGCCTATCTATACTAAATTAAACTGTGTGAGTAACATCTGCCAGGTGTGCCTCAGTGTTTTATTCACAATTTTCCCTGGGGATGAAGTCCACCTGCAATTGCCATTTTGTGTTATTTGTGTTTAAGTGAATACAGAATGTACAGCCCCTGGTATGCGTGTGATGTCCTTTGAGGAAAAGAATTTGAGAACTGCATGGTGGCACAGCTCGTGTGCTTCTGTGACATTCAGGAGAGATGAAACTGTTAGCTGGTGCTGATCAGACAAGCACATAAGCCTGACTTTTAAAAGGTTCATCTGTGTTACTATATTTATTTTGTTGGAGCCACAGAAAACTGCGTTCTTGTCAAAATGTGTCTTTAACAGGCTTTGCTTGCCATTCTTCTTGTGGGCTGGAAACTCAAACAGAAGCCTAATAAACACTTCAACCTAATCAACAACATTTATTTTCTGGGTCTAATTTCACCTTCTGGTTTATTCCTGACTGTCCTGGGGACAAGTGAAATGAAATAAAATTACATTATGCTAATAACTTCCCAATCACTTAATGCACATATTTTCAAGCCTGTGCTTGGGAATAGATGGTACTCAAGGCATTGTGAGATCCAGATGGCCAAAGGTAAATTAGGTTTATTTTACTTCTGTGATGTTCTGTAGGTGACATCTGAACTGCAAAGAAGGGTCATTTATATTGGAGAGATTGAATGTGCTACATGTTCAATCTGTGAAACACACAAAGTACACATGGCTGCCTCTCTTTGCCGTGGAGTTACTTAGCTTTATCCTCCTTTTAGGTGCTTATGCCATTTCTTCATTCTGCAGTAAAATATTTATGGCAAATTGTTTTTATGTTGTTTTAATCTTCCTTTATCCTGACAGGGGGATAGAATCATTAAGGTTGGAAAAAAACCTCTGGGATCATCAAGCCCAACCTTTGACCCTGCCCACTAAGCCATAGCATGAAGTGCCATATTGACTTGTTTCTTGAACACTTTCAAAGATGGTGATTCCACCCCTACCTGAGTTATGGTTTTTTTTTCTATTTTCATATCCCATCAATGCCTTTTAAATTTTTTTATAAGTGTTTATTATTCCTCTCAGACTTTATACTGTCCTTATAGCAAAACTTGCATTTATCCAAGAGTACAAAAGCAAAGAAGTATTTCAAAGCACAGAGAGGTTTTTATGTGAGTTTTTGGGAGCTCCAGATTTGCTGAATATTTCTAAAAAACCAGCTTTTGGTGTTTACTGTGTGTTTTTATGTGCTGCAGTACTGAAAGGTTTCTCTGACTTTCACAGACATTTATTGAGAGCAGGTTGTGCCAAATCACAACCTTTACCCATAGCCAGTGCTCCCATATACAGCCCTAATGAGTCCTGGCAGGTAAAAACTCATCTCTGTGCAGTAGTTTTAGCCTCACAAGAAATCTTTCTCTGATGTCACAGCTGTCTCTGATGTGGGCCTGCACCCTGGTCCTGCAAAGCAGAGGCTGACACCACTGATTGTGTGTCAGTACCGCTGAGCTCTTGCAGCTCCTCACCATTTGAATTCCAAGAGCAAGCAGGGAGGGATGCTGTTTATTGTTCCTTTTCTCTTTGCTCTTAATGCACCTCGGTGCCAGAACCTGGCCATGTGAAATGTGGAGGCTGAGGATGTGATCTAAAAGCCTGCTTTAAGGCTGCACTCTTACCACCTGCTTTTAGAAGACTCTGGAACAGGGAAGGCTGTTACAGTCCTGTGACATCTGTCAGAAGTGTGGGGCATAGTTTGCAAAAAAAAGAAACCAGCAAGAAGACCAAGCCAAACATGATAAAAGCTGTGTGTCACTCATGGCAAAGTCTACAGCCACCAAATAGCCTTATGAAGTTTATTAGCACAGTGTATGAATGAAGTGCTGCTGTTGCAAGTTATACAAAGTAAGGGCAGTGACTCTTACACAATTGAATACAGAACAGGATGTACCTCTTCAGTGGAGGTAAGGTAGGTATACATATTTCACCTGTCATATGTACATAGACCATCTGTCTCTTCTGCCAGTGAGGACAAATAAATTGTGCACAGTCCATCCACGGTCAATCTTCTTAGATTCATATCTGTAAAGTTTGGAAGTATTTATTCTCTTTCACGTCTAGTCATACTGATCAACAAGTGTGCTCTGTATGGTGTAAAATAAATACAAATCGTTAACTAATATAAAATAGATTACCACTTTTAAAGGGAACCACCTGTGTGGAGCTTGGTCCTCACCTGGGGGCATATCCAGCAAGGTCAGTAATCACTCCTGCCCTGTTCACCGAGACAGGAACTATCCAATGGCATTTGGCCAGCACAAAGGACAGTCCTGTCCAACAGAATGAGTGGGAGAAGCTGGGGATGGGGCACTGCTTGGCCACACTCCTGGATCCTCTCCTCTTTCCTCCCACTGGGAACACAGTGCTTAGCACATCTTTTAGAGCAAGCCAACCCTTTTTGAACGACAATTTATTTACATAGGCATGGAGAAATAGCTTCTTGGCAACTGTGTACATGCCAAATGCTGATTTTCTATTTTAACTTCTAGACACAATGGCAATTGGCTTGTTTGAAAGATGATGGATTATGAACTGAAGGGAGAGCTAATGAGGGGGGAGCAAACATGAGCCCAAACTTGCACTTCCCCAGTCCAGTGCCTCAATTTACAGCTTGGTGAAACTCTTGAAATTGGGTTTGGGCCCAAGAAGCTTTTGAAATAACCAAACCAATTTTTTTTTAGGTACAAATATGGAGTAACTTTAAAATAGAAATGAAAACCTGGACAATCCAGGAAAACAAGGCAGAGTGTGGGAACCAGTCAATAAGGTTGAAACCCGGGCTGCCTTGGAGCATCTTCAGGGTAGATGCCTCCTCCCTTTCTTGTTGCAAACAGTCAGGAGGGCACAAGAAATTAAATTCATAAAAGGTTGTTATTCACCAGCAATAAGCTTTGCCTATTAAAACTGTAAAGAATTACTCAGATGGCGTTCCTAGCACAATATTTAACAGGAGGTTGGCAAAAAAATACTCCAGCCACCATCCTTCAAAAAAAAAACCCCAAAGACAACATGTTTCATGGCTCCTTCTCCAGCACCATCTAGGTCCATCCCTTTTGGAGTCTTAGAGCAAGCAAATCACAACTCCTCTACCTCTTCCTTGGGATGAGGCTTCTTAAGATGGGAGAGCCATAGTTCTGCCCACATTTGTTTTAGCAGTGTGTGTAAGAGGAAAAAAGTTCTGCAATTGCTTCATTTCTCCTCTTTTCTGATCAGTGCTGGTGATAATGGTTTCCTTGTTATGGCTTGTAGACTCCAGCACGCTGCTGTGTTGAAGCACAGGAGGGCTCAAATCTAACTCTTAAATAAAAAAGGTTCCAGCACAGCATGTTTGTAAAATATCTACTGACAAGTCAAAAAGTGTTCCACATGGCCTGCTAAAACATATGTTAAAAATTATGCATCATAGACCAGCTTTAAATTATTCATTTTTAATTCCTTCAGCCTTGAAAGGCCTTTAAACATTGACTACTGAGAAACAATCCTGCCACTGAGGGAACAGCTATAAAATAAAAAACTGGCTACTTAAAAATATAGAAAAAAAATGCTTTACCTAGGCACAGTTTCTGAATTTTAAAACATGAATAAAGGTCTGGATCCCTACTTGGTAAAAGCTGATACAGCTCCTCTGAAGTCTGCACAACTATCCCCCATGAGCAGTTGAAAGCCCTGGCCCAGACTTTAGAATAGATATAGTTTTTCTACATAAGATGACAAGCAAGATTTGCATGGTTAGCTCAAATTATTTTATATTCACTGAGCTGTTGAGGAAATACTGTCTGTGAAACAAATCCTGGATTCTTTCCCAAAACCATCTAAATGACACTTGCTAGTGAAATGCTATAGCATGAGGGGATCAGATCCAGCACGCTGGCTTGGACCCTGCTGTAATTCCAATGGCATTATCAGAGAGCACTCGGTACCTCCACGCTCCTTGGGGTGCATCAGGGGAGTTGAGAGCATCTAAAGGAATTAAGTGAGTGTAACACTGATATAAAAAGGAGAAATAGGCTCCACACTTGATGTTTCAGGTGGATTTGGTTTTGTTCTCTGCTCTTGGCTCAGCCAGGTGCTGGCAGAGACCTGCGGATCTTCTCCATGCTCTGCACTCTCCATGCCACACCCCTGTCACTGTGTCATGCCTCCCTGGGCATCTCTGGGGCAAACAGACTCCTCTTCTGCCTTGCTTTACAGAAAGGAGCCTTTCTGAGCAAACCCAGCCACTGCAGAACTCTCTTCCATATCTCCTCCTTGCAACTTGTGACCAAGGTAGGTGTGGCTGGAGGGATGGACCATATCCTATGTCTTGTGTGCTCCAGAGAAATGGTGCAGAGATGGGACTGAAAACACAGAAAAAAAATATCTCTCACTCCTTTTCTTCAGTCACAGAATCATAGAATAGTTTGGGTTGGAAGGGAACTTAAAGATCATCTCATCTCAACCCCCCTGCCATGGTCAGGGACACTTTCCACTATCCCAGGTTGCTCAAAGCCCCATCCAGCCTGGCCTTGAACAGTGCCAGGGATGGGGCATCCACAGCCTCTCTGGGCAGCCTCTGCCAGTGTCAACTTGATTAACTATTAATAATTAGGACATTCCTGGCTGCTGGTTAAGCTTTCCTTGATACAACCTAGTGAAGCTTTATATGTTGTATGGTGGTAAATCAGCTGTTTTATTAGATACTTTTTTTTCCTATTGAACTCATTTAACAGACCAGGTGTGGTACAACAGGTAGTGAAATGCAGAGTGCTCAGACTCTTCTTTCTCATCACTTTCTCACTCCCTCCCTCCTCCCAGAAATGCTTGGCAGAAATCCCCAAACCTGAAGCACAGCCCTATTACTGGTGAGCTGTTCCCCAGAGATTCTTTTTCGTAAACAGTCCCAGTCACTCACCATTATTGTGAAGCAAATGAAGCACCAAATTCAACCAATTTGCCTGAAAGTAGGAGAGCATCAAGGCAAAAAGGTAACAGAGACACTAACAGATGATCAAGTTGGAGCTCCTCATCTCACCTCCAGCAAAGTGTCAAGCAGCTCCTGGGAGAAAGCCCTGAACAGCTCTTTAATAGACTGTTTCCACCACACAGTAATTCCTTGTATTGATACATTCCTCGTAAAAGAAGACTAATGTGTTTTTTTTTTTGTTTTTTTTTTTTAAAGCTCATTACTGTAGTTTAAATCCCTTCCAAACCCTGTTTATGAAGGATATAACACTATGCCGCTCTTCAGGATGCAGAGGCAGGATTTAGTGATGGGGTGAGTCCCTTGAAGGGCTTGTTTGGGCTTATGCTCCCTGAGCAGCAAGCTCAGGCTCTCACAGGTGCTCCCACTGCATGCAAATGCCTGCACAGCACAGTACATGATGTGACACTGGTCTAAATCCACACTCAGGCTTTTACTAACACAACTCTATGGAAACAAGCTCAGTGGTGATTGATGAGTTACAGCTCCTACATAGCACGTTACAGTTTCCACTGGAAGTACCTGGTGCTGGATTTAATAACCCAACAACGTGGGCAGTTTCAGTAAGTAGATTAATCACCTGTAAACTCATCTGCTCCACAAAGGGAGTTGTGCACCGGCTGTCCAGTGTTACAGAACATGTTTTTCAGAGCTCAGGAATGCATTCTCCCCTCTGATATGTGCTGTGCATGTTCACTGAGCATATTCGCCTGCCTGCGGAAGGGTGGAGGAGAGAAGATCAGAGATCATTTGCTTCTTTGGAGGTGCTATAATCCCCCCACTTCTAGTCATGGCCCCAGTCTTTACACATATCATGGCTCCAGTCTTTACACATCGACACTAAAAAAGCCAGCATTATGTTGTTAAATAGTTTTAGCAGACACTTTATCACTTCAATGTATCTGCCTGGGGAATTCTTTAATGATGATGCTTTCTTTTTAATTCTACAGTTTTTTATAGGCACCTTAAAAATGTCTGATGCTGGACAGAAAGAAGAGGGCTGAAGTACCTCTCCTATAAAAACAGGCTAAGGGTGGGCATTGTTCAGCCCAGAAAAGAGAAGTCACGGGGGAGACCTTATAGCACCTTTCAGTATCTACAGGGGCTGCAAGAAGACTGGAAATGTTTTTGTTTGTTTGTTTGTTTGTTTGTTTTCCCAAGGGAATGTAGTGATAGGACGAGGGGGAATGGGTTTAAAATGAAAGAGAGTAGGTTAAATTAGATATTTGGAAGACATTCTTTCCTGTGAGGGTGGTGAGACACAGGACCACACCAGGTGCAGATAACCCACCCATCAAAGCGTTCAAGTCCAGCCTGGATGAAGCTCTGAGCAACCTGGTCTAATACAAGGTGTCCTGTCCATAGCAGGGGGGTCCAAACCAGGTTATCTTTAAGGTTCCTTCCAACCTAAACCATTCTATGACTGTGTATATCGACTATGCACTATTTTTATTAGCGACGCCCTGAGAAGCGCCAAATTTCTTTCCACTTTTCCTCCTGCGATCACCTTTGGGGTCACGCAGCCCAATTCAAACACAGCAGTTTGGCGAACAGACACGCACACACACACACACACACATTCCTGGGAGGTGACTCTCTAGGCAGGACCCGACGAGAGCCGGATTTCATCCCGAGGGCGCGGGGGGTGAGTCCGGGTTCGCATCGCAGCTCTCTGGGGCGCAGCCCCGCTCCGGGGAGGCGATGGGAGGGGAACGGGCGTGAGATGGGGGCGATGGGGGCAGTGATGGGGGACGGGGGGGGTGCTTGGGGAGTGAGATGGGGTTGATGAGGGGGGGGATGGGGGGGATGGGGGCAGTGATTGGGGGGTGCTTGGGGAGTGAGATGGGGTTGATGACGGGGGTGGGATGGGGGCAGTGATTGGGGTGGGGAGGTGCTTGGGGAGTGAGATGGGGTTGATGGAGGGTTGATAGGGGTGCTGGGGTGATGAGGGGGATGATGAGGGAAGGTGATGAAGGGGGGGTTCCGCCCCGCCCGGCCCCGAGGAGGAGCCGGCGGGGCCCCGCGCCGTCCACGTGGCCGAGGGCGCGCTATATGAGCGGGCAGGAAGCGCTGGGGAGGGAGCGAGGGGAGGGACGGGGCGCCCGGAGCGGCTCGGCCCGGCAGACGGACAGACAGACAGACACACACAGCGCGACACACAGACAGCGCGGCGGCGGCCACCACAGCAGCGACCGCCCGCCCGTCCCCCCGGCCATGGGGCTCGGCCGCCCGCCGGCCCCCGCAGCCCGCCGTGAGTACCGCGGGACCCCGTCCCTCCCTCCCTGCCGTCCCTCCTCGCCGCTCACCTGCAAATCCCCGCTCCTGCCGAAGGCGCGGTGGGAGCCTCCCCGCCTCCCTGACTCCTCACTCGGCTCTTGAGTTGTTGGGGTTTTTGAAAAAAAAAATTATTTCTGTGCTTTAGAAGCAGGGGCGGCCCCGGCGCTGCTCGCAGCATCCCCCGGCGCTCCGGAGCGGGGAGGCTTCTCCCCATCCAACCAGCCGGGATTTCCCCACTGGAGGGAGGCAGAGGGGAGGCGGCGGAGCCGGGGTGGGCTCCGGGGGAAGGGGCCGCCTTCGGGCGATGCTCGGGGGGCGACAGCGCCGGGAACCCCTCTGCAGCTGCCCCACGGAGCGGTCCTGCCCAGCGCCGCCGCCGGGAGGGAGCAGCCCCGCAGCCCGGCTGCGCTGGGTTATGTCCCTCTCCCATGGGTAGGCTGTGGGCTGCAGGAGTAAAGCCGGTGTTACTCCGTTAGAGGGCAAAAGGCAGACTGGCAATCTTGGGTATCCGCTCGCACATTCCTCCTTGCAGAATGAATTTCTAAAGGAGCATGAATAACTACTCTTCGAGGTCAGCCGTTTGCTTTTATTGTACGTGGTATATTTATCTCAGCAGCGGACGTCTATCCCGGGTCCTTAGTGTGGTTGTGTGTAGTCTCGGCACAAATGAAAACAAGACAGTAAAAAAAAAAAAAGAAAATGCCTTGATGTATATTTACTCATTTGAGGCTCACAAGATTTTCCAACTCTTTGTAACGGTTGGGCTTGTATGTATCCAATATACTGAAATAACTCTTTCATGCAGTTGTAAGTCTGAATTATATATTTGTCTGCTGGGCACATATGTTGAAGGAAAAACCTCCCTAATTATGGATCTTTGAGAGAGATTGGAAGGGTGACAAAGCCCTTGTAATCTTTTGGGTCAATTTTCATAAGCTCCAAAACCTCTCTTTGAAAAGGAAATTAAATTTCAGTGTACAAAAGGGACAGGAGATTCAAGGATATAAAAAAAGAGTCTCTTATTCTACTTTGATCTTGTCCTCAGGAGTTCATTTACTTTAGTGCTCTTCAGTGACACAAGTTAAAATGAAGAGTTGCCTTTAACTGGAGCCTTCCTGCCTTTTGGCATTTCGGGAGGTACTCAATTAGCAGCACACTTCTCCCGTGTATTATTTACACAGCTTCACCTGGAGGGGTGGCTCTGTGTGAAAGCATCTGCTTGGAAACTTGGCTTGTCACATCCTGTGCCACCGTGCCAGCCAGCACCTTCCCCAGGACAGCGTGTTCAGCCCTCCTCAGTTTTTCTGTCCCAGTCCAGAGCCAGAGATGCTCTGCCCACTGTGCTCAGTGCCTCGACAGAGCTGCTCTGGTGTCAGGAGAGGTTGGGGTGGCCCTGGGCCCCCTGTCCTGCTTTCAGCAGAGGCAGGGTGTTATCAGCAGGGCATGGCTGTGCTCAAGCACCTTTCTGGGCCTCGCTGGGAACCTGACAGTTTCTAATCCGCTTGAGCACATGTCCAGCGGGGTGAAGGAGGGAATGGTCGGATGTGGATAAAAAGAATGGATTTGTTTATTAGAGAATAGCGTGTGTTTTCTTGATTATCCTGGAAACAGCAAAGCCCCAGCACAGGTCTGTGGTGAGCTTGGTGTTCTGTTCCTCTGCTGATTTCTCACTTCATTTACTCTGTTTTGGTGCTGCTATGGAGTAAGATTTCTGTGTCAGGAGGCTTAAGTCCTGTGCCTCACCCAAGTCCCAGTCTATGGTTCTGCCAAACCGGCTTTTAAGTTACCACTAAGTTTTTAAACTGCAGTTCTGATAATACACATTTGTTGTACCTTTTTGTTTATTAGTGTGCAGAAGCATTGTCTTTGAAAGGGCAAAAGAAGGGAGAAATTGTATTACTTATTATTTCGGCTCACTCACTTGGTGCACAGTCTGATTCCTCAGGGGAGACAGTGAGTTGCCCTGTTTTTATGAATTTGTCACACATCTCTGCCAGAAACAAACTTGAGAACTTCTTTACAGTTTTTCTTCCAAACTTGATTATACTGCTAATGGTAACAGCCTCTCAAGTGAGGAAGGTTGCTTTTCAAACTAAACATAATTTTATGTAAGACTTGGTATGTGCTTATCAATTTTCTTTTTTTGTTTATGTAAAACTGGGAGCAGCTTGAGAGGAAATTAAGGTCATACAGATGGCAGTTCCATCTTCTAGGTTATAAAACCTCTTTTATGTCAAGTGAGTTGCAAATGCTGCCATTAAATGATAGTAGAAATAAATTTTTACTTGGAACATATTTTGCACCTATTTTCAAAAGCATAGTGAAGCAGAAACTTGATTTTTAAAAAGCAAAGGAGAGAGAGCAAACTCAGCTTCACAGCCTATTTCTTGTGCTGTTAATCCCACCACCTGGTGGAGCTTTTCAGGGCTCTGGCTGAGAGAGCTCTGAAAAGGATGCATTTTTTTTCTTGTTTCAACACTGTCACATGCCCCATGTAGTTTCTTCAACTTTTTTTCTTTTTCATGGCAGACTTAATTAATTTTCTATTATTCTGTATCTTTTATACTTTGCAAAAGGCAGCATAGGGCTGTTGGTGTCTCATCTGAAGCAGCAGATAGATAAATTGGTGAAGCAGGGGATAAAGTTTTCATCTACAAGTACTTCTTAAGTGAAAGAATTATTTTTAATAACCAGCCCCTCTGCCAAGATACTCTGGTGGAACCTTTCAGTGTAAGCCCAGTTTGCTTTGTACTAATAATTCTTATATTTTTATATAAATATTACTATAATTTTTTTATTTACTATAAAATATTTGCTAAACAGCCTGTGTTCAATCAAACTTGCAAGGAGCAGAGAGGCAGATATATTTCGAACTGATCTGACATTCCTGATATAGGTTATTAAAACATGGGAATGAGTTCCAGGAATTAAGGTGAAGTATGGCAGAGATACTTCACCCGCTCTGCTGCAGCCTTGCCTGACTGCATCAAAGCCTGTCTGTGATGTTTATGGTGTGCCTCCTAACTGATAAATGAAAATCTAACTCTTAGGTATGCAAGCTGGAAGTAAACTCTGGGGTTATCTGTCAGCTCACAATTCAGAGGAATTGCTTACAACAGGGACAAAGCTCCTTGACCCATACAGACATTTCCCGTGCAGGACATGCAGCCTTGCAGGCAAAATGCTGTCGTAAATGTTTGTGTTGCTCTTTTTGCCACAGTGCCTGTGGCAGCAGCCAGCAGATCAGTGGAGGCCATGGCTGTCACAGCTCCCATCTGCCTCTCTGCTCCTGGCAGGAATGGGGTGCCTGGTGGGATGGACTGCTGCCTTTGCAGCCCATCCAGAGCATGTCTGCATCCCTCTCTGGGCCAGCTTGGGATTCACTGCCCAGCAGGCACTGCTCTGGATCACCCAGCATGGTCTGCTCCAGGGAGCTGGGGTCTCCTACCAGGCTTGAGGGACCTCAGCTGTAGGCTCGTAGTGCTGTTTGAACTGCCCTGGACTAGCTGTCCTTGTCTTCCGACACCTGGTGTTGTGTTTGAGGCTTCAGGAGGGTGGGTTTGATGTCCAAGGCATCTTCAGTGGCACCTGAAATGTGTTTGGCACCTGAATTCACCCTGTGGGAGCTGTGTGAGTTTTCTGGGCACAAACCTCTATCTTATGAAATAGATAACATTATCAACATAAGTGATGTTCAGGATGTATGTCCGTAAATTGTTCAAAGTTGTCACTTCTTGTGACCCCTCTTGTCCTGATAACTGCTCTGGGCTGACCTGGCACTTATTAGCAGCAGCCACAGAGGGAACTGCTGTCACCCTTCTGGTCACCTTTCCCACTCTTACCCAACCTCCTCTCCCCCTGGTGCCAAGTGTCCCATGCTCGTGTTTGTAAGTAGCAAGCTCAAGTTGCTTTGTGTAAAATGTCCCATAAAACTTTGAAAAGCTCTTTTAAGTCACAGCCCCCCGAAGCTGTGAAATAGCTGTGGAATGTGAAAAAATGGGGGGGCCTGGACAGACAGGGAGCTCTTTTTACAGAAACTCACCCATAGTATTGGTAGAAGCTTGCTCTGAAGCATGAGATAAGATTAGGAATGTCATCAATTGTAATGACTGTAGTAATTGTTGAAATGCAATTCTGGGGGAAAGGAGGGTGGAAAGCAATTCTTTCCTGGCTTTGTTTCCCTTTGAAATGCCTGTGATTAAGTTGCTTCATCTGGACTGACGTGCACGTCCCTCCTCGGGGAGAGGAAGATTTGTGGCCTGTGTAGGAGATGACCAAACCTTTGAGCAGACAGGAGTGGTGCTATTTCAGGAAACCTGTTAGCCTCATCAAGCCACATCTGTTTCTCTGGGCCAGTCCCACAGCTATTTCTGCCAAGCAATTGCAAGGTGTCCTAGAATGCAACAGAGACACAACACAAGTGATTGAAACCTGCACCTGGTGACAAATGTTTGAAGTGTAGCTGTCTTTCTCTGAGGACATCATCTCAATAGAATTTTTTTTTTTTTGTTTGTTTTTATAGTAACTTTTCAGTTTTCAATGCAGGCTCAGGACTCTGTAGCTTTCCATGCCAAAACATTTGAGGGGAGGACAAGGAGGAATGGGTGACAGGTTAGAGCCCACAGGGTCCAAGCACGACATTTCCCACCTTGCTGGTGCCTGACAGAGGACTGCTGCTGGCATGGAGGTGGCCACACATTCTCCTGGTACCCCCAAAACTCCTGCAGTGGACTCCTCAGCCATCCTTTTGGAGGATTGTTCTGCAGAGTAAAAACTGGCACAGTGACACTGAGGTATTAAGTCTGATGCAATTTTAAAATGTCTCTGGACTATATAATTGCTGCTGACATTTTTCCAGGAGCCATGGAGTTCTGGATTTTTTTAAATTTTATTTTTGTTTTTAGAGCTTTGGTACACCAAAACAAAACAAAGGTTTTTCCTTTTAAAGGACACTGCATTATTTCTAGAGGCTGGATCTTCAATCGGGGACTTAATCTTACTTATCTGAAATACTTTGTGTGCTGACACATCACGGTGTTGTACCAGCTCGAAAAAGAAATCTAATTCTATCAAATCTGCCAGCTCAGTTAATATGACCCTGCCAGGGAAGCAGAAGGCATCACCTCCGGTTCTTTTAGGAAGGTATCAGATTCCCACTGCCAGCTCAAATTCAAAGCACAATGCTTGTGGTCAGGTTTGGATTTAAAAAAAAAATAATTTCTAAGGTACTTCTTGTGTCCTGGCATGCAAAACCACAGGCCAAACTGGAAGATGTCATCTGAATATTTGGGTTGAAACAGCAGTTTGAGTCCTACAGACAATCCTTTTTTGGGAATAATCCTGAAGCAGAGCCCTGTGTTACTTCACCCTGAGACTTGTAAAATTCCTGTGTGAAGAGCATGGTGTAGGGCTACCTGCAACTCGAATCAGAGCTGACCTGACAGTTTTTGTCTCTTTTTGACACTCTGGAGTGCATCCAAAGCTGCCAGGGTGTGATGAGGACACCCATGCCTGTATCTTAAATTCCTTTAGCCTGATGGGAGGTGGTGATACCTTCTGTGGAACCTGCAGCCTGCATTACTGCAAGACTTTGGCTGTAAATGCTTTTGCTCTGTGCACCTAATCCTTGTTTTAGTAGAGCTTCACTTAAATCAGTTTGTGCAAATTATCTGACTTAGATTTTTTTTTTGTGACAACACTAAGAAAAATACTCATTTACATTGAATTGAAGCAATTTTTAGTTAAGCAAAGGCAGGTCAAAATAGCTGTGGTTTTGAGAAAGTGGTGCATTGCTACTTTTAGATACTTCGTTTTAATTCCAGGTCCATTTCAAACCTCTCAGTTAGTCAAAATCACTCATTTTGAAAGAACCAAGTTTGCCTTCAGAGATGTCAGAAAGATTCCCCTGAATTTGATGCGACCTGCATTGTCACAGTTTGTCAGCCAATGGCAATACTGATGGTACAGCTGAATCTGGGGTTTTGTTTCTTTTCTCTTTGAAACTTTTTTTGTAGTGAAGTTATTATTCTTTGGAAGGTTTACCTTGTTTTTCTCTTCAGGGGCAATTCTATATATTTCAAGTAAGAAAAGGATCTCTCCTGTTGCTCAGTCAAGTGCTTATTAGAAGAATTAGAACTCTTCCTTCTTGATCTCCCTTCTCTTTTCAGCTCCTGTATCTTCTGCTTTCCCTCTTCAGTTAAAATCTGCCTTTATGGAGAAGCATTGACTTTATGATCAAGTCTCCTGTGGCTTCACTCTGCCTGCTAAAACAGATCTGCTGCTCCTCTCAAGCAGCTGGCTTGATTCTAACCTAAAAATTTAACCTGGGAAGTGGAAATGAACTTCTGCTTGCCCACTATCAAATGTTCAGCTTCATCCTTCAGACTCTAATACTGAGGGCTGCCTGCTGTCTCCAGGGGATCAAGCAGCAGCACTGGTGAGAGCACAAAGCAGGTAGAAACTAAATTTGCAGGCAGGACATTGATGCATGTACAGCAGCTGAGAATGCCACAGCCGCTGGAACTGTGCAAATTGTCATGGAATCATGGAACATCCTTGCTCGGAAGGGACCCACAGGGATCATTGAACTGGCCCTGTGCAGGACATCCCAAGGATCCCCCCTGTGCCTGAGAGTGTTGTGCAAATGCTCCTTGGGCTCTGTGAGGTTGGTGTTGCAATCACTGCCCTGGGGAGCCTGTTCAGTGCCCAGCCACCCTCTGGGGAGAGCCTTGTCCTGGTGTCCCCCCAAACCTGTGCTGACACAGCTTCAGGCCATTCCCTGCAGTGCTGACACTGATCTCCTGAGAGGAGAGATCAGTGCCTGCCCCTCCTCCTCCCCTTGTGAGGAAGCTGTAATTCCTCTTCTCCCCTTGTGAGGAAGCTGTAATTGCAGTGAGGTCCCCTCAAGGCTGAGCAAACCAAGTGACCTCAGCTGCTCCTCATGGCCTCCCCTCAAGGCCCTTCATTGCTTCACAGCTCTCCTTTGGACACTTCCTAGCATTTTTCTATATTTCTCGTGTTATGTTGCTGTTGTGATGAAGTTCTCTCTTGTGCTCTGGGGGCTGTGCTGTAATGGCAACACAGAAATACAAGGGAGAGCTGCATTACCCTTTGTAAAATGTCAGGAGTTAAACAGACCCTTGCAAAAACTTCTCTTGCTTAGGAAGGCAATATTGAAATGTAAACTGGCTCTTATAAAATATCATATGGAAGCCAAAATTGCTGTTTTTTTTTTCTGGTGCTAAGAAGAAGAAAATTTGTGAGGGCAGTATGAGGATGCTTTATAAGTTTGGTAAAAGGCAGCTCCCTTCTTTTGGGCTACCAGAAATGCCTGTGGTTGGCTTGCTGGTGTAAGTGGGGACTCTGCAGTGGATTCATGGAGAAACTCTGGGCAGAGCACACATCTGTGGGGTGAGGATATGGCTTTGCTTCAAGATTGCAGCTATGGGCAACAAGATGTCAGCTCCACCAAGGTTATTCTGATGTCTGCAATGTGGTGATGTGAAGGGCCCATGGAAGTACCAAGTGTGTGAGAGATACTGAGAGCTTCTTCTGAGCTTTGGGAGAGTTTTTTCTAGTTTCATCACCATTTCTCTCCTTCCTGAGTAGGTACTGAAATGTTCTTTAGTCCTGCCCTTCAGGATTTTTTCCCTGCCATTCTTTAACCCCCCAGACAGCAGCTAAACCCCACACAGCCACTCTCTCACATTCCCTGCAGTGGGTAAAAGTTAAAAACTCATGGGTTGAGACAAATTTAATTTGTAAAACATGAGCTACACATGGCCAGCAAAGCAAGCTGAGGAACTCATTCATCACTTCCATGGGCAGGCCGTTGTTCAGCCATCCCCAGCAAAGCAGGGTGATTTTTTTTTTTTTTATTATTATCCCACATAATGGTGAATGGGAAGGTAAATTCCATCACTCTGAACGTGCCTCCCTTTTTTCTTCTGCTCCCATCTTGCTGTCCTGGCCATGATGCTGTATGCTATGATAACCTGGGGTCAGCTGTGCCCTCTTTCAGGTCCTTGTGCACCCCCAGCCTCCTCGCTGGTGGGGTGGGCAGAGGAGCAGAAAAGGCTGTGGCCAGAAAAGGCCGTGGCTCTGTGTAAACTTTGCTCAGCAATAATGAAAACATGCCTGTGTTATCAACAGTGCACCCAGCACAAGTCTAAAACACAGCCCCATACCAGCTACTGTGGAGAAAATTAACTATCCCAGCCAAAACCAGCAGAGTCCTTTTCCACATGCTTCCTCTCATCCATCCTTTTTCCTCAAATTCTCCTTGTTTGAAGAAAACAGGCTGTTCTGCAGCTTCCACCAACCCCCTTCCCTCCCAGGCTTTGTTCCCTGTGGGCCAGGATCAGGGTGAACCAAGAGAGCAGGAGAGCCAGGGACACTTCAGCTTTGCATCTGAGGATGAGTGTGTGATGTTGTAGGACACACTTAGGGCTGAGAACTTGCAGTGAAGGCCTGCCCCCTCTCTGCTCCCTGCTCCAGACTTTCTGGCTGTAAAGGACAGTGTTTCAGTTTTCTGGAGGTTCAGTTCAGCCTGTAAAGTGGTTGGAGATGCCAGTAAAGTTGTAAACACTGCCCTTTTGACCAACAGCTTGGTTTTTGAACTATGAAAGTAAAGGGAAATCTACCACATGGAGAAAAGAGCTTTAGAGGAGGGATTCATTCTCTGCCACTCCATTGAGTGGTGCAGTCATCAAAGATGTGCAAAAGCACAGCTGATGCAATATAAATCATCTATATTTTGTTTTGTTTACTACAATGGGGTTATCACTGTAGTGCTACAAGGATTATTCAGTTTGGTGCTTTATCCACGTGGCTGTTCATGAACTTTTTTTGCTTGCCTGGATCCTAAGACCTTACAGGGAAACATAGTGTCGTTGGCTCACTGTGGCTGTCACAGCAGATTTTCTGTTAAAAAGTAAGCAAAAATAGATATGCAAAAAACTGCTTCAGACCTGGAGTTAGAGAGAAAAAGCCTGTGTTGTGGTGGCAGGATGTGGGAAAGAGCAGCAGCTTCACAACTTTGTGATAAAACTGTGAGGATGCTGGAGCACAGCTGTCCTGCATCCTGCTGTTAAATCCATATCTCTCCAGTTCAAAGACAAGGGTGTTGTGTGGGACAGTGTGTTAAATGCTGTGTACAAGTTCATGTAGATGATGCCAGTGGCTCTTCCCTCATCCCATAGCATTGTGAGACCCTTGTATGCCCATTGCAGAAGGCCACCAGATTTGTCTGGAACAGTTTGACGTAATGCTCACAATTCAGACAGTTAATTACATCAGCAAAAGTTGTGTGTTAATGCCCAGGTAAGACACTGATTTGTGTTTGTTCAAAAGCTCTGTAACTGTTGTATAGAACACCCAATGCTTCAAACAGAAATTACCTCAAGCAACTACATAACTGGTTGTGAGGCCAAAGAGCAGAGGAGCAGGAGATGGAAACTGGCTGTTGAAAAATAAAAGGTTATTGAAAAACAAACAGTAAGTGCAGAAGTGGCTGAAACACTTGGAAGTAGCAGTGAAACAAAGGAGTTTAGGATAAGCTGCTTCTCCCCAAGGCCAAAGTCTCCTGTTGATACTGAGTTGAGTATTGGCAGAGGATGTTGCTATGGAATTGCAATTCATTTTGGAGTGTTTTTAATAAAGGAAAATGACAGAGGCCTGTATTGAAAAGAATCAATAGGCTGGAATTACCAATCAAACCCCTTTGGAGGGGGATGTCTCTTTCACAGAGCACCAGAAGAGGCTGCTTGTTTCTTCCTCTGTTGCCACCTGACCTGCTGCTGCTGTAGGAGAGTGGCTCATTTGCTGAGCTTTGTTCCTGCTGTCTTAGGGGGATGCACACTTTTCCTTTGCCTGTAAGTGGTCTGGATGAAGAATTCTATCATAGGATCAATTAAGTTAGAAAAGATGTCTAAGATCATCAAGTCCAACCATCAAACTAGCACCGACGTCATGTTCACCATTAAACCATGTCCTCAAGTGCCACATCCACAAGTTTTTTCAACAATTGCAAGGATGGTGACTCCACCACTCCCCTGGGCAGCCAGTTCCAATGCTTTACAATCCATTTCGTGGAAAAAAAAAAGTCCCAATGTTAAATTTAACCTGATGCAACTTGAGGCCATTTTGTCTCATCTTGTCACTTTTTACTTGGGAGAAGAGACCAACCTCCACCTGGCTACAACCTCCTTTCAGGTAGTTGTAGAGAGAGGGAAGGTCTGTCCCCAGCCTCCTTTTCTCCAGGTTAAACACCCCCATCTCCCTCAACAGGTACTCACAGGACTTGTATTCCAGCCCCTTCACCAGCTATATACAGCTAAAATTCTACCAGATTAAGACAGGAGTGCTCAGTATGGCTCTTGTCTCTACTGTTCTTGGAGAAAAGCTTCCCACACTCCAGTGACAGTAGCCCTTTATCCTCTTGGCTTAAAATACTCAAGTCCTGTCTGTGGTGACTGTCATCACACTAACTGAGAAACAATCCTAAGAAATCTGCTCCATTTTCAAGTTATTATCTTGGGAAAAGGACAGTTGTCTTGCGGGAACAAGCTGGACCAAGAGTTGTATCTTAGTGCAGCAGAAGGCAGTCCTTAGATCCTCCTCAGGCAAGCTGTCAGAGACAAACCCAGCTTTTCTTTTTCTGTGTGTGCTTGTGAATTTTTAAAGAAGCATTGCTCAAAATGTCTTTTTTTTCTGACTTCTCTTACCCCCCACAAACTTAGAAGTCCTCTGTATTGTATGAAATAAACCCACCAGGCACAGCTCCATTTTGGAAAATAGCTTTTCATTAAGGTGTAACTCTCCCCTGCCTTGCTCTCAGAGCCACTAACCTCACATTTGGCATGTCTCTGAATCTGGAAAATAGTATTATGAGTCTGGATGTTGTCTGCCAGTACAATTTTTACACGTTTACTGTCTTGGAAATTTAGTGGCTCTGATATGCAGAAAATATCAGTGAGGAGATTCTCATGGAACAGACTGGAGCTGGAACAAGACCCTAAGGGAACTCGATGCACCTGCTGTGGGAGTCTCCGGCTTGCTCTGCACAGGAGCACGCCCTGAGGGTGGGATCACCAGGGTGGCATTTAACCCTTCCCACTCCTGGAAGAGACCAGGTGGCTTTACTAGGGTGGAACTTGGTGCCATTGGGGCTGGTGCTACCTGCTGTGCTGCTGACACCCTCCTCACTCAAACAATGAGGGGTGGCACACTGCCCCCTGTGCCCAAGGGTTAAGTTAAGGGCGAAACTGGGAGAGATTTGCTTGTTTTGAAAAGTATCTCTTTCTCAGCCCTTCATCTCTACAAAGGGAACCCTCCAAATTTGCCTTTGTTACTTTTGTATCTGATCAGACTTCAGCTGACAACTCTAGTTCTTGGAGCTGGAAATTCTGTTATTCTTAGTATTAAAAATCTCTTGCTTTTATAGCTGTCAGAACCAATCTTTCAGATCTCCCCCCCCAGCTGCTGTGCCCTCTTGTGAGCTGATTGCTACTCCTGGGCAGGTAAGTGTCAGCATTGTTGTGCCTGGCACCAACAATATTGACTCCAAGGAAAGGAGGGTGTTTCTGCATCTCAGATCTAGTCCTGTGTTTTGTTTATGATACTCTCTTCTGTCAGGAAAAAATGCTGCATAACACTTTGCCCTGTGTCCAAGAGAGAACAGGGTTGTGCTCAGTAACCTTGAGTGTGGATTTGTCGTGTCTGGTGAGCTCATTAGAGCTTGATCTGCTCATTACCTGGGGACTGTTGAAGGCAAGACCAAAATATTTCAGAAGTCAGCGAGGGCAGCATGCTTCCCTCTGAGTGAGCATGGGAATGTTGCTCAGCACATGGATTTGAATTGATTGCTGAAGCTGACATCTGGTTGCTGAGGTTTACAAAGCTTGTGGCTTCTCATAGTCTGTAAAACACATGGCATTTGTATGAACAGGCTTGTCAGTGATAGTTCCCTTGCCCAAAGCCAACAGGACTTTCCCATCTGTGTAGCAGAGCACTTTCCTTAGAGCCATCAGTCATCCCTGTCTAAGAGTCTAGCTGAAAGTGAGAAAAAAACAAAATTTTCTTTCTTGCTCTTCCCTTCCCCAAGGAAATTCTTTCACTGGTGTGACAGCCCTTCCCAGTCTACTTATAGCTCCTATTGAATTTCAACTTCCTGTCCAAAATTGCTGGGACATGAGATGGTTAACAAGATATTGTTTCTGAAAGGACACAGGACAAGGGATCCTTGTCAACAGTACATGGTGAAAAATTCCAAACCTGATGAGTGATCTTTAGGGTGTTCAGCAGGCACCCAGAAGAGTGTCTTGGGTGTTGAGAGAGTTAAAATTGGTTTGGATTTTTTTCAGGAGGTGCAGAACAAAGCCACAGCACTGGCATTATCATGAAAGATGTCCTTCAGCCTGCCCAGCTGGCTATTTTAGGAGGCATTAAGTGATGTAAACATCATGGCAGAGAGACTGAAACACTTGTTGTGGTTTAACCCCAGCCAGCAACTAAACACCACTCTCCCACTCCCCCACCAGTGGGATGGGGGGGAGAATCGGAAGGTAAAAGCTGGAAAACTCATGAGCTGTGATAAGGACAGTTTAATAGGGAGAGCAAAAGCCATGCACACAAACAAAACAAGGAAATTATTTCCTGCTTCCCACGGCCAGGCAAGTGTTCAGCCATCCCCAGGAGAGCAGGGCCCTGTCACAGGTAATGGTGACTTATGGAGACAATTGACATTGCCCCAAATGTCCCCTCTTCCTCCTTGTCCCCCCTACCTTATACACTGAGCATGATTTCACATGGTCTGGAATATGTCACTTGGGGTCACCTGTCCTGGAAATCTCTTGCTTTTATAGCTGTCAGAACCAATCTTTCAGATCTCCCCCCGCAGCTGCTGTGCTCTCTTGTGAGCTGATTGCTACTCCTGGGCAGGTAAGTGTCAGCATTGTTGTGCCTGGCACCAACAATATTGACTTCCAAGGAAAGGAGGGTGTTTCTGCATCTCGGATCTAGTCCTGTGTTTTGTTTATGATACTCTCTTCTGTCAGGAAAAAATGCTGCACAACACTTTGCCCTGTGTCCAAGAGAGAACAGGGCTGTGCTCAGTAACCTTGAGTGTGGATTTGTCGTGTCTGGTGAGCTCATTAGAGCTTGATCTGCTCATTACCTGGGGACTGTTGAAGGCAAGACCAAAATATTTCAGAAGTCAGCGAGGGCAGCATGCTTCCCTCTGAGTGAGCATGGGAATGTTGCTCAGTACATGGATTTGAATTGATTGCTGAAGCTGACATCTGCTTGCTGAGGTTTACAAAGCTTGTGGCTTCTCATAGTCTGTAAAACACATGGCATTTGTATGAACAGGCTTGTCAGTGATAGTTCCCTTGCCCAAAGCCAACAGGACTTTCCCATCTGTGTAGCAGAGCACTTTCCTTAGAGCCATCAGTCATCCCTGTCTAAGAGTCTAGCTGAAAGTGAGAAAAAACAAAATTTTCTTTCTTGCTCTTCCCTTCCCCAAGGAAATTCTTTCACTGGTGTGACAGCCCTTCCCAGTCTACTTATAGCTCCTATTGAATTTCAACTTCCTGTCCAAAATTGCTGGGACATGAGATGGTTAACAAGATATTGTTTCTGAAAGGACACAGGACAAGGGATCCTTGTCAGCAGTACATGGTGAAAAATTCCAAACCTGATGAGTGATCTTTAGGGTGTTCAGCAGGCACCCAGAAGAGTGTCTTGGGTGTTGAGAGAGTTAAAATTGGTTTGGATTTTTTTCAGGAGGTGCAGAACAAAGCCACAGCACTGGCATTATCATGAAAGATGTCCTTCAGCCTGCCCAGCTGGCTATTTTAGGAGGCATTAAGTGATGTAAACATCATGGCAGAGAGACTGAAACACTTGTTGTGGTTTAACCCCAGCCAGCAACTAAACACCACTCTCCCAATCCCTCACCAGTGGGACTGGGGGGAGAATGGGAAGGTAAAAGCTGGAAAACTCATGAGCTGTGATAAGGACAGTTTAATAGGGAGAGCAAAAGCCATGCACACAAACAAAACAAGGAAATTATTTCCTGCTTCCCACGGCCAGGCAAGTGTTCAGCCATCCCCAGGAGAGCAGGGCCCTGTCACAGGTAATGGTGACTTATGGAGACAATTGACATCTCCCCAAATGTCCCCTCTTCCTCCTTGTCCCCCCTACCTTATACACTGAGCATGATGTCGCATGGTCTGGAATATCCCTCTGGTCACTTGGGGTCACCTGTCCTGGCTGTTTCTCCTCCCAGCTTCCCATGGACTCCCCAAAACACAGCCCCATACTGGCCCAAATCAGCAAATGGAGCAGTGTTTGTGCAGGCTTATGGGTAACTTCACAGTTCCCCATCACTTGTGGGATTTGTATCTTTATCTGAACAGCATGGAGATCTGTCACTTGGCTTCTTTCACCAGGATTCTCTAGGTGCACACTGAAAACCACTATGCTAGCAGGGGTGCACCATACCATGGTGAATGGCAAAAGTTCTTTTGGCTTAGCTGAACAGAGGTGAACTTTTCATTAAGGTGGTGAAAAGGTGGTTTCTGAGTTTACCTAAAAATAAACAAGGTGCTGACTGGCATGGTTGTATTTTCATTGCTTGACCTATCAAAGGAGACAGTGGCATGGAAAGGACACAAGTAACTTTCAGATGACATTGCACTAGTTTGTAGCAATGCTGTAATTTCTGTTGAGATGCTTCCTATGGATGTTGCAGGCATCCGGCAAAGGCTCTGCTTGTTCTTTCCTTTGATATATGCCCAGAACCAGAGACAGATGCTGTAAAATCGAGTAATTAAATGTGTTGATTTCTTGTAAAAATGGTTACTGTAGTTCATGTCATAGTTTGGGGGTAAGGAGGATCTTTAAACATATCTTCGCTCTGCTTGTGTAATTTGAAGGTGGCCTTTCTTCTCCTCTTTTTGGTGTCAGTTTGTGGAGGTTTTTTGGGTTGGGTTTTGTTTTTTTCTTTTAAAAGCACAAGTCTTATTTAAGAACTTTGTAGACAAAATTTTTTTGCAATGTCAAAAATCTTCTGCAGTGTGTTCAGAGCAGGACTTTCTTTGCTCTTCAGCTCAGAGTGCTTTAGACAGAATGGGAGAAGGACATGAAAGAGAATTGTGTTGTACTTAGCAGAATTAGAATAAGCCCACAAGCACATGGTTTGTACTTTTTAATTCCAAGAGCCTGAATCTGATCTCACTCCTACTAATCTCTGAAGGGATTATTCCTGATTTACACCATCCTGAATGAAATCAGAATCTGGCCCTGAAAGCTTGTTTGTGCTTCAGACATTGTCTCAAGGCAGCTGACCTGCAAATATGAAAAGGAGACCTGAGTTCCTGTGGGTTAACAGTTTAAATTTGTCAAGCTAAGTCGACTACAGCTTGTTTAGCAGGGAAATGGCACTGCAAAACCTCAGGCTAGAACCCATTTACCTCTATTGGACTAATAGGAGCTAAGCAGAGGATCCTCTTTGGTGCAACACGGTGCTCTGCATTTGCATAGCATCTTTCATCTGAGGATATTAAATAACTACTTCATTGCACTTCTGGAAGCTGTTCAGCCAGACAAATCTCTTTAATGACCTGCCACGACTCTGGTTGCTAGCAGTGAAGCAAAAATAAGTTAGTACATTGAGTCTCTGGTCATGAGTGGCATCTGTAAGAAGAGGTCTGCAACCTAGAACAGTGTGAAGCTGTTAGCTGAAAATACTGGGGTTTCTGGAAAAAAGGCAATGTCATACTTAGCTGCTGAGAAGAAAATTGATTTTTATTAGCACAGGTTCAGTTACTGTGCACTGAGACAGGTACCAAAAGCAAATGTACAGTTTCAGGATGGGAGAGCACAGGTTGCCTTTAAGTCATCATGCCAACTTCTTTATGGCCCCAAATGAATATTTTTTTTGTTCATGTTTTGGTTGTCTACATGCTCATTTTTAAGGCTGTGTTTACATTGAGATTAAGGGAAAGTTGGAAACACCTTTTCATGGAGATGCTCTAAAGGAAGCTGGAATATTATTATACACCTGTGCATATTCTCCAATGAACAGGTCGTGTTTGTCATTCTGCAAAGGACAGTTTTGGTCTGGTGACACATTTGCACACTGTTTGAACATAATAAATGCAGCCATACAGTGGGAACCAGATGGGCAGCCTCATGCAGTGGCCCACCTATTTCCTTTTAGATTTTGGTCTTGAATTCTGTTATCAGCTCAGATTTCTTAGTAGCTGTCTCTTTGCCATGTCCTTTTGAGATGCTCCAAGCTTTAGACTACAGTGGTTGGATGACTGTGGAGGGTGCTGTCTTTATGGACTGTAGGATGCCTACATCCCATGATTCACCCAGCACAATGGAAAAAACACTGAACCTCTGGGACACTTAGCAAAAAGGCTCAGTATAGGAAGATTTTGCTCACCCTGGTTCAGTGATCCCATGCAAACATCTGCTCCTGCTCTGGAGCTGAGCTGCTTTTTCCTTTCCAACCTGAAAGCATGCTTATGACATTAAATATATTGAACCAAATTTGACATGCACAGTCATTTGTCTGGAAAGTGCCCTTAATTTTCCTTGCAATAAGTAAGAAAGTCTGCTTCTTCCTCAAAGGTGTATTTAGTTTTGTTGCTAGTCACTCCAAGTTGTTAGCCATGGCTGATGTAAGCCCTGCCTATCAGCAGAGACTGGAGGAGCTAATGACTATTCCTGGAGGTGAGACTTCATTGATTCAAGCTGAAACAGCTGGTGAACAATGCTCTGAGAAGTTGGCATTAGAATAAAAAACCTGGTTGGCTTTGTGTCTATACTTCACATGAGTAACCCAGAAAACTCTATAGTGAGATCTCTGCATTTTTCTGTTTTCCATAAAATAGTCATCATCATCTCAGGTCCACATCTCTCCACTTTTCTGTATTTACCTGATATAAACCAAAGTGCCATGGAAGCAAATGTGGGATTTACTGGGGGAAGGAGAACTGGTTAATCCCATACTCTTCAGCAAAGCTCTCCCTTCCTTCAATCCTGTCTCTGCAGCAATGTGTGCATCAACCTGGGTCCTCTTGAGTGAAAAAGAGTGATATTGGACCTTCCTTTGAAGCTTTTGCTGTTTGATTGAATCAAATTCTCTGAAAATTCTCTCCATCTATGTATCTGCTATAGGGTAAGAGACATTTTCCCCTGTTTGTCTCTGCTCTCAGCTGGTCCCACAAAGTCTGTTGCGACAGCAGATGTAAAGGTGGAGAAATTTTAAAATACACCACAAAGCAGATATAAAATCTACTGCCTTGCTGAACTGGTTAATGTTGCTTAGCTGACATTTCTGCAGTGTACGAAAAGCTCCATATTACTGGCCAAGCACTTTGTAATTTTCTGTTATTTCTAAAATGGATGCCAGCAATTGGAAATATTGAGTAATTTTTAATTGAAGGGATATGATCAGTGGGTGATTAGTTTTTGGAGTGCCTTGGATGCATGCTATGTTGTAGAGACCAGCCATCTGGAGCAGGGCTGTGGTTTAGCTGCTGCAATGAGTACCCACAGACTGCAGTGCCAAAATGACCAGGTTTATTACATCGATGAAGATCTTGAGTAATTCAATTCATTTTCACAGATCTAAATGAACTAAAATGAGAACATAATTTGGCCTGAAGTTTTAGTTTGATGCTCTCAATTATTAAACCAAGGATCATCGATGCATTTTCTACTATGCTTAAAATAACCCAGCCACAGCAAATCAGGCTGTTGAGTTCCTTCCTCTGCCTGCAGCTTTCACCAAATTTACCATGGGCAGGATTTCACCACATTTTGCCTGGATGGCCGGTGTGACTTCATTGTATTTGCTGCTCCTCTGACCTACAAGCATCACACTCTGCCTCTGACCCTGGGGATAGGCTGGCAGGGGAGAAGAATCCTAGAACCACAGAATGAGTTGTGTTGCAAAGGACCTTTAGAAATCAAGTCCCACTCCCCTGCGTTGTGCAGGGACACCTTCCACTAGATCAGAGCCCTGTCTGTGCTGGCCTTGAAGGTTTCCAGGTGTGGAGCACCCACTGCTGCTCTGGGTTGCAGTAATGCTCCCACTGCTGGGGATTGCTGGGCAGAGTCCCTCCATAAATCTGTGTTAGTCACAAAGCTTGGCGCTCACATTGCTGCAGGGTTCCTGTAGCAGCCCTGGGTGTGTGGCCAGGCTGGTAGCTGCTGGGCTTAATTACTCCAAAATGAAGACTGATTTGTGGTATCACATCTAAGCTAATCCTCCCCCTTCCTGAAATTTTCATTACACAGTCTTTTTGCTGAAGTCTGATCAGTCATGGTGATGTACAGCCCTGAAACTTGGATCCCAAGTGCTGCCCTGTATTCAGTGCATCAAGGGGTGTTTGGAGCAGTGAGGGTTACTGGAGGAAGTGGCTGGAAAAAAAAAAAAAGCAAACAACCTTTGAGAATGCTTTGATCTGAAATCAAATATCTGCACCAAGGAGGCAGTGTATTTTTAGGAAGAGGGCACAGGCTGCATGTAAGTAGATGCATTCTATTTGATGTGCTGAGATCAAGGTGTTGGAGTCTTTAACTGCTCATCTGGCCATCTTATCTTGTGTTTTCCCTCTTAATTTTTCCCTTGTGTTTTAAAATTATTTTTCCCACTTGTTCTGTGAAACATTCTTATGCAAAGCCAAGTCTCCTGCAACTCAAGCAAGCTTGTTTGTAGCACAACAAGAGCAAAGAGGTGTCACAGTCTTGCTTTTGCATAAAAACACATCATTTATTTAATTTTTTTTCTTCTCAAACTTGTTATTAAATGAGCAGTACTTTAATGAAGCATTTAATGGAGAAAACAAAACAACTTCTATATCCTCTAGATTGTTCCCAAATCCCTGAATGAAAAATTTTTAGAGCTTAAAACCCTTGCTGTTTCCTGTGTCATTGCAAGGCAATAATGAGCAGAACTTGAAAAGCTCTTTTCTCTCCTGGTTTGGAGTACCAGCCTCTATCACAGCATCAAACAGCCATGCCAGCACTTTTTCATGGCACCAGCTGATGAAGTTTCATAGCAGATTCTCCCCCAGTTTAATGCTGCTAATGACTATGTGAATGAAACTCACAATATAAGCACAAGTTTGAAATCTCAGCTTCAGCATTGGAGCTTAAACAATCTGTACAGGAAGAGGCTGTTGAGAATGTAATCATCAGTTTAAAATTGTTGAGTTTTCCAGTTTTCATTGCAATTTCCCCAGAGCCACACGGTCCACAGCAGATCCAGGAATAAATTGCAGGAATTGGGTTCTTGCTGTAAGCAGGGACAAGTGGCATGCCCTGAGCACTGGCACATGATGAAAAAGCCAGTGGTCTCTCTCTCAGCAAGAGCTGAGTCACTTGGGTAATTCCTGTTTTAAACAGCAGAACTGGATTCATGCTTCAAGCAGCCTCAGACAGCCAAAGAGGAATAAACTTCAGGTTAAAACCTTGTGTTTTGTGTCATTACCTTCTTCTCCATCCTTTTGCCCCTCAGTGACAGTGTGTCAGAGGGTAACAATGGGAAGGGCTTTGCTGCATGTGGGAATAATAAAAACCAGCTCGGTCTACACTGAGAGGTCCCAGTCTGCAACAAGAGAAATAGAGCCCTTGTCTTGCCTTCTGATGTACAGGAAAGAAAAACAGAGGCAGGTTCAGATGGAATTTTATCTAAACCCTAAACTAAATGGTTTAGGGTTTGCAAGTCGCAACCCTGTAGCCTTTAACATGCTGGATGAGAAGAATGAGTGTCTCATTTGCTGTGAGGGCGGTGAGACACTGGAACAGGCTGCCCAGAGAAGCTGTGGATGTGACATTCCTGGAGGAGATCAAGGCCAGGTTCGATGGGGCTGTGACTAACTCACTCTAATGGAAGGCATCCCTGCCTGTGGCAGGGGTTTGGAACAAGAAGATCTCAAAGGTCCCTTCCACCCCAAGCCATTCTGTGATTAATTTTGGTACAGAGCAGACATGGTGGCAGCAGTGATTGACACTGTGCTGAGAGTAGATGTCCCTCAGCAGGATTTGCTATCAGCATGGCAAAGATGTGGGACACTGTTGGAGGTGTTATCCAAGCGGGATGCTGCTGCCTGCCTGCCAGGAAAGCAGAGGTGAGACCCAGCCACGATGACCCTTGAGCAGAGAAGGGTGCAGGAGTGAATCAACCCAGGTGCACAGCAGGGCCCCATGGGATGGGAGCTTGGAGATCTGCCAGGCCCAAAGTAACTGCAAAGGTGTCACCCTTACAAGCAGAAAATTCCTTGGTGGCCTGAGGAATTTCTGCTGCCCAGGCAGGTCCATAAGCTGAGGTGCTGTGCAGTCTGCAGTGACTCTGGTGACCACCCAGAGATGATGTTGTTCTCCTACTGTGCTTGTCATGCAGTGATGGAGAGTGAAGGAATCTGCCACCATGGAGCTCCTCTTCTCTGGCAGGATGGAACCTGTCACTGTTTTATCTCCGTCTCCTCTTGGTCCCAGTGCTGGGAAGGGGGGGTTGAATTGTGGCAATTGTACCCATGCCAGGGAAGGTGGTTTTAGGTTTTCAGGGCTTCCTGAGCATTCCAGCTCCAGTACATTTTGTTCCCAGATGTGTCTTTATTCTTCATTTCTGTGGCTTTTCAGGCAAGGATGCTCAGAGCACTGTCCTCCTGGGTGTCCTGGGTTCATGGTGGGGACAGAAGGGACAAGAGAAAGCTGTCAGCTGGAGCCAGCAATCAGAGAAGCCAGGAAAACAAACAGCTAGGAAAACACCTGGCTTCTGGGACTTGTTTCCTTTAGAAGCAAAGTGGAGAGCAAAAACATGTGGGATGATTAAGATAGGAAGGAAACCATGCTCATGTTTAGCCACAAGCCCTGCCTTTCAGCACTGAGGGTAGGGTTTGGTTTCTCCATCTTGCTCCAGGGTTGTGTGGGCACATGTGTGGCTCTCATGGACAAGACTCCCACTCCTTCTGCCCCTTCTCCTCACTGCTGGCTGACAGAGCCACTGGCAGGATCAGTACTGGGAATAATACCCTGCTGCAACCCCATAATGTAAAAACAATCTTGCAGGAATGAGTCTTGGAGGGAATTGGATCTTCTTTTTCTTTTAAGAATACTCCAGTCTCTCTCAATCAGGAGAAGACTGCTCTCCTTATGAAATGAAAAGCAGTGAGTGCACGGAGAACAGGCATGACACAAGGTTGTCCCAGTTTAGGGCAAATTTGGGAGAAAACCTCCAAAGGGAGCCCCTCCAGAAAGCAAACCCGCACCGCCCCTCCTTCCCACCGGTTTGGGAAGGATTCCTCAGAGGGAAGTGGAAAGAACCCATTTATTTAACAGGCACAGCACCCCCCAGCACACAGAATGAACAATACCAGATGACACCACTCTTTCCCTGCTCTGGAAAAGATGACAAATTCAGAAAGTCTCTCTGGGGGTGGTTGCTCTGTTATCAGTCCCTCCTGTACTGGGGCAGCTGCTGCAGCCACAAGGTGCAAACTCTCGGTGTTCCCAGGTCCCAGTCCGGAGCAGGCTTGAGTAGGTCCAAAAAAGGGGAAGAAAAACAGTCCAGGGCAATTCAGACTGCCTAGCTAAACTAATGAGCAGAAGCAAAAAGCAGGGGCAAAAGCAAAGCAAAAAGCAGAAGCAGTGCAGTGTACTGCCTCTCTGTGTCCCACCGACTGTGGGGGAGTGAGCAGGCTGATAACAAAACAAAACTTCACTTTTCAGAGCCAGGTTGGAAGGCACAGAACATAATATCCAGCATAAACAGAACACAGGAATGGGGATACAAGCATCATAATGTCAGCCCTAGGACAAAGGGGAAAACAGCTAATGTTCCTTATGGGACAATGAGAGTTTTGCTGTGCTAGAGCTTCCTTAGAGTGCAAATACTCCAGGGTGCAGATGCTGGGTACATCTGACAGAGTACAAGCATCTCCAAGGCCTGTGCTGCTGTAAGACCTGGTAATCTGTCCTCCTTTTATGGGTCAAAATGAGAAATAGGTGCTTTAACATGTCATTTGTCTGATTTAGAGGAGGCATTGGAAAAATAGGCTGTGGAGGTGGGACTTCCTCTGTGCTGACAGAAGCCTTGCTGGGGCAGTGAGGTGTGAGATCAGCTGGGTCCTGCCTAAGCACAGCTGGGAGTGAGATCCTATTACCCTCTTAGCTGGGGATGCAGGGGCCAGAGGGCAGAGGCTGGGGTGTCTAAAGGAGGGAGCTGATGCTGGGTCTGTGGTCACCTCCTTCTGTGGAGAACTGAAGCACCAAGGTAGTGCCCATCCAGTAACCTGAGGGGAGACTTTGAGAGCCCACACAGCACTGAGTTATGCACCTTAATGGTGCACATTAAGGTCTGCACCTTAATGAAAGTCACTGAGGGCCATGCTGCCTTGCTTCTTTCATGTCATTAGAAGAACCCAAACCAACAAAAAACCATATATATAGGTTTTATATATATATATATATATATATATATAAATAAAGCATATATATTTTTTTATATACACATATATATATGTGTGTCTGTATGTTATCTTCTGAAAAATAACTAACATGTAGGTGTTCATTTTAGACAAAAGTGGAAGAGATGGAGAAGCTTCCTTATGGTCCAAAATGAACAGGATCTGCTCCTTTTTCTTTAGGAAAAAAAAATAAAATAAAATCACTGGCCTGGTTGACTGAGATGTGTCCTGCAGAACCGAGGATGCAGACTCTTTTCCATAAAACCTGAACACATGAAACAGTCACAACCCAAATACTCATTTGTGCTTAAATCCATGGCTCAGCTGAAAGCTGGTTGGTGCCTTCTTGGTGCCTACACCCCTGTACACAGCCATGGATAGGTGGTCCAGACTGACCCCATCCCAAGTGCCCACATGTGCAGTGAGTGAACTCTTTTCAAAGTGTTTTTATGCCCATGAGGAAACAGCTTCCTCAAGTATTTATTACTTTGCCATGTCCCCTGATTTAAAGGATGCTGTGGGCCCTCTGCACAGGGCAAATGTTAGGGTGTTCTTTTTTTTTCTCAAATGAAAAAATAGCAACATTCAAGTTCCAGTGGAGTGGTGATGCTTCATCGGAGTCTCGTTGACCCTGAAACTTGCACTGTGCTGTAGTTTTGAGTAAACCAGGAGAGCAGGGTTTCTGATACACCAGGTGCTGTGTCTCATGTTTGGGCTGTACTGCTGCCTCCACAGGGGTAAGGAGGAAATGGCTCTTCCTGTCTGAAAGGGCCTTTCAGAACATTCTGGTGGTCTTTTGGTACACCAGCTGCTGGTGACAACCCGAGATGGAATTTGTCCTGTACAACCATCTGAACAGTTGTAATTTCAGTGGCAATTTCCCTTTGTTCACACTGCCTCAAATGCACTTTTCTGATGGTTTCTAGCAGAGGATTCATTAGCTCCTTTTCCAGCAGGACAGCTCTGCTGTGCATGCAAGTCAGTGTTGATATTATAACACGTTTGTCTTCAATTTGATAGCCCATTGCTCTTACACACGTTCACTGTCATTGCAAAAGTGTGCTTTTTGTTGGCTTTTCTCAGGAAGGGATGAGAGGATGCAGAAGTAAAATTTTTTTAGTAGAGAAACATTATTTCTGTTCTCTGTTAACAGCTAACTGTGTAAAAGAATAAAGCCAAAAATACTGGTCAATCATAGAGGAGTAAAAGGAGCAATGCTTTGCAAATGCAGCTGAGGGATGTGAAAACACGATTCACTTTCAGAAGATTTTGTATTGTAATTCTGCATCACACCTCTGGCTCTCAACACTCTGCTGTCTGTCTCTCTGTGTGTTCAACTCATAATATTCTGTTAATATTATTTGACTCATCATATTATTTGTCACTAGCTGGGCAGCTGTAGCCTTAGTTATGATGTGATCTAAAATCCCCTGAGGCACCAAAATACTTGAAGACAAGGAAAGATTTTGCTAAATAGCACATGATTTTTGTGCTAAATAGCACATGATAATATAGGTGGAAAATCTGACCACAGAAAGCCCGGATGTCTGCTAGAGGCACTATCTTCTTAATTACCTAATTTTAGATACTTAAGGAAGTGTGTTAAAAAGAAACAAAACAAAACAAAACTTTTGAGGTCTAACATGACTGTTATGGATGATCCTTACATTTTCAGATGCTTCCAGAAAAAAACAAGCAAAGAAACCTCTGCTGTATGCCATTTTAGCATGTTAACTATTATTTTATTTTATTTTATTTTATTTTATTTTATTTTATTTTATTTTATTTTATTTTATTTTATTTTATTTTATTTTATTTTATTTTATTTTATTTTATTTTATTTTATTTTTTTGTAACTCTGGAAGCATTTGCATCAAAAGTTGCATTTCAGGTTGGGGAGTACTAAGTCTTGGAGTGATGCTTTCCTTATCTGCACATTTTTTTCTGAACCTTTTGTGAGTATTTGACTTTGCAGAAACCCCCAGATTACCATCCACCCAGGTGCAGCTTTGCTCTGAGGTGACTCTCTGGTGCTCTAGGTGCCCTTTCTCAGTGTCAGAACTCAGGGAGTCACAACTTCCCAGCACAAAGCACTTGCCCTGCAGTTCTGCTTTTGCTTTGTTGAATTCCAGTTTTTTAAACCTTTTTTCCCCCTCTGACCTGCTGCTGCTGCTGACCTTGCTGAACCTCTGTCCTGATCTGTATCTTATGCCACCCTGAAATATCATACACAGGAAGCATCTGGCTGTTCCCCTGCTGTATGGGGCATTCTTTCAGAGGATTATCTCTGTTTCATTCTGCTTCGTTCTGGCACAAAGCCTGCAGAAGTCATTGGACAGACCTAAGCTCTCTGCAGATCCAGATCATCCATCTCTCAGCACTCCTGAGATTCCCGTGGCTCCCGCCGTGTCCACCTGCTCCGAGCTGGCTGCCCTGGGGACGGGGGCATTTGTCAGGTTTGCTTTTTTCCCCTTCTCGTTGCTTTGTCAGTCACACCCCCTAGAAAAGGAACTGCAAGTTGCTAGGAGAAGGTGAAGCAAAATGTGCTCAGCTTTGGGAAGTGAGGTGTGTGACGGAGATGGGGACTTTTAAACATCCACTGGGAATATTCCTGGTGGCAAGGGGGGCAGGGGGGTGTATAAATCACAAGCTTCTGGGTTCTGCACTTGCAGTTTTCCCATTGAAGGAAAGTTAGCTTTGGGTTTGCGGGTGCAAGAGGAAACAAGTGTCTATTGCTTCCTTCCGATTTTACACTGGCTTTTCCTTTTTTTAAATAAATTTGGCTCAACTTTGCACAGCTCTGGCAGGTACCCAACCCCTGTCGTGTTTCTTTGTTGAGTCAACAATAAATCCAGCCAGAGGAGAGCAGCTTAATGGTCTGTAGTAATCATCCATCCAAAATCCTGGCTAAAATCTTCATCTCTCCAACCTGTGTAGCTCCTTTCCTCCCAAAGGGGAACCATTTGGTGTGTGGTGGGTTGCCAGAGGGTCCTGGTTGTGCCTTGGTGTGTGTTCAAGGCTAGGTTGGATGAGGCTTAGAACAACCTGGTCTCATGGAAAGTGTCCCTGCTCACAGCTGGGGGCTGGAACTGGGTGATCTTTAAGTGTCCTTCCACCCCAAGCCACTCTGATTGTTTGTCATGAGTAGTGCAAAAAGTGGCTGGGACCCCAGGGATCCCCACATCCCTGGTCAAGTATGTGCCTAACCATGTCCCCTTTTGGAAAATCAGGAGAACCTTCAATTGGGATGTAATACCTTTTCCCAGGCTAAAATATAATCTGCTCAGTTCCAGATAAATGGGTTTCACTTTGATGCTGTAGGTTTTAGTCTTGTGCTTTATTGCTGTGTTGATAAGATTAATGATGTTGTCATGGTCATCTTAATGGTGTTTCACTAAAATGCCTCCTTTTCAGGTTGGGTAGCAATGTGGGAATCTCTCCCTTCATGTTTTAATATTTTTTTCTAACTTTCCTATTAGCAGGATAAGCATTGAAGTGTGATTCCCAGTGCTGAGACCAGAAGGCCTATTCAAAGAATTCAAAACCTCATGGTTCCTGAGGGCCTACTGAGGGATATTTAATATTTGGGACTGCACCAAACCCCTCAGAATACAGCTGCAAGGAACAAAAGCCTCTGAGAGATGTACTTATTCATTACTGTGTACAGTCATACATTATCAAGTTTAATGCTTGCTTGCAGACTGGGTGACAGGGACTCCATTTGTGCTGTGTTTGCCTCTTAATCATTTCCATAATTGCTTCTACATCATCTCTAAAAGGCAGATTAAGTCCAAGCACAACAAAACCTCCCATGGTATTGCTGCTGAGATCTGCCCAATGAAAGCAGCACTGGGTTTGTTTTAAATCTTTTTTTTTTTTTTTTGAGACAAGGTTCTTATTTACCTATTATCAAACCATGCAATTACTTAAAGACATTATTCCTCTGCTCAGTGATGAAATAAGCCCCAAACTCTCTCCAGTGAGGTCACCCAGGTACCTGCAGATGAGGTGCCTGAGCTTAGCAGCAGTTTTAGGCTTAGTAGCAGTTTTAGTAGGTGCAGCTGATGCAGTGCCCTGGAAGCAGCATCCATTGCCAAGATGCTGTTTGGCTGTGGCAGTTTCCAGCCAGGCAGGAATCAGGGCATGCTGGTGGCTGTGCTGCTCTCAGCATCATGGAAATCCTGAAGTGAGGGATAACTCTGGTCAGCACATGAGCAGAATCAGGGCAGACATCCTGACAGAGACCAGACAGTGCTGCCTGGTTCACAGCACAGTCCTTACAGTGAACTGCAAAAATTCATTTTCCCTTTCAGGGCCCCTGAGCTTGAGTTTCAAAATGAGAACCATATTTTGAGCTCTTTGTTCCGGCAGAAAATCAGCTCCTCTTTCCTGCTGAAATTCTCTCAGTGCTGCAAAGGTGTAAAAATAAGCCAGGCTCTGTCTCATGCCTTAAATTGAGTGTTTTGTGTTTGCCAGATTGGCTCTTTCGGTGGTGCCCCGTGCGGGCTGTGGCTGAGCAGGGAGGTCCCACAGTCCTGTCACACTGTGCTGAGAGTGCTGCTCTCACTGCCTACAGCTCCTTCAGCTCATTTCATGTGAGATGTCTCTCTTCCAAGTGAGTAAAGCACAGATGCAACTTTCTGCAAAATTACCAACTTTATTGGAGCACTGATGGCTCCCTGCGAGGTCTCCTCCTCCGCTCCCACTGTGTTGCTGCTTTTCTGAAGGCAAATTAAACAGATCTATTCCAGTCTGACTGAAGCCATTGAGTTACTTAAACAGATTGACCTGACTTGGGCTTATCAATTTCTTTAATGAGGTGTCCTCTGCAACTTCTGCTTGGCTTTTCTCCATCCTTCTCATTAAAAATTTTATTTTAGAATCTCTTTGTTCCAGGTAGAGTCATTGCCAAATAGTTGCCTGCGTATATGCCTGACCCTTAGCCCCTAATAATGCTTTAATTTTCATTTTTAAATCTAGCAAAGGTACTGGGAAATCATCTTGCTTAAAAATGTAGGATTTGGAAAGTGTTTTAACTCTTAAGTGAGGAGCAGCAGTGAAGAGGGTACTTCTTCCCTCCTGGCTCCATGGAAATAACCCTGCATAACAGAAAGAGTTTCAAGATTAAAATGCTGGTTTTTGTAGCCTGGGTGAGATGTCTTTTTATGGTCACCTTCTAAAACAACAACAGTGACAGATTCCACCCAGGCTGGAGGGATAACAACTTCCCATTGAAACTTCTTTATGAAATTGAATCTTCAAGATCAAATGGTGGATATATGAAAGGTTTACCCAAATTGTAAGGGGGAAAAAAATCATTGTTGATGTATAGAAAAACTGGTGTGCTTCTTTGGGATGAGCGTGCATCAAAACCAGTTGGATTAATCCGGATTTACTCTGATAAAACTGTACCCTGTCCTTGAGCATCTCTCCCTGGGCATGTCTTTCTTGATGCTGATGGTCCTTCCCCTAAAGCTGTTGAATTGGCTGATGTTAGGAGATTGTTTTGGTCTTTTTTCTTGAGCCATTAAGATCATTTATGTCATTTATGTATTGTACATCAGTCAAGGCCAGATCCTCCATGTTCATGAAGTCACACCTGTTTGAAGGCCTTCCTCAGGCTACAAGGAGAGTGTCTGTTTAATACTCCAGATCCTTCAGCTGAACCTTCAGCCAAAAGTACCTCCCAATTCTTCCTCCTCTCCAAAAAAATAACAACCAATTCTGACGGTCTTCTTTCAGGTCATAGATTATTAATACTTCATGTGTAAGCCTGAGCAGAGCTCTCAGAGGTGGGAAGGGAGGATGTTCCTCAGTCTTCCTCTCAACAAAACTGACTTTCTGCAAAAGCCCATCTCATCCATGTGTGTTGGGCACACCATGTGCAGTGTGGGAGCTCTGAGGAAGCACAGGTTTCCTTAAAGGAGTGATTTTTGGGTGCCTGTTGTATGCAGCCATGAGGCACAGAGCAAATGCTCACTCTATAAAGGGACGTCACACCAGCTTCTCTGAGAACATTACCACTGCTACTGCTTTGGTTTTGTTTCTTTTATGACAAAGTCTCTGTAGAGTTTAGGAGCCAGTGTGGGCAGAGGGCTACTGACCAGGAGAGCTTAGATGCCCAAGTTTGCAGTCAGGCATCCTCTTCTTGTTGTCCCTCTGACTCTTTCTCTGAGCAGAGTCCAGACTTCCATCTGAGCTGACCAGGTTTAGCGGGATCTGGTTTTACCTTCATCTTCTGCATGTTCTGTCTATACTCAATGGGGGCAGGTTCCATTGAAGTGTTTTGTTCTTTCATCCTGGTAGAAATAAATCCAATTTCATGCAAAGTTGCTGCAGAAGAAGAGCCTTCTGCTCTGGCTGATAAACCCCCTCTGCTCCAGTCCCTCCTGCTTCAGACACCCAGCCTTGCTGCTGACAGTGTTTCCATCTCAAATGCAGTTAGAAGAGCAGGGCAGGGAAACCCAAGATATATCTTGTAAAATAGATGCTTCCTATGTAGAAATACATCTCATTCCCAGACAGAGAGGAGCAGGAGTGTGTGGCTGTGGCCCTGGAACTGGGTGGGATGCAGGGCAGTGGGGACAGCCCTGTGGCATTAGGGGGGACACTGTTTGGGATCCCAGCAGGGTGCTCCAGCCTCCTGCCCTGCAGAGCTCAGTCACAGGGTTTATTACTGACTGCTGTTGGATTTTTATAAAACTCATTCAGCAGAGCATTGGTATCTGAAGTATTTAAGGGAACAGGGAATGATCCTGTGGTTACAAAGTTAGGTGTGTGCTTGTGTCTTGTTGAGCTGGTATTAATGTAGAGAAAACAAACAGGTGTTTCCTGGCTTGAGTCTGGGGCCAGCATGTGCAACCTGATTTAGGATGTTTCAGTTCTGAGTGCCTAACTTAAGATTCCTCAACACACAAGTTAATTAAAAAATAAAAAGAAAACAAAGAGCACCCACCAGAAGGGCAAAACCTTAATGGCACTGAACCATACACAGCACTCATTTCCAGAGGGTTTTCCAAGGTGTGCTGTCCAAGCAGTTGGATAATGAATGTAAAGGTGTCCATGTATATTGGATTTGCAGACAGTATTGTTGAGCTGTGGTCAGACTGAGCACAGATAGACCCCTTCTGACTCAAATAATCAGCACTGTGCATGGAAGCCACAAGAGTTTGGAGAAGGTGTTTTTCTGTGTCCTGTGTATGCCCAGTGGGCCTGATCCTGCATTCCTGTGCTGGTTCTGAGAAACTGGTCATTAAAAATCAAAGAGGTTTTTGACTGACTGAGGAGTTCAGACTGTATTGCTGTGGATTTTAGTTCCTGCAATTCATTTTCCTTTGATTATCAGTACAATGCTTTATTTTTGCACGGTGTAATATTTTATTAAAGGCACATTTGTAGCTAATAACATTTATGAAGACGCAGCTTTGACTGAAACTGCATCTGAATGTCACTTGAATAATGAATGGGAGTACCATATATCCATTAAAATTTGAACAATGATAACTGTATGTGTGTTAGAGTCCCCTTTTTGATGGATATGGCCAGCAGCCATTAAAATACAGTGAGAATTCTTGTTCACAGTCCCACAGTGGCTGATAATAACACTCTTGATAAGAATTTGCAGCTCAAGACAGCAATTTTACAAAAGGGATTTAGTGCAGCTAACAGCAGCTCTGAAGATTAAAATGTAACCATCATTCAGTTCTACTTTTATTTTATTATTTTTTCAAGTCTTTTTTTTTAAGTCTCATTTTTTAAGTATGTAAAGAAAGGATTTTACTTCCCCATCACTCTCTGGAGTTGGTTTCCTGGTGGCCCTTATTAAAACTTACTCACTTTTTGAATATAAAATGTTAGCCAATATCTCCACTGGTTTAAAAGAAAAAAACCCAAAACTTTTCATCCTATTTTTAACACAGTGGTTTGTGGAATTTAGAAATAGCTGTGGTCTACTGGGTCATCTAGTCAATTTTCTACAGCCCTCCATTATTTCTTGCAAGCCTTCATGTTTCTGGGCTTTTTAATGTTTGTAGATGCATTGCTGCTGCAGCTGTTCTCCAGCTCAGGGATGTGTGGATGTCACTGGGCTCTAACAAGGAGACTCACATGGCACTTTGAAGTTGGAGGAAAATAGGGGAAAATCTTCTTAATAGAATCTATCCCAGAAAGTGACTTTGCTTAGCTTACAGTTAATATGGGGTGCTTCAAAAAATGCATTAACTCTAAGAGTCTTGTAACTGTTTTCTTGGACTTACAAAGCCGATGCAAGAGGCAGTGTAGTACAGTGGCTGAGATGACTGGCAGATTTATATTCTGCTTTTTGACCTTCAAAACGTCCCTTAATGGAGCTTTTCCATTCCCCCCTCATCCCTTCTGCAGAGCAGGGTTTATCTGAGCAGAAAGTGCTTACTAAGCACCAGTTGAACACCTACTGTGCCAGGACCCTCAGCTTTATCTCTCAAGCCTGGTCAAATGAAAAATAATAAGTTGGTCTTCTGAAGAAATAGGTTGTTGAAAGAATCACGTAGGCTTGGAACAAAAACTGGATTTCTTAAGGATTTGGCAAGCTGAGTTTAGCTTTTCTCCTATAATTATGGATATAGTTTGTTGACTTTGCTGATTCTTTACCCCCATTCCTGTGTTCAGGTCTGATCTGGCAGCAGGAGCTGGAAAGCTCACATCCTTGTGCATTAAACAGGATGCAGTGCCTAATTATTATCTTGATTAAATTTGGTGATTAAGTGATCTGTAATAGTGTGTGAGCTCAGACATCCCAAGATATTGCTCAAAGCCATGGTGACTGATCATCTGGCCAGGTTTGGGGTGACGCTGCTTTGATTAAATCTGACTTTGAGGAGAAGCTGGTTCACATCTCTGCAGGCACTTAAAGCTCTGTGGTATTTTGCTGCATTTCTCTTTGCTGAGCAATATGTGAAAGTACATCAAGTGCAAGCCTAGATAAGTAATAAATGTCAAGAAAGTATCTTCAGAATGATGTATTTGTAAAATATATTAATGGCCCCTTGTTTAATTTAAGAAGACAGAAAAATACCACATTCCTGATAAATTTCTGAAGTAAATACAAAAAAATATGAGAAAATAAATATATGCCAGCATCATAACTTCCTCTTGATGACTAAAGCTATGGCAATTTTAAAGCCAGGGATGAAGCAATTTTAGGCATGATTCAGTTGAAATCTCTGCCTTTCTCTGTCCTCTCAGAATAAACCACCCATGCATTTTAAATTTTGCTCCTTTCAAATGCCATGGGATATTGATAAAAAATGTTAATAATAAAAAAGCAATGCCCCTTATAGCAAAGAAAAGGCAGTCTGGTGGTCAAATGTTTTGCAAGTTTGGTGCAGCTTGGACTGAAAAGTGGAATATCACCCAGTAATAAGTTTGTGGAGATGAAATCCACTTGGATAAAAAATACAGAGCTATGCAGCTTGACAGGCTGAGTCCTAAATGGCAGCAGCCTTGGGTCCAATAGTCTCTCTCATTTTGAATAATTGCTGTGCAACACAGCATCAAACATTTATTGCTGAGTACAGGTGCATTTGCTCTCCCTGGTGACCCTCTATAAGCAAATGTGCAGGACGATTTTATTACCAGGACTGCAATTCACACAAACTGTTTGCTTTAGAGAATTAAATAAACCCAGACAAAGGACAGTCAATACTGTTGTTTTACCTTCTTGCATTTAAATGCTGCCTCCTGGATGGTTCAATAGCAAGCAGGAAGACACAGGGGTTCTGTGGAATGATTCATGTGAAGAAATTTACCTTTGAGGAAAAGCCACAAGAGCACCAAAATCTAGGGGTTGCTTTGCTGTAGACAAATTCAGAGTATCACCTTCATCTGAGCAGGCTGCTCTGATTGATGACTAGTGGGAATTTGGTTCACTGGAGAAATCTTGGCCAAAAAATTTCTCTCCAAACTGGAATGGCCAAGCGGTGGCAAAGCTTTGATTTTGCTGCCAATGCAGCATTTGAAGAGTGAAACCATATTTGTGGCTGTGGTTGAAAGAGCTTCTAGGAGACATTTGAACCCATGCCACGAAATTTTGAGCTAGGAGCATTTTTCAGTGCAAGGGAAAATGATATCTCAGAGCAGCCCTTGCCTGGGAAGGGGCTGTGATCAGTCTTGCCTTTGGGCAAAGCCTTCCCTGAGACCGGTATCTCTTCAGTGCAATTAAAAATAAAGGAAATAAAGGCATCTGGTGTCTGGCTTGTAGTGATGACAGCACATTGCATGGCTGTGGAGGGACTTTAGGAGCCATTTAAAGTGCCAACTAATGCCTTATTGGTTTTTCTGCTGTATTTGTGCAGTGTTGACTATCCCTTGCTAGGACCAAATTAGACTAAGCAGAGTTGGAAAGGTAAATGCCTTTGGTCTTCTCCTTTTTATCAGGTTTATGATCACAGCAGGGCTAAGCATCCCAGGTCTTTGTTGTCTCCATAAACCCCTGAGAACTCCATTCAGAGATACAGATACAGATACAGATACAGATACAGATACAGATACAGATACAGATACAGATACAGATACAGATACAGATACAGATACAGATACAGATACAGATCCCCCACACCACCCTGGACTTTCACACCCTGTAATTGTTTCCATTCAGACACAGGCTGGTGCTCTCTCCCCCAGCTCTGAGTTTTGTACAGTGAAAAGGCAAAGGAAAAGAGAAGCACTATAAAATACATCTTGGATGTGACTGATAGCACCTCATGGAAGCAAGAGTAAATACTGAAATGCTGATTTATCTTTCCAAGACCAACACCTGGGCTCTTTATGAGACTTGGACTAAGGAATATAAACACTGGGTGACAGCCACAGTAGGACTGACTATTCAGGCTGTGCCTCCAGTCTATCCAGTTACTAAGAGCCAGCACAGAGCAGTGCAGAGGAGCCCTCAGAACACTGCAGGAGTCCTCAGCTGTTGCAGATCTGTTTGTGGGGCAGGGATGAGATCTCCTAGGGCTCAGTCCCAGCCAGGGTGCTTCATCCTCTGCAGGGTTCAGGATCAGTCCTTCATCCCCTCGGAGCACAAACATCACAGGCATGGGATGAAAACCATCATGGACCATTTTCTGTGTCCAGCCCTGGGTTTGGAGCAACAGGTTTTGCCCTGAGCAAAGATAGGTGGAAGGAGATGTGTCTTCTCAGCACTCTTGAGAGCAATCTGGCAGAAGAGTCTTTACCAAAATGTTCTTTGTAATCATTTTTGGGATAAACAAACTGCAGGCATCACACACAGCCAAATGAAATGGAAGCTATGGCAAAGCTGCCCAAGGGGACTTTCTCCTTCAAAAACTCTTGTAATGGGTGACCCAGACTTTCAAGACAAAATATTTGGCAAGTGAGCTCAACTGAAGAAATTCTCTCATTCACTCAAAAGCTCGTTCTTCTTGCCAACACAGTAATGTGCTGTTGGGACAGGTAGAAAGGGCTGCTTTCCAAAAATAAGCAGATCTTATGCAACAAGCTTAGTTGTATTAATAAGTGAAAAACGGATGTACTATTCATTATCTGCTTCCAAATCCAAGTAGACAGTCATCCTGATGATTACTGATTATTTTTTTATTCTTACACAGAGAAATGTTTGAGGAAAGGCAGAACTCAGTCTTTAAAATTCTTTTGATTCCACATTGGAGCTTGGTAATTGATGAAAGATGTTCCATGTGTTACTTGTCCATGTGAAACTTTCCTGTTGGCTTTGTGATCTGAACTAGGTCTGACAAGTTGCATCAAGAGTCCTTCACAGGACACTCCTTCTAGCAAGAGTAATCCCTTCTTGCAGGACCTGCTTCTGGAGTTCTCATTGAAGTGAGTTGACTTGATGTGGATAGACAGCATTTGTCTCTATTCTGTTATTTTGGGGCCTTTTGTCCTGATTCTGTTGAATATAGGAGCTGTCCTGCTTGTAATGTCCACTGTTCTGTTATAAATAGGAGCAATACTAAAATTCATCCTTAATTGTTTTTAAAAGGGATTTTGGATAAAAAAGCTGGTGGAAATCATTTGAAAGACTCAGCTGGCTTTGCTTGAAGTTGAAACAGGCTCCAAACACACTGACAAGTCCAGCAGTGAAAAAAATCTCTGTTGTCAGCTGATGTTTCTCCTTCCTCTGCACTCTGGGCTGTTCTCACTGGCTCTCCTTAGGCACTGAATTTCATTTCTAAATTGGGAGCCCAGTAAATGAGAATGCAAGTCTGTTGGGTTTGCATGGCAGGGTTTTGGCAGCGGGGGGACTACAGGGGTGGCTTCTGTGAGAAGCTTCTGGAAGCTTCCCCCCATGTCCAGCTGAGCCAATGCCAACTGGCTCCAAAATGGACCAAGTCCATCTGCAATGCTGGTAGTGCCTCTGGGATAATGTGCATAAGAAGAGGGAAAAGTTCTCAGCAGCAGCCAGGGGAGGGAGGATGGAGGGAGTGTGAGAGAGCAGCAGCTCTGCGCACCCTGAGGTCACAGGGTCCTGGAGGATTGCACCTGGGGAGGGGTCCCACGCCGGGGCAGCTCCTGCAGCCCATGGGAGGAGTCTGTGGAGGTTTGGCTCCCTGAGGAGGAAGGAGCAGCAGAGACAATGTGAACTGAGCACAGCCCACATTCCCTGTCTCCCTGCACTGCTGGTGGGGTAGGAAGAGAAATCAGGAGTGAAGCTGAGTCTCAGAATAAGGGAGGAATGGGGGGAAGATGTTTTAAGATTTGGTTTTATTTCTCATGGTCCTGTTCTGATTGCCAAGTTGAGTCTGTTCTGCCTGTGATGGTAACTGGTGAGTGATCTCTCCCTGTCCTTATCTCAGCCCACAAGGTTTTCACTGTATTTTTCTCCCCTGTCCAGCTTAGGAGGGGAGTGACAGAGGGACTTTGGTGGGCACCTGGCATCCAGCCAGGGTCACCCCAGCACAGTGAGGCTCCCCACATTTCCAGTGTCAGGAGTGAGTCTCTGCACTGTGATCACTCAGGGGAAGAATTTAACTCCAAAATTACAAGTGTGCATTGAAAGCATGAGACTGAGGCTTCTGTCTCAGAAATGGGCTGGAAATGCACACCCTGGCTCTTTTCTTGGGTGCTCATGAGGAGTGACTCGAGAGCTTGAACACCTCCATTCACCAGCTCCACCATCACAAGGATACTTACATTACCCTCTGCAGGAGCACTGCTCTCTGCATAAGCAACCTGCTGTTCATATCACACTAAGATATCACCCAGATTCATGTCTTTGCAACCCCAGGGGCCTGAAAGGGGTTGTGCAGATGTGAACAGCTGCACGTGGCTTCTCTGACCCAGAGAAAGGCAGTATGTGAAATTTGGGCTTGTATGCCTACATGGACATCTGTAGCTAGAAGAAAACAAATAAGAAAGGAGTTGGTAATATATACCCATGTCACACCCAGAAATGCTCTTGAACAGGGTGCCTGACAATAGCATGGAGTCTTCTGGATGCAGGTGGAGGCAGCAGATGAGTGTGGTGGCTGTGCCAGGCAGAGCAGCTCCTGCTGCCAGGGCCCAGCATGGAGCCCTGTGGCTCCTTTGTGGGCATCTCCATGGGCCATGGAATCACAGCCAGGGAACCAGCTGGTAGCTCTCTGCCTGCCGCTTTCTTCATCCCATAAAGAGTCTCAAATGCTGCCCCCTGCTCCTTGCTTTTTTACAGATGACATTGAAGGGCTTTCCCCTTTTTCCCCCCAGTTTATTTTAAGGTTCTCCCTGCTTCATCGTGTCATGGGTGACACCCCTGACACCTGACCACCAACCTCGGCACCAGCAAGATTTTCATGGAATCACAGAGGCTTTAAGATTGGAAAAGACCTCCAAGATTATCGGGGCCAGATGTCTTTTTCTCGTCCTGAAGCCAATCTGCGGCAGGGCTGCCCACAGCCCCCTCCTCCCATTGCAGGCACCAACTCCTCACCCACCCCAGGAGGCTGCTCCACTCTTCCAGAGGCACCAGGGATGGGGCACATCCTGACCCTGGGAAGTGCCTCCCTGCTCAGCTGCCCTTGCCAAGCAGTGCTGCAGCCTGGGCTCAGCTCCTGAAGCAAAGAGCAGCTGAGGCAGCTCAGTGCTCCCCTCTCCAGAGACCAGCTGCTCTCACCTGGCGCCTCGCAGCTAATCACAGTGACAGCAGCCATTGTTTATTTCCCTCCATCCTTGTCTTCCTTGTTTTATGGAAAATTAGAGCAGGCAGGCAAGCCATCCATCAGCCTATAAATGCTGTGGAGTCTTTTGGCTTTGTGCTAAATAATTGTGCGTTTTATTGCTATTTACACATTTATTTTCTGAGGCAATAAAATACAAACTGCAGTCCTCAAGACTTTATATTTTGCATCTGTATCGCAGCAGCCACACAGGCTTCAGCAGCAGCATGCAACCTGCTGCCATAAATTCACTTTCTTATTTTAGTAGGTCTAACATTTATTTATAATTAATGTCAGAGACCTTACACAGGAATGCCAATTATTGATTTTTTTTACTTTTTTTAAGAAAAAGAAATTACTTTTTTCTTATTACTGCCATAGCAGCACAATCAAATTGCAGAGGCTAATCTTGTTCACAACAGTGGAAGAAAAGGCTCTTAAAAACCGAGTTGGTGGTAAAGTTATAAAAAGCATCATGCAGCCCTTTAACTCTGGAGTTTGTATATATGGAAATGATTGTGTGGGGGACAGGGGACAGTAATTCACATCAGCAGCTCTGCTGGTGTCAGTGTGGGAATAGGAAAGATCTCCAGCAGGAGCCATTGTCACCAGTGCAAAATGAGAGCCTGTGCAAGTGGCAAGGGGGCTCAGTGTCCCAGTGCAGCTGGGGCTGGGGGCACCCTGGGTCTCAGAGGGACGAAGGGACTGCATTGCTGTCGGAACTCAGTGCATCCCTCTGGGTGTCCAGAGTTGCCAAGGACCCCGTCAGGGGGCTCGGAGACCCTGGCATGCTGCCCAGAACACCTGGGGATTTGATTTTGGCCCTTGGAGCAAGTTACCAGCGTTGTATGAGGACGTGAAAGTCACACAGGTCTGAATACTGTAATAACAAAATGATCACAGGGTGAAAATATAGATTTTGGGATTTTTGGTATGGGGTTATGGGGACAAGATGGAGGAATCAGGGCGTGTCTAGCCTTTCTTCTTCTTGTTCTCCATTTTCTGCAGTAATGTTGGCACTTTGAGATTGGTTTAGAGTAGAAGTGCACTGTCTAACATAGGTGATAGGTATTGGGAAGTAAGAGTAAATATGATATATGTAGTTTGTAGTATAAAAGGACAACACCGCCTCAGGGGCGGTCAGAGTGCCTGTGGCTGCCCTGCTGAGCAGACCTCTGCTGGGCAGAAAGAAAATTTTATAGATAAGAATTAATAAACAACCTCAAGACCGAAAAGTGAAGAGTCCAGACTCATTCTTCAGCCGTGCGGGCCAAAGCAGAGCCATCCTGCACATCTCGGGGCAGCAATTATCAACAGCAACCCTGTTGAGACATTGCTGTGATGGAGGAGTGGCTGCTGTGGCTGCAGGTTTGCACTGCCAGCAGTGCCCTTGGGGTGCAGCACTTCCCATGCAATGGGTGTCCATGGAACTCAGCTGCACTTGCCACAATCACATGCACAAGGATGTGAGTTGGACCAAAGAAGCCTTGAAACACATTTTTGTGGCTTGAATCCCCCATTACCTGCTTAGTGCTAGGATATCTACCCATGCATTTGTGAACTAAATGGCCCTTCTCAGTAGCCTTTGCACAGCTGGTGCTTCTCCTTCAGTCCAGCTATGCCAGGAAATCTGCTGAGGGAGGCATCAGACTTGGCAAAGAGTGATGGGAACAGCAGCCAGCTCCATCTTAAACTAATTTTTACCCCTGGCAGGGATGGCTGCCTAGCAAGTGTTCAGAGGCTGAAACACAGCCCTGAAAAAGCTGCAGGTTGGAGGTGGGAAGAGGCTGCAGAGGGCAAAGTAAGGAGTCTGCTACTGCACCAGCTTCCCATTCCTGATTTGATTTACTCTCAAAATGCTGAGCAGCTCTGGGAGAGGGAAGAAGCGGAGTTAGGAGCAGAGTTGGGAGCCAGGGATGGATGTTGCATTTCTACCTCAAGCTCTGGAATGGTGAGAATAAGATGGATACCTGCAGGCTCACTCACCCCTTCCACATCTGCAAAGCAGAGTTGGCACCAGCATGTCTTGTGTGTGGTGGAATTTGGAGGGATTTACCAAAAAAAGGGGTTATTTTGGGGTTGAATAACCTGCTTATTTTGTGCCACCTTCCCCTCCAAGGGGTTCTGCTCCCACAGCAAGTAAACCTCAGGAAATAAACCAAAACCTGAGTGGGTCAGGAAATGAAACCAGAGGTGATCAGTCCATTCTGTGACACTTTCCCAAAGCTCCATAAACAGCAAGGAAGCCTGTGTCAGCTGGGAGGGGTGTGATCTCTGTGCATGAATGTGGCCAGAGATGCTGCCAGAGCAAAGCTGATGTTGCTGAAGCATGTGTGATTCAGTCTGAGGAGCAGCAAACCAATCCTGAAGTATTCTGCTCTGCCTGCCTGGGGGCACTGAGTGGCAAAAGTTGTGGAAAACACTGAGGTGTGGGTTCCCAGTGTCTTTGGAAACTCAAACCCCAAACATCTCATGTGGAGGACCACAGATGGAAGCTGTGTGTGCTTTGGCTGTTACTTGTGGGTCATTGCACAGCCACAAATGCCACCTGAATTCTGTCACTTCAGTTCTGGCTTTTTTTGTTTTTTTTTTGGTCTGCCACTATTAGGATTTTTCTTTCTTTGCTTGCTCATCAGGAAGATAACTCTATTTTCATTTCCTAACTAGCTTGGTATTTCTTCACTCATTCAAAGATGTCTGGCCAAATTAAATTAATGTGCAGCACTTGTCAAGCCAAAGGCTTTGCACACCTGGGCTAGACAGCCTGGGGACAGGAGAAATGTGCTCTCACAGGGCTGTTCTGTGTGGGCTTGGGGCAGGTATCACCCACAGGAACCTCACCTGCACAGGGGGATGTTGCTGACGGGCATCTGGGCATGAAGGAGCTTTATTCTTGCCCAGCAGCACTGGTGGGGCTGCAAAAGCTTCATGATTTGCTCTGTCTGCTGTGACAGTGCTGGGAGCCTGGCCACCAAATGTGCAGCTCACCTCCATGGGTTTTGTAAAGTTGTTTCTGAAAGCAAATCCTGTTTTTATTCTGCTTGTGTTGAACAAGTTGAGCTGTGAATCATGTTTTACCCCATGGATGCTATTCCAGACCCATCCCTAATTCTGAGTTGGAGAAGGCACCAAACACATCCAAGGGCCTGTAGGAATGGGACAAGAAGTTTTAAACTAAAGGTGTTTAGACTCAGACTAAGGAAGATATAAGGGAGAAATTTTTATGAGGAGGGTGGTGAAACACTGGCACAGGCTGTTGAGAGAGGTTGTAGATGTTCCATCCCTGGGAACATTCAAGGCTGGGTTGGATGGGGCTCTGAGGAAGCTGAACTTGTTGAAGATGTCCCTGCTCATTGCAGTGCAGTTGGATGACATTTAAAGGTCCTTTGGAACCTAAACCATTCCATGATTTTAATAAAAGCTGTGGGGGGGAAGAGGGGCAATGTCTGTCTCATTTTTAATCTTTTGCCATAGAAGAAGGGTTTTACTCAGTGGGAGGTTGGTTTGGTTCACACCAGCAGAAGTTTGGACATCCCTGTGTGCCTCCTGTCCTCCTTGCATGCAGCAGCATGACCCACATAGGGGTTAATTCCACAGTAAGCCCTGTCAGCAGGTCAGTAAACCTGCTCCCACCCCTTCCTGCTCCCTGCTAATCCAGGCAAATCCTCTTTCCCTCTACCTTCTCCTGTTTCTTCCATCACCTTGAGGTAAAAAGGTGAGGATGAAGGAAAGGAAGAAAAGTTGTGGAAACACCCTTTAGCCATTTTGGTAGGGCAAGAGAGCAAAATCAGCCTCCCTGGAGTGCAGCCTGGCCCCTGCTGTCTCTGTGGGCTCTGTGCAGGTGTCTCTGTGCAGTCTGCCCACGCTACCTACTCCTGCCCCCAGGACTGCCTGGACCATGGCATTCCAGGACTTCCCCAGCACAGAGTCATGTCCTGTAAATGAGGCTGAGCTTATTTCCCAGGCTGCCAGTATCTAAAATCAGGGACATTTCCTTCTGGGTTCATTTAGTCAGGAGAAAAGGAAGCTGAGGGGACACATTCCATACAGCTCCCTGAAAGGAGGTGTTAACCTGGTGGGGCCAGTCTCCTCACCCAAGTAACAAGAGATAGAATGAGAAGGAGCAGCCTCACACTGTGCCAAGGCATGTTTACAGGTGTGTTTAGACTGGATATTTAGAAAAAAAATTTCACCACAAAGGCTGTCAAGCATTGGAACAGGCTGCCCAGAGAAGTAAGGAAATCACCATCCCTGAAAATATTCAAACAACATATGGATGTGGCACCTGGGGACATGGTTTAGTGATGACTTGGTGGTGCTGGCTCAACTGTTGGACTCAGTGATCTCAGAGATCTTTTCCAGCCTGAGTGATTCTGTGATTCCTGCCCCCTACACTGCTGTGCAAGCCAGGGTGCAGCTTCAGCTTGTAGCCTCTGCAGGGGGATGATGCTCTGAGGTGATCCCAAAGAGTTTGGTTTTTATTCAGGACTGACAGGACGGCAGCACAGTGCTTCATCTGCAGGCTGGGCTTCTTTCTGTTTCTTCTTTCAGTCCTTTATAAGATTGCTAAATAAGAGTTTGGGGAAACACATTTTTTGCTGCTGTCCTATGATGTGATAATGATAAATCAAGAGAGGCAAGAGAACTTCCTGTACTGGTTGTTTGTGGAGAAGGAGTTAAAAAGGTCTCTATTAGTTATGTCTGACAGGTTGGTACTGCTTTGCATGGGAGGAAACCTCTTAGCACCTCACCCAGCTGAGCCTCCCACGAGTCTATGAACAAATGTCCAGGATTGAAGCCAAACTGTCTCAGTTTTGGGTGTCAGCCGGGAGCTGCACCTCTCCAAGGGGCTCTGGGGGGTGAGCAGGCTTGTCCTTGGCTGCAGTTCTGGCTGGTAGCTCCATGAACAGAAATGACTGCAGATATTTGTAAAGCTCAGGAAAGGAAGATCGCTTTGCCTCCATGTGCTGGGTGCAGTCACTGTGAGCCTCCCTGCCCTGCCTCTCTGAGCTGTCCTTGCTGAGGAGATGAGAGGTGCACCAGATCTGCCATGCACATCAGCCAGGGCTGGGGCAATGAAATTCAGAAGCAAGAAATACAGGAGGCTGCAAAATGAGAGCAATTTCCATCAGCTGCAAGTTTGGAAACACCCTGGCAACAGTGATGCTGGGAACTGGAAACTTGGAAACTTCATCTTTCACACAAAGATCTAGCAATCCACCATGGGACAGCAACCCCTGGTATCCATTCTCTTCTCCTGAGGATGGAAACTCCCCAGCAACAGCAATTGCCAAGTACTGGATCATGCCCCTGTAGCTGAGTGTGACACCACTTCTGGGGCTGGGAAGTTACATCTCATTTCAGAGGAAATTAAAAACAATGGTCCCCTTCAGCTGATGCATCTCCTCCATAAGTCATAGGTCAGTTCTCCTCTGGGAATGTCTAAGTTCTGTTTGGAATGATTTCCCTTTGGATGCTGTCATTATTTTTCAGCATTCACTTTTTATTTTTGAGCAAGAAAGGCGTGGTATAAAAAGAGTAAAAACTCCTATTACCCTGTTTAAAACCAAGCCAAGCAGAACAGTGCATTTCCCAGAGTTTCTTGGTATACATTTCCTTGCAAATCTTAGAGAGATTTTAATTAAACGTTTCTTTTCCCTTTCCTTCATAAAGGCAAAACACAAATAAAAATCTTGTAGCTGCCACTCTTAAAGCAAGCTTTTGGACACAAATTGGTAGCTCATTTAAGAGAAAACCCAAAGCCCCAGGGCTCTGCTGCCTGTGGTCACTGGGGACTGTTAGTTTTTAACAGTGTGCCCATTAAAACTTTCCAGGAGCTTTATTTCTAGAGCAAGTGGTGACATTTTCATAAACTCCATTTTTAAAGTTACCATGAAATTTTTCATTGGAGTGAGAGCAGGATTCCACATACCTTGCAATAATCATATGCACAAAACCTTGCACTCCCAAAGGAAAGCTTCCCTGTCCCACGGAAAATGGAGGGATGGTTTAGGTGAGGAAAGGATATTGCAGTGAGTGTGGGATCCTGTTCTCAGTGTTTGAATGGGAGGTGTGATCTTGAACCCAAGAACAGATTTTAGCTTTGGATGTTGCCCTGGTGTGGGTTTTGTGCTGTCAAATGTCTCTTACAATTGTGGTCACATCAGGACAGTGACACTGAGGCTAAAGCTGAGGTTTCTGACCAGCCCATGTAGGACTGGTGTTTGTCTTTTGTGGATGCACAAGAGGAAGTTCTTGGTTTTCTAATGTGTCACTAACTGGAAAGTATTACTGGGGAAAAGTCAGCAGCTGGGGCTTTCCCATCCTGAAGGAAAGGAAGGAAACTCCTCAATAAACAGGAGCCCAAAGGACAGAGATCTCCCCTCTGCCATTCTTTGTCATAGGTAAAAGGATAAATTCAGGCTGATGTTTCCACAGCATCTGGCCTGCTACAGATTGATTTCTAGGTTAGAATGCTGGCAGCACTGCAGAGAGCAAGACCAAAGCAATATTGAATTGGTCACTATAATAGTAGTGACGGGAACCTCTCTGGGTAAGCCCGACTATTATCATATATATATGCCCAGTTAGCTCAGTACATCGAGTCTCTGGCAGAGACCCAATAGCCGAGTTAAGCAAGGGACCAAAGCCGCCGAACTCCTTCCTAGCAAGCCAGTGATACTCAGCTTAAGTGATTCAGCTCTTTCGTGAGTTCAGCTCAGGCAGCTAGGAGGAATCGCTCGGGGCCGTGGCGTAGCAGACGAGAGAGAGAGGGGAAGAGAATACGCCGAATTTCCGCAGTGAGGTTTATTCGGGGGGTCCGCGAAGGGTACGACGCTTCTTCTTCTCCAAGGAAAGGGGGTACAGAGGGCTCTTTTTATTGCCTTGGCATGGATCCAAAACCAGCCAATGGCCGCAGGTTTAAGCATATTCCTTAACTGACCAATAGCTAAAAGGGTTACAACAGTATTGTCTTAACTGATTAAAGGAAAGGTTCTCAACACGGTCGGGTAAGAGGAACAGGACAACGCCCGCTCAGGGATGACTCAGCATTCAATTCTCCAAGGAGCTTTTCCTGTATCCTTGGGGTTCACTACAGGTCACCACTTTCTTGTGCTAAAATTTCTCCTTTTACAAAATCAGTGATACCATTTTAGAATTGAAAAATTAAGTTCTAAATTAATTGGAGCTTTCTCTGCCAGTTATTTCTGTATGGCTAAGTGATACTTTGAATTTCTCTTTGAATGAGGAAGGCCTTAAATATTCAATGTTGCTGGTTACCTTAGCAGACTCTCTGTTTATGTTTTAGCCATCAAAGTAACACAAGTGGAAAAGATGCCATAGTTGTGTGCATATCTGTGTGTGTTTCTCCAACATTCAATTATCAGCATCCAAAACCTCAGTATTACCATTTTTAATGCAGTTCAGGATGCCCAGCTGAGTGCTGGATGTGCAGCTCTGATATATGCAAATCCATTTTGCATGCAGCTCTTGACATATTTTCATATTCAGGATTATGGGAAGCTTTTTGTGTGCCACTTTGATGTATGCTAATCTTTGTTTCTCTAAAAACACTTTTTAAAAGTCCAGACAAATAGACAATATTTCTCCTTCACTGAACCCCTGTGTTTTTTCTGTACCCAGGCTGCCACATGGTTCAGAGCAAAGCTTCCACCAACCAGTGGTGTGCTGAAGGGCCATATCCCTGTGCCCTGCTCTGGGCAGCTCCTTGTATCCATCAGGGATCAGAGACAACCTGAGATCCAGCAGCCCTCTGCATGAAAGGCAGCCTGAATCCTTCATTTCTTTCTTGACTGTCACCTCTGTTGTAGATGCAGAGGAAAAGCTGGAATGGGAACCTCACACACAGAGACTGGGGGACGCCTGGGCTGGTGGCAAGAGCACACAGTGCAGCTGGATGCAGATAGGTCAATTATGCCTATTAGGGACATAAATGATCAATCAATTAAAGTGGTTGCCTAATGGCTTTGTAATTCTGCCTTGTAACACACGATGTGAGTTATCAAATGTGTTACTTATATCTCTAATGTATTTTATTGTGTTATTTATGAACTACTTGTAAACTTTCTGTGGCTGCCAGACTTATCATAGTGTGCACAGTAAGACAAAAAACTTGGAAGTATTATTTTGTTTTTGGAAGGTTTGCAGTGGCTGCCGGGTCCAGACAATGCACAGATGCTAAAACACCTCTGAATTTAATTGTGGATAGTTTGACACCTTTGTAGCACCATAAAGACTAAATGTAAATCCCAGGTTAATGAATGAGAAAATCCCTGTGGTGTCATTAAATCTTCCCTGGAGCGAGCTCAGAGTGCCCAATGAATAAATGTTTAATGCAGGGCTGTGTCAGATGGAGCCATCGATTGGGAGAGAAAGGCTCTTGGTTTAACAGGATCCCATCAGCTGAGCTCCACTCAACAGCCCCACAGTGCCAGCAGCTGCTGGGTATTGCTTCAGGGCAGGAATCCCAGCAAGGAGAGTCAGAGGCGCTCACAGGGGCACAGGAACATTTCTCCTAGATTTCCTGGAGTTTTGGGATTACTGACAATATTGTCAATATTATCATCGTCACCATCTAATCTTTCCTGGCATTCAGAATTGTAATGCCCTGACATCCCCTGCAGTGCATGAATCACTTTCTTAATATCAGGAATTAATGTTTCTCACAACACATTCTTTGAATGTCACAAACAGCTGTATTTATAGCCACATCCATTTACCTGCAGCTTTAACCAAGGAGCAGCTTGGTGAATATTTTTGAGCTGGATACTCACGGATGTTGTAGCAAAACACCTGTGGTGGGGTTCCAGTTTGTGTTGGGATTGCATGGCCAGGTTTTGGCGGTGGGATTGGGGCTGGGGCTGCAGGGTTGGCTCCTGTGAGAAGCTGCCAGAAGCTGCCCCCATGTCCAGCATGGGCACCTGGCCCCCAGACAGGCTCAACCCCCTACACACCTTTAGTTCAGAGTATTCTGCAGCCTGAAATTATCCTATATCCTCACCTGTAATCCTATAAAAATTAAAACAATGCAGCTTCAGGATTCACTTTTCAGTAGTTTTAGTTTGCATCCGTTTCTACTACTGCTGCTATTGTTAACTAGTCACTGTGTACTTGAATTACATGAAAGTAGTTTTCTTACTGTCTTTGGTGAATTAGCAAGACTTTAAAAACAATCCATAGTCATCCCAACATTAAGCTAAATGTTAAAAGGAGAGCTGATTTTATTTTCCTTTCTCAGACAAGGAGAAAAAGGAGTGCTTTGTATTTGGACAGTGATGGTGGTGGTGGTGTTTTTGTTTTATTTTGAATTTCAAAATGTTTTGCCTTCCTTTAATTACCAAAAGTTACACATTTTTCAGAAAACAAACTTTTGCAAAATGAAAAGTAGATTTCTTCATTTAAAATGTCAAAGATCCTTCTTTTTAAAAATTTCTTAATACAGCAAACATGAAAAATAGATTTAATTTTGACAAATTAATTTGAAACAAGACAGAAATAAAAATAAATTGTGTTTGAGAAACTCCTTACCAGCTCAAATTCTAGACTTGTCATATCATGAACCCCTAAAAAATTCTTCTAGATGCGAACACACGTGGGTGTCCTGGAAATCCTTTGATAACTCTTCTTTTCCAAGCAAAGAGTAGCAGAGCTTTGATCACAGCCTACAAATCACTGAATGGCATGGGAAGGATGTGGAAGCACCTGGGCAGTCTGTCCACCATGGACTTTGCTATCAAAGTTTGTCAACAGGAATCAAACAGCAATTTTTATGTGTCCAGTTGTCTGCTTGGATGTTTTTAAAGAACTCTTTGAAGTAGAGCAATTCACAGACATAGAATGAATAAATTTCAGTGAGTGAGTGAATTTTAGTTTAGGATTTTCACCACAGAGTTATTCTTTTCATTGTCCCACCTTTGGACTCTTGGCATGCAGCCCAAAAAAATCCCATCCCAACCCATGGTGAATATTGGCCACAGAAAAGTTCTCATCCAGCAGGTTAAACCTATGTGTCTGTCCAGCTTTGCAAACGACAGGATAAGGAAGGAAAACAGTCTTTTTTAAGAACTTGTAACAATATATTTGCTATTTAAAACATCAATGTGTCTGTGGGAAAGGGGATTTGGAATATATAAAAGAAAATGAAGTAGCCCCAGGGAAGCAGAGGTGCCATTTTCTGATTAATGGAGTGTGTGCAAAGAGGTAGAGCTCCTCCAAAATCCCTTTCTAGCAAGAACAGGGGCTGTGGAAGACATTCTGACCAGCAGCTCATTTTTCCACTGTTGTTTTTCAACACATCCCTGGTTGACCTGGCAGACTCCAACCTCTTGGCCATAAATGCCACTGTTCACACAACTTGGCTGGACAGTTCTGTCATTCCAGTGCTCCTGTTTTGTCCTGAAAATACTTGAGCAGAGGATTGAGCCAGAGGAACAGACCATAAACAGGTCAGCAGTGAAGCTGCATGTTAGGTTTGAATTCATCAACAAATTCCGGCCTTTTCCCTGGCCTCTCCCAGTTTATCTCATGGTTGTTTCCTGCTATGAGGATGAGGCTGAGTGCTCCCTTGGCACGGTAATGACCTGGAAAACTTAAGACCAAGCTCCCACTGGCAAGCTGTGGTGCATTACCAGTGTGCTTTTCTTCAGTGAACCTGGCATGATACCAAGCCTGGCTGCAGTAACAAAAGGCCATTATAGCAACAGTGACTTACTCACATTATGGTTCCCAGTGGAAATAAATTGATCAGGAGTTTATCTCCACGGTCCCAGACATTCATGTGTTTCTGAGTGATAAGTGATAGCCAGGTGAACGCCATCCTTGCAGAGCTGGTGCCACCAGTGTGGGGAGCTGGGCTCTCCTCACCCTTTCCCTTCCCCACAAACCCTCCCTTCACCTCCTCCCTCAAGGCTGGAGGTCAGGTGCTGTGTGAAGAGATGGTGGGAGGGGACATGATGTTTATCAAATAGGAGGAATTTATTGGGATCATAGAATGGATTATCAGCATTTTTATTCTTAGAGTCACAGATTCACAGAATCATAGAATTGGAGTTTGGGTTGGAAAGAACCCTTAAAGATCTTTGAGTCCAATGGTGCTCCTCTGTCAAGGGCAGGGACAGCTTCAACCAAATCATTTTGTTCAGAGTCCCATCCAACCTGGTCTCCAGCACTTTCAGGGATGGGCATCTGGCACCCTTCTGGGAAGCCTGTTCCAGTGTTCCACCACTCTCACTGTAAAAATTCTACCTTGTATCTAGTATAAATCTTCCATCTTTTATTGATTTTTTTAAATCTTGTCACTACAGGCTCTACTAAAGAATCTCTCCCTACCTTTCTTAAGCCCCCTTTAAGCACTGGGAAACTGCTCCGAGGTTTCCCCAGAGCCTTCTCTTTTCCAGACTGAACAAGCCCACATGTCTCAGCCTGTTCTTCATAGGAGAGGTCCTTCTCCTCAGATCTGCTCTCAGTCTTTTCATCCTGTATTGATACCTGGGCTTGCCCTTGTTGAACCTCATGAAGGAGATTTTGGAGCCAGATAATCTTTCGTGGCATTTGCAGTCCTATTCTAAACAAAATTTCCTACTTGGCCTGAAGTCATGAGTACACAGTGTAGCCCATGGAGGACAGCACAATTAATCCTGGGTATTAACAGTGTGATTTCTCCAGCCTTTGCAGGAGTGAACTCTTGGAATGCAAGGGAGGGGGATGTGGTGGAGGAAGAAATGTCCTCACCGTGGTGGGAGGTGGCAGGGATGCCAGTTCTCCACACCCAAGGATGAGAGCAGACTCGTGACCTTTTCCAAGCCAGATCCTCCAGCTCTTTCTTCAAACACTGCAAGGGAGTTTTCATTTCCAGACCACTCAACAATAAGCCTGATAATGTCTGCCAAGATAAATACTTATTTTGAGGCAGCAGAATGAAAATTCCCCACCCAAGTTTCTTTTGATCCCATACATATCTAGCACAAAGAGGTGCTTGCTTACCCTGACCTCACAGACCTGTTATGCACGTAGGCAGGATGGGCTGGGTCAGAGTACCAATAGGGAGATTTCCTTTGGACCTGGCCAGCCCCAGCCTCCTGCCAAGCTGCTCACTGATAAGGCACAAGTGGGTAATGATTTTTTTTCAGATCACTGGCACCTAAAATGCTGTTCAGGTTACGCTCCATAAACCATCTCCAGTTTTTCTTCTATTCACTGTGATGGATGAAGCACTGCCCAATAGCTGGCTTCACATTCAAGAAGCACAGAGGAGTTGCTGCATTCAAATTTTTCTGAAGCTACTTTTTCTCATGGCCTAAATGCTCCTGAATGCTTTTGTTTTCCAGGCAAAAGTTGTTTTGAGTGGACATTTTAATAAATCTGAGAGCAATATACCAACTACCTTGCCTGATTTCAATGCTGCCATGGCATTTGATAGTGGCAATCAAACAGATTTATGTCTCTCAGCATGGTCAGAGATGGGGCAGAAGAGTTACAGATCATTTTCTCCCTGATTAAATGACAGGTGAAGACTTGGGTCTGCCTTTCTGTCTGTGAGCACACAGGACAGCAGGACACATGCCATCTCTGTGGGGATGTAATGATGGATGGGAGAAAAGAGACAGTGAGCTCTGGGAGACAAAACACAATCTGATTTTAATTAATCATAGAATGATTTGTGTTGGGGGGAGATTTAGAAATTATCTGTTTTCAACCCCCCTCTGCTGTGGGCAGGGTCACCTTCCATAGACCGGGCTGCTCAGGAGCCCAGTCAGACTGGCCTTGAGCACTTCCAGGGATGAGGAATTATATGGAACCCATAATGTAATTAAGGGATGGATGGATGGATGGATGGATGGATGGATGGATGGATATGGATGGATGGATGGATGGAGGGAGGGATGGAGGGATGGATGGATGGATGGATGGATGGATGGATGGATGGATGGATGGATGGATGGATGGATGGATGGATGGATGGATGGGTGGGTGGAGGGATGGATGGATGGATGGATGGATGGATGGATGGATGGATGGATGGATGGATGGATGGATGGATGGATGGATGGATGGAGGGATGGATGGATGGAGGATGGATGGAAAAGCAAAGGGATGTTGCACGTTGTGCTTTTCCAGAATTGTGTCATGTGGTGGCTTTTGGGGCCCCATAAGGGCAGGGCTCACCTGTGCCTGCCAGAGCATGGGACAGGCTGAAGTGGCAGAGGCTGTGCTGGGGCACAGGCAGCACCCCCTCATGTCTCCATGAGGCTTCAGAGCTTGGTGGGACTGACCTGCTGGGGCTGAGGACATGGAGCAGAGGTCTGACAGGGGTCCCAACATGATCTGGTTAAGATTCAGGCTCACTGCCTGTGCTCAGCTCTGACTGCCTGCCAGGCTGTCCTGTAATTCACATTCTGTCTCGCAGAGAAAAAGCTCAGAGGTCTCCGGTGAGGTGTCAGACCAAGGAAATGTTCCTTTCTAAATGTCAGCCAGCGCTGGTCAGGGGAGGCAGGCAGTGAGGAGCCTGGGCAGGGCAGACAAGCCTGTGGTTTGGAGTGAAACAGTTCCCTCCATTGTTTCCCTCCAGGCCTAACACAGACCTGGGGTGTGAATTTATGTGCGTTTTTCCAGGGATGTGCTTTTTGTTGTCCTAGAACGAGATCTTTCATGGCTGCTCTGGGCCCTTGTGGGCTCAGTAAGGCAAGATTGAACCTCCCAGGCCAGGGCTTTGAGAGCAAGGGTTGCTCAAGAGTGTGGACAGGAAAAAAGTCCTTAAATGGCAGGAAGGATGCTTAGGGACATACTGTAGTGTTGACAAATTTATAACATTGTAGCTGTCAGTGGCTTAGCTGAGAAACTACTTGATCTCTGTAGGTTTTACAGGGCAGGAATCTGAGCTGTGTTTCTGAAAATGGGCACTTGCAGTTCTGCTGCTGAGGCCTTTCTAGCACAGCACATCCTCTTGAAGCCAAAATTGCAGCAAGTCTTGAACTTACTCCTTCAAGTGTAGAGTTTCCAGCTGTAAAATACCGTGGGATGCCCAGAGGTTGTGTGATGGCCACCGTCAGTCATGAGAGAGCTGCAGCAGGTCACACTGTCCTTTCCCAGATTCCAGCAGGGCAGGTGGAGATGTGGGGTTTGAGTCCAAAGGATTTTGGGACCTCTGAGCAGTTCAAGCCCTGCATGGAGCCCTGGCAATGTCTGTGCTGGGATGCTGCTGTTCCCTGCTGCTCCCTTTGTGCTCTTCTGCCTGACACAGTGTCTGGAAAGTGCTGGCAACTTCAAACTAGGGAATGCATTTCACACCAGGGTCTTAATGTGAGTTACAGACCAGAAAAGCTGGATCCTGAACCACCAGCCTCTAACACAGGCTGACAAAGGTCTCCTCAACGTGGTGCTGCTACAAAGCACTTCTTTGCTAGGAAAGTGGGCATCAAAAAGGGCCAAACACCAATGTACTGGGACAATTACAGTGTGTGGGGATGAGTGGTAGTAGTATGGTGATTTTTTCTCAATTTTTTTCATTATTATTTTCTTCATGCATTTTGTCTAAGGCCCACCCATTAAAAGAAATTTAAATAAAAAAAATTAACCATTACACAATGGTTACTATTAACCATTAACATTAATATTGTGTGGCTGACCACACAGATGTGGTGTAATGCCCAAATGCCCTTCCCCTGCACCCCGTGAGCTGTTCCATGCCCAAGGCAGCGGCATATCTCAGTCCCAAAGGCAGAGCTGACTCACCTGGGTGAGTTTCATGCCTGAGGCTGAGGCTGTGCAGGGCCAGCCCTGGGAGGGATGCAGGCAGGGTGTCCCTTCTTGTGTCACACCTGCCCCTGTGCCCCCAGGCTCCTTTGGGCTGGTGCAGTTGATGCTCCAGGGATGGGCCTGGGAGCAGCTCAGCAGGGCTTTATTTAGGTTCCCCTTTTCTTTCTGTGCTCCTTTGTGGGCGTGCAGATGAGCTTTTGTCAAAGAACCTGACAAGTGCAGTGAGAATACATTGCATTTGTAGGTGGATTTGTAAAAAAAAAAAAATATTTCCTTAAGGTGTTAAGAATTGTTTTGTATTAGTCCATTGAATCGATGGGGTTATATCTTTGTTGATTACCAGGTTGGCAGGGGACCAGGGACATTCTTCAAATTGTGAGTTTGCAATGCAAATAAAGTCTGTCTTGGAGGAGAAAAAAAAAACCCAAAAAAACCCAAAACAGCAAAACAAAAAAAAACCAAAAAAAAAAAAAAAAAAAAACCACCAAAAAATAAAAAACCCAAACAAACAAAAAAAAAACAAAAAAAAAAAAAAAAAACAAAAGGAAAAATAAAAGGTCTTCTTTCTAAAATGTGAGAAGACCATGATGACAATCACAATTGATCGATCCTGGTATCTTTTACAACGTTAAATGTAGACAGAAGATTAAACTCGACTCTCACAATCATTTAATCGCCCTGGACCCACTCCTACACTCAGGACAGAGTCTGGAGGAACCTGTCTCTCCTTCTGAACCTGCCTCTCTGCTCTTCCTGGGACACGACCCTTTGCCTTTTCCCTGCCCTGCACATCCCTGGGTATCATCAGCACAAATAAAGTGCCCTGGGGTGCACAGAGGTGCCTCACATGGGGACAGTGACGTGGTTGAAAGAGGAGGGAGTGGGACGGTAGCAGGCAAAATCCAGCCCAGAAATAAGACCTTAAGCACCCAATCACTTAAGGTAGCTTAACCTGGGCTGAGCTGGATCTCGGAGCACAGGCACAGCTGCAGGCAGGCAGGGCTGAGCTCTGTTCATCTCTCAGGGAACTGTAGCTGGGAGAGCGCTGGGCACTAAATCTCCCTTCCTCAAGTCCCCAGAAATTGTTTCTGGGTCTGAGGCCAAAATATCCTGTTCACAGATGGGCTAATGCTGAGGTCATGCCAGGGTGGTGATAAGGACTGTGGCTGGTATCACGCTACTTGTGATGGCTTAATTTAACTATCACAAGTAGTATCCACAAGTGAAACATTCCCAACAGCTGGGGTTGCTTTCCCACACCAGTCCCTGACCTTGCACTTCCCACCACCTTGGTGAATCCTGTGGAAACATTTTGCAAAGATTTATGCATCTTGTTTGAGCAGAGGGAGGGAAACAGACACAGGGATAGGCTGAGATGTGGTACAAGATGTTGTGAAGAATAAAAGATATCTGGGTTGGATCTTCCTGGTATTTTTAGAAAGAAAAAAAAAGCTCCAAGTGACACTGAACTCAAAAAAAAAGGTTTACATTCATTTCAGTCATCCTTTTCCTCAGGCCCTAAATCAAATATATAGTCCCTGGAGCCTTTGTGTCAGCATTCAGCATATATATATATATATATGTGTGTGTGTGTGTGTGTGTGTGTGTGTGTGTGTGTGTGTATATATTTTTATTGATATTTATATCATATGTATCTATAGGAAGCATGAATGTTCAGAGGAAACTGTAAGTAGTAAGAATTAAAATAGAGTATCCAATGTTTACATCCACAAGGAAAAAGGGCTTTGGGAACTCTGTTTTATTACCTTCCCATCATATGCTAAAAAAACACAGGATGATGCTTTTTTAGCATATGATGGGAAGGTAAGAAACCAGAAGACATTGTAGCCCACTGTGTAAACACTGGTTTCTTCCTCCTGGTGTTACAAATACAAATTTAACCTTAGCTGAGTTACAATAAACAAACAAATAAATAAATAAATAAATAAATCTGGTGAAATGGATGGTTATTTTGGAGGCCAGAACTGTTTTATCAACTCTACTCCATTTTACAGGCTTTTCCAAGACAGGCTGGACAATCCCTCTCCCTTCTCCTCTCCAAACCCCAGAGCAGAGCAGGAGCTGTGTGTGCAGATGCTGCCCTGGCCCGCGCTGACAGCAGTGGGGGGCTGACCCGCCAGCATTACAGCCCTTGAATTATCCACTCCATAAATGGAAAATCAATTTGCTTCTGGGATTGGGCATGTTTTCGGGGTTGTTAGAGGCTGTGTTTTTGTTTAGACTCACAACCACATCCAGGCTGGAAAGCAAATGTGTTTGGGGCTGTTGTGCAGCGCAGAAAGGATCTGGCGTGGATGGAGCTGTGCACTGGGGCTGCTCTCTGAGCTCCCTTTCTCACTCTCCAGGGCACAGTGGCAGCATCCCCATCACATCTCTCGGGTTTCAGGGATTCCTGAATTTTACCCAGGAATACTTCAGAAGATTTCTGGTTAGTGTAAAAACTTCCTCCTGCAACATTAAAGCGAATGCAGGATGGCTCCCTGATGTACTGGTTCAAGGAGCCCAAGCAGATGGGGTTAACACAGCCCTTTGTTATCCTGCCTGACCCACTTGTGAGCCCTTGAGCTCCTATAAATGCACGTGGAGGGGCCAGACTTAAAATAAATCTGAGGCATTTGGCAGACAGCAGCTAATTGAAGGGCACATGCTGCCCATCATGTGCTGGGGAGGAGAAGCCTGGAGCAAAGGCTTAAAAACGAGGTCTGTGTTCCTGTTTTCAGAACTGGCTGCGTGGGACTCTGTAAATATTTACACAGCACCTCTAAAATCCAAGCTGTTTCCAAGGTGGTGAAGTGGTTTGGCCTGGGGCAGCTCCTGGCAGATGCCCAGGAGAGGAGCCACAGAAAGCTGGGGATGCTGCAGCTGCTCTTCCCTCCTGTCTGGGGAAACAGCGCATTGGGGTGAGGCAGTGAGGGGGGTCCTGCCTCAGTGCCCTGCACAGAATGGGTTAAAATAGTGAGGTTTCATGGTAACAGTTGCACTTTTGCTGGCTCTTTGCTGGGCTGAAGCCTGCAGCTGAGCCGTAAATGAGACTTCTCTCCCTGGGCTTTCATTTGTTCATAAGTTGCACATATTCTGACATGGTTGCTTCTCTGATTTTTTTTTCCCTACCCTTTAAAAAAAATAAACCAACAAAACAAAGAGTGTTATTTAAGCAATGGCACTTTTGGGATTTTTGTAAACATCTGAAGTTTTATAAACAACGTGTTTTTCTTCCCAAAAAACAATGCCTGTCCCACAATGGCATTCCCACAAAACACTGTGGGATGAAGGGATTCATTTTTTGACTTTTAAAAACTTGTTTAAATCACAGCTGCCAAGGAGGGAACGCCAGGAGGGGAAGGGAGAGCAGCTCTGGGTCCCTCTGCACCTCCAAAGCAGCTTGGTGCCTCTCTGCCTAGGTTGGAATCAAGCTGCTATCACCTACCTTTCCTTCACAGAAAAAAAGAGCAATTTTCCATGTGAAACAAAGGCCACTTATACTTTGATTTCCCCTGTTTGTCCCAGGACATATGAGCTGGTTTTGCTTGGCATTCTCTAATCTCAAATCCAATCCCAATCCTTAAGAAATTAAGCTGGCTGGGGAAAGAAGGAGAAAAGAACTGATTCTTCTTCCTCCCCATCCTGCTCCTCCCTCCTTTGCTGGGTGCTTCTGTTCAGCTGCTCTGAGTTCTGAATTCTTTGCTACATATCTTGTGGCTATCAAGGTCAGCCTGAAGGAGGGAGGGGACTCATTGTCATTCAAATAGCTCCAAACTGTAATACAAACAGGGCCAGAGCAGAGCCAGGAGGCTGATTCAATACAAAGAGACTCTGTCCACAGGTCGATGCTCTGCCCTTTCCAAGATTTCACCCTCACACTCCTCAGTGTGCAAATACCAGAGCTGAGCTTGAAGCCAGGGCTGCTGTTTCAAGGGCTCTGACCTGATCAGAAGTTCTGGGATGGGGAGGGAAAAACAGAGAAATCACACTGGGAGGAATGGAAAAAAAAGAAATCTCACCATTTTTCTTTCTTTTTTTGTCTGTGTTTCTCTAGGTTGCAAACTTCTCTCCATGGCTTAAATGGACACTGGAGCTTGTCTCTCTGATGGAATGTACAACCCCAGATGATCTGATCCTTCAAGAATTAAATTCCAAGAAAAAGAATACAATCCTTTCTACAATTTGCTTGTTTTAATGTATGGCTTGCTCTCACACACAAAACCTGAGTTTTAATTTCTGGATGCAGAAAGACAAGGGTCTGCCTTCAGTAAGCCCTCACCAGGAGAGGTTTAGCAGCAGGACACAGAGAGGTGGAAGGAGGTTGGAAGCACTGAGAAGGTGAAAGGAAATACCCAGCTTGTCCTTTTTTAAGCCCATCTGGGGAAGATGAAGCTTCTCCCTTATGGCTGGAAGTAGTGGAGTCAATCAGTTCAGCCTGGGGCTGGGGTGGTGGCTGGCAGGGACCTGCTGCAGCTTCTCCTTTTTGCCTTAAGCTGGACCCTGTGCTGCTCTCAGCCAGCGCTGGGGCTGGAACCCCAGGGGCAAAGATGGTTGTGGTGAGGAGGAGGAATGTGAAAGTGTTCACCTTCGCCTTCCTGCTGATCACAGTGACGTCCTTCCTGCTGAACTACACTCACCAGGTGACCTCCACCGCCTGGGACCCCCGACACCTCGTGGTGCAGTTCTCAGAGCACGTCCAGAAGCTCTTCAAGTACCCCAGGAGACCCTGCAGCTGCCGCACGTGCATTTCCGAGCTGGGGCGTTCCCTCTGGTTCGACCAGAGATTCAACTCAACTATGCAACCTTTCCTGACCTCACACAATGCCTTGATCCCAGAAGACAGCTACAGGTGGTGGCTGGTAAGTGGGGGTGTGGGCACAGCCCAGGCTTTGGGTGGCAGTGGTGCTGTCAGGCTTCCAGGGGTGCCGGGCATACAAAAAGAGATGTTTTCTGCCCAAAGCATTTGCTGGCTCAGCTGACAAGGCAGAGGTGGAAGGAGTGGGTGTTTGTGCTGCTGCTCAGCTCAGAGGGGCTTGGAGTGCACATTCACTTGCTCCCAGCTAGAGAAGTCCCTGACAGAGTTAGGTGCTAGATCAGAATTTGCAAATGTCAACTCTGTCATTTTCTCCCTTCTCTTCCAAAGACCAGGCTTTGTAACCCCTCTGTTTCTGCTTCACATGGGCTTTTTGCCATTCATCAGGGTGGATAATCAAACTAATTGTGAAGTGTGTGATTCCCCCAGGGGCTCTCCCTACCATAAGATATGTAAATAATTAGCAGGATTAAATGGGAAATTATTTATTCCATGCCCATGAGAACATTCTGTGTTGTGGCTGGTGGTGTAAAACAGATCCAGAAAGCTCATGGGTGGCTGTGGGTCACTGGCAAGGAGCTGCCCCAGGTGGATCCTTGAGCAGGGTGGTCCAGCTACCCCTTGAAGCCTGATCCAAGCATCATGAAAGTGTGTGAATGCCTTGTTCATAAAGCACAGAAGGGAAAAGATGCATCCTGTTGTTTTGCTTAACAAAAGCCCCTTTTATGTTCTCTTGAAACAAGACATCAGTTGTTTGATTTACTCCTGCTGTGCTGCTAAGGTGCTAAAGTGCAGGTTCTGCTGCAACAACCCCAGTGAAATCACAGTTTCTTTGCACTTGTTTTCCCTCTCTTCTGGAAAAATAGTCCCCTGTGCCTTTCTTTGAACCCACAGCAGCCTGCAGCTTGGTGTCCTGCAGCAAGCACATCCCTTGTGGAATTCTGGGCTTCCAGGCCTTCTCTGGCATCCTGAGGGGGCCTCTCCAACAGGACCCACTATTGCAGTGGGGACATTTGGGGTTTTGGGGGGGATGTCAGGTGCTGTGGCAATGATGCTGTATCAGATTTATCACTTCTCACTCCACTGGCTGTTCCATTTACGGCTGAAAAACAAATGCTACTGAACTCTGCCACCTTTAATTGTTGTGTAAATGATATCATTGCTTTATGATGAAGTCCTCCTTTTTGCAATGAGTCTCAAGTACTCCAGGTGCTGTATCTTTTCACCTGTCCCTTGGCCATGACTTTGATTTCCCATTGATTGTGGTTTTCCTTGCAGCTTCCAGACATTTTCCTTCTGGTCCCCATGTTCACTGGGCATTGCTGGAGCACTGAGCAGGGAAGGTGGCAAGCTCAGGTCCTTGTCCTTGCCCTGGCTTGAGTTTTCACCAGGGAGCTGGGCTGATGTGACCTCTGGCAGTTTTCAAAGGAGTGGACATAGCCCAGATTGAGCTCAGAAATGAGAGGATGAGATTACTCATGGACACCTTGAGCAAAGCCACTCTGCATTCTGCACTCAGAACTCACTGATTTAAGCATAAGGTTTGACTGCATTCTCTCTTAGGAAAAAAAAAACTAAAAAAGAAAAAGCTTGGGACTCAGTACAGAAGTCTGAATATGTAATGCTCCTGCTTGTAGTGAAACAGGGAAAAAAAAGAAGCAGTGCTTCCTCAATTCACAGAATCAGTTAGGTTGGAAAAGACCTCTGAGATCTCGAGTCCAACCTGTGACTGAGCACCACCTTGTCAACCAGACCAGGGTACCAAGTGCCACATCCAGTCTTTCCTTAAACATCTCCAGGGATGGTAACTCCACCACCTCCCTGGGCAGCCCATCCAATGTCTAATCACCCCTTCTGTGAGGAAATTCCTTCAAATGTCCAATTTAAATCTTCCAACCACCGTTTTAGACCGTCTCCTCTCATCCTGTTGCCAGTGCCCTGGGAGAAGAGACTGACCCCCACCTGGCCACAACCTCCTTTCAGGTGGTTGAAGAGGGTGACAAGGTCACTCCTGAGCCTCCTTTTCTCCAGGCTAAACAACCCCAGCTCCCCCAGCCTCAGTCACCTCATGGGACCTTGTGCTCCAGACCCTTCCCCAGCTTTGTTGCCTTTCCTGGACCTGCTCCAGCACCTCAATGTCCTTCTTGGAGTGAGTGGCCCAGAACTGGACACAGCACTCCAGGTGTGGCCTCACCAGTGTGCTGAAAGTTCAGCCCAACCTGAAACAGATTCTATCAGAGGAGGTTTGTTTCTTTTTCATCAGAATGAAAAAAGCAGATTTTCAGAACAGCCAAAATTCTCCCCTCCCCATCCCGAACAAAAGCTGTTCGTTAATTTTCGGGGCTGTCTAACCATCTTTTAGTGTTTTCATTCTTTTATTATTCAGATCATGTTCAAAGGGAATACGCCACTTCAGAATACAAAATCAAAGCAATTTTTTTTCAGATGGTAAAAATAAATCTTCTAAGATTCCTAGACTTTTTCAATCTTCAACCTGGATGTGTGAAATATTCTGATGTCCCCCATAACTGCATTGTGTATTGGAAGTTTTTACTCACTGAAAAGTCTTTGCCCTAATGTGTAGTAGATGAAGGAAGTGCACTGACTCCTCTGAAACATGGTTTTGGGTAAACCCCAGGCATGATGCAGCCTCACCTCCTCATTGCAGCTGATTCCTTATGTACATGTTGCTTTGGGTAAGCTTTTCCAAGAGAGTGTCATTTCTTCAGTAAATAATTCCCAGGTGCATCATGAGGGCAACTCCCTTTTCACTGTTCATTTTTAGGCTCATCTTCAAAGCAATTCTGTTTTCAATTTTGGCCAGTCTTTAAGAAAACATTGCTCATGGCCATGTTTCACTCTTGTGTGCTCTGCCAACTCAGTAATATGTGACTTTTTGCTATATTTGTACATAAAAAGGAGGTATGAGGAAACCTGAGATTGCTGCAACTTCTTTTTGGGGTGGAGGGGGATGACTGTGTGTTCACCCTCAGGAGCTGATTTCAGACAGTGGGGTGGTTTTGTTGAGCTGTGATTGAGGCTCTGAGATGCACTGGAGCTCTTTATTACACAGTTGTGACTTCCCTCCCATGGGGAGCCCCATGTGATGTGCTGCCCTAAAAGCAGGCACAGCCCTTGCCTGTCCACCAGACTCTGCCCTCCCTCCCCCTTCACCCTGTGCTGTAGATGTGAGTAAGTTCTACTCATCCCAATAGTCCTGCAGCATTAGGATCCCTCCAGTACTGGGACAGTGAGGAGGATTTCAGAGTTAATGACCAGTATTGGAGAAAAAGGGACATTTGGGACCAAAGAATGGGATTTCCCTTGCTTACAGCCCTTCCCATGGCTGCCGGGCTGCTTCATGGTTTATTTGGAGAATATATGGTTTGAACACTTTCAGCGTGGTAGGATGTGACCTTTAGAAGGAAATATTCCTGCTTGCTCTGAATAAAAGTGTTTGTGTATACTGGATTTGGTGCTGCCCCTATGCAGGTGGGAAGGAGCAGGGGGGAGAAGGTCAGTGCCACCATCCCTGCAGTGGCTCATCCTGCTGCATGGGGCAGGGCTGCTCCAGAGGAGGCCCCTGAAAATGTTCCTGGCTTTCCTTTCTTCATGGAAACAAGGGGGATGTTGTCAGGATTGCTCCCTGCTTCTCATTTGCTTAAATATACACAGCTGATAAACTGTCCCTTCCTTATCAGGTCGCAAACAAGGGCCCAGATTCTCCCACGTGCACTCCTGCAGCTGCTCTGTACTTTTTGTGACTCAAGGTTGGACTGGAATCCCCTGCTCTCAGGGAGGATCTGGGCATTAACAACACTTCAGGCTGTGAACATTTTGTTAGAAATCCCTCCCTCCCTCTCTCTCACCCTTCCCGTCTCCCACCTCCTCCCTCTCTCTTTCTCCTCTGCCTTCTCTCATCTGTTGCTCAGGGACTGTGAGTGTTTTTGCAAGGTGGCACCTGGTGTTACGTGATACATTCCTTTCTGTTTATGTTTTCTTTCTCACCTCCCTGAGCTGGTTCACCTGCAAGCTTTCCATTGTTTTACCATGACACAAATGCTGTGGATGTTCTCACTAAATTTCTCATTAAATTTTACTAAATGTTCTCACTAAATCTCCTAACCCATATATAAGGAAACAGGGCAAGAATTACATGCTGTGACAAAACACAGCATTTATTTGTAGTTTCCTTGTTTTGTTCTAAAGGGCTGGATACATTGTTCTTGGTGGTCAGAAAGTATAAAAAACAGGAGATCAGAACCTGCTGTTCTAAGCCCAAATGTTGAGGTTGATGGATTGAAGTTGTGATAAGTAAATTTAGGCTCAGAGTTTCCTGGCAATCTTCTCTGTAGCACATTGTTCATAAACTATCATGTTATAAGAAGTTTTATCTCGAGTCTTACAATGTTTCAGGGTTTTGCATTTTCTTTGGAAGAAAGCTCAGATCTTGGAGCTATGTTATTAGCGTATCAAAAAGAAAATATTAGTTTAAACTCATTATGTTTGTGGAAAAAACGTAATATATGGCTTAAAAATTTGCTTTCAGCTGGTAAAAACTTTCAGTGAGTAAAAACTTCCAATACACAATGCAGTTATGGGAGGCATCAGAATATTTCACACATATTTCACAGCTGGTGAACAAAGGGGCATCCCCACCCAACACGTGCTGGGGAAGCTGGGGCAGCTGCACTGATTTTTAAGGCAGCAGCAGAGCTGCCTGGCACCTGAGTCATGCATTTTGAACGCTCTCCGAGGAAAATGTGTCCAAATACTTTGATCACCAGAAGTTTCCTTTGAAACTGGGATGCTGTCTGTGACACTTGGAAAGCAATACAGAGGGCTCAGCACTTTGAAGGTAGCATGCAGCTACCAGATCGCTGCAGAAGGGGGTACCAAATCCCAAATCCAGGCCAGGCTCCAGGCTCTGGTCCCAGTCCCACCAGTCCCACCTGCAGTTGAGCTGCTTGGTTTAAGCCTGACATTTAGACCAGATTTGGACATATGGGAAGAACCTGACCCTGGGCCACCTCTCACCCTCAGTGGCAGCCCCCATTTAAGTCCAGCTGGGCTGGAGCTGCTCCTCCTATGGTGAGGACAGATGGATCTGGAGGTGGTCCAAGCTCACCGTTCTCTCTCAGCACAAGGGTCAGAGTAGTGTAGAGGTGACCCATACCAACCATGGAAGTCAGAAATTGTACAACTCAGCATATTATTGTGTGATATTTACAGAATATATGCATGTGTATATTTATATTTGAGAATGTAAATTTTTTGACTACACAGATCATTAAACAAAGCCCAAATTCTTGACAGTTCCTCTTTTCTTCCCCTTCAACTCTTAGATGCATTGTAATTGTAGGGCATTAAATATAACAAGAATAAAGCCATATTTTCCAGGCCAAAGAGACATCTTTAAAATTGATGATTTCCTTTTGGGCTCACCTTGAGTCTGTAAAACAGAGATTACCTGGATTTGCCCCACCAGACTGTTGCTGGGATTAATCTTGCAGCTGGAAAGTGTTGCATGAGTGTTAATGCCTCCAAACTGCAGCAGTGAGGCAATTGGTGGCTGGGCAAAAGAGATTCTCATGGGGCTTTATTTGCTGTTTATCTTTGAAAAACAGTTTAAAAAAATTAGAAAAGCCACAAAGCCCAGTATTGCTACCCCCCCAGGCTGCCTGGCTGTGTTTTGGCAGGGCTGCCTGACCAGTGCTGGCTGCTGCCACAGCCTCAGCTGTGCCTGTCTGTCCACCACGAGGGTTCTGCCTTGGACCATGCTCTGTCTGCATCTACATCACACCCATCTATTACACCTGCTAATAATTTGGGGTTCTGAAGTTGTGGTTAATACACTGCCAGACGTGGCTGTGGGTGCAGGATGCACACCAGGAGAGCTTTCCTTGGGGGTTCTCCTGACTCCTTTGAGGCCCCAAGATAAGAAGGACGTGGATGGAGCAAGTCCAGAGGAGGCCAGGAAGATTCCTGGAGCACCTTTCTTGTAAAGACAGACTGAGAGAATTGGGGTTGTTGAACCTGACAACGAGAAGGCTCTGGGGAAACTTTATTGCCAGCTTTCAGTATCTAAAGATATTGATTGAGAGGAGATATTGAAAGGGATAAAGAATTGAAAGGAGAGCTGAACAGGGACTTTTCACAAGGACATGTACTGATAGGACAAGTAGGAGGAATGGCTTTAACCTGGAAGAGGACAGCTTTAAGATTAGTTATTAGGAAGAAATTCTTTCCTTTGAGGGTGGTGAGGCACTGGCACAGGTTGCCCAAAGAAGTGGGTGCCCCATCCCTGGTGGTTTTCAAGGCCAGGTTGGATGGGGCTTGGAGCAGCCTGGTCTGGTGGGACCTGTCCCTGCCCACGGTAGGGATATTGGAATGAGTTGATCTTTAAGGCCTCTTCCATCCCAAACCATTCTGTGATCCATGGCTGTAGCTGTGTCCTCACCACTCCAGTCCCTTAGCTCTGAGCAGCCTTGGCTGAATTCACACTCTCCCTTTGCCAGCCCCTTAGCCAAGTTTTGGGTATTGCTGCTCAGTAGTGCTGTCAGTGTGCTGGTGTTGAGAGCCCAGTGAAACCTCCTGAGAAGTTTAAAAAAGCAGCAAATCCCTTGTCATCCTCAGTGGGAGAGTGCACAGTAATGAGGAGGAAACAACAGGATCTTCCTTGGAGAGCCATTCATGGGTGAAGAAAGGGAGTGCATGAACTTTGAGGGTTCTTTTTTCTTGCCTTTTTTTTTTTTTTCCTTTTTTTTAAAATGAGAAGATGCAAAACCAGCTAGTTCACTTCTGTGTGTGAAATGGGGAGTTTCTAAGGCTAGGAAATGATTAAGGAAAATTCTCAATATGAACTCCCAAATACAGTTTTTAACAACCTAAGTTTGAGAGTGGACTCTCAAGTGACACACAAATATCTTATGGAGGGAAGCTGGACTGTTGGGTGATATTTTATATGGGACACAAGATGGGTTAAGATGCTTTATGATCTGGGACAAAAAGTTGAACTGCTTCTTTAGACACACATATTACTTGCACAGACTTCTGAGAAAAGCAGGCGCTTCACTCAGGACACAGGGGTCAAGTAGTTTCAGTGTAGTTAAGGCCACCTGTAGCAGCTATATCCATACTCATGTCCCTGTCACACATCCACAGCACCTGGAGGGAGAATGCTGTCCTAACAGAGCCGCGTGGCACTGCTGTGGCTCTGCCCTGCACAGCGTGGACAGACTTTCACTCTGTGATTTTGTTGATTTCCTTATGGGAAAGGCCAGACTGGTGGGAGCTTGACAAAGAGAAGAAAAAAAAAAAAAAAAAAAAGAAAAGACAACAATACTTTAAAAAAATAGGAAAAAATTTGGTGTGGGAAAATAAACTATAATCGGTTTGTAATTTTAATGCTGTCAATGTGATCTTTTTTCAATAAGCCAAGCAAACATTGTGCAATAAGAACTGGCTGCATGTTAAGTCTGAACATTTATAAGCTGAATATGCCTTGGAGTAAATCAGCTTTGTTGCTTCCTCTTCTCTGTTCTGCTGAAACGTCAAAGAGTAACCACTGTTGATAGAAGATTAGGCCTGAAGCGTGTATTTCAAACAGATAATCATTGGGAAATCAAAACAGAGCACTTGAAATGAGTTAAGGACAGATGTCTCATTGTATGGATGCTCAGCACACACTGCAATAAGGTCATCACTGTATTTGAGGTCACTGAGGGAATTTCTAGCATTAGTAATGGTCTTTCCCATGGAATTTGTGTACAACAGAGGGGTTGTAGGACAATGGTGTCCTGCTTTCAGGTTGGTGTTGGTTCCCATGTTTCAGCTTGCTTGCAGTAGAGTTACTCTGGACAGAAGCATAAAAAAGTGGTGGATGCCTGAGCTGTGTAAATGGAGGTGCCTATCCAGGATGTTTCTTAGTGTCTTAATGCAGCAAAAATGTATCGCTACTCCAGGTCTGTCCCTTTTCTGATGCTGTCAATCTGGACAAAAAGAAAATGTAGCTTAAAAAGGACACTCAGGTACTTGGGATTTTCTGAAAATTGCTTTCCTGTTCTTGAATTTTCTCAGGCAAAATCAGTTCAAGAATAAGGTTTTGGTGGGTTTCCTTTTCATTTCTTAAAGACACTTAAGAGTCAGCTCATCTTTACAGAGAAAGAGAGTATATATGGTATATGCAAATGTCTGTTCAAATTACTCAAAATAAGTTCCTTTTTCAAAAAAGATTGTATTTTCCTACATTATACACCTGTACTAGACTCTGTGACATCTATGAAGTCTCAAATTATTTTGAAGGCTACAAGTTTTCTAACATTGTTTTTCTCACATTCAAAGTAAGATGAGGTTTGATTCAATTCATAAAGAACACATAAGAATTTAGATATGTGGCCATGTGTTTGTTGGATCACACACAAATTTAGGACATGACCTTTTTTATTTATATAATTGAGCCTTGCACTGAATAGTGACATACACAGTCATAATTACAGTGCTTGTCTGGTCATCCTAATTACTTTGCATCCTAATCACCTTGTGCAGTCCATATAGAAGTATATAGGTTAGGGAGGATTAGTGGGAAGGTTAAGTCTGTGTATGGATTTCTTTGTTTTCTTTCTTTCAAGTTCTCAATGTCCTCTTCCAGCTCTGAGCTCCAGAGACCTGTTGTTCATTTCAGTGCAAATAACATCCTGCAAAAAGCATAGAATTTAAACAAAAATTACAGTGCTGCGCCTGTTTGTGTCTGTGTGAGAGAGGGAGAGAGGAGGACAAATTAACAGTTCCTGGTGCAGTCAAGGGAAACACATCGGAAACTGAAGCCAGGTTAGCCCAGGCCATTCCTGGAGTCGTGGGAAAAGGTGTTCCTCTTCTCTCCCTCCCTGTATTTCCATGCCCTGTGCTGGCAGAGCAAGACAGAGCCTTTTTGGCCTTGTGCTGGAGCCATTCTCCTTCTGTGAGCTTGGAGGTGCATGGCACCACGAGGGTGAGCAGTGCTGTGTGTGAGCATGCCAGCAATGCCAGCCTCTTCAGTAAACCTCAGAGAGCTGAGCCCCAGAAGGGGAGTGTCTGACCATCACCTGCCCTGCACCTCCCTGTGCTTTCCCAATGCAGCCATTGTTTCCACCATGCACCACAGAGCTGCTACAGAACAGTTCCCCTCCATGGCAACAGACACAATGACCAAATCCGGGTGGTTTTCTTCATCCTGGAGGTTTTTTTAGATTATTATACATCTCCAGCCCTCAGGGCTAGCTCTAGTAGAGTTTCTTATTGCATGAGCAGCTGGTTCCTCCACAGTTCACTTCCCATGTCCCTCTCCCACTCCTGGCATATGCCAAAATTTGTGGCGGGGATATCGGCCACTTCTGTCTTCCATCAGCTCCCCTGAGGCTTTTCTGTCATTTATAGGAGAATTAAAAAAAATCTTACACATAAATAAATAAATAAAAGAAATCTTACCCATATCCTAACAGAAAATACCTCACCCAGAGTGGGTTTAGGCTTATAGAATACCAGAGGAACATTTATTCTGCTGAGACCAGCCTCGGGGAAAATACTTGATCTGTTCTGTCATGGCTAGATAGAGGAAGTGTGGGAATCTGATGAGGAGGAGGAGGAGAAAAAGGAAGCCAAGTTAAAAAAGTTAAGGAGTTTTCCACTTGATTTTTTTCACACTTTGGCACCCAACACGAAGCCTTGTACTGCAGAAGGCAGTATCTGTGGGCTGCAGGATTGCTCTTGGAGGAGACGTTTCAAAGCCATCCCTAGCTCACAGAAAAGCTGCCTGTGTTGGTAACCTGGAGTGCTTTTTCTCCCTAACAGAAGCTGCAGGGAGAGAAAGCTCCCAGGAGCCTGAATGCCACTCTGGCAGAGCTGTTTGGGGTGATCCCTGGGGACGGGGACCCTCTGCAGGAGCGCGGCTCCGACTCCTGCCGGCGCTGCGCCGTCGTGGGCAACTCGGGCAACCTGCGGCAGTCCCAGTACGGCCACGACATCGACGCCCATGACTTCGTGCTCAGGTGAGAGGAAACCACTCAGCCACAGCTGCCTTTGCTGGCTAAAATTCACTGGTAATAGGGGGGACAAGTGAGTAACAAGGTTTCAGGGTCTGCCTAGTGAAACCCGGTACTTAAGCCTAAGTTTCAGGGGCATGAACTCTGTGTTGGAGATCTCACCTCATGTTTTAGCTTGGATGAAAAAACGTTAATAGGTATTGATGGTGTAGCTTGTTCTGCACAGTCCATGATTGCCTGTGTTAAAAAATATAGGAGAAAAAAAGATTTGCATTTATGAGTAAGAGTTAATTCTGCAGCCACTGCTCACGAGTGATCTTTCAGACATTTAGCTGACTGTATTAGATTTGACTTTCTTGCACTAGTTCATTCTTAAGCAGTGGTAGGGATAGGGAAGCCAAAGACACTTTTCAGTGGACAGGAGTCACCTGTTTGGCTGCAGGTAATTCGTAAAGGATGGCATTTTTTCTTCCTTTTGAGGCAGCAAGGTTGGCTACTTTGTTCCACTGAAAGGCCAGCAGGAGCTAGGTAAGCAGATCTTACCAGCCAGAGGGCAGCCAAAATACCTGGACTAAGCTCATCTCCAATGCGTCATCTGCAGTTGGGATATACTCCAATTACAAGGCCAGCTCACCCAAATTTTTTCATTTGAAATAAACTCAGGATAATTTTTTTTTTAAATTTTTTTTTATTCACACCACAGCTGCCAGCACAGTACAATTTGGAGAGCAATAAAGGGCAGGAAGGGAGAGATCGCTCTTGAAATGCCACATGTGGGATTATTCTCTCAAAAGCAACAAAAGCCTTAGTAGGAAGCTGTGCACTGAAGTCAAGAACAAATCAACAAAAGGTCAACACTGTTTGAACTGTTAAGCCACCTTGGCTTCTGATGTGGCTTGAGCATGGCATAGAGTCTTCAGATGACACCTACATCTTCACAAATCACATCAGGAGTTGCTTCCTTCAGTTGCATGTCTTGCTCCATGCCAAAAGTACCTCCCCAAAGGCAGAGGCACCAACCTGGTCTTCAGATCCGTGAATGGAAAGCTGTGGTGCATTTATGCTTAATTCTGTGTCCTTCCATATGGAGACAGCCTCACTCCTGTGTGGACTTTCTTATATTTCCTGTCTTACATTTCCAGACCCCTGCAGAAAAGTCCTTGCTGGACTCAAAAGCTTGTAGTAATAATTAAAGAGTAACACAGCCAGGTGCATGTTTCTGCTCCAAGGCCTTGCCCAACCCATAGCCAGCCATCCCTGGCAAGGGCAGGGTGACTTAGTGAACCTTTCAGTCTCAGATTTATATTTCAGCAATCTTAAGCCAGATCTGAAATGATTGCACAAGGTTTTAGGACTCACTGTGGGAATTTGTGCAGAGGAGGTGACCCCTCTATGCATCAAACACAAAATCTCTGACCTGAAATTCACTTCCACATGCTCTGGCAATACAGCCAAGTGCAAGGGAGAGCCACGGAGTCTGAGGGAGCGCCTTTCCTTCCAGACAGCCCACTTTTATTTGTATAACTATCTACTTTCCAAGAGAAGGAAGTTCCTGCTTGGTCCTTCCGGCTGAGCCTGGGTGTGAGCTCTGCCTGCTGCCATATGGCACCAACAGCCCCACCATGGTGGCAGGAAAGGTGCATGGACCCACGCCAGGCTGCAAGATAACCAACATGTCACCCTTGGTTTTGTCTTGATGGAAAGAAAGACCCAAAGTTTGTACCTTTCACTGACTAATCTCAGGGCAAAACACAGAAGATCCAGTGCTTTTCCAGTGTTTCTACACAGTATGGTGTGGGTCTCTGGCAGGGAAGGCAGTAAAAGGGAACTCAGTAACAAATCCACGAGCTGGCAGGATATTCTAACTACACTAATAACTCCCTTGAAGGGAGTTAGAAGAAACTTAAGTAATTCACCTGGGGGAGAGCTGCAGTAACACAGCCTGGCATAGACTTGATAAACAGATTTTGCCTCTCCTGTTATCATTAACCAGGGCAGCATGTTGTCTGGCAATGTATGATGCTCCTCATTACCTCGTCAGCTACATCCTTCCTTGTCCTCCCTGTGCTTCTGCCAGGAGCTGAGATAATGTTTTTGCAGGAAAAAAAAAGCATTTTGCTCAGAGACAACTGAGGGGTTTCTCCATGGTTTTGCACAGCACTATGGATTCCTACAAGTTGCTTCAGGGATCTCTAATGTGCACTGTGCTGCACCACAGAAATATGCAAATCTCTGCCACTGAGGAGCTAAAGCATCAGGGAGAGAATTGCTGATGTGTTCCCAGATTGGCTTTCAGAAGTGAACACAGGCACAGAGGCATTTCTGCAGTCCTGAGTTCAGAAATCCCCTCTCTGCTCCCTGTATGGGCCACTCATTTAAGAGATGGACTCAATGATCCTTGTGGATCCCTTCCAACTCAGAAAATCACAGATTCACAGAATCTGTGACACATCCAGTATAAGGTAGGGCAGCCCTGTTTGGCCAACACATCTTAACTGAGCCCTGGAGGCTCTGGGCAGATTTCCATGCACGGACTCCAGGGTTCCCTAAAGCACCCCATGTGTGCAGAGTGACCCTGAGTATCTGTTGGAGTACCCACTTCAAAGTAAAGGTAAGGTTTGAGCAAATGAAGGGTCAGCAGCAGGTCCTGTATTTGTCACTGTTTTTCTCACCAGCTGGAGGATGCAGCTTTAGGATGGAGTGAGAAGTGTCCTCATGGACTCACCACTCTTTTGATGACTGTAAAGGGAACACAGGAATGTGCTCAGAGATACACTTGGTACTCTCCTGTTCAGTCCAAGGAATTCCACACTAAAGCTGAGCTTTCATTTAGTGTTCGGTCACATGGGTTATGATCATTCCAGCTTGCCTGAGGACCCCTACACCTCTCAGGGCATTCTGAAGACCCAGCATATAGCCCTCCTTTTAGCCATGGGAGCATATTCCTGACCTCAAGCAAATGACTTGGTGAAAACTCACATGTTTCTGTACTTACCTAATTCCTCTTCTCTCTCAATTGTTATTTTTGGGCTGCAGAATGAACCGTGCCCCCACTGCTGGCTACGAATCAGATGTTGGGAGCAAGACCACTCACCACTTTGTTTATCCTGAGAGCTACAGAGAGCTGGCAGCAAATGTGAGCATGATCCTGATCCCCTTCAAAACCCTGGATCTGCGCTGGGTCGTCACTGCTCTCACCACAGGCACCATCAACTTGTGAGTAAGGGCAGTCACAAAGGGTGGGAGCTCCATGTTTCATGCTGCTCTAGCAGAGGGTAGCCTGTGTGGGGCAAATCCCTGCCTCTGGTAAGGCCTAGGGATGTTTTACAGACCCTCTCAATTCAGAGTTCAGCCCTAAACACTTGATTTCTAGGAAAAGCTTAATGTTATGATGCCTTGTTGTTGAGGCAAGGATTGAGATCCAGTCCCTTACATCCCCAGTGTCTCAGATAAATGAAAAGGGGAGATTTTGCTGGTGGAGGTGACCAGTTTGGTCAGAAGTCTCGTGAGCTTTGGGGTTCAGTGCCTCATTTTGGGCTTTTCTGCTCATGCTTCCTCCTCTCTGGTTCCTTGGTGTGGCTGCCATGGGACAGAGAGAGAAACAGCAAGCATTTCTCACAGTGGCTTGTGAGAAATTTTAGGGAGTTGTAAAGATGTAATAACTTGTTAAGTATAAACAATCTGCAAATGGTGTTTTTCTACTTCGTCATTCTGTTCTTCTCAAAGACAGTGTGTGAAGAAGATGTTTCTGTTAGTTAGCCAATCAAATAAAATCCATCATATCACTCTATAAACACCGCGTGGTTCTCTTGAATAAAGCCTTCTTTGCTCTTTCTACAATACTGCCTCCTGCCTGTTCCTGTGTTACTCTCAGCACAAGAATAACACCTTGGGAGTTCAGTACACTTGCAGAAGAGGATGAGGAGGCAGAGAGGGCTGTGCAGGCTGCTCACCTGAGGCAGGGAGCAGATGCAGACCACAACATTTAGTGCCCCATCCAGAGGAATGAGCTCCCCTGGACAGGCTGGTGAGGAATTTGGTCTGTCTTTCCTGGTGGAACGGGACTGAGAACTGTGCAGAGGAAACAATGTTTTATGTGTCACCTGCATGTCTTAGCCTTAAATTCAAGAGTTCTACTTGGCAATGATGTGGCACACTGGAATTTATTCCCCAGTTCTTTTCTGAGGGCTGTCAGAAGTAAAGGTTGTCTCCTGCTAGATTTATGGCAGCACCAGAATTAGAAATGCGATCAAAATGCATGTTTCTTCTGGAAAGCCTGCTAGCAGATTCTTTTCCTCCCTCTAAGCTGGCTTTTCCTAATCCAGAGAATGAAATACGTGACATTTGTGCTGTGTGTGAGGTTATCTGCTGGATGTGGAACCACAGCCCTGTGGGGTTGCCTGGTGACACTCTGCTACACACAGGCAGCAAGAGCAGATCAGATTGCTTTACTCCAGAGAGAAATAGTCCAAGACATTTAAACTTTTTTCCCAGTTTCAAAGTCTCAGAATATTTAAACTTGGAAAAGTGTGTCTTGGGCTTGCTGACTGGGCATAAGACCCACTTCACAATTTTAAGACTCTTTGATGGAAAAACAAATTAAGATTTATTTCTTCTCTTCATTTCCTTTTCTATCTTTGTAGATGCATTTTAGATTCTTTTCATTTATTATTAAGATTCCCTTAATTTGTAACGAAATCTGTGTTAGCTTCCTTTTACCTTTTTATCACCAGCATTTAATACATACAATCACAAAGTGGCTTGAAAAAAATCCACTTTCAAGACACACTCATAACTTGGAAAAATCAGTACACTTTGAAAAGTGTACCACTCACTGCAAGTCATTGGGGTGCTGAAACCTGTCCAGGTAAGGATCATGGAGCTGGGGAAGGGTCTTGCAGGACAAGTGTGATGAGGAGCAGCTGAGGGAGCTGGGGAGGTTCAGCTTGAACAAAAGGATGCTCAGGGGGATCCTTCCCATTCTCTACAACTGCCTGACAGGAGCTGTGGCCAGATGGGGTTTGGTCTCTTCTCTCAGGTAACAAGAGACAGGAAAAGAGGAAATGCCTCAAGTTTCACCAGGGAGGTTCAGACTGAATATCAAAACCAATTTCTTCACCAGAAGAGTTGTCCAGCACTGGAGCAGGGTGCCCATGGGAGTGGTGGTATCACCATCCCTGAAAGGATTTAAAACATGTATAGGTGTGGCTCTTAGGGACATGGTTTAGTGGTGACTTGGCAGTGGTGGGTTAACTTTTGGACTCAATGGCCTTAGAGGTCTTTCCACCCAAATGATTCTATTGTTCTATAATTTGCATGGCCACATGTTTTTCAGGCAGGTCCACTGCCTGTCCCTGCCCCAGGGGAAAGCTCTTGGTGCTTCTGAGCTCTGAGCCCTGCACTGATTTCATTGTGAGCCCTTAGCCTGTTAGGGAGATATAACTGACCACAATGCAGTCACAGCACATGAAAGGGAAAACACCTTTGCTTAATAAATTACAGGATATATTATATATTTATAATTAGATTGTATACATGGGCTTGGTAAGCATCTGGTATAAATTAGTGTGCAATTATTTAACCACATGAAAGAAATACCACTATTTTAAGATGTTTGCCATACTCAGAACAGAGAAACTGCATAATTAATAAGCTGGAATAATAAAAGCAGAAAATCATAAGCATACAAATCACAGCAATGTACATAGCACAGTTTTAGCCTTGTAGAATTAACCTACGAGCCTGCATTAAAGGCACAGTGCCAAATAATGGGTATAAGGAAATTGTTGAGTGAACATTTTTAAAGGGGAGAAAGCATGAAATAAAAATAAAACACATTTGAAAGTCAGTATTTTAGAAAGGAAGAAGTACTTATCTCCTTACCCTGGTCTGCTTGGGCGTTGTTCCGCGTGCACAGGCTGCACAGTGTCAGCTGAGTTTAGGCTAACAAGAACCCAAGGGCACTCGTAGCTAAAAAAGATAAGCATCCTGTATTGGTTAGGCTTTTACACAGTTTTTAATTTTCTGTATTTCAGCCAAATGAAAGAATTTCCTAAAACTCAAAACCTGTGAGTTAAGTATATTCTTCTCTTGGTATTACCATAATTCTTGCCATTTTTTATGATTCAAAACAAAAGCCAAAACTTCAGATTGCCTTAATATTAGCTTCAATTGACAGCTGAGTGATTCTCTCAGACATTCTCAGTCCCATTTGACTGACGTATTTCCATCTAAAAACATCTCTCTAAGACTAAGCATTGTTCCAGAAAAAACAAAGAAATGCCTTTTCTGGGATGGGAAACTTTCAGGCCCTCAGGAGCCATATATTTACCCTGGTTGCCTTCACTTGTAAATCTTTTAGGAATCTGTGTGGTGAAAAAACTCCACTTTGTTTGCAAAAACAGTTACTCTATTCCTTAAAATGTTACACATCTTGGGTCAAGGGCTCAGGAAATGTTTTGCACAATGAAATGAATATTTTGTACAGGAGCAATGACAGATTCCACTGGAGCCCTGCAAGGTGTTTCGTGGAAGATGTTTCCCAGGTGATGTTCCACTGCCTGTAGCCACCTCCATCACAGGTGTCACTGTCCCACTCCTGTTTGGTACCTCCTGGGTCACTCACTCCCTGGCTGCCCTGCAGCCCAGGGTTTACATGAGCATCAGAGCAGAGGTCCTAAACAGTGTGCCAATATTTTCTGTGTCATTTTATGAAATTCTGCAGCCACACGACAGCAGGACTTGGGTATTTCTTCGGAAACAATGAAATAGATATTGGTTAAAAATTACTAATATGTCACCTGACAAAAGCTCCAGCAGTCTCCTGGTTAGATCAGAGATGTCCACAAGTGCTGTCATAACACTGCATACTCATCTCTTTGGTCTTCTACTGTATCTATCCATGAAACTCAGCCCTCTTTGTTTCTTCCACATCACCTTTTTAGAAAATATTAACTGTTTATTTATATGATATTAAGGAGATTCTACTAACAAAGAAGCCCTTTTTGTCTTCCTGAGCACAAAAAGGGCATGGGATCACCAAGACTCTGTTTACTGATTTGCTGATCAAGGTCAGGCATGGGCTGCAGCTGCAAGGGAATATTTGCTGAGACCAGATTGAGAAGTCTGCATGAGTGTCCTTTTCCCCACCAGCATCACCTCCCAGGAGCATTGGATCCACCATCTCCTCTCTCACTGCTTCCAGCCCAAAGCACAGGAGAACATTGCCCGGTCACCACTGGTTTGGGGAGATTCAGACCAAGTTTTAAAAGTGATGATGTTCCGTGGTTCAAAGAAAATAAAACCGTAATGACAGGAACATTGTCACCAAAACCCAAGTGAAAATATCGAGACTGAACTAATGGAAGATGATTTGGTGCTTTAGCACAACCCATCTAAAAAGTGTGCAGGATATATTTTGGGGTATACTCCAATTACAAGGCCAGCTCACCCGAATTTTTTCACTTGAAGCAAACTCAGGATGATTTTTTTCTTACAGCACTCGTGATGAGCTGTGCAATGCCAGCGCACACTGTGCATGAGATATGGGGAATAAAAGTTTTTTTCATTTCCAAGACATGACTCGTGATTTCAACACAGTCATGAGGTGGAACTTGGAAGTTTTCTGGTGGAACTGCAGGAAGCCTTCGGCATCACCCTGGGGAGGAGGGAAGTAGCTTTCTGAGAGGGGCTGTGTACTGGGAATGCCCGAGTTCCGTATAACCACAGAACTGGTGAACTCTGCTGCCACCGGCTCTGAAAATCATGGGGTGGCTCCGAGTATTAGGAGAGGAAAAGTCTCCCCCTGGTGGGAGAAGGTTTTTCTGCCATGAAATTAAATGGAAAGTCTTTCCCATGAGCAAAGACTGTAAAAATAATGGTCCAAGAATTAGAAGTCTCGAGCTCCACATAGTATTGAATCTACAGTATAGTCTCAACTAAATCTTTGGTGTCCTACTGTCAATAATTAACTTGAATATTTAAGAATGGAATAGTTTCCTATAAAATTGCTTCAGTGACAGCTCAAGTTTTTTCCTGCTGTGTTACTTAATTGCAGCCTCATTTTACAACAACTTCGTGAATTTACTACTGTAGAATAATTTGAATTTATCACTGTATGTGAAGAATATTCTTTCTTTGGAATTACATGAAAATACTAATAAGTTGGGCTCTTATTTATAATGGTGCTGTCTTTCTTTTTTCTTTAACAGCACGTATGTTCCAGTTCCAAGGAAAATCAAAGTCAAAAAAGAAAAGGTGAGCGGTGCTGGTTTGGGGATTTGCTCTGCTAATTTATTTGTAGGTCTTTTGCCTGTCTGGGAGACTGCAAGAATCCAAGCAAGCCCTTGACATTCATAAAAAGTTGCAGCCAAAACACAGACATTTTAAAAGGCTCAGCTAAACTAAAGATTTGGCTTCAATGTGCCATTTGGGCCATAGATCAACCACTAAATAACTGTGGTTGGAAAGAAATTGCTTTTGTGGCTATGCCATTGCATGAGCTCTGTTCTGAAGGTTGCATCACTTCCTCTGGTGCTGCTCAGGAACATTAAAAGTGCAGCATTGTCCTGCACATAACTGCTCTGTTCCTACCCATTGCAGCCATTTGTATGTAATGATACTGAGGAGAGACTTCAGAGGTTTTCTGAAATAATTTTAATATTTGAACACCAAGGGTGTTCCTGACTCCCAGGTCAGTTCCTTGTAATAAGGAGCTAAGTGAACTCGGAACAAATAAAGCTGTGTGTTTCCAGGCCAGTGGAGAATTCCTGGTGGCAGGCTCTTAGCCCACAGCTGCAGTAATTACCTGTACCCAATTAAACAAGCTTGGAGGCTGAGCTCAGGCCAGGTCCAGCACGGTTTTGCTCCAGGTGTGTTACAGCTCTCACAGGCAATGCTCAAGCACAGTTTGCATGAAAGCACAGACGGGGACAGGCTGGAGGCAGGATTTGCCATGGGACAGGATGTTAATTCCCATAGAGGAACTTTAGCCATCTGTGCAAAGACTTCTGTTGTTGTAGCTGCATGGTTTGAGGCTTTAACCCAGGCAGGCTCTTCCTATAACCAGGAAGAACCTCTGGCTTCCAGGGAAACAAAGGTCTCATTCTCTCAGCCTTTGGAGAGACTGATTTTCCAAAGAAGTGCAGGTGTCTAGTCCATCAAGGGCTGTGAAAGCATGACATTAGTTCCAGAACATTAAAATAACAAATTAAGGCACACACCTTTCATTCAAGAGGCCAGGTTTTGCCAAAGCCTTCAGGTGAGACCCTGAGCTTGTATCAGTTGATTTTCCTTTGCTTCAAACCATGGACCTCTAGGGTGCAATACATAATCCCTTAGCTCATCCTGACCTGTTCTGAGGTACAGGATAACCTCTGCAAGGCCCCTGTGAGAAGCAGCAGGGCAGGTTGTTAAACTCACAGCACAGCTGAGTGGCAGCAGCCCAGGGTATGGTGATATGCAGCAGCTTCCTGAGCCTGAGAGGAGAACCCTGTGTTTCTTCCCACACTGTGCAATGCAAAACAGCCTGTGAGAAGAGATTACACACAGATACAATATCAGCAATTAACCTCTGACTCTAAAAGGAAAAGCCTTGCAGCTAACCACATACCACTGAAATGCTGTCACTCTAATTACAAACACAGCGTGGAGGGAAAAGTCTCTGTTTGCCTCACTCAGGGGAGGGGGTTCAAACCAAGGGCTCCTACCAGTCCCTGGATTTACCGTGCTCACAGGTCTTATCTTAAATGCTCTGTCTCTGGGAGATGACCTTTGTGAGATAAACAAATGCATTTTATGTCTTGTAAGAAAAAAACATACAGCATAGAAAAATGGCACGTTCGAAAAACAGGATAAAAGAAGCACACACGACCTGATAGGCTTCCTAAGGTCCTTGGTTTCCTTAGATCTGTACCTGCAGAGATAACCAAGATGTGGCTGGCACACTGTGCAGAAGAGGCAGTTGTTCTTATGTTCCCACTCAAACTGATGGGAGCTGATGATATTAGGGGTCTTTCCCAACCTGAATTAATTAATGGTGTTGTGAAACCATGTCATGGCATCTCATGTTTGCCTTGTTCAGGACTCCAGCTCCCCAGAGCTCACCTGCAGGGTGCTGCAGGGAGACCTGAATGGCTACTGCCTAATTTCCATCTGACTTGTGCCATTTCATTCTCATTGGTTTCAGTAAGAATCTCCAGGATTTCCATTACTGTAAGCAGGAGGGATATCAAGACCAAGGAAGGGCTATTGATATGTAATTGCACATGGGAAATATTCCTGAATGCACTTACTATGGGACTTGGTTTTGCCTTTTCATTTGCCTTCAAGGAATAACTATTATTCCTTTCTTACCCCATCTCCTACCCTGGTGTCCTTTAGGAACTATATTCTACAATTGTTTTTTCCCCAGGGTATTTTACTAATGAGTCTTTCTCTCCAATTTTTGCCTAGATCCTGGTATATAATCCAGCTTTTATGAAATACATCTATGAAAACTGGCTGGAGCATCATGGGAGATACCCCTCCACAGGCCTTCTGTCTTTGATGTTTGCTCTCCACGTATGTGATGAGGTAAAGTCTGTCTGTGTGTGGATATATGGATAAAAATCAGGACATTTCACACAGAAGAGCCAGGAACAACCCCTGGCCACTCACTCCAAGCTTTTTTCCCCCTCTCCACCTTCTCTATTTACCTCTTCAGACATGTGCACACTCCTCAGAAGCATGCAGACACGCTTCAGTGCCAGTGATGCATCTTTTTAATGTCAGCAAATTGTAGGGTTTACTATGTACTCCAGGAGAATATAATTAAACATAAACAGAGATTCCAGCCGGTGTCAAAAGACAACTAAACATAAATGGTATCTGTGCCCATCTTGCCAGTGAAAGTTTGAATTATGTTTTGTCTCCTATTTTTGAATTCAGGCTTGTGGGTTTATACTGTAGATTATAATAAGTGCCTTTGCTCCAGCAGTCACTTGGGGAAATTCCCTGGTTTGAGTGATGTGAGGTGCTCCAAGGTGACTGGAGACTCGGCTAGTTAGAGTAAGGCCAGGTCAGCTCTACAAAGTCCTGCAAGTGTGGGCTTGTCAGCATGGGGCATCAAAATCACTTTGCTGGCAAAATCCCTGTCCTGGACACACATCTGCTCCTGAGAGTTTTGGTCCCCCAGGCCTGTTTTGCTTGGAGATGTGATGGAAATACTCCTAAAGATACTGGAAGAAACGCTATCATAGTCACAGCAGATTGGCTGGAGCCTGTTTTCTGGGTAGCAGGCAATGAACAGGGCTCTCACATTACCAAAAACAACTCAAAAATAGCTCGTATTTGAATGGGCCTGGGTGTGGTTGGTTTAGGGAGCTGCTTTGGGGCTATGACCGATTCTAATCCAGCAAGATTTATCACCACTCTCAGTTTAAATAAATCAGTGGTGATGTTTGCACTGTTACCATCAAAGGAGACAGGCACAGCCATCAACAAATGAGCCTTTGAGAGAGGAGAGGCTGTAGCTGGGTGCACATGCAAAGAACATAAAATCCATCTTTCTCTGAAGTAACTGCAAATATCATATAATAAAGCATATAAATGTGGTCACCTTGGGTCATTATTTGGAAGACCAGGACCAAACCAATTTTTTTTTTTTTTTTTGTGGCTTAAATCAGCTGAAGAGGAGATTCCCATCCCAAGCCACAGATCTCCTGAGGTCAATCATGCTTAAGGAATAAGAATGCATTTTTGTGTTGCTAAGCAAGAATTAATGGATAGAAATCTCCTTTTCCCTCTGAGTTGAGGTCTGGTGGTGTCTCAGCATAGCTTAGGATGTCACATGCCCTGGGTAGGCCTTGGGCTGTTTCTCTGTGGTCATGTCATGCAGCAGAAGATCTTGGGACACCACTGAGCACCTCAGGTGCTGCTGCCTGTAAATACACTGAGAATAAGGAGTTTCTTCAGCACTTCAGATGAAGAGCAATTGCTTTCCAGGCCATAACACTAGTTCTCCCTTCCCTCCTAGGTGAATGTGTATGGCTTTGGAGCAGACAGCAAAGGACACTGGCACCATTACTGGGAGAACAACACTTCAGGTGGGGCTTTCCGGAAGACCGGCGTCCACGACGGGGATTTTGAGTTCAATATAACTTTGACTCTTGCCTCCATTGAGAAAATAAAATTCTTCAAGGGCAGATGACCCTGGCCACAGGGACAAGTGGGGGCTGCAATTTCCAGCATGCAGCAGAAGAAAGCTCAGTGCAGATGATCTGGGCACCAGCCAGGTTTGAATGCGTGGATCTGCATTGGTGGGTTTGGAGCATCTCACGCCGCAGGGACGAGGCCGAGGCTTCCAAGCTGCACATGATTTCCCATCCTGGGATAGCTGGGAGCTGCCAATCAGCTGGAATAAATTAATCTCTGCTTAGGCTCTATGGCTCAATTCTTGAATTACTGATGAAAGATCTGCCTGTTGCAATTAGAGGAAGCCTGAGCACAGGAACTGCTGTCTGTGTGTCTGTTCTCTCCTCGAGCAAGGCAGCAGATCCTTGAAGAAGAGTGAAAATGAATTGTGGGACTTGAAATCTGCTAAGGCAGCTGTGAACATCATAGTAAGGATTACCTCAAAGAAATGAATTCACTTCTGCTGTTGATCTTCTTTTTGAACCACCTCTTCCCTGTTCTCTTATTACTTCTGTTTTCATGCTGTATTAAGGAAAAACATGATGAAGTTGCCTGCAGGAGTAAATATTTCAACCATTGCCTCATTTTGCATTGATAGTGTCTAGAAAATATGAATCAAATCATCTCGTGTATTATTTAATATTGCTTCCTACACAGCCATAATGATGGAGAAAATAATAATGAAAACTCCAGGAGGAAAAAAATGGCCTTTTTAGCCACTTGTTTGTCTCGTTTGGTTATATGTAAATTTTGGTTTTTTTGGGGGTGTTTTGGTGGAAAATACTCTGGATTTTTTTTTTTTTTTTTTTTATTTAATCAGTTTAAAATTGAAAAATGGACTTTCTTCAAGTCATTTATATGTGCCTTTTATAATTGTGCAACAAATGTGATTTTTTTAAAAGATGACAAACCCTAAATTCAACATTTTTATAAAAGGGGGGAAAATTAACCAAAGTTTAGCTTCTGTCTGGTATGCTTTTGTAGTCAAAACCAATAATAACAACTCCTATATTGTATTTGAACAAACACAAACAAGACAATTTTTGAAGGTAGCTTTTACCTTTTTTTATGGGATAATATTCAAAAGTCCCAAGGAAAAATTTCTTCTTAATTTTTTTACAAGTTTAAAAATGCAGTATCTCTTTACGTCTCTATCCAAAATAGAAAAAAAAATCATGGTTTGGGATATTAACTAGTTATACACTAAAAATCATTTGCTCTGTAGCAGCACCTACACAATCTGCCCAAGCTGATCTTAGAGCATGAGACAGATTTCAAAATCATGTACATCTCTGGAGAAATGAGTATATTTATGTCAGTACCCCCAGGCAGTGAGAGGAGGGAAGTTACAGTGGAGGTTTTATACTCACAGATTTTTGCTGGAATCAATGTATTAAAGCTTCAAGGACAGATAAAGTTTAAATCCAAGATCAGTCAATGAAGAATAGAAAACTGTGGTCTTTTCTTCTCAATATGATGAAAACAGGACCTGTGAATTATGGATCCACTTTCAGCCTTGGTGAAACCAGAGGAGTTCTTGCCACAGACTTCAAGGGACTTTTGATCATGCTTGGGAAAAATGGTATATTTAATTTTTAATGTATCACACTGGTTGGAATATCTGGCAAAAGAAATCATCATCTAAATGTCCTCTCTTCTATGCACCAGTTGTGGCAGAATGTCCAAGCAGATGAGTTTCTGAGTCAGTGAAAGCCCTTCAACAGTGATGTGCTTCATCCAAGATTTATCCCCTTGTCTTTCTGCACCAGTTGGTACCAGTGAGGTGCCCTCCAAGGCAGCAGAACATGGCACAGTGTCCTGGGCACAGTGTCCTGGGCACAGGAATTTTGGGCCACTGCTCACCAACATGAATTGCTTTACCTACATGAGTATTACTGGACTTGTGGCTCATAAAGAGCCAAGAATGCCAAATGTCTGTGTGGGAATTGAGCTCCCTCAGCTTGACCCTTCATTGCAGCAATATGGAAAGGGCAAGATTTTCAAATCCTCAAATCCTCACGGTGAGACCTGTTCACAATCCTCACATTAAGAAGCCATTTCCCAGCATGAACTGACCTGCATGTCACAGCACAGCAGATTTGATGGGGCTCACTGTCTCCTACAAGTCCTTTGTGAAAGAATGAAGCATCACTGCCTGAACCATGTTTGTTTGCTTTAAGGATTCCAGCTTGTTTAGATTGCTGTTAATCAATATGGCTCTTGTGAGATGCTGCAGTAATACAAACAAAGCAAGTTTAAGAGGTAAAAGACCGTGTGTGAAATGCCAGTCACAGCTTCACAGTGTGGCTGGATTTTGGAGCTTCAAGTACTTTTCTTTTTTTCCTCATGGACAAATATTAGTAATTCAGAAACGTTGACTGCTCTTTCAGTCATTTTTAGAAAGACTTGGAAGAAAACTCATGTTGGTTAAATCCCCTTCATGTTCTGTTGGTTTTTTTGTCTGGTTTTTTTTGAGTTTTTTGTCACAGGGGTCAATTTGGAATCAAAAACAGTGGAAAAAGAAACCAGCTATATTCTAGCCTGTGTTGTTTGAAAGTTTCCTTTTGCTGTTCTAATAAAACTTCCATTTCTGCCTGAACATTCTGCCTCTGACAGCACATATAAAACCTCATGGCTCATACATGCAGATAGATTTAGTGTCTTCATCATGGAACAAGCTGCAATTCCCATTTAATTTATGTTGCCAACAGCAAGCAGTAACTGTGTACCACTGGTACCCATTTTTCAGAGTGTAAGGAGAGCAGAGAGCAGAGTGGATCTCTCCAGGTGTAGGATGAGGAATAGTCTGTGCCATCATGTTTCTATTCCAGGGGAATTTTTTCCAGAGTCCTTTAGGCAGCTGATTGTTGTGTTAGATTCTTGTCTGTTTCTCACAGTTTTGCTGCTCTTTCAATTGCCTTCAGAATCAGGACATAACAACAGATGATGCTGAGGGAAGAATTAATTCCTACTGGCATTGTTGAAGACTGTTTTCCTCTTAGAAACTTTTTGGGTTTATTTAGTTTGAAAGAACCAAGGAAAACATTTAACAACATGTCAAGGCTTCAAACTCTTGGACTGTATTTGCCACCACTGCAAAATCTCTGAAGCACTCCTTGAGTGTGTGTTATGTTTTTTACCAAAGCCAAATCTCTTGAGCACTTTTTTCCTCCCATGTCCAGGTTTTCTTTGTACTTTTCTCTGACTACACAATCAATTATGATTCTTTTCTCTAATGGTGGGAGTCTCACACAATCATTTGTTGACATTTTATTTATTTAATTTTTCAGTATGATATGAATCAAAATAAATTTTTTATTGTAATCAAATCAAAGTGTTTCTGTGAACATTTCTTTTTCCACGGTATTTTCATTAACTCCTAGAACCTCCTTTGTCACATAACAGTGTAATGAAGCTTATTCCACTTCCTCACACCCATCTAGTTGGACTCAATGATCTTAGAGGTCTTTTCCAGCCTTTATGATTCTGTGATCCCTTGGGTGACATTGGCATGTTTCAGGCTGCTTGTGATCTTCACACTGCTCCCATGGCAGCTCTAGGCCTCTCTGGAGAAAAGAAATTGAATTTAATATGCATGTGGTCTCCTGATGGATCTGTGCTCTAAATAAGGGAAAATATGGGAAAATAATGCAGACTCAGAAATCAGTGACTTGAGAAGAAATTCAGCTTGTGTGACCTGGCTAAGATCTGGGGACCCACCCCAGGTCCCTGTTTTCAGGGTCACACAGGCACTGCAGTCATGGCTGGCTGAGCTGCCCATTAGAAGAACCCCTCCAGGAGATGGATCCCTGTGGTCAGGTGTCCCCTCAGCAGGTGACACCCACATCTGCATGACCATGACATGTGCAAACACCACCTTGGCTGTTTCTCATGGACCCTCATCAACTGCTCACTTTCCTTGTCTGTCCTTTCCTTTTCATTGTTTAAGGGACTGAGTAGGGTGGATGGTGTGGCAGGGATGCAAGGGATGCAATGGAACCATCCTGGTGGAAGGAGCTCAGGGAGCTCCTGCTCAGACACAGGCAGGGTGAGTTGGTCACAGCAGGAGCTGCTGTCCAGTGTGACCTGCAGAGGATCAGGTTCTCACAAACTGCTTGACACTTTGCTTTTCAACCCAGGCTCTAGGCATGCTCCATCAGTGAGATATTAATGGATACAGCCCAGCCAGAAGCACACTTGCTGAAAGTAGGTGGGAAGTAGAGACAGACAGGCCTGAGGAGCTATTCCAGTCACTTCAGGTGCAGGAGAGGTGCAAAGCATTTGCTCCTCTGTTATCCTCAGCAAAGCAAAACAACACCAAGGAACAGCTGTCTTAGAACTCATTTTGTATTTTGCTTCACGTCCACTCACAAGAGGTGCAATGCAATGCAGCTTTCAGACCTGAAATTATTTTGTCAGGAAAATAATTTGCATAAAATTACAATCTGGAAACCACTTGAGACGAGTAAGACATGCAGCAACAACAACAGCAGCATGCAGACAGATGGACCAGCCACAGGACTTGGACAGAGGACTTTGCTTATACCATCAAATGAAGAACAAAAGAATCCACAGGGGATCTGTATGGTTTCAGTCCATGGCATGGGCTCCTTTGATGGCTCACAGTCAGAATAGCAATTAAACCCAATGAATGAAAAGGCAAAGGAGTCCCTTGCCACCCTTAAAAATCTGATTTCCCTTGTCTTTTCTATAGAATTTGAGGGAGTTGATCTCATTACATTTATTGTCTCCAGGCAATACGAAATAAAATTGTGAAAAGTTCTTTATGGTCAGGTACTTGTATGCAGAGGCAAATCTCTGTGTTTTCAGTTAAATTTTCTCCTGTAGGAAATTTACTGTGTTGGTCTACTCCTTAGTTTGTAGTTTCTAAGGTAACCTTTGGCTGGCAAAATATAAATACATCCTTGTGGGAGTTTGTCTGTCCCCATGACATTAGCACTCCTACTAAGGCAGGACATTTTCCACAATAGTTTCCACATAATCAGAGACTCCAGAGTTACACAGGCGCTGCCAGCTGGCCTCCCTGTCCCCCCAGATCAGTGAGGAAAGCATCCTAAGCTGTGCCACCAACACTGCACCCTGCAGCACCCCCAAGGATGCCCCAAATCGAGGGTTACATCAAGGAGCCCCTTATGGCCTTTTCTCCCCATGTGCATTTTTGTGTTCCTCTCCTTGCTGTACTGGGGCTGGCCCCAAAGAGCTGCCGCCCCCCAGGGAAGCTGCACATTGCTCCCCCATCCCCACCCCAAACCCACAGTCTGGGGCTGGGCTGTGGATGGACTGGCCATTCTTGCCATACAAAGCACTTGAGCTGTGCTTTGAAGTGCTTTTGTCAGTGGTTTTTCGGGTTTGCAGCAACGTCCCATGGTCACCCTGGGCAAAGACCAGAGTGGGTTTCACATGGTACAAAATAGCAAAGTGATTTCATAGCACCAATCACAGAACCAATCTTACAATCCTTGTGTCCTGGGGTGGCTTTATGATGCTGAATTGTATCCCCATTCATCTGTTTAGCCCAGAAATAAGTTTTGTGCCTTTAAAACTAGATCCAAGAAAGAATTGGGGGATAAAGAAAAGTGAAAATTTTTTGCTGCTATATTCAAAAACACAAAAATGGTTGGATAGAATGGTGGGCTTGGAAGGGACCTTCAAGATCATCCAGTTCCAACCCTGCTGCCATGGGCAGGAACACCTTCCACTAGACCAGGCTGCTCAGGGCCCCATCCAGCCTGGCCTTGAACACTTCCAGGGATGGGGCATCCACAGCTCTCTGGGCAGCCTGTGCCTCGCCACCCTCACTGCAAATAATTTCTTAATAACATCTTATCTAAACCTCTGGTCTGGTAATTTGCAACTGTCCCTCCTTGTCCCACCACCATTTCAGTTCCTCTTTCTCCTATAAATGTGGAAGGATTCAGGTATCAGAGGGTGGGTGAGTGTGAGCAAGTTCCCCAAGATGCTGGTGAGGCGCAGAGCTCCTGCCTGCAGAGGCAGAGCCACAGCAAAGAGGTGTGGGAGAAGCTGATGGCTGATGGTTCTTCACTGGGGACACTAAAGCATTGGCTGTAGGGAGAAATTCTGCCAGCTGGCAGGCCCTGTCATCTGAGGGGTTGATTTGAATAGGTAGGTAAGGAAATAGAAATAAACAGATTTAAAGGTGAAGATAGGATACATAAAAATAAAACAAATTGATCTTTTGGAGAACCTTTTGAAGAAAAGTAGATAGTAAATAGTTTTACCCATTTGTTTGGTTCATCAAAGTAGGTGGGCCAGGAGTGAATTAGGTTGGTGACAGTTTTGGGCACAAATGTGATTTGACCCTGGCCAGCAGCCCCTCACTCACTCCCCACAGCCACCAATCCAAAGCACAGCACTGTATGGGTGTGGGAATAAAACTAACTCAATTCCCGGCAGATTAAAATAAACTAGATCCTGGAGGAATTTTGTGGATTCCAGGGGATCTCTGGGAGTCTGCAAACATGTATTGCCAACAACACCTGAAATAAATCTAGGTCAAATTTACACCTGACTACCTCAATTGCTGGATGCTTCTCATTACCCATCCATCCAAGAGATATCCCACTGGAATCAGGTGAGATTAATACTCACCATTAATACTCACCACTAGCACTAAAGACAGGAAACTAGCTGAAAAAAGCACAAGCTGCTTCAGGAGGAATGCACCTGGGGCACTGGTGACTCTCCACTTCTTACTTGTCAGGGCTGGAATAACACTTTAGACCAAAAGCCATGGGCAATGAGAAATCTCTGTTATGTGGCTGTGGGAATGGTGCTTGCTCCCTTGAAGGTGGGTGCCAATTCCACCTCTCTGTGGTGGCTTCCTGTGGGCCAAGGGAATGTCACTGCTCGTCACCAGCTGCAGGTTTTGCAACGTGGCTTTACAGCTTAGCACAGAGCTCCAGCAGATGCACACAAACGAAGCCAGAACTGTGTTTTTTATTTCCTATAATAAGCAAAGGAATGGGAAACATCAACATGCACACAGATTAATGGGCCTTTGAGCAGTGAGATGTGATTAACTCATTTTAGTCAGCGCTGGGGATCTCAGCACCTCATTAGCTCTTTCATTAATGGTTACAACTAATATCTGATTAGTGTCTGTTTTGCCAGTAATGAGTTCTCCTTCCTAATGGAGACAGAGTTTGCCACTGTGTGGCAGAGAAAGGAAGGGGGAGGAGCTGGCTAATCACTGTGCTGTGGGGGCACTTTGCCATCAGGGTCTGACCCAGCTGTCCTCCCACGCCCCCTTGCTGGCCCTGCCACCCTGGCACAGCCAAACCTGCCCTGTGCCAAGTGCACCCAGCCAGGCAAAGGGAGAAACCCCAGTTCTGGCTCCCCAAATCAGCCCAAGCTGGGTGTCACAAGTGGGACAGCCTTGGAGGGACTGTCCCCCTGCCCGGGCTAAGGGGTACCAGGGGCAACAAGGGACAGGAGAAGCACAGTGGTGGGAGAAGAAACACTGGACAGAAGCAGGAAGCAGCAGCTGCTCTTACATGCAGCATTCAGTGCACTGATTTGTTTTCTAATAGATTTTTCTAACAGGCTTTAATCATTTCCCCACTAGAGCGTGCTCTTTTCCTGTTCCCATGAGTTATCCCTGGCTTCTGGAGCACTTCAGAGCAGTGTCACATCACAGGCTCACATGTTCCCTACTGACACTTCTGTCTTCACAGCTCTAAGGCTTGGGATTTATTCGCTGCAACTATTTTGGCCTCTGGGTTATAACTAAATGCAAGAGCCCACAGGCCATGAGGGAGAACAAGATGGGAGAAGTCCTGCAAGGCTTCACACCCTAAGGGTTTCTATCAGTGCTGCTTTCTGTGCAGTTTTCCTTTCTGTTTGAAAGGGGACAGTACTCCCAGATATGTTGTGGATTTTTATTTTTACTGACCCTATAGAAATACTCATCATTGAGGAAAAAAAAAGAAATAAAAAATTCTTCCCTTGTAACCTAATTTCCTGATAAGGAACACATATTTGGGAGTCCTGGCTATGTTGTAGTGGTACAAAACTTTTATTTGGTGATGTAAAAGGCTTTAGTTATAGCAGACAAAATGTCCTTTGTGAACCATAAAGGCAACTCAGTTATTTCTAGAAGGGCTTTCATGTTATGCTACCAATAGCATCAACTTGAGTAGTTTTGGATTTATTTATTCTCAGCTGTAGTACCAAATGTTAAATGAGGCACAGATATATTGTAAAAAACAATCAATGCTGCAAATTAATTATCTGGGCTCAATGAAAACAGACGGTCTATCTGGCTGCTGGCTGCCAGCAGTGTGTGAGCTCTTTGCCCAGCGCTTTCTTCATGATAATGGAAGGCACAGGAAGGCTCATCTACCAGCTCCAGACATCCTTCCAGGAACAGCCAGACATTCGTTCCTGTGGCTACATCAGCACTGCTCAGACTTAATTTTCTGGAGCTGGTTTCACCCACAGTGCTGAGGATGAGTTCTGTCCAGCTAAATGACCATGTCTGCTCTGATTAGCACATAACCCTGCATCTCCTGCAGCCCCAAGGACTGTCCCTGTTACCTAAAATAATGTCATTCCTTAAACTCATGTGTTTTAAGTAAAAGTATATGAAATAATGTAGGAGTACTGCAGCAGCACCATCAGAGTGGGATTCCTGTGACATGGATCTGAATGTTTACACTGTGTCCCAGAGGTGGCAGGAAGGGAACGTTGGACATTGCAAAGGGTGACCTGGCAGCTGGCACTTAAGAGGCATTTAAGAAGCATGTTCTGGGATGTGTTCATATACGTAGATATATAAACATAGAAGTAGGATGCAATAAGAGAGGTCATATCCCATTCTTGTGACCAAGGGCATGGAGTATGACTGCACGACTAAACCTGTCTTGGCTTAATCTCTGCTGTCTTTGGGAACAGTTCTTGGCTGATGCTGTGTCCCAGGCACAGTCTGTGGGGGATGAATAGCCATGAGCTAAAACAGTGCCTGGAAACACACTATGGACTAAATAACATTGATGATATCAGGTCCTGGTTAGTCCCTAGAATGAATGTGGGCCCTGAGCCTTCTTTTCTACCATATATAAAAGACCAAGTATAAAAAGGCCAAGAAATGCTGTCTGGCTTTGATGCCTTGCCCTTCTGTAAAGGGGAGGTGAAGATGGCTGAGACACATTCATTTCTGTAGGATCAAATGGAGAGAAGCAACAATTGCCTCACATTGCAGCTTGGGAGGTTCAGGCTGGACATGAGGCAAGAGCCCTTTCTCACCAGGAGGGTGAGAAGGAAACAGGCCAGCCAGGAGAAGAAATGGGACCTCTGTTCCTGGAGAACATCAGGGCATGGCTAGCTAAAGCCATGGCTGGTCTCATACAGAACTGTGGATTCCTCTTGGGTCAGACATCTCCCAAGAGTCCTTTCAGCTGAGGTTTCTAGGAAGAAAAAGCACTGATTGAACAGTGTTTTGCTGTTGATGTGCAAGGCTGTGTTTTGGGGTTATACCATGAGGGGAATGGCTCTGGTGAGCCAGCTGATTTTGCAGGGTTTGGAACAAAAGACAGAAAAATTCCTTTAAACTCATCAGGGAAGAGTCCTGTCATCCAGGTTATTTTGGGAGAGGCTCTATTTTGCAGGAAGGATAGAGAGATTACTGTGCTTACAGCAACAAATGTTGGCCTCACAACTGGTACAGAACAACTTTAGTTCTTTGTGTTTCAAGTATTCACTTCCTTTGATAGCAGTGCCCTTCAGACCCTCCACTCCTGTGCAGTCCTGCAGCACAGCAATACTTGGCCATGTTCTCATGGATGTAGATCATCTCCTCCCAGAGGCCAAAGCTACATCAATTTACACCAGGCAGCATGATTTTCCATTAGTCCCAGAAAAAATAAAAAGACAACAAAAAAAATTCCATTTTTGTAATCACCTCTACCCTCTCCTTGAATTTAACTATCTGGATTTATGGGAATGCCACATGGCATTTATAGATATGCCATACTTGGTATCCATTCCATTCAACTCTTTCAGCTTGTCTTTTGTCAAACCTCAGCCTGGAGCTCAGCACAGGAAGATCTGGGCCTTGACCAGACAGTTTTGATCTGCTCAGCAGCCATGAAAAAGAAATCCTGGCAAAACTTGTCTGTCAGTCAAATGTTTTCCTGTCTCTCAACAGGTTCCTAAAAATCTTATCACTTAATGTCATGCAGCAGGGCCACAGGTTGTCACCAAAGTGACAGTGACATGGTGAGTCCTTGTTGCTGCAGCAAAAGTGTTCAGTGTCTTCATAGTGGTGTCTGTCCTCACTACCAGATGCACAAACACAGAAAAAAAAAAAGATTCCTATCCCCAAGATACACAGACTATGTAAATATTTAATATAGCTACTGTGATACAAAGAATAATCAAGAAATGGAATTAATGACCATAATTTTCAAAACTGTCTTAAACCTTATTTTTACAACGTGGGTTGTTTAGAAATATACATATATTTACACAACAAAAATCTAGCTATCCTTGGAGCCTAAGTTTTAATTTTTTAACATGTTATCCAAATCTTTTTTTCCCACATCCAAATTTTTAAGAGTTGTGGAGTAATCTTGAAGGTCAGAGAAAAGAGTAAAAAGCATCTGTATTTACAACATAGCAATAGGTTCTGGAACAAAGTGAAAATTTTCCTTGGAAAAAATTCATAACTTTAAGTTATTATTAAATAAGTTATTACATCCCATTCTGTTCTTAACTCTCATCTGTGGGGGGAGAGTACAGCATGGCTGCTTTAAGCATGAGGTTAACAGATTTCATCTGCAATAATTTATTCCAAAGATCAGTCATTAACCATTATCCAGGCCACTATTCCAAAATTTACCCTGACTGGACTTGTCATGCTCACAGTTATAAACTCCTGGATCTGATGACCAACATCCATCCCTGAGGAAGCTCTCACCCCTCAGCACCAGCCCTGCTGCTGAGCATTCACACCAACCACTCCACTGACATCAGCCCAAAGCAGCCTGGGCACTGATGCTGGTCTGATCCCATTGTGGCCTGAATCCAGTTTAGGACATGTCACAGAGGCTGCTGAAGCCACCAGGAGATCTTTCCAGTGTTTTTAGTGGGTTTGGATGAGAACTGCAGGTGATGTCCATGTCCCAAACCTTTAGCACAGCTCTCATCCACCCAGCTGGCAGCAATCAGTTCCACGTTCCAGGTGTTGCCTCCTGGGAATGGCCCCCCAAACCAGGCCAGCAAGTGTGCTGAAGCAGAAAGGACAGCTGTGGGACAGGGTTTCAGTCTGTGTTTTATTGATCACTGTGCACCCAGCCTGAGTCCGCTCAAAGCCAGATCCCACCAGAGCACTCTGCAGCAGAGAAAATGCCTCTCTGCCAGGGGCAGGCTGAGCCATCCTCATGTTCTTTGCCATCTCCTCACTGTTCCTCCCCACTGCCAAGCAGGTGTTGGCCACCCACTGTTAGCTTTGACTCAGAGTGGGTTTGGCACTTCTCCTTTACCAGCAAGAGAGATGGCAATCAAAGCCCATGCATGTTTTCTTTTCCACTCAGTGGTTGGACTGGAACAATGGAAAGTGATTTATGCTGGAAAAGAGTTGTACAAAGAAAATGATGCCACGAATGCATTCCCTACCAAAATGGGAATGGGCAGGGGAAGGGAGTTCACAGCACACAGATCAGTAAAGTATCTTGTTCTGATTAAAAGCTCAATTGAGTTGTGGTTCCTGATACTGTGTGAAGGACAAAAATGTCATTTCATGTCTCATTCATTTCCTATGGAAAGAACTACTTCTCTTGGAAAAATGTAAGCTCATTTCATAGCACAGTTGTCTGTGGAAGGACATCTCTGGTCCAGGGCATGGAAAGAGAAAAAGGCCAAGTGCCCCATTCTACCCAGCCCCATTAAGTCCATGGCTGATACCAGTTTGCCATCAGGAGGGGACAGGTCCATCAGCCCTTCCCATAGATTTTCTTCCCCACCATCACCACCACAATCAGTTCAGAGAGGAGCAGGCACCAAGCCCATCAGGGGGTCCTGCTGAGTCAGCCCTTTTTTTCTGAGGTTCTGTCTGATTTTGGGTTATTTCTGACCATGGTGAGACAGGAGGTAGTGAGCTGACAGCTGACAGCCTCCTGCTCCATTCTTCATGCCCTGCTCCATGCAGTAGCCTCAGGAAAGGCTCAGGCTCATCAGTTTGTTATTGATCCACGTCACAGCAGTTGTAATTGCAGGGATGGGAATAACAATTAAAGCAGTGGAAACAGGGTTGGCTGTGGGGGTTTCCAGAGGAGGAGCATCTCCCACGCAGGAGTGGGCAGAGGTGGTCCAGAGACTGCATGGTCAGGAGCAGCACACTCGGTCTCTGATTCCCACTTTGCAAACCTGGATGGAAGCCAGTCCATTCTCCTCTACCCACCCTTGTGCATCCCCCTCATTTCTCCTGGCCTGAGGACAAGCAGGCCACTGGAACTCTTGAGGGTTGTTCAAAATCCTGGAAGGCAGAACTGAACATCTCTGATGGGCACACAAAAGTTGGACAAGGGGACCCCACTCATGCAGGACATACAGAACATTCCACTGACCTTGAGATGATCTGCACAGTCCATGTGTCCTGCTGCTCTGTGCTGGATAAGAGAGCTCAGCATCCTAAGATCCTCCCTTTTAAGGAATAATTATCAGATTTTTAGCCAGAACAGTTTCACAGAACAAGAACAGACTAGGATCTCAACTGTTTAGAGCTAACAAAGCAGGATTTAACACAGTAGTCTTACTGAACAACAACAAAAAAATTGCTTTACAGAAGCTGGTAGAGCCCCAGCCCCACTGATACTTATTTTTTCCCCTTCCCATCCAAGGTACAGCTTGTGCAAGAGAGCAAGACTGCACTGGTGCAACTGTGGGGAGAAAAGGAGAGAGGTAAAAAGAGGGAGTGAGACCTGTCACAGACATCTTTTATGAAAAATCCTATCCTTAGGATTTTTTTCTCCTAAGAAGCTGAGAGGCCTCAGGAACAAAATGTAAACATTGATTATCTGCTGCTGTGTAATGAAACAGGTGGATCTGTGATTGGTCTCATAGAATTGTTTCTAATTAATGGCCAATCACAGTCAGCTGGCTTGGACTCTCTGTCCAAGACACAAGCCTTTGTTATCAATCTTGCTTTTCTATTCTTAGCTAGCCTTCTGATGAAGTCCTTTCTTCTATGCTTTTAGTATAGCTTTAATATAATATATATCATAAAATAATAAATCAAGCCTTTTGAAACATGGAGTCAACATTCTCGTCTCTTCCCTCATCCTAAGACCCCTGTGAACATGGTCACAGAGACCTGTCCCTTCCAGCAGCCAGGAGATGCCAGACTGGCTCTCCCACTTTGTGTCACCACGAAGGGGCTGTGCAGATGCACAACCACATCACAAGGGCAAGCAGGAGCATCCCCTGCTCATGGGGAGGAGCACAGATCTCCTTTTATGTTCTCCCCTGGTAAATAAATCCATACTGATGTATGAGCTGCTCAGGAGGGACTGCCCCACACAGCTATAGGAACCAGCAATAACCAATGAACACAATTAACAGATTGCATCATCCTGCTTCTGGCAGAGAAACCTCCCCAGTTCTTTATGATCTTTTACTAGGAGGGTAAACAAGGACATGTGACATGTCCAGCTTCATTTATTCTGTCTCTGGTCTGCATTTCAGTCCTGATCCCAGTCTCTTCTCTGCTGACAGCTAATGAAATCCCAAAGTGGGCTTGTTCTGATTTTTCCCACCCCTCCCATCCCTCCCATTTCTGCTTTCTGAGATGTTCTGAAAATAATTCTGTTAGCAGGAAAATAAACACAACATCACTCTTGATGGCATTCAATTGTATTTTCTCTTTTCCCTGATGTCAGGCCCTGGCAGAGGGGGGTAAAGAGGAACTCAGGGCCGTCAGAAAAGCTTTTCTGGCACAGAGAAGGAACCTGCACACTGCCAAACCCTTTGCTATTGTTCAGTGTGCACCCTGCTGTTTGTTGGGACCTGGAAAAGAGAGCCTTACTGTGGAATTTAAAGTGAAAAATATTAAAGCTGAACATTTCAAAGGCAGGTCAAGCAGCAGAATGAACTGGTCCAGCAAATGGGCATTTTTGCCTTCTGTGACAGCTAATGGTGAGAAACAACAGCTTGGATTTTTTAATGGCTATTGTTTTTGCTTATAGATGAGGAGTTTTAAAAGAGACTAAGCAGAAGTGAGAGAGAACACAAACCAGAGTTGGATCTTTTCAGATTCCATTCACAGGGCATCCTTTATCCCCAGAGACACAGCTCTGCCCTCCTTGGTCCAGCATTCACTTTCAGCCTGACGGGCCCCTGACATCCTGCCCATTCAGCAGGCCTGTGCCCATCTCTGCTGATGGTGCTGGGTGCTTCTGTTTATTTCTCCACATCTACAACCTCAGAGTGAGGCAGGGATTGGGGTGTCACAGGCTCAGTTCTTTGCCAGAGCTACTTGAGCACAAGCTGTGTTAGTTAGAAATGCTGCTATTAAATTTTGGAAGCACTTCCTCTGCACCACATGGCAAAGCTGCCCTTCTTGAGGGACTCCCACCTCCAGGGGTTTCCTCCCATCCCTGCAGGACCTCGGGATGCTCTGTCAGGCAGCAGAAGGGAGAGGCAGGAGCTGAGGAGGCTGAGCTGAGCCCTTGGTGGCAGCGAGTGCTGCCCCCTCACTTCTCAGCCCCACCTCCAGACGGCAAACAGCGTGTGCTCAGTGGAACCCGGGGACAGGCTGCGGGGACAAGTGACATCAACACTGACAGCAGGGAGAGACATTGCCCGAGGCAGCACTCCGCACTGAATGCGGCTGGCTGGGGGCAGGAGGGAAAACAAGATGCTTCAGGTGGAAGAAGGCATCTGAAATCACTTTTTTTTTTTTTCCCTCACAGATGAGCATCAGCCTGTTCTCCATCCTGCCAGGTGTGTTGCTCTGCTTTCACCGTGATTGCTCCTGAAAGGGATGAGTCTCCACTTTCCCTTCCAGGCCAGAGCATAAGATTGGCCACAGAGTCACGGACCAAAGCTGGCCCAGCATCCCATCCTGCAGGGGACATCCAGAAGGAGATGCCTGAGGAAGAGCACACACAGCAAGACAATTATTCCTTCTCTTCTCTCCCAACTTCTGGCAGCTGACACCCCAAAGAAGAGGTTATACTTCAATCCACCCTCTCCTACACGGGTTTTTGCTGTTTTGACACACTTTGAGAGGCACTGCAGGTGTTGAAAGGGATCTGAACCCTTCCCATCAAGAGAGGGCAGTGCTGTCCTCACTCACAGCCCAGGCACACCTGTGCCAAGGAGAGATAAAGTGCATTATAAATTATTGCACTGGCACAACTCTGTGTTTTGGTCTCCCAGCAAGCCAGCTGAAGACCTCTGGGGGTTACAAAAGCCAGGAGTTAATCAGTAACTCAGATGTTTATCTCCTGCATGTCTAACTATTTTTTTCTTCCCTTGCAATACCTGCTGGTTTGGGTTATTTTGCCTTCTTTAATGAGTAACTACTGGGAAGGGGATTAAATACACCTGTTCTCTCAACATATAATGACTTTAGATGGTGGCTATTTTGACTGTAAGCAGCTGTATCCCATAGTCATTGACACATAGAAAGGAAAATCTGAGTGATTCTAGCAAAAAAAAAAAAAATTAAAAAATTTTAAAAATTAAAAAAATTCAGCCCCTTCAGTACACACCATGTCTAGTCTGGCATGTTCCCAGTCCTGTGCTGTTCTGCAGCATCTCCAGGCACACCCCAGTATGACTTTACCCTTTATATGCTGTCTCAGCATCTTCTGTTGTCTTTTCCTTTCTACCTGCTCACTCAGAACCACAGAAACATTTGGAGAAATGAAATCTCTGGAAGTTTTGTGGCCCATGAATCTTCCCTCTGCTCTCTGCCAGTGCTTGCTGGGAGAGGAGCAAGGAGGTGAACAAGTTTTTACTGTGCAGTGAATTTAGGATTAGGCACTTTCTATGGCTTTGCCATTGCCACCTGTGTAGATGAGGGAAGCCAAGAGCTCTGCCTGCTGAGGCAATGTTCTCCATGAGCAATGCTAAACCAGCTGAGCATGAAGGGTTTCACATCTGTGAAAGTACAGAAAGGCAGCCCTGAGCATTAATCTGAACTTTTAAGGCAACTCTTCCCCTACAGAGGATGGGCTGAGCTCTCTTTGCCCCTTCCCGCTCCATCACTCTGATTCCTTCTTGCCTTCCACTTCTCCTCAGGTCTTCAGGGTTTGGTTGTTTTTCTCTCTCTCTTTCTTCAAAATACAGATTTTAAAACAGCTGTTAAAAAATTCATAGTGTCAAAGCTTTGTTCATAATCCACTCTTCTCACTGCTGATAACAACCTGCAATAATCCAAGCTCAACTCCTCTTTGCCCACCAGAGGTGCTGCAGCTGCTCTCCTTAGCTCACCTCCAGCTCCCTGGTGGGGCTGTCTGTCCCAGAGCCTCTGCTCTCCCATTGCCTCCAGCAGAGAAACAGCCTGTGAACATGGGCCTGAGCTCACTCAGAATAAAAGCTGGGGCATATAATTAAATATGGGGCATATAATTAAATGAGGGCACAGTGCTTCTGCAGTGCACACTCCTGGTGATGTTGACTGAGCCTGAAAGCTCACAGCTGGATGCCAACAGCACAGGCAGCATTTAAAGGAGTGGTACTGAGAAAGGGAAGATTGATGGACATATTCTTCCTGTAAACTGGAAAAGTCTAACCACAGAAAGCCAGAAACAACAAACCCAGAACTGTGCAGGGCAAATTTCATGGCTGCTTTTGAGAGAAGAAACTCTCTTGACCTGGCAATGATGTTACTTGCTTCCTAGCATTGATTCTGAAATCCCCTTTTCTCTTTCCAGCCTACATTAAACACTAATTAAAGCCACCTATTGCAAAAACAGCCCTAGGTTCATAGTACTATTTTTTAAGCTGCCTGAAAAGCCCCAGCTCCCTAGAGAGATAAGAGAGAACAATATTTTTGTGTTACCAATTTTTTATTAACTCTTTAATAAGTTATATGCAGTGAGATGAAAGAGGCAAAAGGAGCAAGCAAGAGGTAGAGATCTCACCAAAAAAAAAAAAAAAAAGGATCAGTAATTTTCCATTTTCCATTTGCTGGAGGTAGAGTAGTAGTTTGGTCACAAAGAAGAGAAAAATTCAGAGCAGGCAGAGGTCCATTCTCTGCAGCATGAACAGAAATCAGCCTCCACAGAACATGCCAAGAGAACCTGTGACCACAGTGAGAGGCTAATAGTGCTGCACAGATTGGTTTTCCATAGCAGGTCTCTTGTTGAGCACGAAAATGCCAAACAAAGCCATTGGTCAGGCTGGAGAGCTTTGGTTTTACAAAACATGAACTTCCCACAAAAGACAGAGTCATCCCTAGATACAAAGCTTTTTTGCCATTTTCCATAAGGCTCCAGGCAATCAAGGGGGTCAGCCTTCTACGGTGCAAGGTGAAGTAATTTGCAGTGTAAATTACTGTATTTCCTGCCAAGGCATTGTCCAGGTGTCAAATGCAGTATGGGATCTCAAAGTGCTAAACCTTAAAATCTTTGCTGCTCCCATTTCACATAGTTACCTACAAATCTGAATTTATGGTGGTGAGAGACAACAGTGAGTGCATACACATTTACCTTGAGTGCAGTATTTCACATGGCATTGAGAGCCCCCCAGAGCTCCTCACACACCTCAAATGTGTTTGCTAACTACAAACCCAGGGGGAACCTCCCTGAGCTGAGACACCCAGGCTTGACTTGCTCAGGGGCTGAACACCATATTGCCCTATTCAGTGATTGTTAAGAAGGAAGTAGTAAGTTTTTACATTTCTATCTACATTCAGTTCCTCCTTGTGCCACCAATTTCTCTTTTCTGCTCAGTTGCTGATGCATCATCATCTCTGGTGGGAGCCTTCAGCCAAGTGGCTGCAGGTGAGGGGAGCACACAGGGGCTGTGTGCTGGCAGGTGGAGGTACCAGAAGGGTTGGGTGGCTGCAGCAGATAAGGGGCAAGACAGCAAATTCCCATAGCTGCCCACCAATTTCCCACTAAGTTTTCCAGAGCAGATGTCTGCCAGTTCCTGGCTTCTTTTTCTGCCTCTGTCAAGGTCAGGATTGAAGTGCTCGAGACAGTATTTTGTGTTTGACTTTAAATTATTATTTTTTCTTACCTATATTACAGTCTCTCAAGTGGTGAGTTCTACTGCATTCTACTGACAAGCTGCAAAATGGCTGTCTTTCTCTTCAAGGTCTTTTAAGATAAACTATCCAATTAAGAAATGACACCTAAATTATTTTTACTTTTAACCCAATAACCAGTCATTCATTCCCTACAATGCAGACTTTTCTGTCCAGTTACAAAATACCACTCAAACCCATGAAGAAGAAGGTGAAGAAGAAGGACCAGACACCACCCTTAAAACCTCCATCTTATCTTTATAGATGTTACTTTATTCTAAAACCTTAAACTCTAAGTTTCCCACCATGTGATATTACACACTTCTGCTCAAACTGCCCACACATAATCCCAGTTCTATCATTCCATTTTAGAAGCCTTCTCCGCAGCCCCAGGTCAAATATAGTGTTCTCTTGAGGGTCTGTGCCTTTCAGCACAGAAAGTTAAAAATTCTCAGCATCCCAGGTTCCAACAGATGTTTGAGGTTGCTGTTGATAATTGCTGCCCTGAGATGAGCAGGATGTCTCTGCTTTGGCCCGCACAACTGAAGAACGAGTCTGGACTTTTCACTTTTCGGTCTTGAGGTTGTTTATTAATTCTTATCTATAAAATTTTCTTTCTGCCCAGCAGAGGTCTGCTCAGCAGGGCAGCCACTGGCACTCTGACCGCCCCCGAGGCGGTGTTGTCCTTTTATACTACAAATTACGTATATCATATTTACTCTTACTTCCCAATACCTATCACCTATGTTAGACAGTGCACTTCTACTCTAAACCAATCTCAAAGTGCCAACATCACTGCAGAAAATGGAGAACAAGAAGAAGAAGAAGGAAGGCTAGGCACATCCTGATTCTCCATCTTGTCCCCATAACCCCCATACCAAAAATCCTAAAATCTACATTTTCACCCTGTGATCATTTTGTTATTACAGTATTCAGACCTGTGTGACTTTCACGTCCTCATACAAAGCTGGTAACTTGCTCCAAGGGCCAAAATCAAATCCCCAGGTGTTCTGGGCAGCATGCCAGGGTCTCTGAACCCCTGGTGGGGTCCTCAGCAACTCTGGACACCCAGAGGGATGCACTGAGTTCCCACACAGGTGTCCTTACACTGTAACCTCTTCTGAAATCTTCTGCTACAGTGTTCATGGCAGAGCCAGGTGTTATAGGCACCTACACCCTGTGAATCAGGAAAGGTAATTTTCTCTGTTTGGAAGGCTGCTCTGCAGTTCGCCTTGCCTCAGGACAGATACTCTTTTTATCTGCATTGCAAGAGGAAGCCTTATCTTTGAGAAGCATATCAATATCTTCACATGGAAACAAATCACACCCTGACCTGCAGTCAAGGGATATGAGCAGGAGCACTTTTCATGACTGCAGATCTTAATTCTCAGAAAAAACAAACTAAGGGAAAAGGGAGGATGAAAAACAATAGCTCATCAGAGGCAATGCCATGCTCAGAGCACACACAGGTCAAAACATGCCAGGCAGCACTGTTCTTCTTTTAGCACTGAGCTCAGGAACATCACATGGAAGGTGAATGTCCCAGGAAAAGGTATCACTCACTCCTGGGAGACGTGAGGGACGTGCTTGCAGGGACGTGATGCTAGAGAATTGGTTGCTGATTCACCACTGGGATTTTTGTCTGAGTTAAAATTTTACTTTACTTTCCCAACACTACACGGCCCAGCCTGGAACTCACCAAACCTAGCAAGGTTTATAACCTGCTAAACTTCAACTTTGTCTGCAGTTTTCTCCTTGCTTCCTCTCCTGTGCTACTAATCATTGCTTTATTTCTGGAAAGTGGAAGCCAGACATGGGGAAAAGTGACCGATAAGCAATAATATTCCAGTTCTGACCAATGCCAGACACAGAACTTCCTGTGTGCTTACATGTGCAAGGATTTGTGGTCCAAGAGCAGGAGACTGGAGGTGACTGCTCCTTATAAGCACCTTGCAGGTATTTCTCTGTCTAGTTTTTTTCCTCTCCCCCACATCAGACCTTCAAAAGATGCAAGGCATCACCAGGACTTAATTTCTTTTAAGCCAAAGTGGATTCTCAGTGGAAATTCAGCATCAGTCTCGCCTTGGACTCTGGGCACACCTGGAAAGGCCAAACAGAATTTCAGCATCTGTACCTACACCAGCTCCTGTGCCTGGGCAGGAGCTCCTAGACTGCCCTGCACCTTCAGGGATGCTTTCACCACCATTGCCATGCTGGGAGCTGCACAAGGGGGGTTTGCCACACACAAACACACCCAGGCACACACAGCAGCACACAGCAGTTTCACAGGACGTTTCTGAGGTCATTGTTTCTCTTCAGGTATCAGTAGAACCACAAACTAAGACCCAAAGGATAAAAATTTGGAGTCTTCAGGTCATGTCCTCCATGACAGCTCTCCATATTCTCAGGTGCCTTTCACCTCCTCTGGTACTGGTTCTTTGACTTGATAAAACAATGTCAATCTAATAATGTCTGACTCTTCCTGCCACTGCTAAGTGGTTTCCATGAATCTTGGCAGCCTTTTCTGTTTTGAAACACCCTGTATTTCCCTGAGCTTGTGTGGGAAACATTTCAGCCTCCAAAATACCTTCCAGCACTCAAGGAGAGGAAGGAAAAGAGGTGAACTTCACCCTGCCTTGTGTCTGTGGGAAGAATGAAGTCAGCAGATTTGATGACTCACCCTGCTCCTCCACGCAAGGTGAGACATTGTTTTGTCATCAAGGGTGGCTACAATGAAAAATCTTGATTTACACATCAGCTTCCTCATACCAGAACCATGCCTGTGTTCTGTGTGGTGCCCATGTGCTGATACTCAAACAGCACAGCATGCCCCATCTCAGAGCTAAAAGATTAAGAGAGCCAGGATTATTCAAGATATAAACTCTTTTTAAGTCACTTCTGAAAATCCTATCCTTGAAGTCTGCAGGCCTGGGGTCAGGAGAGAAAAAAAAATCAGTCTAAGAATGTGACAAAGAACAGAGGGGATGACCTTAAGGAAATGAGTGTGGACCAGGACATAATCTCTTAGTCACACACAGATTGTACAGATGTCAAGAGCATCACCCTTCACACACAGACATAGCAGCAACCTCTCCTTTTTGCTGCCATTTATAGTAGCAAAAAACCCAACCAACAAAACAAAAAACAAACAAATAAAAACCAAACAAAAACCCCAAAACCAAACCAAACAAACCAACCAAACCAAACCAAACCAAACAAACCCAGACAAACAAAACCCCACTTTGTATTTAATGGTCTGGACACTCCTGCTAGTAGAAGCTAAGATTGGACCTGCCCAGGATTTGAATGGGAAATTCCTGCTGTGGGTTCACAACAAAGAATGAGAATGGATCACTTGGTAGAAAAGCAGTAGAGCAAAACAGAATTGTTCTGTTTGGTACCATCTTCATGGAACAGCAAACTGTGACCCCCCCTGCAAACTGTGCTCCCTGGGAGGAGGGACTTGCATTAGCAGCAGGGAGACTGAGTATGGCAGAGGAGTAAAGGATTTATGAAGAGCCTGAGAAATTATTAACACACTGTAGATTTGATCGGAGAATTTTAGGGGTTCTCTGAGATGGGGATGGATCAGCTGTGATGCCCTGTATGAAGAAAATACTGTTTTGGCTTTCCCAAGGTTTGAGTATGCTCCACCCCTGAACAAATCCTAATTAAATTATTGACATTCCAGACATGGATCATGAAGATGTGTCTGTTCTCACATCTATGCCCAGCTCTATGTTTTTGTGTGTTGAAAGGAAAACAGACATTCCCCAGATGAAAATCATATTGTCACTACTTCTCCAACACTAAAAATCTTTTATACTAAAAAACAGAGATGTAAGTTGGGAAGGGACCAGATTAGCTGAGTGACTGGATGTTAATGCAGTTGAAAAATGTCAATATCAAACAGAATAGCAGGCAGTGAAGTTCTGTCTGAAACTTAAGCTTTCCCTTTGCTCTAAAAGTGCTCAAACACATATGGAAGCACCAACTTGAAGAACTGCTAAACTCAGTAAAGGATGAATCATATCAATTCAGACATTGGCACAAAACTTTTGTTTCAGCAACTGATTTCTGAGGAGCTCACCAGTCATTAAGTGAGACATTGTTTGTCATCAAGGGTGGCTACAATGAAAAATCTTGATTTACACATCAGCTTCCTCATACCAGAACCATGCCTGTGTTCTGTGTGGTGCCCGTGTGCTGATACTCAAACAGCACAGCATGCCCCATCTCAGAGCTAAAAGATTAAGAGAGCCAGGATTATTCAAGATATAAACTCTTTTTAAGTCACTTCTGAAAATCCTATCCTTGAAGTCTGCAGGCCAGGGGTCAGGAGAGAAAAAAAAATCAGTCTAAGAATGTGACAAAGAACAGAGGGGATGACCTTAAGGAAATGAGTGTGGACCAGGATATAATCTCTTAGTCACACACAGATTGTACAGATGTCAAGAGCATCACCCTTCACACACAGACATAGCAGCAACCTCTCCTTTTTGCTGCCATTTATAGTAGCAAAAAACCCAACCAACAAAACAAAAAACAAACAAATAAAAACCAAACAAAAACTCCAAAACCAAACCAAACAAACCAACCAAACCAAACCAAACCAAACAAACCCAAACAAACAAAACCCCACTTTGTATTTAATGGTCTGGACACTCCTGCTAGTAGAAGCTAAGATTGGACCTGCCCAGGATTTGAATGGGAAATCCTTGCTGTGGGTTCACAACAAAGAATGAGAATGGATCACTTGGTAGAAAAACAGTAGAGCAAAACAGAATTGTTCTGTTTGGTACCATCTTCATGGAACAGCAAAAAGAAGATAATGGTGATGTGACCCCCCTGCAAACTGTGCTCCCTGGGAGGAGGGACTTGCATTAGCAGCAGGGAGACTGAGTATGGCAGAGGAGTAAAGGATTTATGAAGAGCCTGAGGAATTACTAACACACTGTAGATTTGATCGGAGAATTTTAGGGGTTCTCTGAGATCGGGATGGATCAGCTGTGATGCCCTGTATGAAGAAAATACTGTTTTGGCTTTTCCAAGGTTTGAGTATGCTCCATCCCTGAACAAATCCTAATTAAATTATTGACATTCCAGACATGGATCATGAAGATGTGTCTGTTCTCACATCTATGCCCAGCTCTATGTTTTTGTGTGTTGAAAGGAAAACAGACATTCCCCAGATGAAAATCATATTGTCACTACTTCTCCAACACTAAAAATCTTTTATACTAAAAAGCAGAGATGTAAGTTGGGATGGGACCAGATTAGCTGAGTGACTGGATGTTAATGCAGTTGAAAAATGTCAATATCAAACAGAATAGCAGGCAGTGAAGTTCTGTCTGAAACTTAAGCTTTCCCTTTGCTCTAAAAGTGCTCAAACACATATGGAAGCACCAACTTGAAGAACTGCTAAACTCAGTAAAGGATGAATCATATCAATTCAGACATTGGCACAAAACTTTTGTTTCAGCAACTGATTTCTGAGGAGCTCACCAGTCATTAAGTGTTTTCTTTTGTTTCTTCACTTAAGGGCTGCAGGGCTGAGCTCAGACAAACCCTGCCCAGACAAACCCTGCCAGAGCTGTAACCAGCAGGTGAGCTGGAAACTGGTGTCAGGAACATCACTGTTACACAGCAGTGTGATTTCTTTAAAATATGCGAGTAGTTCCAGGGTAAATTATGCCTGGAAAAGGTTTGCTAGAGAGGAAAACACTTGGCCAGGTTCTGGATAGCATTGCTCTGTGTCAGCACTGCCAACACTGTTTCTGGATCCAGATTTTCCCAATACAGCTGCAGACTCAATGCCACCCAGCTCCTCACAAAGTACTCTACTCCTACCCTGTCCTCTAGAAAGTCCTTCCAAAAGGACAGAGCTAGGAAGGCCTCTCAGAGGATATCTAGCTGAGGTATCTTCAATGTATTCCCTGTTTCACTGCCATGCATTTGAGAAATGCACCCTTAATCAGTGGCAGAAGTCAGGAAATATTAGGATGCAAAGTTCTACACAGGTAGACTGTGGTCCTTTAAAGGACTTGTGAATATGGAGGAACAGATGCCTTAGGGAATTACCATGTGAATTCACAGCATGCACAATGTCATAAAAAATGCTGTTTACTGTGATTGTGTCATTTTTGTGAAAACAAAAAATGCAGCAAATGGGCTGGGACAGCACTATTCAAATATTTCAGAAATACAAAGCTTCCCCAGTGTTAGAAGTCTGATCTTTCTGTAATGTAAATATTCTCTGGGAGGATGGAAGATATAAAATATGGCCCCAAGTCTCTCAGTTTGCACTGAAAGTGCAATCTAGGATTAATTACAGTGCACCTGTAAATTGAATTTCAGTGACAGACAGAGAAATGTTTAACCTTCAGTGGAAGGAAGCTGCAAGTTACCTGCACTAGATGTTATCTAGTAAATAAATCTAGCCCACAGCAGGCTTTCTCACAAGTTTTCTGGCAGCCATCCTATTTTCATCCCTCCTAAGAGCTCCACACAAAGAAATTGAAAAGTCAAATGAGGAAGAAGCAGAAATCCTCTTTCCCCACCCTCTTTGCAGGTTTGCCTTCCATGCAGGCTCTTGGAAGTCCCTTTAGGGTTTTAGGTTGTTCATTGCTGCCCCGAGATGTGCAGGATGTCTCTGTTTCAGCCCGCACATCTGAAGAACGAGTCAGAGCTCTTCAGTTTTTGGTCTTGAGGTTGTTTATTAATTCTTATCTGTAAAATTTTCTTTCTGCCCAGCTGAGGTCTGCTCAGCAGGGCAGCCAAAGGCACTCTGACCACCCCTGGGTGGTGTTGTCTTTTTATGCTACAAACTACTTATAACATATTTAAAATTACTTTCCAATACCTATCACCTATGTTAGACAGTGAAATTCTATTCTAAACCAATTCCCAAAGTGCCAACAACACTGCAGAAAATGGAGACAAGAAGAAGAAGAAGAAAGGCTAGACATGCCCAAGTTTCTCCATCTTGTCCCCAGAACCTCCATACCAAAAATCCTAAAATCTACATTTTCACCCTGTGACAATTTTATTATTATACTATTTAAACTTCTGTGACTTTCAGGTCCTCATACAAAGCTGGTAATTTGCTCCAAGGGTCAAAATCAAATCCCCAGGTGCTCTGGGCTGTGTGCCAGGGTCTCTGAGCCCCCCGGCGGGGTCCTCAGCAGCTCTGGACACCCGGAGGGAGGTGCTGAGCTCTGACAGTCCCCAAGGGCTCAGTCCTGCTCTGCACCAGCAGGTGGATCCCACCACTGCCTCTGCCACGGAGCCTCTGGCTGTGCCCAGCTGTGACAGGACAAGTCACTCCTGTGGGCACCATGCAGGGCACTGAAAGTGATCCTGTGATACAAAATCCTGGGGGTTTGGCCATCCCTGACAAAACTCCCAGAAACTTCAAGAGCATTTGTCTCCCTGAAGTGAGGCAAGAACACAATACCTTACCCAGATTTTTGTGAAATATGTAGCACAAAGGTAAATCCCTAGAAGACATTTCAGATCTTCCTTTCAGGTGTTTAATTTTCTATCAGACTTTACAGGATTTATTTACCAAGAGCAAGTCTTTTCAATTCAGTATAATGTTCTCTTCAGGCTCCAGCTCCTTGGCCTCCTACCCAGGGAACTCTGTCTCACCATTTTTCCCATTAAAAGTAGGTTGGGCCTCACCTGCTGAGGGCTGGGCTGTTCCCTGCAGGATCCCAAGTGCATTCCTGAAATAGTTGTTGGGTGGAAACTTATCCCGGGGTCCATCCTGCTTGAATATGTAAAGGATTCCAGTGTTATCTGGAAGATTTTCTGCAGGGTGCTGTGTTCCTGTGCTCTCCTCTCTTACCTTATCTGGGATTTCCTGCTCTGTGAGAGCAGCCAGGAGGATGCTGGTGGTTCCATGTCAGCCACAGCAATGCCTCTCTCCTCTGGGTTCTCCCCATGGATCCTATTGCAGTGGGATGTGTCCATTTGCACACACTTCTGTTCCAGCCACAGGCAGTCCATAGAGGGTTTTTTAAGTCCAGTTCCATCCTCATGAAGACATACCATTAAATACTAATTATTGACAATAAATAATAGATTTATTTATGTATTTATTTATTATTAATTATTCTTTTATTTTTGTGTATAGGAGAAATACTCTTTCTGGGTGTTGGTGGGGACAGGTATTTGTGTGTGTGTGAGTGTGAATGTGCATGTGTGGGAATTCTCATATGCTGTGCACCTGCAGCACACCTCAGGTACTGTGTGGTTGTGATTGCAGACTGCTGGTAACCTGATAAATCTTCATCTTTCATGGGAAAATGAAGATGCAAATAAACTCACAATGTATCCTAGGAAAGGGTGATTAAAGAATTCATCATTTGAGACAGAAGTGCCAGGGAAAAAAAACCCACCTAATCAACACCTCAAGTGGAAAAATCTGTCTACTTTTCCAGTGAAAAAATCAGAATTCAAAGTTATAAATGGCCTTTACTTTCATAATTCTGAGTTGCTTGGTGAAGCTGGGGTTGCTTCATGCAACATCTGGGCAGGAAGAAGTCTTCTGCTGGTATGTTTGTTTCCCACATTATTTTTATTTATTTTTCTCTTTAAACTCTAAATTACACCCGAAAAATCAAGTGGCAGAGGTATACTTTAAAACACAAAGCATCCTGTGCCTTTGTGGGAAACAAGTGGCAAACAAGGCAAAAAAAGAGCAGCTCTCTGTGACTCACTGGTGAGCCATCCATCGGCCAGCAGTGCAAGTGATAAATCCTCATTTGCAGCAATACAAAACTTGAAAGATGGCTGTGGCTGCAGCTTTGCTGCTCCAGATTTAGAGATGTTTTTAAGAGGCAATCAAACAATCCCTCTAGTTAGTAAAACTTGTGACTTGCCTTCTCCCACTCACACAGCCCAGAGCCAGCAGAGGCTATAATGATGTCCATTGTTTGGGTTACAAGTAATGTGGGGGAAGTTATACTTCCCTTTAACCGAGCCAGTCTGAGGCAGCATTTTAAAGAATGCTGAATCCTGTTACAGGACATTTCAACTTCTGAGAAATGCAGTGCAAAGTCTCCATAACTGCCTATCTGCTCCCAAGAGGCCTCTCAGTAAAGGTCACTGGGCAGACTGAGTAGCTGTCTGAGGTTTCAAAACACTGTTGTCCTTCAGGAAAGGTTATCTTTGGCCAGACCCTGACAGGTAGGACAGGACAGTTCAGCCTTTGGAGGCAGCTCTGCCCCAGCTCAGGGCGCAGCTGAGCAATTTGGTTGGGTGAGTGATGCAGGTTTGCAGCTACAGGCTGGGATTTGTTTGTGTGGAATGGGGACAGTGACTGATGTGAACCTGGCTTTGCTCACACTGGAGTCCACTGTTTCACTGTTGAAGGACATGCTCCTGCAGTAAGCTGGGTGGTTACTAATGTGACCACTATTAAACCATAAAAGAGAGATAAAGTTTCAAAGTGACAAAGGGACAGAAAGACAGATGCACACAAACGGCTGAGCAGTTAACACATATTTCTGGATAAGTCTTATCTGCAGTCAGAATTTCATGTTTACATTTTGAACTCTCATAAATGTCTCCTGAGCAGAAAGCAAAGTACAATAAAGCAATACTTAATTTCAGGATGGTATTGACCAAGCTTTAGCACAGTCCCAGACAAATCCTACTGAGTGTGCCAAGAGCTGCCTTAGCACAGTCATCTATTCCAAATGATAACAAGAATTTAATCAGTAACTGATATTCAGGGGGTTTTCAGCAGACATAAATCAACACTGGTCTTTGCTGAAGCATGTGACTGCTCTGAATAAACACATACAAGAAAGTGAGTCCAAGTGTGCTAGTAAATAGTGCCTCCAGAACAGTAGCGGGGCAGTGGTTTATCTCCTGGTTGGTATCAAGGTGGCAGCTCTCATTTTGGAGGTGTGCAAGGTGAAATCAGCAGACACTGATCCCAGAAGGAGGAGGCTCAAGTCTGAAATTAGCATTGTGTCCTTCACAGGTTCTTCAGTGATCTCAGGATCTCAGTGATCTTTTACTTCTTTGGCACAGGCACTCTGAGCTGTGGCTACAAACACGTATCTTGTGAAAGAAAAGGTTTCCTCCCTTAGGTACATGAGGGCACATTTAGGGTCCATCACACCTGCTGATTTCCATCTCTGATGAAGGCTTGTTCTCCTTGTGTGGTGTTGTTTCTACAGCTGATGACTCTTCCCATGGTGCTATTCCAAGCTGTGGTCGCTGTAAACACTGTAAACCTTCAATCTCTCAATTTTCATCATCATACAGTGGAAAGGGCACCAGGCTGGGGTCAGAGAGGCCCAGGGAGCTGCTGGAAGAAGTTTGGGGCTGTTACCATGAGCAGAAGCCCCAGCTCCTGCCACTGCTTGTGAAGAGGGGCTGTGGATTTGCAGTGGTGAGTGGGACAGCCAGAAAGGAGTGGAGAGATGCTGGAGAGCCCTCTCTGCACAGTGAGAGTTTCTGACCTCAACCAGCATGAAAATAACTGACACCAAGTAAAAAAGTGTTAGTTTTACAAAAACTAAAACTAAAGGAACCTTAAATATGTTAACATTTTCTCCTCCCCAAAAATATAGGTATGTTCATAATGCTAAAATGATTTCTTCATTTCTTTACCTTGCATTAAAAAAACCAGGCAAATGTGTTATGTAAAGCACTTGTTGCATAAACTCCAGTGATTCACCATCTTGGTGAACATCACATTCCCAAGTCCCTGCCTCCAACACCAGAAAGCCTGGTAAATTGAATAATTTACAGCAGTACCTTGCTACAGCATTCAAAACATCTCTTGCACAACTGACTCTTTTGATGGCAGCTTTACCTTGGAAAAGAAAACAGATGCATCCATATATTCTGTTGAGAAGGTTTAACATGTTGCTACTGGCTTTACCAGACAAGTTTGGAGAAATGGAGAATGTGCTCTGTGACATAGATGGGGAAAAAGACACTGCTCAGAGGTGATCTGATTCCTACCAGAGGTGATCAAAGAGCAGTCAGAAAAGAAGGGTTGCAGATCTCTGCTTGCCTTTCAATCACACCACCCTGCCCAAAAGGATCGGTCTCCTGCACTTTCTTTGAGTCACTGTGTTTGGAGCTGGAGATATTCTGTTCCAGCTTCTCCAGACCTTTTTATTTTATTTTTTCTCAAAAAGCAAAACCAGGAGAACACATAAGCACCTTTCTCATGTGCTGCATACTTTCCAGCTATGCAGATGGTGCATCTCTCATGGGACTGCCCTATCCTGAACCACAGACCCACAGGGAAGAGGGTCAGATCTCAGGTTGCTGGGAGAAAATATCTGCATGATCAAGGCTGGTTTCCAAACCTTTATCGTACAGCTAATACTTTAGGCCTTGAAAGGTCACTGGGAATGGCTCTGACATGGCGTTAAGGGCTGGGGCAGGAACTTCCCACCTGCTCTCCTGTAGGAGTGCAACCACTTCTCACTGTTATCTTGAATGAGCATTGCCCAGCCCCTAGCACTGCACATTGTCTAGCAATATTGGGCAAATCTTGCTCAATTCAAACACTCAGTTTGAGATTCTGAGAGTGGGAGCCCCCCATCAGCACCGAGGTCATAACTGAAACTATTTAAACACTCCCCACTCCCCTCCCTCCTCCTCCTCCCTCTGCCCACTTCTCCACACTCCAAACCAAACACTTTCCCCTTTCTGTGCTATATTAAGATAATATGCAGAAAATCCAGGACATTATCCTCAGGATTAAGTGGCATCAGCAGAGCACATTCACACGTTGCTGCTGTGCTCATATCAGGGGCACATTTATGCTCAGCAAGCACTGAATGTTCCCAGCTATTCCCTGTGCAGGGAAGGTGGGCAGCATACCAAAGCCATGCATTTAGAGGCTGTGGAACAGTTTAACTACAGATATATTAAGGAATTTGCCTCAGGAATGTAAACAGATCCAGAAGGTTTTGTGTGCCAAGGCAATTAATTTTAAGAGTTCCCTTGCATGCACACACATGAGTATGCACACGTAGCTGCTACACACCCTTCTGCCTGTACCATACATAAATATGCAACAAAAGCAACTTTTCTGAGGCACTAATAATAATAGCAAATGCTCTTGCCACAGAGATAAAAACCTCATACCTCTTTGGGGTAAAGTTGGAGGTCATTCACTGGTCACACAAGGAGTTGTCCATTCATGATACAATACTAAAGGATGACTTGGACTTAGTTGTAGTGCATGGAGAATGTACATAAAATACATCTTTGAGGAGCTGAATGTGGTTAAATAAATTTACTGGAACAAAGAACAGCTTGACCTCAGGGAAGAAAAATTAAATTTAATCTTGTCAGGCATTTATTGGAGCCTTGGGTCACCTTAATCCTTCAGTGCAAATTGTTTACTCCCTGTGTTTTTATACAGCTCTCAGACACTCAATTGAAATGTTTTTACATGGTCTGGTCAGTGAACTCTAGGTTTAATCACTGCCATACTCTCCTTTTTGGCATGAACTGCTTCACTCAAAACACTGCACCTAAAATTGTTCATGACCCTTTGGCACAAAGGCACCAAGACATCACACAGGACTTCAGCACGGATGTTCAACACTGCTCAGTCACCACCCAATTAATCAGTGTCCTGACCAGCTCCTGCACTCGGCTGCCCTATCCCAGCAATCAGGGACCTGTTCCTCACATTGACTCAGTTTTGAAACTCTGTTGGCTGCCAGCTCCAGTCCCTGACGGTCCTGTTCTCTTTTTTGGGCCACTAAGACCATCGTCATCCTGGAAAGATCAGGCTCCTCTCAAAACCAAAGCGTGGGCACTTCTTTGTAAAAGTGAGCTTATCTCTCTCTAAAAGGAGGGAGCAGTGAGGTTGGGGTCAGTTTCTTCTCACAGGTAACAAGTGACATTTTCTGAAACAAAGGATTCTATCATTTTATGATCCTAAACACAAATTTTCTTCAGTCTAAGCATTTGGGATATAAGAGTCCTTCAAACATATTTAGGTCAAGGAATTAAAATTTCAGAATATTTTCTGTGAAGCTTCTCTGTTGAAATAAAGGGTCAAAATATTTACAGTTCATGTCCACCTTTAATTTTAATATGACCATTTGGATTCTCACCATGTTTGAATTTTCCTGAGTTTTTTGTTTGCTTGTTTATTTATTTTTTTTTTTTTTTTTTGGCCTGTGAACTTGGGAATTCAGTGTTTAGTATACTTTAAATGAAACTGAATAAATTTTAAAACAAAACGCACTTAAACAATTAATTCTATTGCCAAAAAATCTGCTAACAATTGTTCAGAGATTGTTCTCAAAACATTACACATCACAAATTATCAAACTGCCATTCTTTCTTGTTCAAATTTGTTCACCTCATTAGAAATGTTAAGAAAATTCTTCTTTATAAACTTCAGATAAGATATAGAATTTAGTCTAATATAGACTACAAGTCTTAATCTGATTTTATCCAAGTAAAAGCTTACTTTCTTTTCTTTTTTTTAACTTTTATTGAGTTTACAGATACAGTTGGGTGATTTTTTAATACAGGCAGCATCTAATAAAACCCTCATTTGAAGCATCCATGCAAATACCATAGAGTGGGAGTGGGAGGAGAAGGGAATTCTGTGCTCCCTGCAAAAGGGGGAGGCATAAAAATACTTGAGAAGGACTCTGAGCAGCCAAATTCCACTCAACATGACCATGGTAGGAGGTTTCCCTAGCAGATCCTTCCAGGAGGAGCTGCACCAAGCTCTGGGCTCTGTGTGACACCTGAGGTGGCACCGGGAGGAACGGGCTGGTGGCGGCTGATGCTGCAACTCCAGCACCTCCACAGCATCCAGATGGATCCACACCATCCCCTGCTCGGCACACAGAACTCACCACTGATTCCTGAGTGCAGGGAACTGCAGCTACAACTGAAACAAGCTGGGGCTTTTTGAGAGTGAGGTTAAGCTTTATGGAAGACACAAAAAATCCACACACCTCCCGGATGCACGACAAAAACCAGCCCAGCTGCTGGCAGCCTCATTGAAATCCCTCAGATTGTTTTTCCTGGCAGTAGCAATACAGGCACAAATAAATATTAGTGTAATCACTGGGGCTTTTCTTTATTTTTTGTATTTTACTAAAGAGATGCTTCATTGCTTTATGAGATACTTGGAACTTATGACTAATTGAGTCCTGATTTTTAATTAGTTCTCAGGCCATGCCCAGCAGTCCCAGCCACAGCCCCATGATCTGGCTGTCCCAGCAGGGACAAAAATGCTGAAGGATGGTACCTTTGGGGGGCCCAGTGCAGATCTTCCCCAGGACATGCAGAGTGGGCTGTGGTGGACTCAGTTCTCACCCTGTGGGACACTTGGACTTTTTAATCAAGAGCAGGAAAGGCTTTCCACAAACCTCTAATGAGCTTTACAAGCCAGGTGTGAGGTCTCTGCTCTCATAAAACGGGCTCAGATTATCTCTTCCTGTTGTTCTTAGAAGCACTTTCAAGGATGGGATTGTCTAATTGTGTCCACCTAAACTTGTGATAGGTAATGCAAAGTGATCTTGTACTCTTTCTCTGTAATCAGTGGAAAAAATAAACACATGGGAGGACAATCCAGCCCCTCTCAGACATTTCTTCTGAGGATGGGAAGGATGATCCTGCATGGATTTTTCTGCATTCCCTACAAATCATTCCTGTGCCTTTTAGAAGAGAAGAATTCCACTTTCAAATCACACTGGGGACAAAAAAAAAGAGACAATGTGCAGCTACTCTGGCTTTTCCCAACTCTGCATTAAAACTCAGCTGTCTCAGCAGTAAATGGGAAAAACATCTGACTCTCTGTCAATTGTCAGCATCACAACTTGCCCACAGCCTAAGCCTTTGTGTGAAATGTTGCTATGTCTATTTATAACTTATTTTCATGGAATAGACTCACCTGACCAGAAGGCTGCCACATCCCTTCACTCTTGACGCTGTTTTAAAGGGAGGGTTTATGGTAACCTACAGTAAAAGCCTGTCTTCAGCACTGTGCGTTCACAAATTGGGGTGGCTACTGGTATTTTGTAAAGATTAAAGGTCCTTTCCATGTATTGGTGATAAGCATGAGGGGAAGAACAGCCCAACAGCCAAGAGAAGCATCAAAATAATTTTGTTGCATCTGCAATCATGAACAAGTTCTGGCACTTTGAGCTTTTTGTGGATATAACATTTAAATGTTGTCCCATTTCTGCTCAGAAGCAGCACTGTGCCATTTGAAATCCACACTTACACTGTGAGCAGCTCCTTGCTTTCTCAGTGGTGCACAGGAGACACTCAGAAATCAGTTTCATTGACACCTGCCTGACCAGTGTCCTTGGTGTCTCCATGGCTCACCCTCTTTCTCCACTGTTTTCCTAAAAAAATAAAAAAAACCCCAAACAACCCACGGCCACCATAAAAAAAAAAAAGGCAGCATGAATCATCACCTTGAAGTTTCTTTCTCCTGTGGCTTGCTTTGACTGGATGCCAGCATGAAATTAATAATTTCCAAGCTGCCTTTGCTCTTTAATCAGAAGCCCACTGATTATTGTGATCTAGTGTTTGTCCCTGTTTTCTTCAGAGAGGATTTTAATTAGTAGTCTACAGTATATTCCCTTGTACAAGTGCTCCAATTATGTTTAATCATTACCACTGTACATACAATAATTAATTAATGCTAAACCAGAGAGAGCTGGGCATTGTTACTCATGGGTTTGGTAATCTTTGGTCCATTCTTTGGCTGCTTTGTCTTCTATAGCCTGTGGAGTAAATCCTTTGGGAATCTGGTTCAGTGTGTCAGGACTCTCAGATTCTGTCCCAGTGTTACCAACATGGAGTTTAATGTCCCAGATCTCCATTTCCCTGCACCCCAAGTCTGTTGTGAAGGTTTTCAGTGGTTGCTGAAGCTAAATGAACTCATCTGGGGTAGAAGGTGACGTGGTGTGATGGAGCTGAGCTCCTGAGCAGCTGGGGGAGCTTGGCCAGACAATGTCATCAGTTCACCAAGGAAAAATCAGGGACATCACAGGCTGTTCAAGCACCCATCCTGCTGAGCAGAAAAGCTTTGCCTTGCCAGGGCACAGCAAACCACAGCAAACCCTCTCAAATACAGGCTGGTGACACAGCCCCATCTCAGCTCTGACCAAGGCCACTTCTGTCCCTGCAAGTGCTGCTCCTGGACTTGAAATGAACCTGACACTTGACAAGAGGCAAAGCAATGGACTTTGATTTTCCATGCCTGCCTGAGAAGCCTCCACATCCAAAGACACAGTTTTTTGCATAAAAGGTGAATTTCTTTCTGTCAGCAAACTAATCAGTGCACGGAAACTCATGATGTAAAATACGAAGTTTTTCAACTGCATGTCCGAAATTTTTTTGTTATCCTGTTTTGAGAAATGGTGTATCAGAGGACAACTTTGTAGTTTGATAACGGAAAAAGTTTCCAAAGCCCTCAAAGTTCACTTTCTCCCTGAAATCTGATATGGCGCAACACTACCTCACCATGAACACTCAGCATGTAACAGGAAGGTAGAACAAAATAATGGGGTTTAGACACTTCCCAAAGAAAAATATCATGTGCAATCAGGTTTCTTTTTTTTTTCTTTCATTAAACAGAAAATTTAAACCACATTTTGCCAGCAAAAATAATTTCAAACCTGAAGGGAGGACTGAGATAAAAATAAGCATCTCAGATTCCTTGTGGCCTGGCTAAAACAATATTCTGTCCTTAATCTTCATTATAGACAGTGTGAGGAGAAAAATCCCAAAAGAAATTGAATAACGTATTGGTGGTTCATGCAACAAATAGAGTTGAGTGAGCACTTCCAAGCCTTTTCTTCTGCACAGGTTTTGGTCTTGTGGCCAGTGCTGGGTGCTGTGGTCCTTCCCCTGAAGCCTTGTGGAGGCTGACCTAGAACAGAGACTAGGTGGATTTTAAGAATAAAGTAGGGATTTATTGGGTGGCCTCAGTGACAGCACAAGAGCCTAGCCAGGGCTACACCCAAGATGAACCAAAATGGTCACAAAATGCATGACCCATCACAGGGTCTCACACTTTTATAAGTTCTGATCCATTGGCATGTTGGAGTCAATTGTCCAATTACAGCTGTAGGTTATGAAGTCCCATCTTTCTTGTTTTTTTCTCTTCATTCCATGTTATTTATGCTCTTGGGTCTGAAATTTTGATTGGTTGTCCTTGGTCTCTTCCTAGAGAAGGAACAAACCATTTCCAATTGTTTTGTCTACCTGTGAAGAGAGCTTACCATCTCTTAATGTGAGGCCCAGAATTACACACTAAAGTACCAGTGTGTACTTTAGACCCAGAAAAATATAAAAGCTAAAACCTGAGGCATCACCCCCATTTATGTTCTCATGACTGAGCTAAGTTTAAATATTTATATCTTTAAAAATATAAAAGTAAAGAGCTCATCATGTCCTGTTCACACATCATTTAGTGGCTGCTTGAGCCTTGAAATTTCTGCTTCTGGAACAGAGGGAATTTGCCTCGAGCTGGCTACTGCTTGGGGCTGTTCTTGTTTATTTTAATGGAGACACAAATATATGATCCTCCAAACAGAAACAAAAATCAGTCCAATCCCTTGCTGAGGCATTCCCTCACCCAGCAGCCTCTGGGCAGGAGGAAAGCCCCATCTGAGAGCCCTGAGCATCACCTCAGCCTGGGGGGGATCCTGGATCCACAGCCCACAGCAAAATGCCACTGGAAACTCTCAGCACCAATTTACAGACAGTTCCTACAGTTTGTGAGCTGAGAGCTACACCCAGCCTCCAAACCCCTGACTTCTGGCCAGTGAAGGGTGCAAGCCCAGGATCCAACATCTAAGCTGGGACCAGGACCAAACCATCCAAGCACATGAGGAAGCATGACCACACTCCCCACACTCCCAGCTTAGGGCAGATCTGAAATACAAAAATTTACTGGCCTCACTGCATTGATCCAGGGTGGGAAAGAATCACAATGTGAACTAAAGTAGCAATATCACAAAGCTCTCCATGGAGAGGCGAGATGCACACAGAAAAAGAGCTATTTATACATATTTTTACAGCTGATGCAATCTGAGAGGAAATTTGATCAAAGTTTTTGTCAACATGAGCTGAGTCATCACTGGCTAAATGAACTGAGTCCATGTATATTGCCAAGTCCTCCTGCCTTTCTCCTGGAATTACCAAGGATCTCAAAAGCATGAGCTTTGGAGTTGCAGCTGTATGTCTTCATAGTCATAAGTGGCTTTTTAGGTTCAAAGTGGTTGTTACCTGGTGCAATTGTGTTGTAAGAAAACTGTACTGTATTACTGTACTCCCCCAGCTCAGTGATTGAAACCATATCCACCAGACAATAAACCTGCCATTGATACTTACATTTTTCCCCATGGTCTGAAAACCTCTTTGCCTTGTCTGAAACCTGAGGGGAACATTTGTGCCCTTTCTAAAATTATTAGTTCTGCATAGACAACATGTTTGATACTCTTTATGTCCCCTTTAGACCCTGAAGGCTGAGGGAAGGTGGGTAATTGTCTGAGAACTGTGCAGACTCCACCTGCCAGCAGCAGCCAGCCCTGTCCTCTCATCTCTGGCTTAGAGACTGATGGGATCCACCACCTCCATTGCATCCATCAGGTAAGTACATGCAGCTGGACAAGCCTGAACAGCTCTGTTAATTGTGTCATGTTTCTCTTTATGCATTTCTTCACTCAAATGGGTTTTGTTAGTTCAGGCCTTGATATCCTGCTTTCATGAGCACTGTTGTAATCATCTGTGAAAGAGCTTAAGTGGACTGCCAGGTCCAATCTTCAGATATCCTCAGGCTGGTCAGAAATGTACTCTTGTAGGACAGATACAACATAATCCTGACAAGCAGATCTGGGCCCCAAATTTATCTGTATTTTCTATTATCTTTTGTTTAATAATGCCATGAAAATTTCTCTCCAGAATCCCTGAATTGAAAATGAAGCATTTTGCTATATAAGAAGAAAAAAAACATTGAAAATTTTTAATTAAAGACATGTGAAGAAGTAGGGGGGAAAGGAAGGTTTTATGGAACCTTTCAACTGGAAAAAATGCAGTTAGCTTTACTACTAATAATAACTGGACACACATGTGATCCCTTTTCAGGAACTACCACTGAGAAAACAATGGAATAAGACAGCAGGAGGGCACCCAGAGCTCCCCTCCCTCAGTGGGCAGATTTCTGTGTGGTGGCAGGTTTGAAATGCCCCAACAGGACCTGCCAGCCCTCACAGCACCACTTGCCTCCTCCTAGCCCACAAACAGCCAAAGCATTGCCACCCTTAGTGACAATCTGGCAAGAAGAGCTGGGTGTGGAATGAGAGAGGCTGAATTGTCCTGTTTGCTCAGAACCTGCTCAGCAGCCTCCTGCCAGCCCTGCTGGAGCTCTTCATGGTGGGAGGGGAGCTTTTCCCTCTGCTCTGCTCTGCTGAGACCCCACCTGCAGTGCTGCTTGCAGCACTGGGGTCCCAGCACAGGAAGAACTCTGACTTGCTGGAGGGAATCCAGAGGAGGGAATCAGGATGATTACAGGGATGGAGCACCTCTCCTAATATAGAAAGGCTGGGAGAATTTGGATGATTCAGCCTGGAAAAAGAGAAGGCATCGGGGTGACCTGATTGTGGCCTTGCATTACCTGAAGGGAACCTACAGGAAAGGTGGAGAGGGATTTTTACAATGGCCTGGAGTGACAGAAAAAGGGGAAATTACTTCAATCTGGAAAGGAGTACATTTAGATCAGATATCAGGAAGAAATCCTTTCTTGTGAGAGTGGTGAGGCACTGGCACAGGTTACCCAGAGAAGCTGTGGGTGCCCCATCCCTGGAAGTGCTCATGGCCAGACTGGATGAGACTCTGAGCATCCCTGCACATGGCAGCAGGGTTGAAACTGGATGATCTTCAAGGTCCTGTCCAACCCAAACCATTCTGTGATTCTGTGTTGGAGAATGGAGCAACAAAAGGGAGAAGCCCATAACCCTGGCCCAGGATGTGAGGTTTGATCATTTTGGTTGAGGATGGGAAAGATATGAGGACCACCAACACACAAGAGCATTTATGGCACAAAGTATCTGCTGACTGAACTCCATGTGCACACTCCTACTTTTACAATGTGTATTTTGTAGGGACAGGCATTTTCTAACAGAACACCACTGCCTTCTGGACTGGGAGTTACTGTGCTTCTTGAGGAGACTTTGGCAGGCTCTTTTCTCCTCTTGTGGAGAAATTGTGGTAAAAATATGAATTAGTAAGGAGGCCTAGAGGCATGTTGCCTGCAAATGGAAGCATTTTTTCCAGACTTAGCAGAATCTGCTTTTCTGCTGTGTATATACATTTATATACACTCAGGAAATGTGATCATAATATACATTCAAGATAAGAAACAAAGCCAGTGATATCCAAATTATCAGCTTTGACTGGTTAATAAGTGTCTACAGTGGCAAACATCAAAGTCCAATGGAAAGGACTGGTATATTTGAAAAACATTGAAGCTATCGTTAAGTACAGGCTTAGAACAATGAGGTGCTGAAAACAACTGTCACCATTTCTGCTTCAGCTTCCCAAGTAAAATTAGGCAGCTCATGTGCTGGGTGATCACACACAGGAAATGCACAGGTATTTCCATCCCACTCCTTGGGAAACAGTGATGGGTCAATCTCGGACCACTTCTGTTTTTTCACATTGACATTTTGGCTCTAAAGCCTTCTTTTCAATAATTGGGAATGCTGCTACATTTCAGAGCATTTGGCTGCAATTTTCCATTGTTGTTTCCATGCCTTAAGTGAGTCTGAACCTCGAGGTTTGAATCTTAAGATTTTTTATTTGCTTTTCTTGTGAGTTCAGGTTTGCTTTGAGTTTCTTGTAGAAGTATTCAGCCAAAATTATACTTAAAGATGGGAAAGATGAAAGGGAGGAAGGAAGGGAGGGAGGGAGGAAGGAGCAGTAGAACATGGGAAGATAAAACTGCCACCCACAGAAAGGGAAGAGATCATAAAAAACCCAAAAACAAGAAAAGTCATTACAGTGTAGCAAAAGACTTGATGCAAGAAGAGGCTGAGAAAAAGCATGGAGTGCCAGTGAGGCAGAGCAAGAGCAGGTTCTCCATCCTCCAGCTCTGCTAAAGCAACAGGGAAGATGAAGTCCATGAAGAATTGCAATGACCTGTCCTATTTCTTTTATAAGAAATCAATATCCATTTACAACATTCCCTTAAGCAAAGATTGTATCAACATTAGGAAATAAAGCTAACTAACCCACTTAAATTGGGAGGCAAAAGAATGTGTGTCCAGGGCCTACAGCAAAAAAGAAGAACATGGGAATAATAAAACCTCTGTTGCCTGCTCCAGCATGAATGTTCAAGATGATCTTGAGAAAACCAGCTGCAAAAAAAAGACCAAAATAAAAACATTCAGTATCTCATAGGAAGACTGTGAGGCCATATGGATGCCAGTTTTCAGTTACTACCATGTTAAATTCCATAGGATAGTTTAAACAATCCTTTTTTGCTTGATTTTTTTTTTTCCAAGGGTGCTTTGACTGCTAACTGACCCTATGAACTTCACATCAGATCAGCTCTGTGATGCTGATTTCTATCAGAGGAATGCTTTGGTAGAAGCTGTGCTATCCTGGTATCTCTGGAGATCTGGAAAGGTGATGTGGATTCACAGAAACCCTCACATTATCCCTTTATTACAGCCCTGACAACCCACCCTGACCCAAAAAAACTTTGCCACAGGTGCCAACTGCTGCTTACCCTGCAGGAATGAAAGCTGCAGCAGCACAGAGAGCTGCAGCAACTCTGGACCCTCTTTTGTTGGACCTCTGGGGCTTCTGACAGTGGCCATGGGCTCGAGGCACTTCACCAGCCTTCCCTGGCAGGGAGGGTCCAGCAAGCAGCCCCACTAGCCAGGCCAAAGGACACACAGAGGCAAATTGACCTCTCTGGATCTTCTAGGGTAATTTCTACAGGTGTCCTTTAGCCTTTCCACCTGCCCAGGAAACCCAGACACCACTGCAGCTTGGCCAGGTTGCAGGTGCTTCATGCTGGGAATGCAAACCCCTCCCTGGTGGGGTGTGCTGGGTGACACAGGGGACATCCCAGCCCAGATATGGCATTGAGACACCAGTGGTGAAAAGGAACCTTTCCGATGCCCTCTGCACAGGATTTTGCCTTTCCTTCCTCAAAAGCCTTCTGGAGCTCAATCCTCCCTGGGGTGGCTGCCCATCCCTTCCAGCTCCTGTTAGAGCAGGGCCCCACCCTTCCTTCCAAAGGCATCACTGCTGATGGGATCTCCAGCTGAAAGTGGGATTTTATCCCTTCCTTCCAAAGGCATCACTGCTGATGGGATCTTCAGCTGAAAGTGGGATTTTATCCCTTCCTTCCAAAGGCATCACTGCTGATGGGATCTCCAGCTGAAAGCGGGATTCTGTCCCTTTGCTCAGCAGCAGAAATAGAACATGCTTCACTGCACCTCGTGAATTCTTCCAACATAAGCATCTCCAGTTCCATGTTTCTGTAGCTGGACATGTGTGCCTGTCACCACGGCGAGGGAGAGAGGAATTTCCACCCAAGTGAGAGTGTGGTGCTCCCTTTTATCCCGTTCTCATTGTTAGACAAATGAGCTGCCTTTAAAAGCATTAAAACATTTATTGGTGCCTCCAAAATAGGTTGTTTTCACCCTGTCCCAGTTTGCACTTTAAGTAGCAACATTTTTTACAGGATCTGTTAATTAAGGGAAATAGTCCTAATTTCAGTTAGTAAAATTGTTTTGTGCGCATGTGGGTGTGTGAAAATAATACAGTGTTTTGTTTCAAACCTCATGGGGTTTCAGCAATTATTCTTTTGACAGAAGATCTCAAAGTCAACAGCCTTATAATGCCTAACTCCTGGGAACCAGGGTAAGGGGAAATTAAACATCCATCTTTGAGTTTAATGGTGTAAAAATATGCGGTGTAGATAACTGCCATTGTGTGCATAATTCCCTCCTGCTGAAATGCAGGTTGCAGAAGGCTGGCCCAGACAAGGTTAAGCCAGATCCCTCCTTGCCCGTGTCAGCCTGCAGGGGAGGAGATGGGGGCAGACATTTCCAGGTGCAAAGCAGCACGTCCCAGGTGAGGAAAGCCTCACCCACTTGTGAATATGCTTTTCCTCTTGGCTGTTCCCTAATCATCCTGCCCTTCTTCAGCTCCTGGTCCTTTTTTTTTTTTTTTTTTAATTTTATTTTTCTCCTGATCAAGGCTATGCAAACGCTGCTGTGAGTCAGGGCTGCTGCAGCAGGAGTTTCATCTCCTCAGCAGGAGCAGCCTGGGTGGGTGTGTGCATTTCTGCTCTACGTGATTGCCTGCACGCCCCTTGGCAGGCACCAGGAACGTCTCCCAAACCACGACTCACGTCTGATCACTTCCACTCCAGGCTCTTGAGGCTGACTTAGGGACAATATAATCATCAGTTTCTTGCAGGCAGCTGGGCAGTGGTCCAGCCAAAAAAAGTTGAGTGAATTTGCTGGCTGACATCTAACTCATCTGAAGTTCAGGTCCACAAATAATCTGCAGTCTCTTGGAAGAGGTGAGATTCTGAGAGACCTGATCTTCTTGGGATTTCCTGCACTTGGCTCCATAGGAGATCCTACCCCAAAATTTGGAGGAAGTTTAAGTTTGGTGCAGGGAAAGGGAATCTGCACACTTCCAGAGATTCAAGGCTTGTGTTTGTAAACCAGACCACCATCACTTGAAATTCATGATTCATTGGCAACAGAGAGCTTTGCATTCAGGTTAGCAGAGATTTAAAATTCTTCTAGTCCTGAAATGCTCTAAGATGTTCACACACAGTCCAGTTTAATGGGATCTGGTCCCAATTAAGGCCAGTTCAAGTGCACATGGTAAATAACCTGGGGAAATGACAGCAAACAGACCTTTACACGAGAGCTGCTGAAGTGAAACAGCAGCATGAAAACAACAGAGACATTGAGACAAAACTGGTCCCACAACCCCCTCCTTACCCAGAAACTGTCCTTCCTTCCTTCCTTCCTTCCTTCCTTCCTTCCTTCCTTCCTTCCTTCCTTCCTTCCTTCCTTCCTTCCTTCCTTCCTTCCTTCCTTCCTTCCTTCCTTCCTTCCTTCCTTCCTTCCTCCCTCCCTCCCTCCCTCCCTCCCTCCCCCTCCCTCTCCATTTTCTGGTTTCAGATCCAGCAGAAGGCAAAATCAGTCTTTTGTCCAAATTTGACACATTGCCTCCCGGAAGATTTTACTTGAGGAGATAATGCAGGGCTGGGCCCAGGGATGCACCTTCCCTTTTCCAGTCTCTTGCTCACTGCAGTGCACCTGGAGCAGGGGGGTGGCTCAGGTGTGACAGGGTGTGTGTCAGGACATGATCTGTGACTCTTAGAGCCACCCATCACTGGGTGTTTCTAAGAAGAGGGTGTGAGGCATGACAGACTCTTCAGAGACTGAATTGCTGAACTTCAGCAATTTTTTACAGAGCATACAATGAATCTTCCTCATACTATTCACTATGTCAAGTGTTATTCTGTTGCACACTATAGTATGCTTTAGAGTGCACTTCTCCACTAGCCTTGAAAAAGAAACTCATTAATTCTTTGTGAGTCCTTGCAGCAATATCTTAGCACATAAATAACAATTTTAGCCATTTTATAATCTTTATTAAAATGTGGCTTAGTGTTAAAGGTTTATCTCTTTGGTTTTTGGCTTGTTTATCTATTTTCTTGGTTTTGCCATTTAAAAATTATTGCTCATTCAGGAAGGGACTTAGTGACTTTTGTCTGAACCGGGAGAAACAGTCAGACCCTAATTTGGCTCTGTCAGCAGTGAAAGGATGGAGGAGGAAAGATGGAGAATATTTTTCATTTTACTTTGGCCACATACTGCAAGAGCTTGCAATAGCTGTTTACAGGCAGAACTGGTCAGTTTGCTGGCACATGAGTCATATGAGCCAGAGCAGACTCCATTCACAGCTGTTAACCAGGGCTTTACTCTGACAAAGGCAAGGAGGTACAGGGATTGGAAAGTCCTGTTGGGATAAACCTGAGGACAAGCAAAAACATGACAAAACTCAGTGAGAGTTGTCTACAACTCACCAAGTAGCTCAACACACAATGCAAAGGCTTGGGCTGGAGCAACAACAGGTTGGAAGGGGCACTTGCTCCACCTTCTCTTAAATGGAGGCAAATAAATTCCTGTGTAACTCTGGGCTTGCTGTTGGTACCCAAACAGGGATGGTGCAGGTGCAGCCTGACAGTGTAGGAGGGCAGTGGGCTAGCAGAGAAATCCACTAATTCACTAGTCAACCCTATCAAAAGGAGATTAAATAAGTCCAAAGGCTCAGCAAAAGATACTTGAAAACTAGTTTTCCTAGTCAGTTTTTGGTTCTTTGCACTGTGTAGGGGATGGCTATCTGTGGAAGTCATTTTGTTTAGAGGATTAGTGGACAGAACATTCAGGGAGGTTTCATTTATAAGATATTTTTAAAGCATTCTTTAATGGCAGAAGTTGGAATGAAGAGAGTGAAAGAGAACTTGGTCTGGGTTACAAACAGATTTTAATGGAAGAAGGACCATTTTGGTCCATGTCAGCACACAGAGCTGTGGGTTTGTGCAAGCATCTTTCTCAAGCACCCCACCATGGGCAGCCCTGTTTTGCTGTTCTGGCACAGATGTCTGTTGTTGAACAGATGTTGTCTTGTAAGCTCCCCTAAGCAGCTCCATTTTCCAATCAGAATTGTAACTGGAATTATGTACAGAAGATAATTGCTGCATTTATAAAAGGGGAGTCCAAAAAACTGGCCTTGCAGCTCAGCGAATTGAGGTCACCCACCAAGCTGCTGCCCTCCCCTCCTGCTTGTTTCAAAAAGCCAGATGATTTTATTAGAGTCAGCTGCTGAGTAGAGACTGTTGGCATTACAGTCCAGGACAGACAGCTAGGACACTCTTGTCACTAACTTATTTCTTGGCCAGAGAACAAACCAATGCTTGCTGTATCATCAAACAGGTAACGGTCTCTTGTGTAATTAGATCAAATTATTATAACAGTGATTATAATAATTTGCATCTATTTGTCCCTTAAAGCAGCTTCTTCATCGTGTTTTTCACTGTCTGCTCTGTGACTGTCTTGCTGAAATCATGAGCATTTTGGGCAGGGACTGTCTGTGTCACATGCAGGGCTGGTCTCTCTCCTCATGCCTAAGGAGCAAGGTTTTGGAAATTGTATTGTATCACAGAAATCAGCTGATATATCAGGAGGTAACATCATAGCATCTGGATCAGTATATAATAACTGCAAGGAATCACAATATTATTTTACTTTCAAGACCTGTGCGAACATGTAAATCCACCAGGACTGGGCTCTCTGCAGCTGGCTAATGAAACATTGCCAATTAGTTTAGGCCTCAGCTTGTTAGATGCAGTGACCCTGCTATTCAGCAGGTGTAAATCAGTACAAAATAGCTGTTGAAAATCTGACCCATAGATTAGAGAGCTATATGTGAAGCCAAGGAATGATTTTTGGATATAGCACTGCCTGAACTAAAAAGAAAGTAAAAAAAAAAAAAAGTTTGGATTAAATCTCCAGTCTGTAATGCTAATAGAACTATAATGTCAGAAAAAGAAAGCATCAACCATGTTAAATAAACATCTCTGTGGCAGAAAGAACAGAATTTTTAAATAGACAACAAATATCTGTGAGCCAAACAAAGAGCTCTTAAGAGGCTCTCCAGAGTACTTTTCTTAAAAAAACTTAAAAGTTTCTCCGTAGCTCCCTTTTCCTTCCATGTTCTAATCACAATGATATGATTTTCTAATACAAATCTCAGTGCATGGCAGACAGATGAAATATTCCTCTGCAGACAAACTTGTGGTTTGACAAAGTTCCACTGTTGTTTTTTTTAAGAGCTTCAGCTTGCTACATAGACTTGATTGCAAAATGTCTGTAGATGCAGAAGTGTGTACACAAAATCTGATGTTAAGATCTAAATGGGGCACCACAGACCCTTGGCTAATGGGCCATGAATTAAAGTATGCAAGTCGAGGCTTTGCTTCAGTCTCAGCTGTTCAGAGACCCTGCAGTGGCAGAAGTTCTGTCCACTGGAAGCTCACTGCAATGACCAGCCCAGGCTCCACCAATGCAGAGTGACAGCATTGCTTCTTGCTCAAGAACAGATTTTGTTGTTACACTCTGCACAGTGCAAAGCACACATGGATGTATTTGTGTGTACTAAATGACATCCCTATATAATATACACACCCTGAATAGACATGTATATTACTTAAAACTGAAAGGAACAAATATTAATATTTTGAAAAATGAGGTCTTCATTGTCCCCATAAGTTTTCAATTTCTCTCCACTATAATGTCAACATAATCAATTTTCACAATTTTGACCTCATCAGCACTCAGACTAATGGGGTTAAACCAGGTTATTATTCTTGCCCACTTAATACAAGCTCTTAAAGGACAATGCTGGTTAAGGGATAATTAGTATTCCAAAATACTGGAAGCCATTGGGGTGATGGATGAGTTGTAAAAATCCAACATTCCCAGCATGAGCAGGTGGGCTGGCAGGTGAACAAAGGCCTGTCATACTGGTCTCTGCAGTAATTTGTGTGCAATTTTTTGGAATGTTTGGATTCATGCTAAGCAATTCCCATTGTGTGACAGGTATAAGGGACAAACATTCTTAAGCATTCTGTGAAATCCACTGACGTTTACTAGTCACATGAGGGATATTGTTCTCCTAGATTCAGAATGAGCTGGGAGCTGGAATTTCACCCATGCCTGTGGCCATCACTATGAACAGCAAGTGGTTAAAGCAGTCAGAGTCAAAAATACGAGGTAACAGAAATCACAGCAAAACCAGTCATAACAGAAGGCTGTGTTTGTGATGTGCAGCAATTTTAGAACCACTGGGTATTTCAGTTTTGTGTTGATCCCAGCAGTTTCCCTTGGTCAGCACAGTATTTGTCTCCCAGCTTGACAGGGGAGCCAAAGCAAGAGCCATCTCCTCTTCCACAGACCCTCTGTGTCCCTCCCTGCCCCAGAGTCCGTGCTGGGCCAGGCTTGGCTGCCCTTGGCAGGGCTGTTCCCTTCCCCTGCAGTGTCCTGGGGAGCAACTTGACCTTAGGGAATGGAGAAGGGATGTCAGACCTCCAGTCTGAAACACAAAGAAACCATCCTGCCTGTGTGTGGTTTAACCAAGCCACCTTCTAGAGCTGAGAGCCAACTTCTATCCCTGAATCAGCGAGGCTGTTGAGATGGCCACTGTTGAACCTACCTGTGTTTCATTGCCATTCCCTCCTCAGGAGGATGCTTTAGGGGCAAAGGTCTTGTGTGCAAACCCCTCATGGCTCTGCCAGCTGGCTCTGTAAGATAAGGAGCTCAACAGCAGGTGACAAGCAAGAAACCAAAGGCGAACCAGTCCCCGGCTGGCCATCCATGGTCAAAAGAAAACTCTGGCCTCATGGCAGCTTAAAAACATGTCAAAGCTGCTTTTTGCTGGCCTAAAGAGGCCTGGGAGTAATGGCCCAATGGCCAGGAGATTTGTTGTCCTCCCAAAGAAGTCACAATAAAACCAGCCCAGAGCAGCCAAGGAGCTTGAGAAGGCAGAGGAAGCACTTATATATTTGTTCTCTGGATTTTGACTGCCAGATCTCTCAGGAGAGGTTGGATTCTTTACAAAAATGCTTGATGGGAAAAAACTCCCTAGGAAAGGATTGTTCTGTTTTGTTTTGAACTTAAAGGCCTCCAGTTGACTTGGGACACTGCCACCAGCCACGTAAGGAAAGCTTGAAGCCTTCTTACTCAGGGTGGGGTAAAATCCTACTGTGGGTGTACAAAGGGCCTTCAGAGGCACAACTTTCCCTGGGACACAACCTTCTTGTCACAATATATTTTGTGGTTGAATATAAACTGTGTGGCTTGGTGTTTTAATGACAAAATTCTACTGAGGTTTCTCTTTTCCCTCCCATCCCCCTGTGACTTTTACTCCAGGTTTTCCCTGGAAATAATTTTTTTACGTCTCTTGCGTGCCTGCTATCACTTTTTCCCCCAGTGACTTTTTTGAACGAAAAATGCATAAACAATCCAAGAAGCAAATGGAAAACTAGTTTGTCTGCTCAGGGGTAGGAACCTTCCTTACTGCCTTGAATATCTTGCTCTCTCTTAACACTCTCTGTAGCTCCCTGAATCTTTCATTTTAGGCAGTACATCCTCACTCACAGGGAGGGCAGAGACGGTTTCACTCACATTCTTTGTTTCTCTGGGTCTTGTCTTTAATGCCTCCTCCCACGAGCCTGCCCTCCCCACCAGGGACAGCAGAGTCCCCTTGGGCTAAAGGGGCAGGGACACTCATGGGTCTTTCTGCACTCTGACACTGGGTTATTGGGCAAAACATGGATGTGCTCAGGTCCAGCTGGGTGCTGCAGGGGCTCAGCAGTGCTGGTGGAGGAGCTGTGGTGAGTTGGGTGCCCACCACCTTCTGCAGACACCCTCAGAGCTGCAGCCCATGGGTTTGAAGGTAATATCATGGAAATTGTGGGCTCCTAAGTATCAAAGCTACCTAGCGGTTATTTTGTGGATATCTCCTTGGGTTAAACAGCCAATTTCTGTTTAAGTTCTGTCTTGGGGACCTAAGGGCTGTTTTGGAGTGCTGCTGATAGATTGTTCTTGCCTCAGTTTCTTTAATTATATAATGGAGGTTACAATATTTTCTGGCCTTGCAAGTTTATGGTGATTATGGATATATTTAGGTTTAAAATGAGGTGAAATTAATTTTCTACATGTCTGTAACAAATAACCTGAACCCTGTTATTTCAGTGATTTTCAAAAAGCTACTTCTGATCAAAGCCCTATACCCTGAGCACAACCTGTATGAGTCTGTGGATGTATTTTGTGGGAAGTGCAGTAAAAGCAAACAGGTACAGTGTTGTGACTGCTAAAACTTTAGTCTAACTAACAGTTTCTAAAGACATCTTCATTAAAGATCAAATCTGTGACCATGTGAAAGATTGCAATATGCTGTGGTGAAAATTTTCCTTCTCTACAGAAGGAATACTGTTGACCCAGAAACGCAAAATAAACACAAAGTCTATCTATTATTGACTGTTTGTAAATCTCACAACTTCCAAAGCCACAGCATGAACTGCCCTTAAATTTGACTAGCACTACAAAAGGCAAACACAGAGGTAGGCAGAGAAATAGAGGCAGAGCCTTCCTTTTTTTGCCTAGAGAGGTGACAATGGGAAACTGCCTGCAAGATGCACCACAGCAATTCAGCTTCAGAACAGGGCTGGGAGCTTGACCTCTCTGGGTCACAGTGTACAAACTGTGCCCATGTCCTATTTAATTGATGTTCTGCTTACCACTCTGCTAAGCACCAGATTTGGAAAGTCTCCAGCTGGTGTGATGAAAGAGTGGCATCCATTTGCCCCTATTCGTTCCTCCACTGCTGTGCAGAAGAAGGTAGGATTTTCATCTCTGTTCGGATTTTAATCATTACTCTTCAAAATGAGTAGAGCATATTTATGATTTTGTTTCTGCCTGTTAGGACTGAACTGTGAATGAGCAAAGTGGTGGTGAACTGCTCTGCTTGTGGCCCTGGAGTCAGAAACTAACTTGTTTCTCATTCAGTGGCTCTAACCCATTGCAGACATGCAAGTGACATATTTTTAAATAAGATGTCAATAAAAGGATTTGGTTCACTTCATGTTTGTCATATCCTTTTAAATTACAAATGTCTTTCCTTCCCCACCCCATCCCATCCCCAGTGTGCCCAAGAGGGATTAGTATTATATTCTGGAACTACAGAAAAATGGGGCTAGTGAGCCAAACTAGTTGTCATTATCAGTGTTTTAGTTTTAGATAACAAACACAGTGCTTGTAAACAGCACATGTAAACAAATTTATTGACCAGAGGTGATCCACATACAGAACCAGGCTGCTTATGGACAGGGAAGGAAATGTGAATGGATGGAAAAGCTATGTTTGTTTAATATACTAGTGTGCAGATGTTATCTCTGTTTACAGATAGACAAACTGAAACTCATAAGGACTGAATTGCTTGCCAAGAAAAGACAGAAAAAGACAACAGCATGTCTGGAGAAAGACTTTGGATCTGCTGTCTCCAAATCATCATCTCTACCAAGCAATAGTTACTCCCTTTAATTAATAATTCTCTTTTAAGAGTTGGGAAAGAGCTGAGCAAAAAGCATAACACAATAAAACATGTCTCATTGGCATCTTTTTGGCCATGAAGGATGTGATTTAATATTCCTTCTTTTTGGCATTGAGAAATCCTATATAGGGCAAAGAGCAGCTTGTCTGGCCTTCATGAGTGATTAAAGGTGAACAATTGATTTACTATTTTTGCTGCAGATCTTGTTGGCAATCATGCAAAATGTGAATTGCCTAATTGTTTTTCTCTTAGTGAATGTAGTGTTTTTAGCATGATAAATATTTTTACTCAAATATTTATCTCTCTGCTGACCTGTTCTTTTGCCTTGGCTCTGTTGTGCTAAACCACCATCTCTCATTTCAACCTTATCTTCCACAGGGAAAATTACAGACCCTCTTTTCACTCATAAGAAGGAAAGGGGGTGGGGGGGAGGGGGGAAGTCCCTTGATTGTTTTTGATACACAGAGATCTTCACATCACTGAAAAAACTCAGCAGCTGGAGTATGTCATTAAGCAAGTCCTTTCTGCCTCTTGGTATTTGACTTTAGCATTGTGTTTGGACCTTCCCAGGATGAGTTATCAGCTGTTTGTGTCCATCTGAGTCTGGCTGCTTCTCGGGGTGTACCAGGTGTAACAGGGATGCTTTGCAGACATCCAGTGTGCAAATGCAGAAGTGCCTCCCCAGCAGGAGTTGGGGAGGATTAGGGTTAGAGACACCTTAACAGGTGTCCTTAAACCCATCCAACTCTTGGGATTAAGAGAAAAGGAGGCTCAGGGGAACCTTTTCACTCTCTAAAACTCCCTGAAAGGAGATTGCAGCCAGGTGAGAGTCAGTTTTTTTCTCCCAGATAAACAGTGATAGGAGAAGAGGAAATGGCTTAAAGTTGTATCAGGCAAGCTTTAGAGAGGGTACTAGGAAAAAATTCTTCACTGGGAGGGTTGCCAAGCATTGGAACATGCTGACCAGGGAATTAGTGGAGTCACCAACCCCTGGAGATGTTCAAAAGACATAGATGTGACACCTGGACATGGCTTAGCAATGGACTTGGCAATGCTGGATTAATGGTTGGACTCAATAAACTTGCAGATCTTTTCCAGTCTAAACAATTCTGTGATTTTAGAAAGCTTAATATGGCTTCAGGCAGCCTCAATTCTGTCTACTTTGCTGAGGCACAGGGTCTGCTTGCAGTCCCATGGACAGTGTGATGGTCAGGTGTTTGTGAGGCCTCTGTGTGGATTGAGATTCCTTGTGTCCATGCTCCCCCCAAAGCAGCTCTCTATGGGAACAAATAGTTCATATCCTACAAACTCCTGCATTCATGTCTAATTTATTCATGCCTGTCTTACACAAACATTGAACAAACTGCACGTGCCCACCAGACCATATGACTTTGTCCCTTTGCTGTCACAGCAGTGTCACTGCTGTGTAAATATTTTGAGCATTTATTTGGTCTGAGTGTTATTTGTGTGCTACATCCACATCCATACTGACATCACTGTCCACGAGTCCACTTTCTCTCAGCCCTTCCAAAGTCCAAATATTAACCCTCTTTCTGCCAGGACAGAAAACATGTCCCTGTGTTGCCCACCAGATTCCCAAACATGTGAAGACCCTCCAGTGGCACATTCCCAAGTACACATCCTCATATAATGCCAATGGACAAAGTCCAAAGGATTCCTTCTTTTCACCATCCTCCTGTCCATGTGCTCAAAGCTCCAGTTAAGTTCATTGACCTTGCCAAAACCTTTCCTGCATTTCCACTCTTGTTTAGCTCATGCTTTCCTTCTTTTTCTCTCTGTCCCACCCTTTACCTCCTGACACCTGAGTCATACAATCATTGAATCACAGAATCATTAAGATTGAGAAAAACCTGAACAATCATTGACTCCAACCATTAACCAGCACCCCTATGATCACCTTTACACCACATCCCCAAGTGCCACATCTACACATCTTCTAAATATCTTCAGGGATGGGATTAGACTATCATCATAAATCACTCCAGGACAGATGATGAGTCCTGGAGTAATTTATGATGATAAATAAATGTCTTTCCTTCCCCTTCCTTTCCTTCCATTAACAGACTGCCTTCCCTGGGCAGCCTGTTTCAAGGCTTGACAACCCCTTAGGCAAAAAAATTGTTCCTAATATTCAAACTAAACCTCCTCTAGTGCAAATTGAGGCACCACTTCCTCTTGTCCTATTGCTTGCTATTTGGGAGAAGAAGCCAACTCCCACCTCAGCACAATCTCCTTCCAGGGAGTTGTAGAAAGTGATAAGGTCCCCCTAAGCCTCCTTTTCTCCAGAATGAACACCCCCAGCTCCCTGCAGAGCTCCTTGTAAGATTTACTCTCCAGACCCTTCCCCAGCCCTGTTACCCTTCCCTGGACACACTCCAATGCCTCAATATCTTTTTTTGTAGTGAGGGGCCCAAAACTGAGCACAGGATTTGAGGTGTGACCTCATCAGTGTCAAGTACAGGGGGTTGATCACTGCTCTGGTCCTGATACCAGGTCCTGGTCCTGTTCTGATACAAGGCACTGCTTTAGGGCCCTTCTGGGAAGCTCCTTCTTGTAGGACACTGATCAGTACCATGTCATGTCAGCACTGCTTTCAGGCTGTCACCAAATCTCCACTGTTTTCCTTCTTTAAGGAGCTTTAAATGAGCTTTCTCACTTAGGTTTCATCCTTGGCAGCTGCAGACAGGATTTCATTTCAACCAGCAGCAGCAAAGAGGGTGAAGGTCCTCTTGATGGAGAAAATCAAATAACTAAATCTGGCATGCTACTGTCCAAGTGGAAAAAAACAGGCCTGTGCACAAAATACTGCAGAGCATGGAAGTTCAGTGTGCTGTGCCACTGTGAAAGCCATGACCTGTGCACCTCATGTGATAGCAGTGCTAACTGAGCTCTGAAAAGAGATAATTTTTCTAGCAGCCTCTTAAAGGATGTGGGTGGCAAAACAGCGACAGTAATCAGCAATGCTAATTGCAGTCACACATCAGCTCTCATTGGTGTTTTCCAACTTTTCACATAAAAGACATTGTTCCACTAGAAAGTGGAGGTCAAGTTGGCTAATAATTCACAGCATGTTTACTTTCTCCCAGGATTGTTTAGGATGAATTGTATCTTGTGCTTGAAAGCTGTTTCAAGCAAAAAAGCCTAGAGAAAAATAGCTCAGTTTGATTAAAGATTTTTGTAGCTGAGCTGCCAATCAAAGGGATTCAGGCGACTTGCTGGTCTTACTGTCTGGTGAACGAGACTCTACTCTGTTGATTAATGTGTGGGGAGTATCTCTGAGCAGTTGATCTGCTTTTTCCTAAAATGTTGGTGCCAGTGAAATGGTGCTATTAGACATATCTCAAACCATCCACTATGTCTATTGCTAAAAATCATGGGTCTGTGAGTCAGTCATCCTGGATGACTTATGGTTCTCTCACTGATTCACTGAAAATGAATGTCTACACAGCACCCAGCATGAACCAAATGGAAGCTCAGATGGAAAGAGCAAACAAACCAAAGGCCAGAGGGTTTGTCACTGGCTAATTAGGGTAAATTATAAGTCTATAGTTTCACAAGTCTGTTTTATTAGGTTAAGGTGTTTCCAGTTAGGAGATGTACTCATTCAGAATGGACTGGTTCCTTTGCAATCATGTGCCCTAGGTTATCTAACCATACCATGGGTGAATAATGTATTTTCCCAGCTGAGAAATGTGCAGACATGTTAAAGTGTTTTTAAAGGGGTGTTTTAGTCATTGCATTGCAGTGAGTTATTTTTCTCCAAGTTATGGAATATGACTTTAATAGGTAAATGGGGGAGATTAAGCTTTCAACCACAACATATCTATTTATAATCTAAATATAGAATGGATTAGAAAACAATCAAGCAAACAAACAACTATAATTTGTATTCAACTATAAGACCTGGTGCAACACTCTGCAGTGAGGACAGTGGGTGATTCAGCTTTGTCAGCAAACTAGACAATTTCCAGCCTCATTAATAACCTGGACCTTCTAATGCCACCTTATACAGACAAAGGTACTTGTCCCACATTTGTCAGCTAGTCATTAGCAGCCACTGAAGGCTGGAGAACTCTTGCCTTCAGGACACTTGTGGGAGTTCAGCACCAAGCCTGGTGCTGCCCCTGTGAAGGGCAAAGCTTTAGGTCAGATCATTGCTTGGCTTGGCCTCCTTTGCTGGTCTGCTCCTGCTGCCCCTTCCCACCCTTTCCCAAATGCCTTTCCAATTCCCTTTTCCTGATGTTGCATCCCAGCACAGCAGAGCCCCAGGAGGGAGGGGCTGTGCCCTGCAGGAGCTGCTCAGGGCAGTCAGAGGAGCCGTGGGCAGCTCTGCACAGCAGTGGGCAGTGAGCCAGCACCAAGGGGATGCTGCTGCTGCCCCAGCACCTCCTCCGTGTCTGGGGCACTCACTGCTGCTTTTCTGCAGCAAAGTCATGAATATTTATTTTTTTTAGATGAACTGGAACAGAGCCCAGCCTCCTATGTCCCACAACAATTAAACCCTTAAGCTCTGCCTTCCTTTAGCCTTCTATAACTTGTCCCTAGGGAAGTGATGGCTTAGCCCCCCAAGCTGCACACATCCTAGTGCACCACCACAGTTACATCCATACACACAGAATAGGGACAGAATTCACACCACATTTTGCAAATTGACATCTTGTCAGGACACGAATAAGGGAAACATTTCTCATCCAAGTTCAGGTCACTTGCTGGATCTTTGCTTGCACCCTTGGTGATGAGTGACTGTACTGTTATCTTTTATGGACCTGCTGTATGGACCATGGGCAGTGGATCATGTCCTCCTGTGCCTCAGAGGAGCAGCAGGCTCTCTGCTAGAGGTTTTCTGCACTGAAAGTCCCTGTTGCAAAGGGAACCACCTCTGGGTTTGGCTGGGACCCAGGGCAGATTGGAAGGACTGGTTTCAAGACAAGGTGCCAGGCAACTAAACAGGCACAACTGGAACTTCATGTGCTTTCTTGCTCAGAACTGTGATAAGAGCTTTCCTTGCTTGTTCATGTCCCACCTCCATGTGCTGCCAGTGCTGCCCTTGGATGGAGAAGTGTTGCTGTTGGTACCATGTAGTGCTGGTAGGGAACTGGTTCTTTACAGCCTCTGTGCTTGCCTTTCACACAGACCAGTCACTGAACTGGTTCTGTGGTCAGGCTGATTCAGAAAGCAAAACATTGCTACTACAGGCATCTGTTTGTGCCTGTGTTTGGCACAATCTTGAGGCAACACCACCTCCCTGATCTTCTCTGCCCTGCACCTTATTTTTAATGCATTTTTCGCTTCCTGTGCTGCCCCCTCCCTTAACAAACCTCTGTTGTTTCATTTCCAGAGAATGTCCTCAATCCCATCTTGAATTCAAAAGGTATTTTTCTAATTCCAGTGTATTCACCTTGCTCATTACCAAAAGTCCTTATGAAAACCATAAAGATGTTGGAGGCTCAGAGGGTAAACCAACACACAGTGCTGATTTACAAGAATCCTTTATCATGGGAAGGGGAAAGAAACCTTCTCTTCTGTCAGCTCTGGAGACTGTCAGAAGAACTGGCATGAACATTCACCTCTGCTCTCAGCTATTCCCTTCTGCAATGCTCCTAAAGCAAATTATGCAGGACAGTTCCACATGATTGTCCCTTGTGTTCACGTGGGGCTGGGAAATACATTCCAAATTGCAATGGGAGAGGAGCTGGGTGCTGTTGATGCCTTGTGGCTCCCTTTCTTGAACCATTTTGGCCTCAAAAATACAAAAGGCTTTGTTTTGCTCAAAAGAGGCAGGGCAAATCTTTGAAAAAGGCAAGTTTAAGCCAAGAGTGCCAGTTTTAGTATCCAGTGCAGCCCACAATGCAGGGCTTTGTGCAGGCTCCAAGGAGAAGAACATATGTGCACATTTCAATGGGAACTGAAAGAAATGTCCTGTCAACTGACCAGGAGCTGGAATGTTTGGGGATCAGTTTTCCAAGTGAGTGCAATGGCATAAGAGCAGTTAGGAGATGATTCAAACCAACACACAGAGCAAACCTCTCTGAAAGAGTCTTGCCCTGGACAGATGATCTCAGCTGAAATAGATCTCTTTCTGAAGCGTGTTTGGGTGACAAATGCATAGGCAGGAAAGGATCTCTGATCTCTTTTAGGTGTTGCACCTCCTGGAAACACTCCCAGAGGAGTGTTTAGGCAGAGGAGAGGTTGAGAGAGACCCAGGCAGAAATGCCCATCTAGTCAGACACACTTCTAGGATGCACTTGTATGAGTGGTTACTCCTCCTAGATGTTTGCCACTGCCAGTCTACTGGGTGATGCACTCGTGGGAGGGACTGTTGTTTCTTTTTCTCATGGAAAACCAGCTGAATTACTTTCATCCTCCATCTTGAGCTGATTTCCATGAGCAGCTGACTGAAGAATGCTGCCACATACCATTCTGCCTGTAGGGCAGTCATCGACAGCCAGGATATCAGGGGAAGGAAGGTGGACACAGCAGAGTCCAACAAGGTCTCAAAACTGTGTAAAACATCCAGCCACAGCCTAGAAACCTTTTATTGCCTCACTTTGCTCAACTACTGCAGCTCCCCAGAGCCTTGTGCCCCAAGCTGTGAATGGTGAGCCTTGATAATTGACACAGCAAGGGGAGACTGAGTCCTGTGATCTAGGGATCAGGTGGGGAGAACACTCCAAGTTCCATTTGGGCCATGGTGGAAAGACAGGCAGAATCTCTCTCAGACTGTTTCACAGCTCTTCTGCACGACTCTTGTTTGCCCCAGAAACACTGCAACATCATGGATAATGACAGAAATCCTTTATATGGAACACCTTTTGTGTAGCACATCCTCTGCCTGTCTGTAAAGTACCCTAAAAATACCCTAACCAGGCATTTTTGAATGGGACACTGCTCCAGTACTGCTCTGGAGTGTGGGTTAGGGTGCAGCCAAGACCAGAAGGTGCCTGGGTCCAAAAGGAAAGCCCATACACAGGAGCCATCAGCAGTCACGTGCCCTCGGGAAAGGCTCTTCATCCTCAGCACACAGTGATAACTCCATTTCTCTTCTGCTTCAGGCAGATAAACCCAGGGTAGGACAGCAATGCAGCAAAGCCATGTACTTCACGTTCCTGTCAGGTGGCAGTGCTTGTGTTGGATGTTCAGATCATGTTTATGCACTGTTAATGGAATCTTATTTCTGGATTTCAGTTTGAGGTTGGGCATGTAAGGCCTGAGCCTTGGCACTCCTGAGGCCAGTGCCTGGCCACAGGTCCCCTAAGAGAGGTTGGTTTTGTTTTGCTGCACCTCTCACTGCATGATGAAATAAATGTGCTTTTGCTGCCTTGTGTTAAACACCAGAGTTAACACAGAATCCCACCACAGAGCATCATGGCTGTGATGGGGAAAACACTGGGATTCAAGTACAAGTAGAGCCTATCTCAGTGTGTGGTTGGTCAGTTACTTTCCACACTATTTCTGCTGTGCATAGAACACTTCCTGTACCTGTGCAGCTGAAATATTACACAGACCAACAAGCTGTTCCTGGCCTTTCCTCAAATGTAGGCATCCCTGCCCACTGCCTCAGGGTGTGTGCACATCAGAGACAAGCCAAGCTGTGAGAAACCATTTTTCACAAATTCTTATCTCTCCTGAGCAATTCATCTTGCTTGCAGCCATCACCACATCAGCCACACTGTCACTGTGGCACGAACACCACCTCCTTCCATTTGCTGCCCACCTGGGGAATGACCTTGGCTCCCTTGAACCACATGGAACAGTGACAGTCCTGGCAGAAGGAGGAGCTGAGACCAATCCACCTGATTGCCAGGGGTGTCCCCACCTTGACCCTACACCAACAAATGCTGAGATCTTTTGGCCACAGTGCCATGGCACTGCTTACCTGCTCAACAACAACACCATGAGCCAAGGTGTCCATGGGAAAGAGCATTTCTGAACTCTCTGCAAGCTGTTCTTCTTTCCCAGGCTAACATGTTGTCAATTAAATGGTCTTGAAGAAATGCTGAAAAAAACATGTGGTTTGCACATGTATCTAGTAAATAGGCACACCCCCCTCCAAAAGCAGTCTGTTCCTTCTTCTTCCCCATGCCTGTGGAAATCTGTTTCTGATTTCCATTAATTTTTTTCACAAACATTTGAAAATCAGAAGTTCAATATTCTGAGGTTTTTCAGTCCCCTGGTTTGAGTAACCTGAGGAGCTGACCCCAGATCTGTACACCTTGTTAACCTAGCACATTAGAATGAGGTTGTGAGGTTAGCTCTCAAATTTGTGCTTACATACTTTCCATAGTTCTGTATTTCTGTTTGAAAGGGAATGTTAGGCTGTTCTTACAAGGCTATGCCCCTTAAGGGTGCATACACACAAAGGCCACACTACCTGGGGGCCTTTGTTTGACTTGCAGACAGTTTTCTTCCTTGCATCCCTCCTATACAACCTTCTGTGTCTGACAGCAGATGGACAGATGGAATTTGTCTTTGTGCCCCCCAAATGCCCCAGTTTCACTGAAAAGTGGCCCATGCATCAGGCAATCAGCTGTGCTGCCTTGTGGGGCACTAAAAACTTATTTCATCTAGGAACTGATCCTTGTCTCCTGTCACAAGGTGCACCAGGGTGGTGATTTTAGAATATGAAACTGAGGGTGCATTCCTAGGGGAAAGCACAAGAGCCTGGGGATTAAAACACAGCAGGGATGATGATAAAGGCAATGTAAGGCATCTGGTTTGGTCCTACCCTCACTGCATGTTGGGAAGGCTTCTTGGGACAGGTGCTACCCACACCAAGCCAAACTTTTGTCTTGGGCAGAGCTGGTTGGCTGGTCTCTAACAGATGCTGGGAAAGAAGAAATAGTCCTGCAGTGTGGGCAGTCAGAGTTTGAGTTGCCTCAGTTTCTTCCCTGGATATTTTTATTTGGCAAACCTAACCCCAGAGCACAGGTAGGAGATCAAACTGTTCAAACCCATATCACAGTCCTCCAGTCTCAGAAGACACAGACCCTGGTTTTTTGAAGGAGGCCCTTCTGCTTAAAGTAATCACCCCTCTTCTGAATTTTTAGATTCAGAAATGAAGCACCAAACATGGGCCTTTTTGGCTACAAAAAAGCCCACCCTTCATGTTGAAGATGCCCTTCCCTAAATGATTTTCCTTTCCTCCCTCTTCTGCAGCTGGTTGACAGAAGGCCTTAGAGATTAGCTGCGTTCCTGTGAGCTATTTATACAGAAATATTTTGTGTTGAAAGATGTAAGCCCTTTGTTTCCTCTGTATATACACAGAGATCCCTGCGGGCAAGCAAATCCTGCTTTGTGTTGGATCAGATACTCTGTGAATTGCTGTTGTAAAACAGCCCCGAGTGCACTTTTATGAGTCAGTCTCACCTTTTTGCTTCCACAAATCACCAGGCACTCTCAGATGTCTGTGCAGCTTTCCAATTGCAGATTACCCTAGTTAAAACAAGTCTAATCCCCACTTGGGATGATGCTTCCAAAACATTTTCTCTGAAACAATATTTCTTGATAAATTTTCCAGGCAGGGAAAACATTTAGGTCCCTGGTTGAGCAAAATAGGAAAGCCCCCCAGTAACATGCTTGGCCAATTTGGCTGCCTGATGTGTTGGATTAGGCAATCCTTATATGTAATGGAATCCTCAAATCCTAAAATAAAATCTGTGGGATCATACAGTATGCTCTGCTGTTGTGAATGGAGAGGAACTGTGCTTCCACACAGCCCAGGTGAGAGAGTCTCAGAAAGGAAATGGGGATGAGAATAGCACAAAAATGCAGGCAGACAAACATAGGGATGGATTTCACCCCAGGCATCCCTCCTCTTCCTCCCTTCCCATAGCAGAATGGCTCATCTGCTGGAGCACACAGTCAGGCTCTTGTGGAATGAGCAAACTCAGGGGTGAGACCCTGGCAGAACTGCCCAGGCGGAGATTTTTCTATTTGTCTCTGCATTGTGGAGAGCACCAGCAGTTTGGGAATCTGGAAAACCAGTGAGCTCCACACGGAGCCAGCTTGATGGGTCCTGAGACCCCCTAACCAAAGCTCCCACAGCTTTCCAGCCCCATAAGCAAGGACTCTGTCACAGGGAAAAATCCAGAAGCATGAAGCATGAATACTGGCTTTGGAGGAGAAGTCAGCTGACAGTTCAACATGGCCTTTCCAGTCTCCAAACCATCTTCTTCTTCTCCTCCCTTCTCCCCTCCTCAGTCTGACAGGAGCAGAGGCAGCTGGCACAAACTGAAAGGCAGGACAATTCCACGGACATCAGGAAACATTCTTTACCATGCAGGTGCCTGAGCTCTGGCACAGGCTGCCCAGGGAGTGCAGAGTCACTCCTTAGAGGTAACAAAAACCAGACACAATCCTGGGCAACCAGCTCTGGGTGATCCTGCCTGAGCAGGGGGGGACCAGGTGACCTCTGGAAATTCCTTCCTGCCTCCATCATTATCTGTGGTTCTGTGATTCCACAGGAAGGGTCCCTTCCCCTGAATCCCCTCACATTCTGTGCAGCAGCAGGAAAGCTCAGCATTAGCAGCAGCCCTCTGTTACAGCCTCTAACTGGGAACCAGCTTTATGTGACCCAGGATGAGTCACTGGACTCGCAGGTCAATGGCCAAATACTTCATTTTGCTACACCCATTTAGTCCTGTGGGCTTCAGAGAGTGGGAGGGTAATGGAGCTGCTCCAGCTACATTTTATTAGAGCAAAACTGCATTTTGGTCCAAGCTGTTTCAAAAACACTCAATAAACAAAGCACACTTTAATATAATGTCCTGAAAAGGTCACAAAATCCTATTCCTTTGGGAAGATAATTAATTTAAATAAGACTTGGTTGAGCAATCATAGCATTCTAAAGGGAATTTTGCTTTTTCTTGGACAATATAGGTTGCCATCAGTTGCTGAATCCTTCTTCAGTTGCACAATTTAGTGATACAAACATAAACTGCTGCTATTTACTGGGCACTATTTACAGTTCTAATTCCTCTGAAATGAGGTTTTATGCTAATGGCTTCCACACTTCACTGGCATTTGGGTTGTAAGAATTTATATTTGAAGACTTTTCACTTCAGCTTTGATTCAAGGATTTTATTTTTTGTTACTTGGAAGTTATCTGTACCACACTCACTAGGCATGCTGCAGCTTTAAAGGGCTCCTTCAGATCAACTCAAAGCACTCTGAACACTTTTCCACATTTTTATGATATCTTTGGAGAGTCAATGATGATTATTTTCCATATTGAGACAGCAATATGTTCCAAATGTCCCCATCCCTCCCAAATAAATATCCCAACCAAACAAAAAACACGTCTATAAATCAAGTTTCATTATATGGTTTTTATGAAACTTTTTAAGGCCAACACAGATGAAGAAGGATGGCAGATGACTCTGGCCTGCAGTGGAATTTTATTCTGTTTTGCAGTGCTGTAGGAAAAAATGTCACTGTTGCTGCCAATGCTGCCTTCCAATAACAAAAGTTAAATTTTAACCAATAGGTTTATTATAATTGATTCTTTTTGCATGGAACCATTCTAGGGTCTGGATGATTGTTTTGAATCAAGCATATTTATGGAGAGTAAAATAAAATATATTTGTGATTTGCAGTTTTTATTTTGCTAAGTGGAATATACATACTGATTTGTTTTCTTATTTCTATCAAAAAGGGAAAATCTTTCAATTTTAAAGATAATAATGCCTCCAGCTATATTTACACAGAACCCAGACAACAACTCCAAATTTTGTCTCTTGAGTTTTTTTCCTCTGTCCTCTTCCCACCTCATATATTTCATATTCTTCCAAGTCTACCAGCCCTGATTGCTGGGATCATGCCTGGCATTAAACATTTAACAGAGACCTTTTGTTGCTCACTGAATGGTTATGACAAATGGCAGACTGCTACAGCAGGAGCTGTGTTATCAAAAATCAATCAAGAGTGTGCCAAAAACTCTGACTCCTTTTTCAGAATTCCAGTGTGGAACAGGCATTGTCTAGATTGGAGAAAGAGACAACTCATAAACTCCAGTCAAATAAAAACCTTAGGAAGAATGAGGAACACAGAGATGTCCAGCTGGAGCCACCAAGTGTGTCACCAACTGTGTTCTTTCTCACTAGATTTTGCATGAAAAATCCCTAAAAGAGGGAGCCTTTAAAGGCTGACTGCAGGAAGGACTGGTGAAGGGTGAGTGTCCTATCTGCATTTAAGGAGGTGGAAGTAAGGAAGAGGAACAAATCCAAGGAATTCAGTTGAATTTGGAAAGCTCTTGGAATAAATTATGCAATGGCCTGTAGCAGTTGGAAGAAAATACAGTGCTCAGAAATGGCCAGCAGGGTTTTTTCAGGAGCAAAGCATGTTAATGGAATTTAGCTCTTTCTCTGACATGGTAGCTCAGTGTGCACAGGGCTCATGTGGTCAGGTTTTGGAAGTACAGGGTTTACAGGGGATGCTTCTGGGAGAAGGTTGCCAGAATCTTCCCACGTGTCTGACAGAGCCAATGGCAGCTCCAAGACAGACCCACCACTGGCCAGGCCACCAGCAACAGTGGCAACTCTGGGATAATGAACTAAAACAGGGGGGATAAACTTCTGTGCAACAGCAGCCAGGGGAAAGAGGAGAGAGAATCTGTGAAAAAACAGTCCTGCAGAAATCCAGGGAAGAAACAGTCCTACAGAATCCAGTCCTGAGAAATCCAGTCCTTGGTGAGGCAGCTCTGCCCCAGGCTGATGGAGATCCAGGATGGGAGGAGTGATGGCAGATCCAGCCACTGGAGCAGCAGATATGGAGACCAGTGAAGCACAGACTTGGAGGTCAGTGATGCAGCTCTGATCCCCTGCAGCCCAGCTGTGGAGGTCCATGGGGGAGCACAGATCCACCTGCAGCCCAGGGAGGTCAGTGATGGAGCACAGATCCACCTGCAGCCATGGATGTCAGTGATGGAGCACAGATCCACCTGCAGCCCAGGGAGGTCAGTGATGGAGCACAGATCCACCTGCAGCCATGGATGTCAGTGATGGAGCACAGATCCACCTGCAGCCCAGGGAGGTCAGTGATGGAGCACAGATCCACCTGCAGCCATGGATGTCAGTGATGGAGCACAGATCCACCTGTAGCCATGGAGGTCAGTGATGGAGCACAGATCCACCTGCAGCCATGGAGGTCAGTGATGGAGCACAGATCCACCTGCAGCCCAGGGAGGTCAGTGATGGAGCACAGATCCACCTGCAGCCCAGGGAGGTCAGTGATGGAGCACAGATCCACCTGCAGCCATGGATGTCAGTGATGGAGCACAGATCCACCTGCTGCAGCTGATGGAGGTGCAGTGGTCAGTGATGGGCACAGATCCACCTGCAGCCCAGTGATGGAGGCCCAGGGATGTGAGCACAGATCCACCTGCAGCCGGGAGGTCAGTGATGGAGCACAGATCCACCTGCAGCCCTGGGGAGGTCAGTGATGGAGCACAGATCTGCAGCCCCTGCAGATCCCCTGCAGCCCAGGGAGGTCAGTGATGGAGCACAGATCCCCCTGCAGCCATGGAGGTCAGTGATGGAGCACAGATCCACCTGCAGCCATGGGGTCAGTGATGGAGCACAGATCCCACTGCAGCCATGGAGGTCAGTGATGGAGCACAGATCCACCTGCAGCCATGGGGGTCAGTGATGGAGCACAGATCCCACTGCAGCCATGGAGGTCAGAGATGGAGCACAGATCCACCTGCAGCCCAGGGAGGTCAGTGATGGAGCACAGATCCACCTGCAGCCTGGGGAGTGATGGGGTCCATGCAGCCCTGGGGGGTCAGTGATGGAGCACATCCACCTGCAGCCATGGAGGTCAGTGATGGAGCACAGATCCACCTGCAGCCATGGATGTCAGTGATGGAGCACAGATCCACCTGCAGCCCCAGTGATGGAGGTGCAGCCATGGAGGTCAGTGATGGAGCACAGATCCACCTGCAGCCCAGGGAGGTCAGTGATGGAGCACAGATCCCTGCAGCCCAGGGAGGTCAGTGATGGAGCACAGATCCACCTGCAGCCATGGAGGTCAGTGATGGAGCACAGATCCACCTGCAGATATGGATGTCAGTGATGGAGCACAGATCCCCCTGTAGCCATGGAGGTCAGTGATGGAGCACAGATCCACCTGCAGATATGGATGTCAGTGATGGAGGACCCCCTAGCCATGGAGGTCAGTGATGGGATGTGTCCTGGAGGATGGACAGATCCACCTGCTGAAGTCAGTGATGGAGCACAGTTAGAGCCCAGGCTGGAGGAGCCCTAGGAGCCCAGGCTGGAGGAGGCTTCCAGCAGGACCTGTGGCCCGGGGAGAGGAGCCCACACTGGAGCAGTCTGACCCTGAAGGAATGCAGGCTGTAGAAAGGAGCCATGCAGGAACAGTTCATGAAGGATAATTGTGTAATTGGACTCCATGCTGGAGCTGGAGAAGAGCATAAGGAGGAATGTGTGGTGAATTGACCACAACCTCCATTCTCCATCCCCCTGCACTTCTGCAGGAGCATGAGGTAGAGCAGTCAGCAGTGAAGCTGAGCCTGGGAAGGAGGATGGAGGGAAAGTGCTTTTAGTTTTCCTTTCATTTCTCACTGTTGCTAATCAACAATAAACTAAATTAATTTTCACCAAGTCAGATCTGTTCTACCCTTGGCAGTAACTGGTGAGGGATCTCCCTGCTCTTATCCCAACCACATAATTTTCACCTCATTTTCTCTCCTCCTCCTGCAACGAAGGAGTGAAAGAGCAGCTTGATGGGCCCTTGCTGGCCAGCCAAGCTCAATCCATCACACGTGCTCAGCTGATGACAGGGAAGCATCTGATGTAATTCATGGCATTAGTAATAAAGCTTTGGGATAGATGGTCTACAAAACAATACTATAATGTAATCACAAAATTCAGTGATATGCCTCATAGCAGGGTGTAATAGTTGTGAGCCAACAGAGATGGAACACAGAATAGCTCCTTTCAGATTGTGATTTATATCACTGAAATAGAAATCCAATTTACACAAGCAACTGGCAGCAACATGTGCAGGCAGGTTCAACAGTCAAACTGATCTCATTAAGCAGACGAAATGGTCTAAATTAGTGAATTTATTAAAAACATAGAAATCATGGACTAATTAGGAGAAAAGAGAACCTCTCAAGGCAGCAATAACAGAGAATAGGCTCTATGAACTGAATATGAAAGAGAATGATATTTGGGAAACAAAGCAAACATCACCCTGGGCCGTATTAGCAGGGCTACTGTAAGCCAGACATAGGAGGTAAACTTTGCTCTTCATTTATCCTCTTTCAGTAACAAATCCAGAGGACTCTTCAGCACCTCTGACTTCCAGATTTCAGTGCCAGACTTGGATACCAGAAGTTAAAAAATATGTAAAGAAAACAGAGAGTAAAAAACTGTGATGCTGGCAAGCCCTTTAAGGAACAAGACTTATGAGGAAATGTTTTAAAAATAAAGTTTGTTGTGCTTTTCTATATTAAACGGGAAAAAGAACCAGTAGAAACACCACAGAAACACACAGAGAAAGAAAGCCTGAAAACTGCTGGCCTTCCTGTACTTGGAAATGTTATCAAGAATGTTACATATTAGAAGGAAAGCTTGTTCTCTAAGTGCCCTTAGCCTATGATAAGAAAGAACTAACAGGAAGAAAAAATGAAAAATAATTTCTTAAATTACTGTATCTCAGAAGAACCTAGAGAACCACCAGATTCTATTTCTGGAGGATGTTAAAAGAGGTTAAAAAAGTGTTGATAAGCAATGGTTACATTTAATTGACCCTTGTTCCAAAGAGGCACAGATTCCCATTCTGAGTTCTCTTCAACTCTAGTTTTCTATAATATGATATGAAAATACATGTTCTTTCCACTAAGAGCTGCTGGCAGCATTCTCACTTTAAGGGGAAAAAAAAAGTAATATTTGGAACTGCTGTGAATTTCTTTCCAACTCTGGTTTCCTGTCAATTGACTAAAGCCTTGATTTTTACTCAAAGCCTCAAGGCTAGTAGCCTGGGTTTTTTTCAAATGTTTACAGTAAGTCAGTACTTCCAGTAGTGTTTCCATCTAGTATCTTTATAAAATCCCTTTTTATGCAGCACTACATTGCTTTTGGTACTTTTTTTTTTTCTGAAGTCTTTTACTGTTTAAATGGTCACAAAAAAAAGAAACCGCTTGAGCTTCCCTAATCCTCTTTCTATAGGAAGCTGGATGAAAACCTTCTTTGAGTCCTTTGCAGGGTCACATCCCATTTTCCAGGGTGTCTGAGCCTCCCTTCTCCACATGTTCTGGTGATTTTTGTGCTGTTTTCCTTCTTGAAACATTTACACCATTAACAAACTGGGCACAATGCAATAATTAAATATTTGCACTGTGAGGAGGTTGAGCACAAAGGAATAAGCAGGAAAAAATCATATTCAGCTTCCAGAGTTACTTGTGTTTTGTCTATTTGGTACAGTGATGTATGCCCCTGCTGCCCAAAGCCCTTGCCAGCTGGGCTACCCACTTCCCCAGTGGAGCTTCCTGGACTTAAAATCAGCTTAACTGCAGTTCAGGTCTCTGAAACCCAGCAGCTATGCCATGTGTTTATCCTTTAAGTGAGAAACAGTCTAAAGAAGATGAAGTTGACTTTTACCTCAGCTATAATTCCTCCCACCCCTTTTTTATTCATGCTTTCTGCTACTACATCCCTCCCTCTTATGACCAGAAAAACAGGAATCTGTTCCCATTCTAAAAAGGACTGAACAAAGAGCACTACAATGCCCAGGTTTCCCTTTTAACTGAAAGCACCTCAAATCTTTGCTCAATCAGTCAGACTGGGATAGATATGCTGTTCCTTTTCCATTTTTATAAACAAACCTCCTATATTAAGGAACTGATTAAAGTATTTAAACAGAAACACACATCAATGGCAACATGAATCATTATTGTTATTTAACTGCAGGAAGGACTTCGGGTGTCAGAACACAAGCGAGTGTTTATGAGAAAGAGGTGCTTTAAAATAGTGGTTAATCCTAACCTTAAATATTTACCAGACCTGCAGGCTCAGTATCTCACTCTGTGCCCTGGCTCAGCCTTTCTGCTGTACCAGGGAACATAGGAACTGAGGCCCCTTCAGATTATTCCAGGGAGGTTTGACACTTGGCCAGGAAAAGTCCTGAGTACATAACAGAACTGCTGGATGTTGGCAGTGGGCACACACACAATGTGGCTCTAAAAATGTCTAGTTCAGTACACTGCAGCTGCTGGGGGAAAAAAGGACACTTCCCCTTTTGGGGAAGAAAGTTCTGCTTTGACAAACTTTTAACAAGAGGCACTGGCAGCTGCAGAACCCAGGGCACTTTTGGTACCAGCAGTTATCACGAGACATTGTTTGGGCTTTTTTCCTGCTTGGGGTTTTAGTGTGCTGCTGGCTCTGTGTGATGACCCAGGCAAAGGACACAAGCTACCCTGCAGCACTGACAGTGGCTGGTCCCCAAGAGCTGGACACTACTGTAAAGCCTCTTGGATATAGGTGAGGATCCATTCTCCACAGCACCTCCCCTAGACCAGAAATTCTCATAATCTGCTCTTGCAAATTTGCATGAAGGAGGGTCCAAACCAAGGATGTGGATTGCCCCATCTAGAAAAAGCCCTGAAGGACTTTATCATGAGGCAGATAGGGTTACAAATCTTGTCACTTGGGGATAAAACCCACCAGATTCCTCCATCACCTGAATGTTTACCACTCAAGCTTGTGAGTGATAAACCTGAGCTCTTGCCTGAGGTTATGGAGAGGTGGTAGATCAGACCTGGATGGGCTTCCTGCAGGTATCTCAGGAATTCTTTGGGACCCTTCCTGGAAAACCATCGTACACACAGAGAAGGAACAGATGTGGTCTGGCTTTCATGTCTGCATCTGGAGCTCTCAGCATGGCCAAGACCAGGATTAAGCTAAAACCTGATGAAAACCAATCAATAATGGGTCTCAGGCAGCTCAAGTCTGCTTTCAGCATTTGTCTTGAGTTTCTAATAGTGGCAGACAGAAAGGTCTAGAAAATCTCCTTTCACCATTGGGAATAAACTGCTGTAAAGGCAGCTTCACAGCTGCCCAGGGATGTGGGGCAAGAGCTGTTCCTTCTCCCAGCCTGCATCAAATGCCACAAAAGAACCCAACATTAAATTTGGCTTCTGTGGGCTTTTCTGTTCTGGAACTAATGACAGTGACAACCCAGCAGGAAGAGTCAGATATGGCATATCTGGTTTTGCAGTCAAAAAATCTAGGTAAAATTTTTTATTATTTCCATGCTACCTTAAATGATGTTTTAAAGCATGTTCCAAATTTTACTGTAATTCCCAGTTTAAAATACTGCTGCAGATGGATCATTATGATTTTCAAAATGTATTAACTAGGCTTCCTTTCTCAGTTAAGAATTGTTTTCAGGACTTATTTAAGTTTCTAACAAGATGGTTTTGAAATTCAATCCAAATATGGCTTGAGATATCTTGTTTGAAAATTGACAGTAAAAACTGCAACAGATTTTTCCCCTCTTTTAAACTCTGATAATTTTAAAGAGCTTCTTCTGAGATATAAATAACCAACGATGTGTGGGACAAACAAAGCCATAAATGAATTCCATCAGGGAAAGCATGCTAATGGGAAATCTTACAGTCACTAACAAATATTCTTAATTATTCCCTTATCAGTTTGCTCAGGGTCTTTCAGAGCTGAAAGGACACAGAGTGTGGTACAGGCAGAGTTTTCAGCTACAGGGCCTTTAAGCATGAACTGTTTTGTTTCAGTATGTTCACATTACTCTCCCAGAGTGGTGTTGTATTAATAATCCTGCTCAGATCCCTGCTCTTGTTGCTCAGATGTGTCCAAGCTCCATGATCCATGGTTGTTGTATTTGCTGGGTGCCCCAAGGAAGGCAGGAATGATGAATCTGATCCATGTTCTCAGAAGGCTAATTTATTATTTTATGATACTTTATTATATTAAAGAATACTATACTAACTAACTAAAGACTACAGAAAGGATACTTACAATGCTAAAAAGATAATAATGAAAACTCATGACTCTCTCCAGAGTCCCGACACAGCTTGGCCCCAGTTGGCCAAAGTGAAAATAACTCACAGCAGAAACCAATAAAACAATCACCTGTGGGTAAACAATCTCCAAACACATTCCACATGAGCAAAACAGAGGAGAAGCAAATAAAATAATTATTGTTTTCTTTTCTCTGAGGCTTCTCAGCTTCCCAGGAGAAAAATGCCGGGCAAAGGGATTTTTTAGAAAATGTGAATGCCACACATGGTGCTGTTTGCTGGGATGGATTCTCCCTTTCTGCAGGGCTGCCCAGTGCCAGAGACCACGAGTGGGTGGATTGCAACACTCAGGCCTTTCACCCAAAGCGTGCCTACGTGCACTCAGAATCTGCTCATCCCACAACAATAATATTTGTGCTAGCTCCACTACTTGGAATTACCAACAACCTCAAAGTATTCCAGTCTTATATTCTGGCCTTGGTTCTCAAGCAGAGAAGAATGGGGGATTTCCTCACCACTTCAATAGTAATTTTTGTCACAAAATGTCTCTCAAGATTAATTTTTAGTAAAATAACCTTAACTTAGTAAATTAACCTTAATTTAACATATTAGCCTCAACTTAGTAAACCAACCTTAACCTAACCTTAGCTCTACCAAGCAATGTAACACCAAAATTAATGAATAATAATTAGTCACATTTGTAAAGCTTTGCTACACACTTATACACCTGTGGCCTTGCATCCATTTATGTTATGGCTCAGCTCTGGGTGATGAAAAGCTAAATTCAATCCTCAGCCATGCTAGCAGACACTTGGAGAGTTCAGCGAGGTAACAGGGATCGACACACACTTCCTAAAAAGATGCTTTTCCCATTTGGCACCACTGGTGATCAGCCCGCTGCAGTGAGGACCAGCAACCACAGCAGGAGTAACTCACTACCGACTGTGGGAGCTCCTGCCCCCAGGCTGTGATCACTGCTGGGCATCACCTGCTGTGAAATGAGCTGTGAATTAAAGAGAAATTATGTGTCTGAGTACTGGATCTTCCACCAGGGCCATTTAGGATGCAAGCTATAAGGACTGTGCTTCATAGAAAATAAATACAAGTAGCCCTTTAAGATGCATTTTTCCAGCTGCTGTTAACACTGCTTTGGTTGTTCCTTCTTACTCTGCTTGGCCTGTACTTTTTGTAAGTAAGGCAGGCCTAAGGATTTTTCTATCTCTGTTCATTGGATACCCTCCAACACAGCCCTGAAAGTTCCCAGTTTTTGTGACATCCTTGTCCTCAGCATTTTCACCAGAATTCCTTCCTACTTCAGCTGGTGCTCTGCAGCTTGATGCCTCTGCATCAAGTTTTATTTACAGTGAGCTCTTACCTTTCCAGTGACAAAGGAAAAAGGCAGTGCAGCTGCCTCCGAACAATAACTTTAACCAATGTTTTCTCATCTAAAGCCCATCCTTAGCAGTAGTTCTGTAGTGTTGACCACCTATTTGTCCAGAAAAGAAATATGATGTTTACAGGTTTTAAATTATGTTGACCTGCTCACATCGACCCTCAGATGTTTGCTCTATTAGATACTTGTTCTGAACATTAAGAAGTAGGTCAGAAATAACCATATTTCTTCCAAGATTAACAGAGACCTTATGCCTCTGATTTTTGCCTAGGTTTTTAAACTCTAAGCCTTCCTCCCATATCCAGAGGACATGCTGTACAGTAGAATTTCTGTCCAGAAACTGCTTATTTTTCCAAGTAGGTGGAGCCTCCAGAGTTCACCTTTTTAAGCCCTTTTGGCACTCTTCACTGTTGACTCTGTTTTACAGTGGAGATCCCAGCACTTCTGTGATCCACTCTATGCCCTCCTTTCCTTTGGGCCTGCTCCTTCCACTGAGCAGAACTTATTTCAGTTTCCTTTAGCTTTTTGTTCCTGTCTTAAACATCAGATTTATCTCAGCCTCCCAAGCCATGATTTGTGCCAGTTTCCCCATGGCATTCTCTGCCGCTACCAAAAGGGTTTGTCTTCATCATCCCTCCAATTTCCTCTCGCCCAGATGCTGCTCCACCATCCTGTGTCTCCTCTTACAGCACAAACAAGCTCAGCTCCCTGACTGGCTCCTTGAAATTTTCTTCCCCTCCATAACTATCTCTGCAGCCCTTTGATGAGCTTTTAAAGTTCTTGATATCCTGGTAGGTCCAAAACTGGTCTCACCAGGGATGAATAAGGGAGGCAATAATTTCCCTGAATCTGTTTCTCCTGGTATAACTCCATGTGCTGTTTGCACTGCCTCTAATGAGAGCAGACTATTTTTTCCTCACGCATTTTGACATCCAGATTCTCTTTTATAAAGTCTCAGCCATTCAGTTCCCAGCCTTGACCCCAGCACAGAACCTGCACTCTTTTAAAGTTCTTGGTGATTCTTCTCAAATCCTGAGTGCTTTGTACTTGGGTCCTAAAATCTGGATGCAGGGTGCACACCCCTTGTCTCATCATCCAAGTCACTGATGAAGACATTGAAAAATCCTGGATGCCCTCAATGCTCCATTTGTTACTGGCCTTCAGCTGGATGTTAAGCCACTGATTATGAGACACTTTAGGCCTGGCATCACAGACATTTTTCAAGCACTCTCATACATCCTTCAGTACTTTCTCAACTTGAAAATAAGAATGCTGTGGGTGAGAGTGTCAAAAATGTTACCTGAGACAGGATATATTCTCCACTGTCTCTTTATTCACATAGCCAGTCTTTCCAAGAGCTGTCGTTTTCCAAGGACAAATGTTAGGAACCTCCCATAAATAACAGAATGCTTTGCTGATGGCAGACATGAACCTGGCAATCACTCATCATTTCACCAGCTGGATGGTTCCTACAGCAAGGAACCTCTCTCCTTCTTTTGGCCTTAGGCTGAGGAAAGCTTTCCTGGAGGTATGATTTGGATTGCAAATTTCTTCATTCTGTTGTATCTTGAGAAATTCTTCATTTTTCTTTTACAATTTGTTTTCTGATAAAAATACAGCAGTTATGTTTTATTTAAGGGACTGTCTGTATTCTGTTAAAAAAAACTTATCAGAGTTGTTCTTGAGTTAACTGAAAGCTGTTAAACATATCAAACATTTCAGTTGCTGTGAGAAATGAGACTACTGCCTTCCTTCTGGCACCCAATTTCAGGCAGATGGAAGCTGAAATTTCCCAGTGTTTTCCACCTGTCCAGAGGCTGCCAGCAGAGGTGGTGCTTCACATGCTGAAGTTCTTCATTAGTGAGAAGTTTTTGAGGAGCACTGAGGGCTTGAGAGGTTTTCAGGGGCTGTTCTCTGCTCAGTGTTTAACTCCAGGAGGATGCACGTGATAAAAAACCCACAGGGGAGCCTGCTCAGTTCCTCTGGATGTGTAGGCTAAAAGGGACAGGGTGTGAGCTCGATACCCTGGCCTGCCCACATGCTGAATCTGTGTTTTGCTCCTTGCCTCTGGGCTGCCCTCTCCCCAGGAGCTGCCAGCAGTTTGTAGATGACCACACTCCAGCCCACGCAGCCTCCCAAGGCTGTCCCATCCTCCTGCATACCCGGGGGATGCAACACACCCCTTCAGCCTCAGGCTATGAATACATCACTCTTGTGGGTTGCAACACTGCCCCTAGTTTTTTTTCAGAGCCTTTGTACTCAAAAGCACATCACAGAAATAAAGATAAATCTTAGGACCCGAAGGGACAGCACTTGCAGCACAGAAGGGAGCCAGGGCCAAGTGCCACACAACTTGTGGGGTCAGTCTGACACAGAGGGATCACCCAAAGACTGAAGCCAGGCCACGTCACTTGGGGTCAGGGCCAGACACTGGGGCTGCCCATTTTATATTTGGCAGAATGGACACAGCATCTGTTTGAGAGGCAGCTTGTACAGGCCAAAACTTAACACCAAAGTGGGATTTTTTTTGCAACTCTTTTGCTCTGCTAATCTGAAACAGATTTACCATGCCTTGTTTAATAGGGAACAGCCTCTAAAGCTATTTAATGAATGAATTGCTGATTTAGAGCTGGCTCTTTGATTCTCAGCAACTGTTTTGAAATGGCTGGCAAAAAGAGCATGTTCAGTGTTGCTGCAGGAGCTGCAATCAGCTTACCTATTGCTCTCTTCTCCTGTCCCTACTCCCTCCATTACTTTGTCTTAAGGTTACACCCAATATTTGTCAAAAAAAACCTCTTTTAAACAGACTGCAATCAGAAACTGCTGTTGTGTCCTATCCATGCTCTCTCTGGCATCTTCTTCCTTGAGACTTTTGTATGAAGCCATTTAACCCTTGTCTCCTCTGCCTGGACAGAAGTCAGGGAAGAAACCTGAAGTATCTGTTTCATAGGTGTTGGTGTTTTATGCTCAGGAGGAGTCCAAGAACAGGAATGTGTCCCAGTCCTGTTGGTGTGGTCAGCTCTGAGTATACAGTGCCAACCAGCAATATCACTTTGTGTCTCCTTGATTCTGTGTTCAAAGTTCTAAGACCAGCATTTATGACCAACAGCTTCAGAAAAAAAGCAGCAGCCATCTAACTAATCACAAGTGACAAAGTCATTTAGGGTCCCGAAGGACCAGGCTTTTAGGGAATTTTAGGGAATTGCACAGCTCTGTACTGCTCTGCTTTGCCCCTGGGCAAAAGATCACACACTTTTCAGTGCACTTTCAAGCAAAGGGCACATGATATTTCTATGTGAGGAAGATTAGACAATGATCAGGCCTTTTACCAGCTCTTCTTTATCAGACATCAGTGAGGACAGGAATCTGACTTGCACTTGCTTAGCTGCTCCTCAAAGTGATAGGCTCCCTTCAGCCTGTTCTGCTTGATTTTGAGCTATGTCAGCCTTGGTGGGTTCAAAAGTTCAGCTGAGATGTGAGTTGGATGTTCCTTCAGTGAGGCTGTGAAAAATGGAATGGGAAGGATTCTGGTGCACACAGATGAACCCTGGCTACGTGTTTGTGTGTAGCAATGCCTCAGCCAGACTGAGTGGGAGGAAGAGGTGAGGGGGGAGGGAAGTGCTTTCCAGATTTCTGGCCAGTAGAGGAATTTCTTTAAAAATTTAAAAATTTAGAGTATATTTCTTTAAAAATATAACAGCTAAAGATGGGGGCAAAAGGGAGAGAGGAGGGCAATTGCACTTCAGTTTTGGAGCAATTTTGCTCAAATAAATAATGGCCACAGATAGTCAAAAAGATGCCAAATTGCATTTGGTGCCTTCTGCCCTGGTCAGTATTGGGACTGCAGGCATCTCAGCTAAAGGGACCTGCAGCAAAGTGCTTGAAATCAGATTTCCTAGTAGCTTCCAATTCCTGTGATCTCTTGTTTCTAACAGCATAATTTATCAGGGCACAGACTCATACACAACACCTCTTTGGCCACACTTTCCTGCTAAAGAGCAAGGTGCTGCAAAGTCTGTTTTACATAAATGGCTTTAAAAGTCCCCGTCAAGTTGCTTGTGCAGCCCAAGGTGAGCTGTTAGAACACCCCTGACACTGAGCCTCCAGGGAGGATGTGAGCAGGGCTCACGATGGTCAGGGTCACAGAATCCCCCCTTTCTAGAATGTGAAAGCTGCTTTTAAGGAAAGACAATTTCAACTTACAGGTACTTCTATTAAATTTGCTATTGAATTTGCAGCACAGGACAGTATTTGCAGTGGATGGTCAGTCAGATTCTCATTGAGAAAGTCACAGAACAACAGGATATACTGACTTGAAAGGACCCACAGAATCATTGAGTGAATGGGGAGTCCTGGCACACCAAGGTTTTGGCCAGGCAGACTGAGGGAGGGTTGCAGGTGCAAGAAATTGTAGATGAGCAACTCTGAGCATTAGGTGGGCTCTGTTAAAATCTCTGCTCATTCAATCCCTCAGAAGTTTAATTAGTGGTCTAATTAAACCACTAATTAATTAATTAGTCTTCATCTTGTCTTCTTGTAGGCCATTTTGGAAAGAACATTCAAGGGGAAGAAATGTCAAAGGCTGGATATTAATGCTGAAAGCATTACTTACTAATTGTATTTCTTTAGGCAGAGGAAACTTTCTGACAAACACAAACTTCCTCATTGGGGATGGGATAGAGAAGGGCACCTATCTCTGAGAGAGTTGAGAGAAATCCATTCATATTTAAAGCCTTTCAAATTTCCATTTCTCCCATCTCTGACTGCTGTGTAGGACTAAGGCACTGCCTTTAGCTCACACTTAAAATAGGTTTCTGTACTTTCTTGCCTGCACATAGTTGACCACAAAAAAAAATCAATGTGAATGAAAAAAAAAAATCTCATGCCAGCTTGGTAAAGCTACACCTGTAAGGAACTTATTGTGTATGTTTAGTGTAGATGTAAAGCAACAAGCTCCGTGCAATTGTCCACAAGGTGTGTACACGTGTGTTTAACAGGGGGACAGGTCTGAAGAGCATGACATTTCTCCAGCACAAGCAAACAAACTCATGCAAGTGAGTTGCAATTCTCCAATCCCCCAGCAGCCCCAAACAGCTTTCTCTTAGACCATTGGACAAACAAGAGGGTAGGTGGGTAGCTGGTCACCACACACATCCTGCTGGGGCCACCAGGGACACAGTGCATGGCACTGTTTGTTCACACTTCTGCACAGTGGCAAGCAGGTGACAAAGAAGGACACACAAAGAACCCATCTGAGCAGCAAACTGAGACTAAATCTGTGTGTTGCACTTTGATTGTGGGGAATTCACCTGAACCCGAGAGAATCCCAGAGTCACAGGATCACAGACTGGGTAAGGCTGGAAGGGACCACAGTGGGGTCATCTGGACCAACCTCCCTGCTCAGGCAGGGTCATCCCAGAGCACAGGGCACAGGATTGTGCCCAGACAGTTCATGGATACTTCCAATGAGGAAGCTCCACACCCTCCCTGGGCAATCTGTGCCAGTGCTCAGTCCCCCACACAGTAAAGAAGTTCTTTTCATTTCAGGTGGAGCTTCCTGGGCATCAGTTTCTGCCCATTGCCTCCTGTCCTATTGCTGGGCACCTCTGAGCAGAGCCTGGTTTGTCCTCTGACACCTCCCCTTAGATTCTCATAGACATTGATGAGGTCCCCTCTCAGTTGTCTCTCCTCAAGGCTGAACAGGCCCAGCTCCCTCAGCCTTTCCTTGGAAGAGAAATTCTCCAGTTCCTTTATCATCTTTGTTGTCCACCACTGGACCCGCTGCAGGAGATCCACATTTCTCTTGTACAGAGGACTCCTGAAATGCACACAGAGCTCCAGGTTTGGCTGCACAGGGCTGAGCAGAGGGCAGGATCCCTCTCTGACCTGCTAGCAATGCTCCTCCTGATGCACCCCAGGGTACCTTTGGCTTTCTTGGTCCCAAGGACACTGTTGGCTCATGCACAGCTTGTTGTCACCAGGACCCCCAGGTCCTTCTCCACATAGCAGATTTCCAGCAGATCAGCCCTTAACCTGTACTGATGCCCAAGGTTATCCCTCCACAGGTTCAGGACCCTGCATTTGCTCCTTTAGTCTGAAACACAGGTGCCACAGAGACCCTTAAAACCCCAGTTGTGCTGCCACCAAATCAGGACGTGTGTGAAACCCCTGCCACCCTGGGAAAAGGAGTTGTTCTAGCTCCTAATTGAAACCCCAGCTGGATTTTTCTTTCCTTTTGCCTTATCCTGCACAAGTTTCAGTGAATCCCTGCTGGCTTAAGCTTTGCACATCAGATAGATCAAAAAATGAAGGCTCTCCCTGTGAGTTCTTGGTGTGAGAGACAGGTTTTCATCTAGATATTGCAATTGGAGCCTTTTCTGTTTGGAGGAGGAGTGAAAGTATGCAGCAAGTCCCAATTCCCCTTCCAACTGTAGCAGGGATATAGAGCTATCTCTCTGCCTTCACAATGACATCTGTGAGCTGCAGAGCCAAATTCTTCCTTTTTCCTGTTTGGCTTGAAGAACTTTCATTATTTTTACAAAATGCATTAACTCCTTCAGGAAGGATTGCAGGCAAAGCATTGTGCAATGGATGTACCCCCACCCTGGAGGCTGAGCCTTTTTCCTGGTTAGCAGAAGAGCTGAGCTCACACACAGCTGAGTTTGGGATCTGACACCAAGTCCCTGGTTGCCTGCATCCTCCATGGGTTACAGACTGTGAGGCAGCACAGAGAAAACTCTCAATGACCATAGGTATTCGTCTCAGAGGGAACTCACAGTCAAAAACCTTATGTGGAAATAAACATAAAATCTATTTTAGACCTTGACTCTCTTGGCTTTTTCTCTTGGCTAGCTTTAATATTTACCAGTCATCATGTTGGTTTCTCATAAACCCAGTTCTTAGGCACTTATTTGTCCATGTCATGGGACCAGAAGCCTGAGTGGGGAACGTGGGGCTGCGTCACTGAGCAGCCGAGTCCTGCTGCCAATGTCACTCACAGATTCCACAGCAGCAACAGAGCTTCCTACAGAAATGCTGCCCTTGGTAAAACACCACCAAAACCTCCTGAAGGCACAGACCTGCTCAGAGAGAAACAGATCAACCCCCCAGCCCCTCCATTCTTTACAGACAAACACAATCTTCTGAAATATTTTTTAAAAAATCCACTTCCTTTGAAAATGGCAGGAAGTTCCTAATGCGAGACCAAATAATGACTCACCCCCTTCTACACTTTTGCTGAAGCAGCTAAACCTGCCAAAAGTAGTTTCCAAACTGGAAATAAGTACTTAAGTGGGGAAATGAATAATACCAGGAAAATCTCTGACAAAGGCATGTGAATCTTCAGTCTGTGGCGTTATTTATTTACATTTTTAATTGAGGTCAATGCCCTTGGTTCAAAGCTGCATTGAATAATTTTTGGAAGGACAACTGATCTGAATGGCTACATGTCAGCATCATCCAGGGATCCAAAGACAACAACAAAAGACTATAGTAGAATAAAATTCCCAGTGGACAGGGTGTGATATTTGATGGGTCACACAGGGAATTCTTTTAACATGAACCAGCAAACATCAAGTATATTTTTCATAAAACATGTAGCTTAATCCAAAATTATCCCTCCTGTATTGTTAGCGAGAACAAGGGAACACCCAGTTTCTTTTGCAGTGACTAATAATATTACCACTGCTTAAATGTAAACAGTGTGCAGAGATCTTTCTAAACAAATGCATAATATCTTTTGCAAAATATAACACTGTACTCCAACTTTATTTAACTCTTTTTTGTTGTTGCAGCTCAATCACTGAAATTTCCTGTATTAATTCTGACATGGCAAGAAATATAATGTCAAGGGAAAGAGGAATAGTCTCATAATTAACATCTGTTTCCATAGTATCAAAATTTATGGAATTGACACCCTTTGGTGGACTTTGGATCAGGTCTCTGGTGATTCTTCACTTGCACCATACTCTTTTCCCTGAAGCCTTGTTAGCATTGATTAGTTAATGGCTTTAAAGTGCTATTTAAATGCCGAAATATTGTTACTGCCAGGTACTGGAGCACATAGGCAGGTTTCTGCTCATTACATGTGATTAGTCTTTCACTAGCATGGAATTATGGCCTTTCATTCTTTGGTTGTGTGGATACCTGCAGCAATCCATCTTAGTAAAATAAAACAAAACAAAACAAAACAGTAAAGCAAGGACTTGTTTACTTTACTCTTAAATAACTTGAAGACCTATGCTGTGATCTCAAGTGAAAGCACCAGCAGCACAGAAGAGGTTTAGGTTCACGTGCACAGCCTGTTTGCTGGCACGGGAGTGGAGATCTGTGTCAGGGCAGCCACCCCTCCAGAGATGCTCTTCTCAAAAGGACCCGTGCATGCCAGCTGCACAGAGCTGGTTTATTAAGTGAAATAATATTTACAGTAGAAGTACCCATTAGGATTTCAGAGGGGCCACACGGGTGGCAGCTTGTGTTGTCTCCCCAGCCCGGTGCTTCCTAAAGTACACACGTCTGTACACGTACAGCTGCTGCTGCAGGAGCCATCCAGCTGCTGTGGGAATGCAGTGAGAGCAGTCCTGCAGCCCAGCACAGCCTGAACACTCACTGAGGCTGCGTTGTTGCACTGTCAGCAGTGACACTGGCAAATCAAGCCTGGAAAGTCCTGTTTTTCCAACCTGTCTTCTGTGTAGACTTTTTCAAGCAGAGAGGAGTGATGCTCCCCAAGCTTTCAGCTGTGCTCCTTTCTGGCACAGGTCACAATTTGGATCTCTGAGTACAAGCTTTATCAATTACATCTTTACACAGTAAAATACTTCCTAACTTGGATTTTTAGAATGACTTCATTTTCTTTTGCAATCCACCAGTCTCTCAGAAGTGACTGTAAATCACCATGTTATCCTCAGCCCCAACTAGCAAAATAGCTGGGAGGAGTGCATGAACTACTGAAGGCTCTCTTTGGATGCACAGATTACCAGGCTTTCCAAGCAACTACTCCTTGGGACTTCTACCTGCCTGTCTTCAGCATTTTTGAAGATCCAACACTGCATGTGATCTAATTAAGCTGCAAGGCCAAAGCGAAAGAAAACACTTCATTTCAGTTTTCCAGTCCACTCCAGACTCAGCACTTGTTTTTTTTAACTGCAAAAGTCTGCATCTAGTGAGCAGAGAATAGTTCATTTCATCTGAATCTCTGAAGTTTTCAGCCCCTTCCCCAAAAGCAGCCAAGCCCAGCACACTCTAAGACTGCTTGAGGATGGGCCAAATCATACAATTCAGACACTGCCCCAGAACTGTTTTCTGAAGGACTGAATGTTTTTGAGTGAGGATATTGTTTCGTGATCAGATGAAGGAAGGATTATTCTGTTGGAATAATCCATGTTCTCGTTCTATCATTTGCAGTTGTTCCATAACTTGGGTACACTGAGCTAGACAGACCTTCCACAACAAACACAGCATGCCAGTGAGCTGATGACGTAATTTTTGAACATATGACTTCAAAATAGGCTCAGTTGCAAATGAAATTTTTTGGGATGGTTTCATTGGTTTCCTGGCATCACAGTTTAAAACAATTATGAAAAAGATTAGGCCTTTTATTATTGAAAAACCAAAAAAAGCACATAGAGAACAGTGCTGTCTTAGGATGACAAATGCTCTCTTGCATTGTTCAGAAATACTTTTCATCCTTGCAGACATTAATTAATCAGAGGGAAGAAAGCAAAACATTTCCTTTATTCTACACTTGGTAATACTTCAGTTATAGCTCCACAACATGATCTCCCATAATTTTGTGGTGAAAAAGGAACCAGACTTCTAGGGTTCCACTTCCAAAGGCAGCAGTTTCTGACTCAGGTGCAGAAGCTGTTTTAGGAGGAGAGAATTTAAATAGAAGCATTTAAATAGAAGCAAGCTTTTGTAGACTCAAGTTAATAACCTTATTATATAGCTGAGAAAACAGAGGCTGAGAGTTTAACAGAGTTTCAGAGTTTGAGGATTTTCTGATTTCCTCTTCAGGCAACTTCACAAGGGGCAATGACAACATGCTGTGGATTTCATGTGTTTGGGTCACAGTAACATGCCATAAAAATGAAGTTTGTTAAGTGAAATCGCACACTTGGGGGGAAGAGTTTTACAGTAAAGTCAGAAAAAGCAGCTGAGGCCGTGACAGTTTAACCCGCCTCTTGGCGGATGGCTGCACACAGAACTGTGTGTACAGAGATACTCTTTGCTCAGCAGGCGAGGGCCTCTTTTTTGGAATAAACGATTAGCTGCACTTCTTGCCAAAGGGCTGTTCACTGGGAAACTCACCCAGCACTTGCAGCACCGGCTGCACCCTCTGAACTTCACCAGAAATGTGCAAAGGCATTATTTCCCTCCTGCAATTACAGCTCCTTCCTAGTGGTCATTTTAATGTGTGAGCATAAGATTCTGCAACTCTGCTAAATAGACTTTATATCACATAGACGTACGTCCGCAGGACTTTGCCAAGACCACCTGTGTGCCAGGTCACCGCTGCCGCCACCCTCGGCTCAGCCTTTCCCAAGGCGGCAGCTCGGTCCTTGGGCAAGCCCTTGCACACACACATTCCCTTCTCCTCGCCGAGCCCCTGGAAGCCCCGGTGAATGCGGGGAGCGGGACGCGGCTCTCCAGCCCGCCGGGAGCGCGATGTCAGCGCGGAGCCTCCGCCGCCGGGGCCAGGGAGGGGCTGCCGGGCTTGCGGTGGTGTCGGGGCTCCCTGTGATTACTGGGGCTCCCAGTTGTTACCGGGGCTCCCTGCCGATACCGAGGGCTCCCTGCCGACACCCGGGGCTGCCTGTCGGGCCGGGCACGGGGGCGCAGCGGGGCGGCCGGGTGCCCGGCGGGCGGGGCAGGGGGCACCCGGGCCGCGGGCGGCCAGGTCACCGCGGGCCGCCACCCGGCGGCTCAGCCTTTCCCAAGGCGGCAGCGGCAGGCAAGGCACACTCGCCAGGCCCCTGGAAGCCCCGGTGAATGCGCAGGACGCAGCTCTCCAGCCCTCGATGGCGCAGCCTCCGCCGCCGGGGCCAGGGAGGGGCTGCCGGGCTTGCGGTGGTGTCAGGGCTCCTCGAACTGGGGCTCCCAGTGGTTACTGGGGCTCCCTGCCGATAGCCCTGGCAGGGCTCCCTGCCGTGCGGGGCTCCCTGTCGGTGGCACCGCAGCGGCCGCAGAGGCCGCGGCCGGCGGGGCGAGCGGGGCGGGCGGAGCCGGTGTCGGCGGCGGCGGCGGCGGCACCGCCCGGCGGGCGGGGCAGGGGCTATAAATGCACCCCGGGCCGCGGGCGGCCACCGGAGCGCGGGGCGGCAGCGGCGGCGCAGGGACAGCGGCAGGTAAGGGAGCTCCGTCCGTCTCTCCGTCCGTCTCTTCACCCGCCCTCGCAGCCTCTCGAGCGCGCATCCTTGCACCCGCCTCCTCCTTTTCCTTCGAACGGAGTCCCCTCCCCTGGCTCCGGGCAGGGCTGTGCCGCGGCAGCGGTGGCTCCCAGCAGCTCGGTCCCCCCAGCCGGACCCCGGCCCTTCCCGGGATGCTGCTGCCGAGGTCCGGGCTCCCCGGTGGGGAGCAGCGGGGTGGGATGGGATGAGATGAGCTGGAAAACAGCTGTGAAGCCAAGGCACGTACTTTCCCTAAGGAAGTTGACCACTGGTGATTGCTCGCGTTTCTCTGCTCTCGCAGCTCAGAGCTGGGTTTGGAGCGCCGGACAGCGCGGGCCGGGGTCCGCTCTGTGTCTCCGCGGGGCTGCTGTCACCGTGTGTGTCTCCGCGGGGCTGCTGTCACCGTGTGTGGCGACAGGCACAGTTCGCCAGCCCTGCCCCGGGCTCCGAGCCCCTGCAGGTGTGAGGGTGTGTGCGGTGGAGGCACAGCCACGCACTGGGCTTGGTGAAATGAGGGATTGCGCTTCTGCTAAGGAGGAGGTTTTGGTTGATGCTTTTCATCGTGGTTCGGTTTTCCTATGAAACACTGGCAAGCTGGCACTGCTCACTGCATAACCCACTGTTTCACAAAGATCACAGTGCCCTGCTCAGCACCCCATCCCCAAACAGGACTTCAGATAGAAATATTTCTCACCTGTGTTATTTTGAGTATTTTCTTTCTCTGGTTTAAATAGGAGCTGTATTTTGAACCTAGAAAATGCGCTTGTAATGACATAGAAGAAGTCAAAGACAACCTGAAGCTTTCTGTCCAACTTCTCTGCATGGTGTTTTGGTTGTTTTGCTTTATTCTGGCTTTTTATCAGCTTTTTTTCTGTGCGTGTCAAAGTGTGTCAAAGATACACAACTGCTTCAAAACTCACTGTTGAGGGGAAGCAATAGAAATATCTGAGAAGCCTGCCTTGGTGTTACAGGTATAATTTACAGCAAAACTTCAGCCACTGGCATTGAGCAGTGCACTTTGAACTTGGCTCTGGGAATATATTTGGTGGTTGGTTTTTGTGTTTTGGTTTTTGTTTGTTTTTTTTTTCTTTTGGGGGGGAGGGGGCTTTCTGTTTTGGTTTGCTTTTGGTATTTTCGTTAGGGTTTTTTTTTTTTGTGTGGATATTTCTTTCCTGTTGTTTATTTTAATTTTGTGGTCTTTTAACCAGAGTCTAATGTAGTTTGGCATAGAATGACTGTGTTTTTATCACAGGTACTTGAGTAAACAGCAGGCAGCTAATGCTGTATGATGTTCTGTGCACAGCAAGAATTTAATGACTTTGGATGAAATGCTGAAGCTCAGAGTAGATGCAGCACAAATAGTGATTCTTAAAGGCCTGTACAGTTCCCAGAGTACTAATGAGTCCCAGGCCCTCAAAGAAGAGTAACTCATGAATGTGTTCAGGAGGACCTGGTGTGTGTTTTGATATGGAAAACACAGATGCAGTGGAAGCAGGTTTTAATGTAGTAATGATGGACTTCTTAGGGTTTGGCTTTTACACCTGGTATTTTTCAGTAAAAACTGAACAGATGCCACAGCATAATGGTTTGGGGACCTGGAAGGCCTCAGCTTCTGGGTCTGAGTTCCTTGTGCAGCAGAAAACTGAATGGGTTTGATTTAAACTTTAAAAATTTTGAACATTTCTACAAGTACTGAACTGTGAGATCACAGAATGGTTTTTGTTGAAAGATTATCTATTCCAACTCCCCTACCATGGACAAGAACACCTTCAACTAGACCAGGTTGCTCAAAGCCCCATCCAGCCTGGCCTTGAATACTTTCGGGGATGGGCATCCACAGCTTCTCTGTGCCAGTGCCAGTGTCTCAGCACCCTCACAGTGAAGAATTTCTTCCCAATATCTGGCTAAAATGGACCATCTTTCAGCTTAAAGCCATTCCCCCTTGTCCTGTCATTACACACTCTTGTAAAAAGATGAGCTTTTCCCCTGAGAATGGGCACTGCAAAGTCACTGACCTTGAACCAGACTGGGGAAGAAGGGTCTAGACAAGCTGGGGTTTGCATTTGTTTCCCTTAGAAAGAAGGGTCTGTGTGCTTATTTCCTGCACTCATTGGCCTCTTTACCCAGATGACAGCAGGATAGAGATGTCAAAGTGTCAGGTGTCCAGAGAATCAGGCAACAGCCAAAGAAGTGTCACCCTCTGCTGAGACAGGGCTGCCACAGGCACTGCCTGTGTTTGGGAGCCAGCACCTGGGCTACCAGCAAACACGCTCTTAAGGTTTTCACTTTGTGCCTTCCACAATGGCTTTTTTATTCTTGCCAAAATAAAAGGAACGCTAAAACTGTGGCACACCATCTGGGTGGACTGTATGAATGCTCAGTAAAACCAGCAGGATTCCCCTATTGTCTTTCCTCCAGTGGGAGGTACTCTGCTCTTTGGATATTCCTTTTTGGACTATGACAGTTACATGGGGAGATTACAGGGCACCTTTTGGAGCACTTTGGCAAGGGAACCTGATCCTTAGAGGTAGTTATAAGGCAATTAAGTCATTTGCCCTTCTAGTTCAGGTGAGATTAGCAGTGAAGTGTTGGGAGAAAAATTCTTTGATTCAGATTTTTAAGCCTAAGTGATTAATTTCTTTGACTGAAGTGCAACATAAAACTTCTCATGACCAGCTTAAGGGATTTTGACAAACTTCCAGCTTCCCACAGAAAATACTGTTTTTTCATTTACCTCATTAGAGCACAAAACCTAGAGCATATATGTAATGAGACATTTCCTGCTTTTATTGTCTCAAAATAGACAAAGAGTAAAAGAAAAGATACAGAAGGGGAGAAGCTGCCTTGAAGCTCTTCAGAACATGAGCAGGAACTGCGAGAGTCTCAAAAATAATACTAATTCTAATTGTGGTGGATCAGCAATGTTTACATCATGTGCACAGCTGGAAGCTTAAGGCAGCAAAAGCCTGTTTGCTGTCAGGGAGAGCAGAGCCTGGGCAAGCAATGGCCTGGATCAGCTCAGCCACAGCAATGAACAATGAGTGACTGTCTCTAAGTGCCATGGTTTGGTCACTTCCAATATACATAAAATGCAAAACCTTCCAATATACAGGAAATACAACTGCTTAGCATTAACAAGGATTAAATACTATTCTGGAGATGAAGTAAGACCTCCAGATGACTTTTTAGATCTAACTTTCAAGTTCAGTCACAGCACTTAGAAATACAGAAGTACAGAAGATCCCAATTTTTCCTGTCACTGTGTTGCTAAAAGATGGCACTGCATTTACAGACTGCCCTTGGCTTCAGCTGTAGGTGTGAATTTGAATGCTTGAATTTGAACCTAAAGCAGGATGGTGCTGTTCCTGAAGCTGCCTCTGTGGGGAATTTCCCTGGACAGTTGGGTGGGAGCTGATCTCCAGTTTCAGGAGCTCATCATAAAATCATAAAGGGCTTGTGTTGGAAGGGACCTTAAAAACCCTCTAGTTCCACCCCCTCTGCCATGGGCAGGGATGCCACCCAGTAGATCAGGTTGCTCAGGTCCAGGAGCAGCAGTTAGCCATCTGCCTTCTGTCAAAAGCTTTGTCCCAAAAGTTCCAAGTAAATTACTTGCTACTGCTGGAAAGTTAGGGGAAATATTCTGCAACTGAATAAGGCAAACCCATTTTCAGGTTCAGTGGTGTGTGTTCCTGTGGATGACTAAAATCTGGGTTAGACATCCTGGAAATCAATGGCTGTGAATATAATGGCTATTGAACCTGGTGTCTCTATCAAATGGTGGCAGCTTTTTTCCCCATCTGTGTCACTTCCAGAGCCCTGGGTGACTTCAGTGAGGGACAGCTAGTGGGAGGTAATCCCTGCTGGTAATTTCCTTTGGCTGTGGTTTTTAAGCAGCAGTAAGGAGCCATTTGGAGCTTTTCCTGAATATGTGTTCATGTATCACTGCAGTGTTACTATGACATAATTAATCCCAGTACTGAGAGTCCATGGGAATCAGTACCATTATCTGGCATTTAATCCAGAACAGAAAGTGTGGAGTATAGAAAAAGTAAAACCTGAAATTGTCCAAGTGTCACACTTGACCGTGCAAGCTCCTGTGTTGGATGATGAGGGAGAGGGGTTGAGTTTTACTTTTGTCTCAGGGCTGCTGCGGGTTCAGGCCTATTTTGTTTCCTGGCCGGCAAGAGAGTGTTGCCTTTGGATAATGCCCAGGAGTTTGTTGTCAGAGGGGTGTTCTCCATGCAGAGGTGTTCCATGGTGTGCTTGCTGGTGCACAGCTGGACTGCCTGTGCTGAGGAAATTTTCCACAGCTGTATCTCTTTGTACTAAGCAGGATGTGTGTCAGTTTTGCTGCTCTTATTTTGTGTGGCTGATCACGTTTCCTATGTTTCTTCTGGGTTTGGGGCTGCTTCCTTTCAGTTAGTTGTCAAAATTTTAATATATCTTTTTCATCTGTCAAGGTTTTTCTCATGGTAGCTGGAAGTTAGTGAATATGGATCTTCCTTTTCAAGACCTGTTTATAGAACTGGTTATTCACTGCTTTTCAAAACCATCAACTGGCTGCTTCCTGACTGACTTAAGTATAGCTTTGAAAGTGTAGCTTTTTCAGCTTATTTTCAAGTACAGCTTTTTCAGTTGATTTTCTGCCATGGATGTGTAGGGCCAGTCTGCCAGACCTGTGCAGATGATGCAGAAATTAGTGGAAACACCAAACATTAGGACTTAGTGCAGCATGAAAACCCAACTCACTGCAAAACCAATCTTTCCATTTGCTTTCAACCATTCCTTTTTTTTTTTTTGTGTGTGGGTGGTTTTTCTGTCCTTGCCATTTCACCACTCTTACAACCCAACGACTTTTCTTACAACCTGACTTTAAGAAATTCTGAATTTTAGGAAGCACAAACTAATTAATAAGGATCTTAAACTCTAATGCCCTCATGAAGACTCTGTAGGTGGAGGCAATATGACAAAAAATCTGGTAGTGTGTTTACTGGTAGGCATAATCTGTAATGGAAGAGTAATCAGCAAAGTAGGATGCAACTTCCAAAGGAACTTTTATTTGTGAACACAGTAAGCACACATCCAGATGGGCAATGCACTGTTCAAGGAAGGAAGGATTGCTCCTGCTGTGGGTTTTTGGGTTGCTTCCTTCAGGAAGCTCATGTGCACCTTGTCAAACTCACAATGTCATCTTCCTGCTGCCACAGTTCTGGCGTGCTCTAAAGATGCTTTGCATGTACTGTAACATATCCCTGCTAAATTTTAAGATGTATTTTTATGCTTTGACAAAGTTGTGACTTTTTGGGCTGTGGGATTAATAATGCAGTAGAGGCACTGAAGAATTCTACTATGACCTTTTATATTTTCTTTCCTAGATGATTCAGTTTAAGAGCATCACATTTTTTCCTATCTGAAACACTATGAATTCTATGAAGTTGTACATGAAATCCCAATGCTATATAAAAGCTTGGACATGTATAACTTCAACCCTTCTTGCAAACACAGCCTGGAAAGTGATAAGAGAGTTCTCTGCCTGTGATGGGCACTTACCTGGAGCGTAGATGGGTAAGGTTTGAAATAAGTCAGCAGGGGGTGGTGAATTGCCTTTTGCCCACTTTGAAGGATTTTAAAGGGCTTGTTTTGAGAAGCAAGGAATATTCTGGTGATGGATGGTGCTGATTTAGGCACTTCCTCACCAGTGCCACCTGTTGTGGTACAGGCTGTGTGCTCAGCCCTTGGGAAGTTCATGTTGTATATTTGGGAGATGATGCTTGCAGGCAGTGAAAGACTTTTGCTCAGATGTAGTCCCACGTAATTCAGCATGTGAAAATGCTTACATTTGGGTAATTTTATAAAGGGACTTGCTTGGGAAGAATGAAAGATATGTCTTAACACAATGGCCATTTGTGCAAAGTTTGAGTTCAGATTAAGCTCTAGAAGGCTAAAGTTCATCCTACAAAAGGGAACTGGCCATGCATGGGAACAGAATAATATCCATAAATTATATTTTTCTTCTCAACAAACAAGCAAAAACCCTCATGCACTCATCATGGAAAACTTCAGCCCAGACATTTTGGCAGGGGTTAGAAAGAACTTGTAATAGCAATGACCAAGCAAATTTAATAGGTGGTAGAACAAGTCATCTATGTACTCAGAAGCTGCAACCTGTATAGTACAACCTCATGAATAAATGTAAATTAAGAAATGTCATCAACCTTAGCTATGATGCTTTGTTACTTAAGTCCTCATCATTGCAACAACAATGTGAAAATGCAAAACATATAAAAATAATCCACTATAATATTGTGAGGGTGCAACCTAGAGAGCCAGACAGCATTCCTCATCTCTGAGTACACTGTGAGCCTCTCCCTTCTGGAATAATCTCAGCATGTTTTTGCCTCTAACTTTGACAGCACCACCCACTTGTTGAAGCAGCTGCAGCTGGGCAGCAGCTCTGGGCTGTTCAGGCATGGCAGATTGAGAATAGAGGGGGCAGGGAGCTTGTCCTGACACTGGTGAGCTGCAGGAACAATGGCTTTTTTCTTGTCTGTTTAGACTGTAATCTTTGTGGCAGGAGCTGTGTCTTCCATGTTATGAAATACCTAATCCATCTCTGCCCCCCCCATAACATCTCTGTTATTTCCTCTGCCCCCAGAGCCCAACACCCCAGTGCAGAGCAGGTGTCAGGTCCTGTGTCAGGGCATCACCTTTAATCTTTGTTTCAGCCCCTGGTGTGTGGTCAGGGGAAGGAGCAGTGGGATGGATGCAGAGGAGGGTGCTGGGGGTGGAAGGGACAGCTTGGCTGGCAGGGTGGGTGTAAGGAAACAAAGCCTGGGCAAGCAGCTGATTGCTGTTCATCCTTCCCACCCCCAGGGCTGCCACCCATGGCCTGGAGCCCTTTAAAGCAAAAACTCAACACTGGCACCAGTGTGAATGGGCAAATCTCTCTTTTTTAAAGATCTCGTTCCAACCCTTCCTTCCCCTAGGCCAGGTTGCTCAAAGCCCCATCCAGCCTGGCCTTGAATTTACTCTGCATTACCAGACAGAACCACTTGTCACAGAGCTGTGACCCGAGGCAGGTTCAGGTAAATGTGAATTTTTGAGAACTGCATTAGGGTTTGTAACCTGTCCCTCATGGAGCTGTGATGTTATAGTGTGGGTAACATTAGGGATTGCTACAATAGGAAAAAGCCCCAAGACATTGAAACATTTCCATTTCCCTGCCAGCTAGGAAGAGAGAGCTGCTCATTATATTGGGAGGGGGTACAAAGCAGGGGTACAAAGTGGTGATGGGGACAGCAAGGGTGTCCTTTGGCCAGCTCACCAACCCTTCCCACAGCCAGCTTCTGCTCCTGTGGAACACAGAAGGACCTCAAGCTTTCTAAGGAACATTCTTCATCTCATCCCACAGAGAGGGTTGTGCAAGCTACATTGCAACAGCTTCTTGCTCAACATCTGTGGGGTAGGCAGAAGGGCTGTTCCAGCTCCCTGTGTTTTGGTGCTGCTCTCCATGTGCAGCTGCCAGCAGGGTTCATGGATGGTGACCAGCCCCTGGTGTGAGGGACTGGCAGTTTCAGGGCTGTGTCTGATCCCAGAGTGGCCACAGCTGAGCTCTGTCCCTCAGGCACTGGGGACAGCGGCGTGAGAGGAGATCCAAGCCAGGGGAGGTGTGCTGGAGCTGAGCCTGGGCATCTCCTCCTCACTGCAGGAGGGTGTCCCAGCTGCTGGCAGCTGGGGCTGGGGGGATGCTGTGGCCCCCCAGCTGTGCCTCGGTGCTGGGTCAGCTGCTGGCTCTGTCCCTGCAGCTTCACCCGGCTGCTCCTTGGCACAGGGCTTGAGTTCTTGGCTGAAAGAACTCCGATTTTGAAAGGCTTTGATTTCCTAGTCAGACTGATTAACACATAGCATAAGTGTAAAGTTAAAAATGGTTAAAACTTAAGGCTCTTCTTGGTTTTTTGGCTTGAAGAAAATCACTGTTATGCTACATTATCCTCCTAACAACCCACATTTGGGGTTTTTTCCCCCTTGGATGCCAGCTCTCATTTTCAACTAGAGCCTTCATGGGAACATGCTGGTGGAGTAACTCACAAAGAGGGTTGAAAGAAAATAAAAGTTAAATGGTTATAAAAAAGAAAAAAGGAATGAAATTGAGTATCAGCAGTGTACTGTGCCTGAAGAGAGCACGGTGACAGCAGCTCCCAGGACTGCCATCAGCTATGAACACCTGTCAAACCTGTGAACTGGAGACCACCAGGCAGCACAACTGTTTCAGTTCCCTGATAATATTTGGTTTAATGCCTTGATTCCTGACCTCTTCTCATTTGAAACTTCAGGCTCTTTAAGGGTTCTGCTTTGAAACTTTGTCTCAGGTTATTAACTTTTAGTTGCAAATTGAGATAATGTGTAACCAGAGGCTACGGAAGCCTGGAGAATCCCCGGTGGTTGAGCATCTTCAACTTTTGACACTTCCTGCTCAAAATGTTTGTTCAGATCCTACTTAAATGTCAAAAGTAATTTGCCTTTTTTAAAGGGGAGGAACTGCTGTAAAACCTCTTTCATAATTTATTGTGTGGAACGATGGCGGAGAAAAGCAGTAACTGAGCACAAAGGGCCTCGTGATACGAGGCCTGTAACAAAGAGGAGTTCAAACAGGGCAGAGAGGGGGCAGATGCTTATGCATGAACTCTTTGGATGCTTGCAAATGAATCCTTTGGTTCACAAACAGGAAGATTCAATTTGTCAACTTTGATATAAAATACCTGAGATGTAAACTGCACTCAGAGATGCATTCTGGCCCAAAACCACACATGGGTGCTGTGAGCTGTCTTGTCTTGCTGTCCACTTCTCTCTGTTTAGTCTCTGCTTAGTGGAGACTAGGTTTTTTTTTTTGTTTTTTTTTTCCAAGATTGCCTCCAGTTTGCAGTAGCCATGTTTATGTTAGGCCAGTCAGACAAGTTTACAGCATGCACTGTTAATGACTGGAAGAGGTCTAATTGACTGTGGAAGGCTCAAAGGCTGTTTGAGCATTGCAGTAACTTTCCCTCATTGTCAGATGCCTGAGATTGAGGTTGTTTTTGATGTGGATATTTGCCAATCAACTTTTTCAGAGCTTTCGAGACATTTCAGCTCTCTCCATTCTTGTCTCATTCTTGCATAATTGTTCTGGGAGCTGCTACAGGTGCACAAAACCTCCACCACCCCTGTCCTCCCTCCCTTCTTTGGTGACAGTGCAGAAGACACCCATAGTTTTCAAGGGATAAAGGGCAGAGTGACGTGACAGCCTTGGAAACACCTTTCACCTGTGGTTCTGCAGCACAAGTTTCACATGGTCCCTCTCTCTCCAAAGAGGACACCACCAGTTCTTGAGAGCTGGGACCCTCAGTGCCACAGCTGTTTCCCTCTTTGCCATTAGATGCTCGTGAGTGTTTAATCCCACATGCAAAGTGATGCTTGCTCAGCCTGCAGAGATGAAAATGCCATCAGGATGCTCTGGTTACCCTTCTACACACCAGCACTCAAAAGGAGAATCATCTCTGCTGCCAGTGTTTAAACAAGCAATTTTGAGGAAATTGCCTTCTTTATGAAACTCAGGCAGGAGCTTTTGTTGCTCTTTGTTTTCTATGATAGCACATAAATAAAAAATGGTTGGGTGTGAGGGCTGAGGAAAGCTGAAGAGCCAGTAGCAGTGCCCCCAGGCCCTTCATGGATGTGAGGCCATTGTGTTTGATTATGCACTCCCTGGCACAAGCTTGGACAGCCCTGCACGTGCCTTCAGATGCAGGAAGTCTGAAATGGGAGATCTTGGAACTTGTTTTGCTTCTGTGCTTGAAAGGAATTCGGTCACACATGTGCATATTACCTGATGTTTGGTATTTATGGTTGCTGGGGTCTGAGGATGGCCTGATGGGTGCCTTCTTATCCTCCTTGCTGGGATCTCTGTACTGCAAAGCCAGGCTGCACATTTATCCTTTACCTTCTGCTACCAAAACAAGGCTGCAGCAGTGATTGTCCCTCCAGCAATGATGCAGAGGGAGAGGGGATGTATTCAGAACTTTTAATATCAAAATAATCAGGCTCCTGATAGAAATTCCTGAGCTGCTGGCCAGTTGCTGCAGTGGTTTTGGAGCAGTGGGATTGGGCTGGAAGGGGTGTAGAAAAGCCTCTGAATGAAATTAGCCAACACAGAAGACTTCACCCTATCCCACACCTTCCTTGCTTCCTAGAGTCTGATGCTTTTCTTGATACTTGGCAAAAGTAGATATGCCATCACTTTTACAGCATTTTGCCACCTCAGAAGCGTTTTAAACAGTTTTCTCTCAGAAGTGTAATTATTTTAAGACAGGTACCTGGGTACAGGTTGGTGGCAGTGGTTTGTCCTGGAGAGGAGAACTTGGGACCTCTCCACAGGCTGAGTTGGCCAAGCAGAGTGAAAAAAAGTTGTTTTTCTCCAAGTTGGCAACTTTACGCTATTGCTTCCAGATATAAATGAACTTTGTCTTTGGAAGGCATCTGTGAGGGAAGTGCTTTGAAATGTGCATAAAGGGATGCTTGTATGGTTATCTATTTAGGAGAGTTATGCAGCTACATTAGCTTTGAGCTGCCCTGTCACATAACAGAGGGCAGCACAAAGCACCTATTTAGAAAGTATAAAATTTGTGCTGAACAAGGGTGGTACAAAGCCACTTCCCCATCTTTCTCCCTAGAAAAGAAGATGTTTTTTACAGTGCTGTCAGATAGCAGGGCTTTGTTTGGCAGCTCTTGTGAACAAACAGCGCGTTGTTATCCCGCCTTGACGCAAGGTTGCCGCTCGCTAGGAACGTTTCAGGTATTCCTGATGCACAGAAGGAAAACCCAGAGCTTGGAAATGCCTGATCTGAAAGCACTGTGGCTCCAAGATATGGTGTCTTTCCAAAAGTGAGAGCTTGGTGAAGGTAGGGCTTTTGCTCAGCAAGCTTGGTGGCAGTCGTGCAATCTGCTGGTCAGCACTTCCTAATGCCGGCTCTTTCGGAAACGCAGAGCAACAGCTTTGAACTATTGTGAAAACAGGATTGTTTTTAAGGCTATAAAAAGCATCCATCTTGTTCTTTTTTGGCACAGTTTTTTTGCTCATTTGTAGTCAGTGCTCTGAGTCCCTGAAAATCCAAAACTACCCCATGTAAACAGCTCTATTCCACAAACAGTGGCCGTGGCTTTGTTCCCTGAGCCACTTCTTACTGGAAAAGTGCAGGGACCTGCCTTCTTACTCTCCTCACCTTTGGGCAAGCCATAGAAAAACCTCTTGCACTTCTAATCCCTATTGCAGAATTAGGTGCAATATTAGGGTAATTGTCTTAACAGAACATTAAAAAAAAAAAAGATCTTAGTTGCAATTGCATATGAATATTTCAATCTCCAAATATTGCAACAGCATTTCTTTTTCCTCTCTGCCATGCCCAATGGCAGACTATATAGGAGGCTGTAATCACAAAAACATGCAACATTTGCTAAAATGTCACTTGCGTTTTTCAAAATTTTGTATTTTTTTCCCCTGCTTATTCTTTATGATTAAAATTTGTGATGGACACAGTGAAAGACCTGGAGAAGACGGTGAATCAGAGTCACTTGAGTCTCCTGATTGTTAAAGTACCTCTGATGTCATCTTGTAAATTTGAAGTACAAAGCACTGGCAGTGGGGTTAGTTTTGGTTCTGTCTTCATGCCTCAACTGGTTGTGTAAAATATTAATGAGAAATTTCTCTAAACTTAAAATCCACAGTCTAATTTTTACCTAAAATCTCCCCAACTGCATAGCTAGCAAGAAGAGCTGCCAAAGTCTAAAGCTATTTCAATGTGGATGACACCCATGTTTTTCCAGCACTAACTCTTCTAGTTTGAGTGTGTCCCTTTGTGGCTTTCTGCAGCACCCAGCTGTCCTGCAAACTGTCACCAGAGCATCTTAGCCCAGGGACAAGTGCATCAAGTTAACCCATGGGGCAGAGTGAAAAATAATGCTGCTGCCACTGCCTGGATGCTCCTGCAGGCTTCACAGCCCTTCCTGAGCCATCAGGTCATTTATGTAGACAGCATGATGGGCTTAAATCAGATTTAAGTCAGGAGATGGGGAATCATGCTTTAAAGAATCAATGTAAATTATATTCTGTACTTCTATGCTTATTTTCAGAAAATAATTAGAATGTGTTCAGTTACACTTAATCAATAATTCCTAAATATGTTTCAGGTTTTTGACTTGCTTTGAGTACACTAACTCAAAGCTTTACTTGAGACCATTCTAAAATTTTCTTAAAATGGAAATATTTAATTTGTTTTACAATTGTGTAGATGAACAAAATTGGAAACTTATTAAAGATGCCCAAACCCCATAGGATATGCACTTCTCCAGCAGACTAAAGGATATGTAATAGAAAGACTTTGACTTCTGTGTTTGCTGCTGCAGCAGTTCTGGGATCTCTTTTGAGAATTGTTCCTAGTCATTCCTTAGAGCTTCACAGGGAACAGCCCTGTGACTCTGGTCCCTTATCTTTGCCAAAGGAATGAGAAGATGACTCCCAGTCTGGGAAATGCAGAAGGTGCTTTGCACCTGAGCCATGGCCTGTGACTCCGTTTGCCTTGGCAATCACCTCTGCTGGGCTTTGCTGTGTCTGGGTTCCAGTTAAGCTCCCTGAAGCTGAGGGCTGGACATCATAATGCCAGTCCTGTCCAAGAGCAGGATACAGCAGTCTTGTCCCTTCCTTTGACAGTTTTGAAAAAAGCATTATTGCATGAACCTTGTTGGCGTCTGCTTAAAGGAGTCTCTGATTTTTATCTGTCCTGAAGAATGGAGCACATCAATCTGACAATAAAAAGATGCTAATGTGTGTCCAGTTTGACTTTCTCACTGTAAAAATCTAGGGGAATAGTGAGGAAGCCTTGCATACACTGAATAAAAAAAAAGTTTTTCAGAAACAACTGTTCAAGCCCATTTCAACAGGCAGTCATGCAGATTTGGCTATGTCTTCTTTCTCTCGTGCAATGACAGTTTCCATGGTTCTCTCTGCTGTCCCTACCCTGTTTTCTTCAGCATTCCCTGCTTTGAAGCTGCCAAACTTCTGTTTGATCTTGCAGCCTTAGTATTTCTTTAATCTCATATTGTGCAGGAGTGTGTATATAAATAAACCAGGGAGGCATTTTACAAGAGATTTATAATCTTCTAGCAGAGGTCTTTTAAACTATAACCTGAAAGAGTGGGTCATTGTGGGGGCTGGGTGGAGCAGGATCTTTACTTGTTCCTGTATTTAATCTTTGATGCAAGCTGAGAACAAATCTCTTTTCCTCTTTGCAGATATCAGCTACTGACCATGTCAACAGAGTTCCAGGATGCTCACCTTGCAGAGGTGAAACCTCTGGTGGAGAAGGAGGAGGTAATCAATCTAAAGCTTTTTAGAGCTTCTGTGTTTCCTGTCAGGACTGCTTTTGGAACTGCATGTGTGTTCTTAGATTGCTTTGAACGTATTGTGTGGAAGAATGAAAGAATTACTGGAGATGGAATAAGAATAGTTTGTTTGGTTCATTTTTTTAAATGATGCAAAGATGACCTGAATTATTTGTTCTTGTTCGGTTTTGTTCTTTTAATATGATGGTGACACTTTTAATGATGACAACTCTGGGTGTCTCTATCCGTATCAAATGATGCCAATTGGGCAGTCCCACATACATGCCTCTACAGCTACACTCTTTTCAGTGTAAAGACAGACTTTGCTCAGTCAGCTGCCTCTCACAGAGAGAGCCTTTACATTTCCTTTGGGCACAGCTGAGTCCAGAGCTAGGGCTGAGCCCCTTCTTTTCCTCTGAGTGCACTGAGCCATGAGTTGCAGCCAGCTGGGTGTGTGCAACCCACAGCCTGTTGCAGCCACTGGAGCTGCAGCACAGAAACATCATCCTAGACTTTTTTTTTCTTTAACTTTGTTGTACTACTTTCTACTCTTTATTAGACTTAAAAAAAAAAAAAAACCCTATCAACAACATCTGGATTCAGTGGCTGACTCTTCAGTGGTAGCCATACTCTGTGCTTTGGTATGTTCATGGCAAAAATTTCACTGTAATATGTGAAGAAACATCTCAATGTTTTCTTGAAACAAAACTAAGATTTTCTCTTGTTCCCACTGACATTTTTTTCTTGACAATCATATATATGTGCATATATGTCATAGTATATAAATGTGCTGGGTTTTTTCTGGTCTTATGCACTAGAATTCATTGCTCTATCTACTGCTTTCTTTTTTATTCCCTCCCTCTTTTATGTAAACACTTCAGAAAATAATTTCCACTTGTGACTGCAGTGAAATGGCTAGAGAAACTTTAAACACAGCTCTTTGCCAAGGACATTGCATGAAAGCAGAGCTTGTTTGGATACCACTGAATGCAGTGCTCAAACTTTTCAGAAACTAAGACCCCTTTTTAATGCACATATTGTTCAGAACTACCAAAGCAAAGGAGATTCTAAGCAGAAATCCTGTTGGTACTGGAATATCTTTGATTCAAAGTTCAGAAATATCTTAAAATACTGATTAACTTCCTGGGTTTTGGTACCTCATTGGCCAAATGTTGGAATTTTAACAAGGAGCCCTACATGCTTTTGTTCATGATGTTACCTTAAATTTTGTCTGCATGGGGGAAACTAGGATGGAGTTTGATTTCCTCTGTGGCCATTTTAACATAGATGAAGGATGTTAAAGTGTTTTGAGAAAGTGGAAAAAGTTGCCCTGAAGGATGCTCAGTCCATATTGAGATGAAGAGGGGAGCTGGTTTTGAGTGGGTTATTGGGTGAGGCTCTCTGGAGTTGTGTCCTGGCTTCTTGTGCTTGGGTTTCTGCTGCAGCCAAGTCTTTGTTCCTGAGCAATGATCACCCTTATTTCATATGCTGTTGGTACAGGTGCCAAATACACTTATTCCTTTCAGCCCTGGGTCCCACGGGAGCAACAGTGGCTGAAATGTTTTGCTCAAAAGATCATGAGACCAACAATACAGTAAAAGTGAAACACAGCATATTGTCTAAAGCTAAGGCTGTGCAAAATTATTTCTGCTCAGCCAGATCTTGGGTAGTTGTTTACCTGTCCAAGACTTTGCCTAAAAGTCACAACTGTGAGAACTACAGATTGTACTGCAATGCTTGAGGGTCCCTAAGAAAGCAGCTTTGGTGCTTCTGACTTCTGTCCTTACTTTACCTGGGCTTCTGAGCCTGAGTGACCTCCTCGCCAGGATTCTGTTTTCCTTTTTATCTCAATATTATATTTCAAGCTTTGGCCTTTTGCACTTTGCAGCATAAACTGCTTGCTTGGCTGCTTTTCCCTCTATTTTCTTTCTGTCCAGTGGAAATAAGAGTTTGACTTCTTTCTTCTCCCTTAAAAAAAGAAGGAAACTAGAAGACATTTCCTCCTTTGAAGCTATAAGCCTTGTAGGCTATTGGAGGTGGGGAGGTTGTCACCTAACTCCTTTCCTGGTGGAGACCCTTGACAGGTGCAGGAGATTGTCAGTGGCAGCTATGGCAGGCGACAGGGTGGAATGGACCTCTCTGTTTCCCAAACACTGCAAAGATTAATTTTGGCCAGAATAAGACCCTTCCCACCTTCCACATCATGTAGCCAAGTCCCAGTAATGACTGCTGAACTGAGTTCCAAGTGTTCAGGGCATTCTTGAACTGAGACTTCCCACCCTAGGCAGGACTGAGGCTGTTGGCTGTCTCACGGCCACAATAAGTGATGCAGAAAAGTTCAGTTTTACTGCTCCTTGTGAGTGTATTGCTCAGAGACTTAACAATAACTGAGGATGCAGCAGCTTTTGGCCTTCATTTTGCTGGTCTGTAATCTAGTATTTTACTGTTTTTGTTTCTCCATGGAGATTAGTGGGTTTAAAAGCTCTTGGGTGAATTTTGATGCTCATAAGAAGAGCTTTCATTGAATGGATAGAGAGAGCTCTCAGCTGCAGAACTGGGGGGCTTGAACACATATCCAAGCACATATTTCCACAGCTGCAACTTACTTCCATTAATGCTTTCAAATCTCTTCACAGGCTATCACTCGCCTCCTTCCAGACTTCGATGTTCAGGCAAGTAAAACTATTATTCTTTTTTTTTTTTTTAATTTCTTTTTCTTTTTGCATGAGGGGAGATTGAATTGACATTTGAGAAAACAGCAAGATGTGACCAGAAGGGCCTGCCTGCTTGCCAGGAATGCTGTTACTGTGGGAGAGGGGTCTGAATGGGGCTGTGCTGTAGCCATGTGAAGGGGACCACAGGGGGCCTTTTCAGGCTAGAGCTGAGAAAGTTTCAGTCAAAGGGGGTGGCTGGTTTGCAGGCAGTTCTGTTCTTGGTAGGAGAGTGAGAATCTTCAGCAGTGGTGGTGAAAACAATATATTCCCCTCCCACATGGACACACACTTCCCCCAGTTAATTTGCTTTCATTAGCAGTGTGCATGCGTTTCCTCAGAGGAAATGTTTCTCTGGATGCATCCCATTATGCTGTTGAAATTTTCCAAAATATTCCTGAAGCTTGTGGGGTGGTGGAAGGTGCTAAACAATCAGTATTGTCAGTAAAAGGAGTGATGATATTTCTATATTTTTATTTAGAGACAGAGCATAGCACAGCACTAGGTCACATGGAGGCCCTTCGCTTTCCCCGAGTGTTACACTTTTGACAGAGGACTTGGTCACTCTCCTGGCTCCGCTTATTTTATTGCCATTTGGGCTTTTGACTGAGAAGTTTGTCCTTGCTGATTCTTAGCTGAGACCAAGGAATTGCATGGCTGCAGGAGCCAGGCTGGGATGCCCTGATGGTCAGTGTGAGTGGGGATGGAGATCTGATGAATGGGGAGGGTGAACCTGCCTGGGATCAGGGATGAATGGTGGTGTGTGGTGTGTTTTCCCACCTGGGATCAGGGAGGGTGAACCTGCCCTGATGAATGGTGTGAGTGGTGTTTTCCCACCTGGGATCAGGGAGGGTGAACCTGCCCTGATGAATGGTGTGAGTGGTGTTTTCCCCCTGCTGAGGATGAGGGCTGTGTCCTGGGAATAGAGGCTCACTGGGTGTCTCATTTTTATCAAGGTGTGTAGAAATGGAAGCAGACTGTGCAGAACTAGGAAAAACTATTCAATTGTTCTAGTCTCTGTTCAGGTCCTTGAAGGAAATAACCCTTCTCTGCTTTATTGCATGTTGTGCTTTATTAGCACCTGTCAATATATTTTTATTCAATGTTGTGCCAGTTGCTTAAAAAATACAGCACAAATTTGAGACTTTTCCTTGGAAACCAAGTGAGACAGCTATCTTGAACTTATTTTCATGTTTCAATGGTTCTTACTTCTACAGCAAAGCTGTAGTTTACACTAATCCTGCACCTTACCCCTATTTTTTTCTAATAAATCTCCTGCCTGAAGTCTTGATAAATGTAAGTTAAGATTGTCACCACATAGCTTCTGGCAGGGCTGTGCACAGCATGGGAGAAGCTTTCTGTTTGGTTCCAGATTGATCACTTGGTCTAAATAAATTGAATCTCAGATTAAGTCTGCTAACAGGAATACTACAGTCTTTTGATTAAGAATCCAGAAGTGACCCATATTTCATTTCTATTCTTGGAATAAATTGCTTGGTTTGTAAACCATGTGTATATATAGATTGTTTTAACTTGCAAGATCAAATTCTCTAAGCCTTTTTGGTTTTTTTTGGTTTTTTGGTTTTTTTTCCCTCCATGTTTTGGATTAACTATCACTAATCCAGAGCAGTGGTTCTTGTCATTTAGCTATGTTCTGCCAGCTAAAAAGTAAGAACTTTTTTTAATGATCTATCTTTGTTAAGAGTTTAATCTTTAGTTGCTCTAGTTCAGGAAAAAATGTGGAATAAGTCTCAATGCATTTTGTTAAGAATTGTAACTGCAAAGGAGACTTAGTTTGGGTCCTTGAAGCCACAGGTACCCTCCCTGTGCTTCTTTAAGTTCTTTTGTGGTTGATTTGTGGAAAAAGTGGTTTGGAACTGCTATGAGAGATTTGATTGCTTAGTTCATTAGTGAAATTCCTGTGTGGCCCTAGAGGACCCAGGTCACTCAGGACTTGAAGCTGAAGCTCTTAGGGAGCAACCTCTCCTATGAACTACTTGGGAAGAGGATGGACCTGGCCAGGGAAGCAAGTTATTGGTGCTTGGCAGGATGGAACTTCTTGTTTAATGCCTGTGTATGGATGTGGGTGTCCACCATATTCACTGCAAGTTCCTCCATCATTCTAGGAGCAAGTTAAGCAGTGTTCAGTTAATGACTTTGTTTCTGCCACTGGTGAAAAGAACTGTCTGTGACGTGTTTCCTTTCCAAGAGTAAATTTTACCTAGTTAGCCAGATCTGGAAAAAAATAGATTCTTGCTTCACATGCAGTTCTAGACAGACTGGAGTTAAACACAGCTTTCCATTTCTAGAGTAAGCCACTGTATAGTGGTATATTGCTCTTCTGAAAGCACATGTTGCAAGATGTGTGTGGTTATTCTCTGGAGGAAAGTCTTTGGAGTTACTATGGGATGGCCAGGACAAGAGATGAAAGAACTGACAGCTCTGAGCTGCCTCCAGTCAGCAATTTCTGTTTTGATGTCTGTGGCACCCACCTGAGACTTGCAGTAAAGGTCTCCTGTATCTCAAGCAGGGGAATGTTCCTGGCCAAACCTGTTTTAGGATAATTGATGATAAACAGTGCAGGGCACTGTGCTCTGGGTGCCTTTGTCTTCATGCCAAGGACATTTTAATTGCATTTTCAGTTTGGTGTGTGTGTGTGTAGTTTCTAGCTTCTCTAGCTCAGTAGCCTTGGAGCCAGTGGAGCCCTGGCTCCTCCTCACTGTGCATATTCATCCTCCCAGCTCTGTTTCAGTCCATCAGGACTCTGCTTTCTCAGCTGCTCAGCAGAACTTGGAGCAGCGTGGCAGCTGCAGAGATGAGTTTGTCCCCTGAACTTGTAGCCATCTGTATCCATAGGCAGGAAAGATCTGTTTCTGCTTTACTTCCTCCTCCTCCTGCCTGTTGATGGAGAAGGGAAGAGCTGCAGGGGAGATGGAGCAGCTGGCAGGAGGGGTGGGATCCCCAGGTTTGGGGCATTGCAGTGTGCTGTGTGGATTTCCTCATCCTTTGGGATCCTGAAGGAAAGGGAAGGGAAGGGGGTGGCTGCGCTTTGCATCACCAGAGTGAGAGCAGAGCAGGGTGACCCCTGCTAATCGGACTAGGAAGGATCCCTGGGCAGAGCTGTCGCAATGGCCTGCGTCAGTTCCTGCTGCAAAGTTTTTGTTCTTGGCTTCCACCTTGGCAGGGTCACTTACGTTTACATCTGAAGTCATCATCCTTATTAATGTACCTGACTCCCTGCCTGATTTTGGGGAACCTTTTTTTTAATATGGCTAATTCAGATTAGAAATATTAACTAATTTAGGAAAAAACAGGCATAAAATGAATTGAAATTCCATTTTAGAGTAAAAAAATCTGTTGAGAAAATGCTAAAGAACTTCAGGGCAAAGGGGTTTTGAAATTCAATATTGAAATAGAATATTTAAAATCTCAAATAATTTTAATCTCCAAGAAATTGAAAGAGAAAAGTGAAAAAATAGCTTATGCAGGTATTACTATAATAAAGATCTTAATTAAAATGAATTTAAAATATACTTGCTCCTAGAAATTTAAAAGCTATTTAAATCTTCTTTAAAAGCTCCGAAGCTTTTCCCTCAGTTCTAAGGCAAGAGAAGGGAGGTGTATTTAACAGTCATAACATCATGAATTAAAATAAAAGCATGAGATTGTAATTGAGGATTAAGTATATTTTAAAGCTTTAAAATAATCTTGATGGAATGCAGTATTTTACTTAAAATATAAAACATGACGTATTTAGCAAAATGTGCAGTGTGCGTGTGCAGTTTTCCTTTTTAGATATCTGAGATATTTTGGTCGTGTATTCCATACTTGAGAAAACAACTTGTTCATAAACATGTTTCTCAATCCATGTCTTACTTACCCAGGGTAGAGGGAAAGGAATAAGTGAGCCCTCCTGTGTGATAACAAATTGTCTTCCCCTTCAAACCTCATGAAAAAATTAAAAGGTCACTTGAAGCAAAAATAAAATCTATTTTAGGATCTGCCAGCTCCTCCAAACGGAGACAGCCTCCCTTAAACTGCACATATTGAAAGTATTTTTATGTGTGTGTTTAGTGCACTGAGATAAGACTGCACCTCTGTTAAAGTGAGAGATGTGAACAGATGGTGTGTTTGCTTTTATCCTTCTATCGGATTAGTGTACCTTGGATTTTTTTCCAAGATAGTGTTTTAATACAAATCAGTTGGTGAAGAGCCTCTTACTATAATGTTGATGTTGATTGGGATGTGCTGCCATCTGTTTTCAGTGCTCTGCATTTTGAAAACATCCATCCCTACATCACGTAGACAAATCTCTTGATCTTTAATAGGATCAATAGGGATGTGAAGTTGTTGATGTCACCAAACAAACTGGTTTGAATTGATTGTTTTTTAGAACCTTGTGTGCATTTCCCATTAAGAATTTGTGCTACAGGAAAACAGCACAACCCTATTGAATTAGGGGAGTCTCACTGGGACAATAATGAGGAATTGAGCCAATTGTTGTTCAACTGACTGTGTTGTGCCACTTATTGGGAGCATGGTCACCTGTTGTCTCTGAGCTATTTTTAGTTGACCCTGAGTTTGAACTGGATCCAGGTTTCCAGTTCCGGAAGAGTTCTCTGTGCCGGTCAGTGGGATGTGCAGGTTCAAGGGTTTGGTTTTATCTACCATGAACAGACTTTTTCTTTCATGCATGAAGGAGGTTGATCCTGAGTCTTGAAAATGCTCTCTGCAAAGAAAACAAGTCCTGGATTTTCACTGTTGTTACTGGAAAGCTCTAGCAATAAAATCTGATTATATGAAATGCCTATTAGTCTCTAACTGAGGAGAAAATAATTTCAATATTCCACACTCAGCAGGAGGTGTGTTACACAATAATGCTTACTCTCATTACAGTGCTGAGGTTGCCAAATTATTTTTTTAAATTAGCTAAGCATAAGAAAGTAGAATGTGGAAAATATTAATTGCCATCATTATAAATTTCATGTATTATTAATTGCTATATACTGGCACTGCGAATCTCTTTGGGACTATTGTATAATGACAGTACCCAAATATATGTTAATGATATAGAATGTTATTGGGGCCCTGAGCAATCTGATTTAGTGGGTGGCATCCCTGCCCACAGCAGGGAGTTGGAATTAGACGATATTTAACATCTCCTCCAGCCCAAGCCTTTCTATAATTATATTTTAATAGCATATATTAATGAACCACCCCATGTATAATGTACAACACCATATTTTCCACCAAAAGCTGAACTTGGTGACATTAGTGTGGTGATGTAGGAATCCTTTAAACTAAATGTTGCTTATCTGCTTTGGAAATACTAGATGTCAAACATTTAAAAGGCTTTGTTTTTTTTGTTCAGAATCATTGTGACTTCACTAATTTTTCAGTGGTTTGTGTTTACTGGGAACTTTAATCTGGCTTTTAGGAAAGAACTCAATTGTGATTCAGTTTTGCATAAGTTTGGGGTGTTTCAGCATTTCAGGTAACAAAACATTAAATGAAGCTAAACTTCTCAAAATCTGATGGAAACAGCAACAGGAAAGACTGTGCTAAATCCCAGGTTAGAAATTTGGCACTTTGTACATTGTGCGGCAAGGACTTAGTTCATCTTTGATGTCTGACCTCTGAGTACATTCTTCCCCATGTCAAACCTGGCTCAAATCCTATTTAAGAGTGACATCCTCGTGATTTAGTCTGTTTTGGTTTCCCAGCTGGGCATGATGGGAGTCATAAGCCTATGTAGGAGAGCAGCTTGTCTATATAACCCAGTTCCCTGCTGGGGCAAAATAAAAACCTGCCACCCGTCCTCTGTGTGACTCGCTGGATTTGTCACCCTGTTTTGCCTAAGGATGGTCCTAGATGTGGAAGATACAGCTTACCTGATAAGTAATGCAGTGAGTATGCAGAGGAATGAGTCTCTAAGGAGATGGAGAATCTGAAAATTAGAGTTTTGGAGTGTAGTTCAGAGAGCAGTGATGTCCTTAACTTGTTCTGTGTGCAAGGGGGGATAGAGTTTGATTCACTGCCTCAGTTGTAACTTTAAACTGATGTAATTGTGTAATTAAAAGGAAAATAGATGAAATGTAGAACGGTGTTGCCTAGAATCCTTATTTTGCAACAAAATATGCAGTTCATTCCTTGTATCAAATTAAGGAGCTGAGATTTAGGTTGAATTATTACTTCAGATATCGGAAGGTAATCAAACCTTTTAAAAAGGTTCTTGCAGAGGCTGTACACCTCTGATTTCTACAGTATAATTTTTGATAAATTTGAATTTAACTTGGATTTTGCCTCTGAGTGTTACTGCATGGAACAAGTCAAACAAGCCCTGCAGCAGCAGGCAGTGCACTGCACTGATTGCCATGGATCATATCTGTGTCCTGTGCTGTAAATAAAGGCTTCTGGGGAGATGCAAAGACTGGCAACTGCCTATATAATTCCTTGATTGTTATGTCAGTGCAAACATACTGTAAATAAGTGTCAGAAAGAACTTTTGGCTTGGGGTTCCTTTGATAAATGTTGGCAAAATACCAAATTGTTTATACCCATTTGATGTTCAAGTGGAAAAGAAACAAAAAATTGGTCCATCTTTTGTGCAAGTCACATCTGATAAAGAGACCCAAAAGATGGTGATCGTGGGGACTTTGGTTTATTAATGAAGGTGTCCTTGGCTTTAAGATCAGTAAGCAGTATAAACTCTTGTTATGCCAAATTATAGCAGTTTACTTTTTAAATGTTTTTTTCTGGTAAGCATCAGAATAATGTTGTGATTATTTTGTTCTACTAGCAAACTTTGGGCAGTTGGGTTTATGCTCAGGTCTGTACATCACAAGCCATAAAACAAACACATGTGGCTGCTGATTTTATTGGGGGAGACTACTGCAAATGCAAGGCTTCACAGTGTAATAAATCCTTATGGCAGACAAGCATGTGCTTAATGCTGCTTTCTTCAGGGGAATAGTGGCTATTTTCTCAGCTGGAGTTATTTTCATAGAAGTCAGAAATATTTTATCATGGTGACTTGTACTTTTGCAAATGTTGAGTGTCATAGTTGTAAGCTCTTGGTATTCAAGGTGTCACTGCAACAAAACTGCTTTCTTTGTTTTCTTATTCTGCCTTTTTGTGGACTGGAGGAGGTGACATCAAATGTAAAATGTACCACGGGGCAGAACGGGGGCTGTCAGGGTGGGACCGCAGGGCAGAGCCTGGCATGGGGCAGGGCCTGTGCTCCTGGTCCATCAGGCTCTGCTGCAGGAGCACTTGGACAAGCCCTGAGGGACTGTTGGTGTTCCCTGGCAGGAGCAGGACGTGGAGACTGTGCACGGCTCCGTGCGGGTCACCATGTGCGGCACTCCGCGCGGGAACCGCCCGGCCATCCTCACCTACCACGACATCGGCCTCAACCGTAAGTGGGCTCTGCCTTCACTGCTCCTGGGACAGCTCTGCCAGAAAGCAGCAGTGCTTGGGAAACCCTCCCCAGGTCCTTGCTTGTTTGTGTGCCTTGGAAGAGGTTAGGTGGCACCTAACTCTTGCAGCAAGTGTAATTCTCAGATTTTTTTAATCCTTGCTCAGTAAATAATTGGAATACTTTAAATGATCTCTGGTAGTTCACAGTGACTGTGTATGAATGCTGTAAAAAAATCTCAAGGGGAAGCTGATGGTGTATTGCCAACAGGACTGGAAAAAGAACTCTGCTGGGGCTCTGGGTGCTGTCTGATAAGCAGCCTTGTGCTGCTTGGGTTTTTGTGAATTATGTGTCAAGTCAGTATGAAATGAGTGCTAGGTTTGTGTCCTTAGCCAGCATTAAGAAAAAAAAAAATAATTCAAGTGCCTTTTATCTTATCTGTCATATGATGAGTTAATAGCCAGAACTGCCCTAGTTTGTTCTTTTGTCAGTCCTATTTGTTGCACACAGTTCATGGTTTCTTAATCAGTTATCAATATTTAACAACACCTGCTGATCTTTATGGGCTGGTTATTACAAGGGGGTGAATATTACTATAAGACCAAAAAAAAAAAGCTTCATTCACTTCCAGGAAACACATTGCCATTGTGTTTCCTGGAAGTGTCTTTAATTTTGATTTTCAGTGAATCAGCACAGAGAAAATCTGTAACTTAACTTTAAATTTATACCTTTTCCTTTCCAAAGTTGTTCTGGATTTGCATATTCTTCCAAAGTTGATTTGAGCTAAAAGTATTTTATATTCTGCCAAGATTTTGCATGTGTGTTTTGTGAGGACATTCAGAAACACACAGAGTATTGAACCATTTTCTAGGCATCTCAAAGATGGTACTTTCCACACCAGAAGGAAAATATGCTAATCCTCTCCCTGTATTAATATTGCTTAAAAATCAGAAATCTGATCACCTCAAGCCTTGGAGCCTACAGCATGGAATAGCCCAAAAAGATGCCTTTGCCTTGAGCTGCAGCAGTTGATCACATAATGTTTAATTTGTAATATTTGGGCAAAAGAACAAGTCACAATCTTAGCCTTGATTATTTTTTTTCCTTACATTTGTTTTGACACAATTAAAGAAAAAAAAGGAAATGGACAAGGAAATGAATAATTTAATCTAAGACAAAACCTGGGATAAATACCCTTGGCTAAATTTTGTTAGTATTTTAACTTTGCATAAGAAATATTTTTTCAGGAATTAGGTGTACCAAGTAAATAGTTGTAATAGGTACAAAAATAAGATGGAAAACCTTAGCTGACCTTATTGATTCAACTTTTCATTAACCTGATTAATAATTTAATAAATTATTTTTGTAGCTGCAAACTTAGTATTTCCTTCAGCATAATTATTTCATATTTTCTGTTCCTTTCCAAGATAAAACTTGTTTCAATCCTCTCTTCAACTTCGAGGATATGCAGGAAATCACCCAGCACTTTGCAGTCTGCCATGTGGATGCCCCTGGCCAGCAGGATGGAGCACCATCTTTCCAGGCTGGGTGAGTGGTCAGGGGAACAGCCCATGCTTTCATAGTTACCCTCTTTTTGGGATAAAAGAGTCTTGAGCTGCAGTTTCATTAAAAAGTAATTGCACCAAGCACAGTAGTTGGCTTTTGAACTTAAATCATGACACTGTTTCTAAAGTAGTGGAGTTTTGGGAGCTCTGTTTTGTTGAGCCAGTTCACATCTGACTTGGTGGCTGCAATTCTGTGTTTTAGCTCTGCTAACTAACCTGCTTGTAAAGCAGCTCCTTGACAGGTATCTACATCTTGTCAATTTAAATATTGGGTTAGCTCGTTTTGTAATGACATCCTGCATATAAATACTGAATGAAAACTAAACAAGACAGGCATTAACCTCTACATCACCTCCTTGTAAATCTGTGGTCTTTATGAAGTGGCGGCATGGTAGATGTTAAGTTGATAATCCACCTGGAAAATGCAGGTTTTTGGGCAGTAACAGGGTGATGATGAGCCCCACAGAAGGTTTTCAGAGAGGTTTTTTGTGCTCCTGACTGTACCATGTATGATGCTGTAGCTCTTGGAAACCTTGTGGACCATGAGCACTGCCATTGCCAAAATGCTCTACCTGTTTAGGGCAAGTGAGACAGGTTTACCTTGAGATGCCCCTTGGACAAGAAGCAGCTTGGCTGAGGAAGGGAGCAGCCAACATGCCAAGGGGAGGGTACAGGGCAAGGAGCATTTGTTCTGTAAGAACCACGTATTAAGGAGCTTATAAGTACCCTTAGTGCATGAGCCAGTCTATTTCCCTGCTTAATATTTAAGCTGGTCTGATGCTGCTGTTAGCTGCAATGGCCCAGTTGTCTGTCAGAGCAGCCTACAAAGCTATTTCAGTCACCCTGTCTTTGCATTTGTTTAAATCATGAGCTTTTAAGTGCCTTAGCCCTTGTGTCCTGAGCGAGTGTTAACACTTCTGAGTTGGCAGCTGCAGAGGGCAACCATCATGGTCTGGGGCTGGCAAAGACTTGATAGAATCATGGTGGGCATGTAAGAAGCTGTATTATCTCTACCTGCCCTTCAACTGGGAGACCAGCACTCCCAAACTAAGTCACAGAATCTTGGTTTGCTTTAGAAGGGATACTTGCAGCTTACGTGGTCCAACTCCTGTGCAGTGAGCAGGGACAACTTGATCAGATTGCTCAGAGCCCTGTCCAACCTGATCAGGAATGTTTGTGTGCAGGGATGGGGCACCCACCACCTCTCTGGGCAACCTGCTTCAGGGCTTACCATCCTCGTTGTAAAAAAACTTCTTCCTTGGATTATAGCTGGACTGTGAGGGCCCTGACGAAGGAGGAATGATGAGGAGGACTCCATGGATATCAGAAGGCTAATTAATTACTTTATTATACTGTATTATTCTATACATCTAAAACTGAACCTGCCAAGCACTCAACCCTGCACACAACTCTCACACTGCACTGAATCTCATGACTGTCACCTGACACATGCACTCTTGGCCCTGCTAGGCCAAGGAAACAAAACCCCATCACTTTGGGTAAACAATCTCCATATTGCATTCTACTTTAGCACAACACAGGCACAGTGAATAATAAGAATTGTGCTTCCTTTCTCTGGTGTTCAGAGAATGTGAAACCTGGAAATATTCTTGGGAAGAATTGTGCCTTGCTTTTCTCTATGAAGAGAAATGTGGGGCTACATAAGATCAAATTTAAATCTGCCCTTATTTAGTTTAAAACCATTATCCCTTTTCCTATCACAACTGGCCCTGCTGAAAAGTTTGTCCTCCTTTTTTTTATAGGTCTCCTTTAAGTCCTGAAAGGCTGCAATAAAGTCTCCCAGACCAAAGCTGTTGCAGTGACACCAGCTTTTGTCATGTTAAGGTTTAATTTCCCAAAAAGAAAATCTAAAAAAATAAAATGTTTCACAGTCCTTGGTGGTTTTTGTTTGATTATATTTTGGAGACTAAATTAAAGAATAATTAGGTATAACAGATTTAAATACATCCTAGGCAGATGTTTTCCAGCTCTACTCTGGATAGATTTTTTTCCACATTCTACTCAGTTGAGATTTTGCTCAGAATCTCCTTCTCTCAAAGTTTTATTTCTGATTTTAGAAGACCAGGAGCATTAACAAACAGCTGATTTTATTGAGCCTTCTTCATCAGCTTCATAGCCTTTCTTCTGCCTTCATTTTCTTCATCAATATTAATGGAAAGCTGTTCTCATTTATCCTATGGTAATGTTTGTGTCCCTAAAAACATGCATGTAAGTTTTTTGCCAAATATCTAGAAGTAATTTCTGTGGTCTCTGATTATGCAATACTGGGAAAATTTTGTGGTGGACTAGAAATAAAAACAGTGAATGTGGTTGGAAACTCATCTCTCTTGTTCAGACTTTCTCATAAGCTCTAAGTGTAAACTTTCCTTGGGAAAGATTCATTGTAGTCTGTTTTGTTCTTAGACATCTATTGTCTTGTAACATATAGAATATGTATATAGGTTATGCTCATATTTCTGCAAAATTACTTGTGCTTGCTCCTGATCTAAATTCAGCTCATTCACTCAGTGATCTCATGATGACCACATTTGGTACTAGCTCTACAGTGAGCACTGTGCCTCTAAATATGCCAGTGTACCCTGCTGGATGTGGTGTAGTAACTGCTCAAAAACATGCTTGTTTTAGGTATGTGTATCCCTCCATGGATCAGCTGGCTGAAATGATTCCTGGAATCCTGAAACAGTTTGGGTGAGTGCAGAATTGTTTACTTATTTTTCTCATTCTCTCTATGTGGCTCACTGAAGGAGCAGGCATTTGTTTTAGCTTGGCTGTCTGGTATTTTGTTTGCTAGAAATACACTTGTGGTTCTTTTGGATTCCTCTGTTATAGATGGATTGCTTTTGCCTTGGTTTCTGAAAGAGCTTTTCTGGCCCGTTTTTGAAGTGTCTGGTTATTTTTAAACAGGAAGCAACTTAGGAGAAATCCCATGTGCCTAATTTAGGGGCTTCCTCCTATATTCTCTGTGCATAGCCCTCACAGGGGCAGGGCACAGACAATCTGTTCTTCCCACTGTAACAACCCACGTTTTCCTGTGTGGTTAAGCAGGAAAAAAAAAAAAAAGCACTGTCCCATCTGAAGACATTTACTGTTTTGCTTCTGTGGCTTGAGTGTTCTAGGGGGTCAGTCTGACCTCCCTGAGCATCTTGTAGTACCAAGTGCAGATGCCAGGTCACCAGTGTTGAAAGACCTAGTGGCAGTGTTCCTGGGTTCTCCACCTGCACCGCATTTCGGGATTTGTCCTCACTTAAAGCTCAGCTTTAGCAGGAGCTTTAGCTGAGAAAAGTTCATTTTCTGTGGAGCTCATGCTCCTGGTACACAGTGGAGAGGGCGGGAGACTCCTCCAAGAGGTTTTTAGAACAAGCAGAGAAAACTTGTCATTCAGGGGGTTAGGCAGCTTTGGCAAACGCAGGCTGGACCATCTCCCCAGTTTAGACATCGCACAGTTATAAGCAGCTCTCACAGTACTGTGGACCAGGCTACCTCACTACCTCCTTAGGGGATGTGTATTTTTTGAACTGCCTAATGTCAGTTCTGTTGCACTGCTCGCTCAAAAAATGTGACCAATAACATCAGTACCTTGGAAATCAACTAAACTGGAGTGTATTTACAAAGTCTTGATTTAATATTGCTAATAAGAATTAAAGCTATCCTCAGGTATTTTCCTAAAAGCATTGAATAACCTGTTTTTCTCAGTGGTTTTGTCTAGCCTTCCCTCCATTGTATTTTTTATGACCTTGAAGGTGATGCTTTAAATCTGATTTCAGTTAATGCAAATATTTGGTTTGTCTCTGCCCTGTTTGGTTATGAAGTTTAAACTTCATCACCCCAGTGACTGGATAGCAGGAGATGTTTCCCTGCCAGCCTCCTGTTAGAAAGAATCCAGTGCCCCAGTTGGACAGCTGGGATGGGGGAGCCTGGGGAGGGGGGGCTTTGTATTTAGGCTGCAGATTTCAGGTCTGTATTTTATAAGTTTTTCTGGCAGAGTCTAATAATTTCCTTGTAGGATCAGAACAATGCTGTGGTTGCTCAGTATATTTACTTAAAGAAAAGTGAGGACAGCTGCTGCCCTGCAAATATCACTGGGCTGCTGACATTGCTGAGGGTCCACAGCCCGCCCCAGCTGAGCCCTCCCTTCTGCAGATACGCACTGGCATGTGAAAGAGGAAGGCTCCTGGGGTAATTTTATTTTCAGCACCCTTCCTCATTTGTCTCTTCTGTTTTATTGCCGTGCAGGCTGAAGACCATCATAGGAATGGGAACTGGAGCTGGTGCCTACATTTTAACCAGATTTGCTGTAAGTTTTGTGGAACTTCCCTAAAGCCTCCAGCCTGATTTCCCTTACATACTGTGGTCCCCATAGCGCCCATGGAGAATTCCTCTTCTGCTGTGCCCAGTTAAGCATGCAAGCCAAGCTTTTAAGTGAAATACCACAATCTGCAGGATAGCTAATCCAGAAGACCTAGATTTTCCATTTTAAGGCCTGGGCTCTACCCACTTAATTTGCAGAAGGTTTTTATAATGGGAGTTCTCTATTTAAACTGAGGGTGGAGAAAAAGCTAAATCCTAATGTTCTCCAGCTGCTCAGTTGAATTGCTTTAATGATTTTTTTCCATACATATGCTTCTTTTCTGCAAGATAAAACTAGACCTACCACTTTCTTCCCCACAACATAATTTGCTAATTTAAATTTTTTGCTGACTGTCGAGCTGCAAAGGATATCTGACAAGTCTTAGATCTTCTCTTTTGCAGTTAAACCATGCAGAGATGGTGGAGGGATTAGTTCTCATTAATGTAAACCCTTGTGCTGAAGGTTGGATGGACTGGGCAGCAACTAAGGTAAACACCTTTAAGTTAGAAAAATAAATCTTACTGCAAGCCTGTGGGACATGAGGAATTTTGCCATCTTGTATGTCAGGCATGGCTGCAGATACTAAACATCCTGGGCTAATTCCTTTTGGGTTTATTCTTCCATTTGCAAAAAAACTTCGTACAGAGCTCATGATAAAAATAAATCCTTTGAGAAAACAGATATATGTGGCACAGTGGAGCTACTGGGACAATTCCTAACAGCTCATAACTGCTGGGGAGAACAGTTTACCTGGGCATGGTAGTTTTGGAAACAACTTTCAAGAAAACGTCAAGTGTAGTGTAGCATTCAGTGCTTCCTTGTCCGTGGCTTTGTTTACCAACACAGTCCAAAATATGAAGCAGAGCACAGAAAAATGCCCAGAACAGCACCTTTCATGTTTCAATAATTTGTGAGTCTTAGATGCCAAAAGGACTCAGAAAAGAGCATTGGCCACTGATGGTTTGTACAACCAGAAGATGCTGAAGTAAAAGAAACTCATAGGAGAAACTTATAGAGCCAGGATGTAACATTCTTTCAAGGCTCAGTTACTAAATATATTCCCATATAAAACTTATCAAAATAAAGTGAAAGACAAACATTTAAGTGAAATGTAGTAACTTTTCTATGCTGAAATGAACCTCCTGACCCATTTTGATTCTCCCCAGCGCCTCAGTGCATTAAATTCTTCCATATCTGTGCCTCTGCTTTCCACCTCACCACAGCAGGTGCTGTGTTCTTGTGTCCTTCCAAAGGAGGAGCATTTACTGTGGGTTGTGAGCTTCTGGTCCCAGTTCCATTGCATTGTCAGGGAGGAGAGTGGGCAGTGGGGTTCAGTGACACCCACCAGGCTGGTTTGCTTGGTGTTCCTGCAGGAGTGATTCCCTATTCACCTCTGCCCCTAGCAATGTGTTCCCTGTACAGCTGCATTAGTGAAGGCATCTGAGGAGAATGGCTCAAACCCCTAATGGTGTTCTAGTTGGATTGAGGGGGGAAAATATCACTTTAGGATATTGTACATGTAGAGAGAGCAGAGAAACACCCATTGATCTGTTTATGGGTAATTGGAAGGTATCATTTGTTCAGGGGCTGTGTTAATAGCAGATACTTAGGTGATCTTGCTGTTCAGATTTCAGGTTGGACGAATGCTTTGCCAGACATGGTCATTTCACATCTATTTGGAAAGGTAATGTTCAAAAGATTCCTCTGGTGTATTCAGTCACCTGTATTTACCTCCTGGGGCTGGGAGGAGTGCAGAAACTTTCAGTCAAACAACAAAAGATGAAGTTAAACTGAGATAGGATTCATATTTGGCTCCAGCATTTTAGGCAGTATTCTGCCATGGGGTTTTCTGTGTCCTGAGTACTCAAGTGCATCTCAGTTGTGACAACTCTACAAGGGCAGCTCCCTGCCTAGGCAGCCAAGACTTTCACATGAGTATAAGAGTTGTATATGCTCATGTTCTGAGCTAAAAAACACACTGATTTTTTTAAAATATAATATACTTGTAACTCTGTGACAGCTGGTTATTGGCATTAACAGTGCTCTCCAGTGCAAGCCTAAGGTAAAGTGCTGGACTGTTTTTGAGGCTACTTTGCTGTGCCTGAAATTGTTAGTAAATGCAATGGAAAACTCCATTCCAGCAGAACAAGGAACTAATCTATAAAGACTTTAGAACCCAACTGTTTGAAAATGTTAGTGATTGAAGTCCTCAAAGCTTAGCTATTTACTATTGTGAAATTGAGTTCCACATTACATGTTTGTAAGCTTTCAACATCTGCTTTACCCTGGAAACATTTATTAGGCTTCTTACCCTGAATCTTCTTCTGTTTGTTTTAAAACCTCACACTTGTCTGACTGTAACCATCTGCACTACAACATGTTTTGCAATGGTGAGATTTAAACATTACGACATATTTGAGTTTTCAAGTGAAAATTGTGGTACTGCAATCAGAAGCCAGTATTAATTCTGGGTGACTACACTGGGTGCTGAAAGCTGTCCCTTCCCTCAAGGTGCACTCCTGTTGTGCATCTCATATCTATGAGTCTGATACACAACAACTACTGTGCCATGTCTTCAGATCCTTTCAGAAAACAGCCCCTGTTCTGAACAATTCTGTCTCCACTTTAGGAAGAGATTCACAGCAACCATGACCTGATCCATACTTACCGTCAGCATATCATTAATGATATGAATCAAACCAACCTTCATCTCTTTGTCAACTCTTACAACAGGTAAATACATTTACCTGATTTCTAACTGGAAACTTTTAAGAGGCTGTCCATCTCTTTAGAGACAGTATTTCTTGCGTGGTGGGATTACATGTGTTCCCCCAGTATAAAGTTCTGCTTATTAGTGCCTTTAGGGATCTCAGGTGGTTTGCTTATTGGAAAAGGACCTTGTGCATCTGTGGGGTGAAAGGTTGTACACTGGGACTGAACTGCAACATTGATCCTTCAGTCTAAGTGTGGTTCTACATCAGTTATGGATGCCATAATTGTGATTAAATTAACATTAACTCAGATTAAATTAACATGTGAGTGCCTGTGCTTTCCCTAAACTAGAAGAATATAAAAGTATCTATGAAATTCCAGAGTATTAAAAGCCTTTCTCCTCTCTATTTTTTTTTCAGTCGGCGAGACCTGGAAATTGAGCGCCCTGTTCCTGGAGTGAATGTTGTCACCCTTCAGTAAGTATTTTATTTCAGAGCTTACTGCAGGTCAGGGACTGCCATTAGGAAGAACTCCTCTCTTCAGACCTGGCAAACATATTGAAATTGAAAGTTAAGTAGTTCCTGTCACTGTGCATGTAAAAATTTGGGCTTACAAAGTACTCAAAAAGTTAGTGTGTTTAGATTCATGCAGAAATGTGTTATAGTTAATGGAAATTATAGCTCTGAAGCCACTTGAGCTGTGCTTATATAACCAAGAATTTTAAAACCCCAGCCTAAAACCATTTAGAAAATGAAACAAACAACAAAAACTTGGATGAAGATAGAGCAGGAGTGAGAATGACTGACTGATAGATCATCTGGTTTTTGCTTATGCTCCAACTTGTACAACATAAGTTGTGAAGTCCTTCCTGGCTCAGCTGCTGATGGTTACACACAGGAGACTGTTCCTCTGACAATCTGTTTGGAATTGGATGAACAGAACCAAAAGTTGGAGCTCAGGGGTCTGGGGGTGGTAGGCAGGAGGCTTTGATGCTGATACTCACATTCAATTTCTTACAAAGCAAGGAAGGAATAAGAGCACTGGCAAAGGCTGATTTGCTGCCAGCTGGGGGAAAAGAACAGGTTCTCAGGCAGGGAACCAGAGCACGTCACTAGATCTGCAGCTAATGCGGGATTTGATGTATCTTTAAGGTGTCTGGAATACAAACCAAATCATTTCCACACTCTTCACCGTCTCACCCTTCCAGAGACACAAAATGCAGCTCAGGGCAAGTCTGGGCTGGGTGGCAGAGATAACACCACTCATGTGTGCTTCTTTGCAGGTGTCCTGTCCTCCTGGTGGTCGGTGACAGCTCCCCAGCAGTGGATGCTGTGGTGGGTACCTTGAGCCTTCTTTGTCACCCTGCTGAGGATGGGTGGGCGCGCCAAGGGGCTGCACGAGGCCAGCAGAGCCCCTGCCACACAGCAGCCCTGCTGGCTATCAGTCCTGCCCAGTGGCTCTCCTCTTCCAGACCGCAGGAGAGCTGCCATTCATTCCATGCCATTTGTCCCTTCTGCCTGTGCGCTATTATTTAATAGCTACCATGCTAGGAACAGTCACCACAGCAGTTCCAGTGAACCGCAAATATTTTCCTTTGGAGAGGAATCTGCTGCTGGTATTTTAACTTGCTGTGTGGTGCTGGAGCTGTGCCCTGGGTCACTCTGCAAGTGAAGAGCTTCTTTTTGACCATTGTAACTCTCCCCAGATGACTGGATGACTTCAAATGTTGTGCCTTAATGGGCATGCCCAGTCTGTTGGCCTGTGGCCACGTGGCTACTCACCACTTGGGACGCTACCAGATGACCCCAAATCACAAGATAAACAATGCTTGTTGCCACTGAAGTCCCAGAAACAGATGGGAAAAAAAAGTCTCCAGTTCCCAAGTATGGGTTTGTAACGTGGAGAAAATGCAGTGAAAAATGTGAGCTGACTTGGGTTTAAATATGTGTATATGTGTACATAGAGTCTTCACACAGAATCATAAGACACTCAGTTTAGTCTGAATTAAGCCAGAAAACAAGGTGTTGGATCTGTTTTCATATAAGAGTTCGTACCTAAAATCTTGTGTTCAATGCCTTATGCTGCTTTTCTTTTCTATAGGTTGAATGCAACTCAAAGCTGGACCCAACAAGGACCACGCTTCTGAAGGTAATAACAAAAACTGTGCTTTTCAAAATAAACATTCCTCTCACATAAAACCAGTTGGATTAGCTAAAAAAGCAGAACTAGAGTGATGTGTTGCAATACTGATAATACAGTGAGAATCCAGTTCTGATTTAAAAACACAGTTCCTTCAGGGTGAGAGTATTTTAGTGGGAGAAACAAGACTAGGGGCTTTGTGTCAGAATTACAGCAGGAAATTTCTCAGCTCCTCCATTTTTAGAATAGTAGAGATGAGAGTTGAAATGTTCAGTATTTCACATACCCATAATGAATTTGACTAGAGCTGGCAAAGCTGATCTTGAGATATTTTGAAAGGTTTGAAAAGCTGTGAGCAGAGTAGGAGTGCAAACCAGTTCATTCTGTTCCTGTGCTCGCCTCTCAGCAGTAGTGTCAGGTGAATCAACAGCTAATCTATCAGCCACAGTTTGGTCAACCTGCCTTTTATGAGGGTACAGTCTAGGACATCTTACTGCTAATTTCCAGAAAAAATTGATAAAGTGCACTTTAAAACAGCAGAACATCATGCAAAGGCTTTGGCTGACATTTGGCATTCTGAGTATGAGTCTTGTAATGAAGTAATGATAAAGTAATAGCATTCAAACAGTGAAACAAGTTTGGTCATGCTTTGCCAAGAGCTTCTACTGCATCTCTCTTTAGTGAGCTAGTCAGTGAAAATTATAATAAATAATTTTTTTTCCTCCTAACATTGAAGAGTTACGCTGCTGCCCTATAATGTGGGTGTGGTAGACACCCTAAGAAAGTCTGACACTGTCTGAGACCTTGTATCAGTGGCCAGCCTTTGCTCAGTCCAGGGATATGGCTGATGCCAGACCCTGCTGCAGGCCTGTTTTTCTGCTAACTAATCCTAGATAGGATTTGGGGTTTCCTGTAATTTACAACTCCACTGTTTTCAGCTTGTAGTTTTCCTTGGAACAGGACTGTTTTTGTTGGGTTGACTTTGAGGGGTGGAGTGGCAGGAAAAATGAAATGCTCCAAAAATGTTTCATGCACTCAAGATAGCTTTTCTCGTTTGGCTTTCCCTGCTTCCCTTGGCAAGTCAGGCTGATGCTTGCCATCAGCAATCTCAGCAAATAATTTTTCCCCTTTTTTCTCTCACCTCTGAGCTTTAGGTGTTTGTTTTCTCTACCCTGTTTGTCATCCAGGTCAATACAGAGTCATGTTATTGGAATTCAGAGCTGAACTTGCAAGCAGGACTAATAGGCTGGTTTCTAAGAAACTGGTAACTGCCGCTCAGCAAAAAGCATTTGTAGCTGCAGCTGATGCTTTCCCTGAGCATCAAGAGCATTTGTGGTTTTCTGGGGTGCAGTGGTAGCTTTATAAACATTTAACAGCTTGCTTTGATGCCTTCATCCACGTGTATGTTACTCACACAACAAAAGGAAGTGTTTTTCTGCCAGATAGCTAAAAAGGTCATTTCAATATATCCTGAGCACAAGTGAGTTCTTCTGGCATTACTCTAACTGGTTGTTCTCATCCCATTTCAGATGGCTGACTGTGGTGGGCTCCCCCAAGTTTCCCAGGTAGGATTTGCTGTCGGAAATCCTACTAATCATGTTCTGCAACAAATGGGTGTTTTCCTGTACGGCACTTGCTGTTCCCAAATGTCAGCCAAAAGGATGGTTATGATTTCATGAATAATGATGTCAGTTGGTCATCTGAGCTTTCTTTTTGTCTTTAAAGAGCAATGAAGAACAAAATTAAGATTGGGAGGGGATATTGTTTTCACTGTTAATCTTAACCAAGTAAAGAACTGAGGTGGGAATGCAGATGCATTATTTTATGCCTATTTACTAAGGTAAGGTGGATTAAGGCTTTAACCACTGACATTTTAACAACATTCTCACTTGGACTATTTATAGTATACATCAGGAAAGTGGAAGACAGGAAATAACAATGCTAGGTTATTGTATACACTGGCTCAGCTTGACTGTGGATGAACTGTAGTTTCTAGAACACACTTAGGCATAAATTCCAAGCTGCTAACAAAGCCAGACTGGCAAAGTTAAAATTTACCTATGCCCTTGTGTTGCTTCACTTAAAGAGCTGATTTGTAAATCAGCTTTGGAATGTGATCTAACATTTAAACAGATTTCTAAGAAATATAAAGTGGTGTTTGTGAACTTCAGGAAAAGCTAAATTTGTAATTGCCTGCAGCTGAATCCCCATACAGGCAGTGTGTGCTCCAAGAGTGGGAACTGGGAAAAGGTTTTTTTAAAGCCACATGGTAGTATGTGCATTGCTTCTGTTATAGAGAGGCCATTCTTTGCAGTGGTTCAGAGAACTACACAAAAAATATTTTCATGTGAAATAACTGAGACTGTAAAGCTGATGTGGCCACTGTTAGCAGCAGAGAAGAATAGGGAGTGCCTCATTGCAAGAATGTTTGTTGTAGGCATTTGTGCTGGTGTATGCCTGGTGAGATTTCTTGCCCTATACACATAATTATCAGTTCTGAATAGCTGAATTTGTTCTCTGCTGATTAGGAATTACTCAATTACCAGTCCAGTATGAACTGCCCTGTACATTTTGTGAGGCCAGTTGTTTTACTTTGGTTCACCTGCCTCAGTAACTGCTCAAGTCAAGTTTTGAGTCAGGTTTAGACCATTTGTGTTCCCTGGATCTCAAATGCATGTATCCATTTTGCAAAATAACGGGGGCATGACTAGGGAGGGAAATGATGGATTTTCTTATAAATGAAGTTTTCATGCAGTCAGTAGCACCCAGAGAATATTTAATATGTCCCTGTTAAGATAGGGCATCTGTGAAATCTGTAACATTGTAATGTAACCTACTGAGCACTGCCTACGATAACTCTGCCTCTCTTTTGCAGCCTGCCAAGCTTGCTGAAGCTTTCAAATACTTTGTTCAGGGAATGGGATACAGTAAGTATTGGTTTTATTGAATAGCTGATCTTGCTACTGAAGTTAATTGGTCATTTAAGCACACAGAGTCTCTGATCCCAGATGTGTCACTTTTTCCCTTTTGGAAATGCATTTGCAAGGGCAAAAAACACATGCTGTATCTGGGCAAAGGGTTTTCAGACCAAGTGATGTTATTAAATAGTAGAGAGCTTTGTAAACAGCTTATACCCCCAAATACCTCTTTTACTTCATCTCAATGTTTTTAAGGTTGGCTATTTGTAACAGTGTCCCCTCGTGGCATCAAAGGATGAGGTTCATCTACTGCACACAGCATTTAAAACCTCATTGGTTTTAAATGAGGTTTAAAACCTCATTTAAACTTCTTTGGGTTGTAGCTGTTTGTTTTTCACATATTTGCTTCTGACAGCTGCTGTGAGGATGCCCTATGAGCCTGGGCTGCCAGCAGAGGCTGAATATTGGAAAGTAATGGGAGGGTTGTTGAGTCTCTTCAGTTTCCCTCTGGATTCTTGCAGCCACAGCAGTGTGCCCTAAAGTTTCTTGAATCCCTCAGCCCTGGCCACTAATTCTACTGTAGTAATTTGGTCTCTTTAACCACATGCTTGGAGCAGGGGAGCATATGAAGGTACACTGAAAAGTGTCTATTCCACCATGAAGTCTCCTCCAAGGATAAGGCCGGGGGGGAAGGCAAGTGTGGTGGTGTTCACAGGGGTCCCAGGATGAGGAAAGAGATGAGAATCTTGACTCCATGTTTCAGAAGGCTGATTTATTATTTTATGATATATTAAAAGAAAATTATCTATTAAAACTGTACTAAAAGATAGGATTTCATCAGAAGGCTAGAAAGAAAGGAAAAGGAATGATAATAAAATCTTGTGACTGACCAGAGAGTCTGAGACAGCTGGACTTTGATTGGCCATTAATTAAAAACAACCACATGAGACCAATCAAAGATGCGCCTGTTGCATTCCACAGCAGCAGATAACCATTGTTTACATTTAATTTCTGAGTCCTCTCAGCTTCTCAGGAGAAAAGATCCTAAGGAAAGGATTTTTGGAAAAATGTCTGTGACAGGCCAGGGCTTCCTTCCACATCTGTGCAGTGAGGTGTTAATGAAGGGCGTTAATGAAGGGCGTTAATAAAGGGCATTAATGAAGGGCTCTTCTTGCAGTGCCCTCTGCCAGCATGACCAGGCTGATGCGGTCCCGCACGGCTTCTGGCTCCAGCGTCACCTCCTTGGAAGGACAGAGGAGCCGCTCCCACACCGGGGAAGGCACCAGGAGCCGCTCCCACACCGGGGAGGGAACGAGGAGCCGCTCCCACACCGGGGACGGCTCCAGGAACCGCTCCCACACGGACACGCGGATCGAGCTGACGCCCAACTCGGCGAGCAACGCGGAACAATCGAGCCCCAAGTCCATGGAAGTGTCCTGTTAGATGGCTCTGGGAGGTTCAAAACTGGTCACAGTGTGAAAAAGTGATGGATGCCCCCTGTGTATCACAAAAACATAACTGGTATTAATCTCTAGCTATTCTGTAGGATGAACTCTGTTCACCAGGGTCTGAGAGGGACCAAAGAAAAGAAGCATCTCATTTGCTCTATCGTTATTCTTGTGTCTCAGACAGCTGCTGCTATTGTGCCCTCCTTCAGTGGATGCCAAATTCTAAAGGATACTTGCCAAAAGCTGATGTGGTCGTAAACACTTCAGAGTCAAACCAGAATTGCTCAATACCCTCCTTTAAAATCAAAGCTGTTACAGGCCCCTTTATCTCTTCTTCTCTTGAAGTAAACTGGCACAATTTGAGATGAGTTTCAAAGCGGGGGGAAAAAAAATAACTGTTAAGGATGACTTTGAGAAAAGGAAATGAAACAAATGTGTTATGGCCTCATGTTGAAGCTGGAGTTGAATTCATTGTATATAGCTTGACTTCAAATGATAGAGAAGTTAACGTATCGTGCATTTATAGGCCTTCTAATTCATTAGTATTCAAGCCTGTTTTCCTATGTACAATAATATACTACTAAAATAGGCAATTTTAATGTGACTTTGAGATGAACTAAATCTTTAAGGTTTTTCATTTCACTTTTTTGAGATTTAGTTCCAGTCTTCCTTTCCTTCCCCCTTCCTAGACCCTAAAACCTGCTTAGCCAAATGAGGACAGGATTTAAATTTGGTAAGCAAGGTAGGATTTCCTGTTGGGGAACTTGGGCCAAAGGGTTTACCAAACTGCAGAAGTTGGTGTAGTTGTGTCAAGTAGGGTAGCTGTACATGCCAGCTAAGCAGAAACAGCTTGATATTTCCTTCAGAAAGCTTCTTATCTTTGCAGCTCAAGTTTTTTTTTGTGTCCAGCACAATTGTCATAAATTTGGAATTCTGTAAGCAAAGACAGATCCAGCTGTTCTTTGTCAGGAGAGATGAATAACTGTGGGACAGGCATGTAATTAGATACTGTACATTCAACTGCCACTAATTACTAGATTTGAAACTGATGAGATTTCACTGGTGCTGAAAAGTGTATTCCATGAAGTGGTGGAGCAGCAACACTGCATGTCTGGAATGCAGTGTATAATGACTTTGTAAATGTCATGATCTGCTGGTTCTGCATCTTTGCATAGCCTCCTTGAGTTGCTTTCTTTGAAGCTAGTGGCTTGATACCTTTCTGCCACTCAGAATGTCACAGTTGGGTGTTCTTAAGTTTGTCCTTCCATAGCTAGTGGGACAGGATTTCCACAGCTTCAGTGCATACCTGCTGAATTGCAGTCCTCACACAGACAAAAAGCTCAAATGCTGAGCAGTTAAATAGCAAATGTTAATACTTTGGGATTGCTTGTTCAGAAGAACACCATCTAGGTTACTTTATATTGACTAACTTCAGCTCTTGTGTAGAATATCCATAACATTTTGTGGGAAGAACAGACAATTTCCAGAAAGAATAAAGCTATTGTGTAAAGTCTATCAAGAAAAGTTTCTTAATGAAGTATTTGTATTTATTTCAAAACAAATAAATTTGTAACTTTGCAATGTCTGGTGTCTTTATATTTTACCTGGAGTATAATCTTTTTCAGTCCAAATATATTCTTGCCATCCCTTTGTATCAATGAAGACTTTCTGATTTCACTCAGATCTGTCATTCCCTGCTTTTGTACTCAGAGCTTTCCCTCCTCCAGCCTACTATTCTAAGAAAACACCACACACTTCTTCAGCTTTTTGTTGCTATTTTAACACTAAAGGATATAGAAATACAGAAAAATATTGAGCCATGATACAGAGTACTATTTTCTGTTTGAACTTTTTTCTGTCTCCCTGGCTAAAGTACTGTCTGGGGTGACTTCCTCCCTGGAGGTGGTGCCACCCTCACTGCATCCTTTCTGATCTGTAATCCGTTGATGTGATGAGTTCCCCATGAATATCTGGAGTTATTCAGGCCTCCTGACTGAAATTGAAGATACCACTTGGATTTTTTAAAGGTGGTTCTTTTTGGAGCTCTTACAAGAATGTAACTTCAGGAAAGTAAAGATTAACCCAGTGACTTACTTAACAGACTGGAGTTTTCAGGGACAGGTGCTTTGATGACTTTGCTGGGACTATTTTGGGCTGCTCATTCCTCCTGTAGCTCAAAAAAATCCTGTGATAGGAAGATGCAAAAGCAAATATTTGTCATGTCTGAGCCAAGGCTCTACTGGATGTGATGATTCAGCAGCCAGGACTGGACTGATACCAGCAAAGGACTTGACAGCCAGTGCCAGTGAAAACAGGAGCAACCTGTGCCAGCTCATTTTACAAAAGAGGGGCAAAGCTGGGTTCTTTGCTGAGCTTTTCTGGGAAAGGCTAATCATTCCTTCCACAAGGACACCATGGTGTTCCTGTCAAGCCCAGGCAGTTCATTTTGGTTTAATGGGAAGGAATGCATCCAAGCCTTATTGCAGCACAAAGAGATCTGCAAGAACTTCTGAGCTGCAAGGAGTTGCTAGGATCACTACAAATGTCAGCTTTGCCATCAGAAGTGTTCATTGGGCAGAGAACACTGTGTTCCTGTGCTTAAAAGCTGGAGGGCAGCACAGAGGAGTGGTGCCTCACCTTTTACAAGGAGTTATGACTCTTTCCCTGCAGTACTGCTCTCCTGGCATCTTTGGCTTGTGTTGTCACTGAAGAGATGCAAGTGGCTTGCAGATTTATCAGAAATTTTTATAAAAACCCTTCCCAGACCTGCAAAAGCTGAATTCTGTGTTAGCCTGAATATTGTAGAGTCATTAACCTGGAAAACAGGAGCTGGGGTCTCACTTTTCTCCAAGTGTGAATGGCCCCTAGGGAGCAAGGAGCTACTGTGACATGGAGGAAATTCTGACTGGGTAACAGGAGGTTTCCAGAAAATAACCAGTTCACTCCTCACAGTGCTTTTGGGTCCATAAAGAAACCAAACAGGATGGGCTCCCAGGGACCATGAGGCTTCCTGACTGCATTATTGTATCTCAACGCCAAATCTTTGCTGCAGTGGTACTCTTCAAAACTACAAATAGAAGGGATGTAATTGCTGAAATCTAAGTTATTTCCACCTCTGCCTGGGCCTCGACATCTACTGTATAAAAATCTGGCTTAACTTCATGCTATCCTTCCCCCTCCCTGTCCTTGCAGAGGGGGAGTGGGGGAGGATGTGCCGATCCCATGTGGTGGCAGCAGGACTTTTGTGCTGAAGGATGCTGCTGCTTTCCTCTTTAAAAGTCTCTATTGACTGAACAGCTGGAAACTTTAACCTAGATGTGTTTCCGAGGTTTATGATTAATGTCATGTGTTGTGAGTGATGGACTGAGCTGGACTGAAAACTGTTTATAGCAAAGCTGCTTATTTTTTCTCCCCAGGGCTGGAATCCTCTCCCTGTCTGCTTTTGCATCTTGGGCAGGGTATCTGCTGCAATCCTCCATGTGCCTGTAATGGGGTCTGTTGCATCCACCAATGCAACACACTGAGCAGTGTTGCTTGCAGCTTGGCCCTCCCCCTTCCCACGTGCTGTCTGCTTCTTCTTTTTCTTTACACTATTTTGCATTATTTTACATTCACAGGCACAGAAACCTCTCCCTGTCTGTCTATATGAACAGCTGGTTTGATGTGTGGATTTAGCATTTCCACTGAGTCAAATATAGACTTTATGGTGGTAGCTGATCACTGCTATGCCTAATGTTTAAATAAGTGACAGAAAGGATGTCAGGGTATTTTAAGAGCTCAACCCTTCCCCCTCAGCCCTTTGTAACAGACAGACACAGCCTCTCACTGTTTCTATCTATTGCTTCATTAAGGGATCCATTCATTTTATAAACAACACAGCTGCTGACCAGTGTTAGGGGGGAAGAAAAAGGAAAAAAAAAGGCTTCTGATTGCAACTGCCAGACAGTTCAATGTCTGTTCTCTGCAGCTCAGCGTGGGGATCATTTGCTTACCCAGCACTCCTATGGGCTGGAGGAGAGTCATTGTTTTGATGTCATTAAAGAGGCAGCCCCACATCCCATGGACCCTTACAGACTTTGGCACTGATGGGATGGGCATCAAACACTGGATGCAGACACCACAGGGCATGTGAAAGAGCCCAAGGGTTGGGAAAGGGGATAGCAGGCAGTTTTCCTTCACAAGCAGCTGCACCATAGTGGGCTGTGACCTGCAGTAGAGCTGCAGAAACTATCCCTGGGTGACCTGCCACTCTCTGCAATTGCTTGTGGCTGGAGTGGATTATGGTATTGAGGTCAAGGTCAGTGCCTGGAGGGGGCTGGGGGAGGGCAGGGCTGTTTGCTGGGCAGCAGCACTGGAGAAGGGATGGGGCAGCTCCAGGCAAAGCCTACACGAGCCAGGACACTTGGAAAAGAGCAGGACGTGCCACCAGCCTGGGCTCTTCATGCCCTGGCTCTGTGTGCGTAGGTACCTCTGTGTGTGTGTGTGTGTGCACAAGTCCCCACCACGCTCAGCAGCACCATGGGCAGGGAAGATGGGGCTGCTGGGCTGTGGGTCTGCCCCACCCTTTGGACCTGGCATTGGCACAGGGAATAGCCTTGTAGGGCTTGGCAAGCCCACCCCATGCAAAGGTGCCACCAGCCCCACACACAGCAGTGAGATGCACGCTGTCCCACCAACCTGCTGGACCTCAGACCCACACAGATCTCTCCAGCTAGGAAATTGTCATTTACTGAATGACTGCAACATGGTTTCATTTATTTTTAACTATGATATGACCAAATAAAAAAAAATCTTAGTTCTTTATCACCAGCTGCCAATGTTAAATGTTGATCCGATCCTGCGGCCATTCCCTCTCTGCTGCTCATGAGTGTTTGGGGCAGAGGAGATCCTACAGAAGCAGAGCCTCACAAAGGGTCAGCACTTCATCTGGAAAGTGCAAATACTGAGGAGATGATGGTGTTCCCAGACTAGTGAAAGCAGCCAGGAAGCCCTTCATGCAGGATTGTGTGCTGGGCAGCTGCCACATGGTGAGCAGAGGTTGCAGAGGCTGGATGGAACTTCTGTAGAGACAGCAGGGAAACATGGTACCTTTGGTGAAAGCTATTGCCAGAAAATATGGCTGGAAAAATGCTTAAAAATGTAGAGGACTGCCCTTCTTGGGGAAAAAAAAAAAAGAGTCTAAAAAACATACACTAGAGGAGAAGGTTGGGGAGAATGAGGAGAAGGTGCTTTCTTGCCATAAATAAGCCCAACCAACCAATCTCAGCCCAGGACAGGACGCCACTCAAAGTGTTTGTGTTCCTGTGAAGGCAAGTAAGGTACTTCAGGCTGGAAGGCAAGCTTGATTTGTTGGAAAACACTACAGATATTTATTTCTAGAATTAAAAGGTAGAATCCCTACTGGGGTTAGCTCTGGAGATATGTAAATGAAAAAAAACAGGAAAAAAGAGCATTTTGTAATTAATTTAAATGCTTTTCTCCATGTCTTTAATAACCTTGTTTGAATAATTTCAGTGTGTATGGCTTTTGCAAATGTTGCTACTGCAACTTTTCAGGAGTGCTGATAATAAAGACATGCTTAGGCAGGTTGAGTAATACACTCCACTTTGCTCAAATACTCTGGACCTCTGTCCCAAGTCCAATAAGAGTGCTGCAGAAAAAAAACCCCAAGTGTTGAGCCAGAAACAGACCAGCAAAGAAATTTAAGTTGGGAAACAATGGCTTTTCCAATCTGCCAAAATATTCAAAATTAAGGAAATGCTCTCAAACCATCTTTTTTTACTACATTACAGTGCAGGCTCTTTACTTTTCTTCGTCCTCCAGTTCCCAGCTTTGTCACCGATTGCAAATGCCCACTTGGACATTGGCCAGGTAAGAAGATGGGAAAAGGAAATGACAGTCACAGATATATTTCACCTTCATTTGCTTGCCTAAACTTCTTAATGAGGCACCAGTCACAGATTCATTAACCATTTGCCACTTATTAAATATCTTTAAACCACAGCAGCAGCATGCCATCTTAAAAAACCTCACCATGATGCTTTACAAACAAGTAATGTGTTATATAGCTGGAGTAACTCAGACTGCCAAACCAATCTGGTTTTCCCCTTAAGTTTTCATATATTTCAGTATATGAAGCTTACAGAAATAACTCTATAGAAATGTTAAATGTCACAAGACATCTTTTATGAAAAATCCTTTCCTTAGGAGTTTTCATCCTGAGAAGCTGAGAGGCCTCAGGAACAAAATGTAAACAATGGTTATCTGCTGCTGTGGAATGCAACAGGTGCATCTGTGATTGGTCTCATGTGGTTGTTTCTAATTAATGGCCAATCACAGTCAGCTGGCTCAGACAGAGAGTCTGAGCCACAAGCCTTTGTTGTCATTCTTTCTTTTTCTATTCTTAGCTAGCCTTCTGATGAAATCCTTTCTTCTATTCTTTAAGTATAGTTTTAATATAATATATATCATAAAATAATAAATCAAGCCTTTTGAAACATGGAGTCAGATCCTCATCTCTTCCCTCATCCTCGGACCCCTGTGAACACGGTCACAGTTAAAACTGGAAAGTCACAATTTGAGAAGGTAAATGTGTGGAGATGTGCCTCTAGATAGAGAGAACACTTTCTCTATCAGTTTAATAAACTGTTTGTTTCGAATTTCCTTCAAGAAAGCTGGGACAAGAAAAATCCCAGGGTTTAATTTACAAGATGACACGGTCTTTCTAAATGTTGTGGTTTTCCTGGAATATTGCATATACACAGCACAACCCCAGTGAACACATCAAAAACATGGCAACTGCACTATTCCCTGTTTCCAGTTGCATGTGCACCAAAATGGTGTTTTAAATTCCAGCCAACACTCCATGCAAAGGCATTTTAATAAGCCTCATGCCTGCTTTCATACCAGCATGACCAGACCTTCAAAGTCCCACCCTGCATCCTTGACCCAGCCTAGAGGACCAACAGGATGATCACCATGGGCTGAATGTGTGTCAAACAGTCTTGGCTTAGGTGGATTGCAAAATTGTCCCTCTCATCCTTTCTTTAGCCTTTCACTTGCCCATTGCAGCAGAGGGGTCTGATCTTGGTACCTCCTCAATGCTATAATTGTTGATGTTGGCATCACTTTCAGGTCCCAGCAGAGACCTGGGCCCATTGCACAAATGTACAATGAGCATCAGTTCCTGCTGGAGGAGGCAATGAACAGTAGGGTCTTGCTCTGGCTCTGAAATCCTGAGGAAAAGTGAAGCAAAGGGCTGGATCCATGAAAGCCTTTGGGGATCTACATCTTCAATGAATTCAAACAGTAACCACAAAGTACTTTTGTAAAAGATACGTGATTTCCCCAGGCACGGAGGGAGCCAGGGAACTGAATCTAAAGCTGGACTGTTGCCTCAGTCCTAGGGCTAATCTGCTTGTAAATACCCACTAAAACAAAGGATCTCAAATGCACCACAGGCTGCAGATCAAGGTAATTGGCTACAAGTGACTCACTTCCCCATTCAGAGCCACTGGACAGACAACCAGGGGCACAAGCAGAGTAGTAGAGCTAACAGTGTTTGGTTTCCTACAGATCTGTGTCCAATGTCCCCAAAAAACTCCTTTACAGAAGTGTAATAACCACTGTTATTCCTCTCTGTGATTCCTTCAGCCCTGCCTCCTCCATGACTACTCATTTCCACTTGGCAAATCTGTTTAAAACCCCTTTTTGTGCTGCTGCTGGGGCGGCTGGGACACACTGCAGATGTGTTGTGTGCTGTGACTGCCTGGCAGGTGTGCATGGCCTTGGCAGGGACAATGTGGTCGGCCTCTTCCCTGCCCTGCTCTTTGATTTCATGTTTTATTGCAGGAATTGCAATGCTTCTGAGATCTTTACACTTCTGCCTGCTTTGTTTGACATTTCCCACAAAGGGGCTGCCTGACAGACAAACAAATGAACAGTATGGCTGCATACACTCAGTTTCCTTAGGAAACCAGGCTAGAGGCAGAAACATCTTGGGTGCGTTGGGCAAGATCTGTGGTTGCCAGGCATTCACTTCACTAAAAACTGACACACACTAGAGCTGCTGGTCATGCATTAGCTCTCAATAGCTTCTTTTATCTCTCAGTGAAAGCCTTGTGTTACAGCCGCTGCAGCATTTGATTGCTGTGGTTACAGAATTAACTAATTGCAAGCAGAGCAAGCCAGTTAAGGGACAGGGTTTTTCATACATGATCTGGTCCTGTTTTCTTGCTTCCTTATGTGTACATGTAAGACAGAGAAAGACTGGCTGTATTTATAAACACACATTATGCATACACTGCTTTTATGCACCATAATTACATATATATGTAAATATACACACATATATATTCATGGGCATGTTTCCGTAAGATTTTATATATAATATTATATACAATATTATATCGATGACTGCACATAATATTTTATAGATGTGTATCCATCTACATATAAATGTATATATATGTATTCATTTTTGTTTATTTGTTATTTATTTTTATGTGTATACACACATGCATATATATGGCATTTTAAGATGGGCAAGAATTAGAACACAGGGTTCCAAGTCATATTTAGGGGACCTGATTGAGAAAGAGGTCTTGGTATGTCCTCTCCACAACCTCTTAATACAAACCATTTTCCCATTTGGAAAACAGTGTCAAATTCTTGGCCATGGCCTCTGTTTTGTATGTTCACATGGAAATTTTTTACCAAGGGATGGAGTTTGAAATGTAACACTCTCATTCTTGCAAGTGCTGAGGTCATGTTTGACTGGAGGCAGATAGGTCAGGTATGAATCCTGCTGTCACATCATCCAGACCAAGGCGGTCATGAGGTTGAATCTTGCAAAATGTGGTGGCCTCAGGTTCCTTAGACCAGAGAAACAAAGGGAAGAGGGGCTTTGCACCTGCATTGGAACATGTGGGCAGGGATCACCCTTCCTTTCTGCCGCTAGAGATTTCACAGAAGTCTCAAAAAAGAAATAAAACTTTAAATTCAGGAATGACCTAGGTCTATAAAGAATATATGGGCCAAATCCTTATAGACAAATTGAGATGCCATTGGTGTTAACAGCTTTTGAAAATATACAGCATTTTTTCTAATTGTTCTTATATAGGCATGGTATTATTTTCAGGCCACTCACAAGAACTTTTAAGTCATCATACCCAGAAAAATTTCTGTCTCCCACAAATTAACCAAGATTCTCCTGGGTTATCAAGATGAAGATAGACAATTTGCCAGCAGAAAGTAAAGCAAAATAACTGCATCACCCCAAATTCAGCCCTGTACTGGTCAGATCCCCAGATCATGTGTCATTCAGCAGTTCTACTGTGCCACCAGTAGATTTTTGAAGTGGATATTACATTTCTCTTGTTCATGCAGAAATACAATTCTGCTCTCCCAACTGAAGCAACAGCAAATGTGCCATGGGGCCTGGCTGCTGTACTAAAAATTTATTTCAGATAAAAATGTCTCCAACATCCTTCAGTGATGATAAATTTCTTACCTGGAAAGATAATGACAGGGTTCTTTCTTTTTTCTCTTAGCTGATATTTGCATTTGAAACAACTTCCGTAGAAAATGTTTATATTGATGTTTACTCTAAGCATCAGCCCAGCTGGAATGAATGCACCAGAAGCTCTGCCAAGGGTTGCCTCTCCTTTGCATCCACCCCTTCTCAGAGCTGATGTGAAGCCTAACACCTATTTTCTCATTCAGCGCATCTCCTTTCCTCTACCCCAGTCACGTAAAACAATGATTTGTGTTACTGGCAAGGTGGCAGTGGGAAGAGGCATCTGTGTGCTGGTAACACCATGGGGAGCAGGAGGTGCTGGTGGTCCCCAAGCACAGGCCACACAATTTCTATTTCTATCCAAATAAATGGATGCAAGAGGTCTTGTCCTTCACCTCTTATCTGGCTCTCTACATTTCAACTGCAGAGATAGCCCAGGAGCAATACATCACCTGTGGATTAGATCCTGAAAACATGAGCTCTGGAGTGGCTGCTTTGGATTCAGTCAGGCTATTCAAGATCAGAGAATGCAGAGAACTATGAAAATGTTCTTGGCACAAGATACTTCAAGAGATTGAGATGAGTCCAAGGAGAGTGGGACACAAAAGTTCTTGGACCCAGCCTTTGCAGTGAGACAGAAACATCACACAGAGATTTCAGGAGAAATTCTTCCCCCTAGGCTTTTCCCATAAAATTTACCATGTATTAAAATCTGTCTGAGAATAACAGAGGCATGATTCTAGGACTGATCTCAGTGTGACAGATGTTAGACTTTAGCTGCAAGGGTCAGACCATCAAATCCTGATGTCTAATGTTGAATATGAAACATTTACATCAGTTTTCCAGCTTAGAAAATAACATTCAAGAAATGACAGTAAGGATGTCTGAATCCCATATCTAAGCTAATGACAGCCATATTTTTGCTGTCATACTAGTGTACTGTTCTTTCCTATGGGCAATTAAACTGCTGGCTTAGTAAATGACAGTGCCAACAGAACTGTCATTTAAGTTCCAGCATCAGTGCATAAAGGAATTTCTGGCTACTGTTAATGGATGAAGATCTATTAGAGTTAAAAATCTTGTTTGTTCAAGGTCTCTTCAAAAACACTGTGACAAAATAAAGAGATTTAACATTGATGCCTTAGGCTTTAGCTTTCATATTTTCTAGATTCTGTATTGCACTAGTTTATAACTCTGAACTTCATGTAAAGTGTTAGCAAGTTCTCTTCAAAGTTTCATTAGACAAAACAATCCTTTTCCAGCCTGAGAACCAAGGACACCATTGCAGCTTCAGACCCAAAAAGTATAAACAACATCAAATTAAGGAGAGCAAACTGGGAGGATGGGACTTCATAACCCGAAGCTGTAATTGGACAATTAACCCAATATGTAAATGGACCAAAACTTGTAAAAGTGAAACACATGTGAAAACACATGACCAGTTGTCATCACATCATGACCATCTTGGGTGTAGTCTTGGCCAGGCTCTTGTACTGCCCAGGGTGCATCCTTTGAAGGCCTTTTTAATAAACACCTTTAAATAAATACTTTTTTCCTTTAACACTGTCTAGCCTCTGCTCTAGGTAGCCTTTCAAGGCATCAACATCTAACTCAGTAAAAAAACAAATTGCACATTGACAATGGATGAAGATTCTCCTTTTATTTTAAAACCTCTGTAAAATCAGAGCAAAGGGTCAATTCCAGCATTCAGCCAATTTAATTAGCGATTTCAGAGTAATCATAGTAATGAGCCAAGTCAGCAAAGATGTCATTGGGGTTCCTGCAGTTCAGGTTGCAAAAACAAGCATTGATCCACATAATTTTCCAGGAAAACTCAGTTCCATCTGGGCACTGAAAGCTCACTTCAATAGTCTTGGACTTGTAGGGTGTGCAGCACCTGTTGTCTGTGCAGACGCCGCAGTACTTGGGCCTGTAGGGGACTTTTGCTCACACACCCAGAGATTGTGTAGTTCATGGGCTCATCTGCCCTGTAGACAGCCAAGCATTTCTTCCCAGGCTAAATCAGAGAAGAAAATAAAAACAAAAAGGTTAATATTCAGTGCTGATACAGGTAGGACATAAAACCCACCTTGCTCTTTACAACTACCTGAAAGGAGGCTGTGGCAAGGAAGGGGAGATTGGGGGGTGGGGGGCTCAGCCTCATCTACCAGGTAAACAGTGGTGGGACAAAGAGAAATGGCCTCAAATTGTGCCATGAGGGGTTCAGGCTGGATATAAGGAAAAAATTTTTCACTGAAAGAGTGGTTAAGCATTTGAAAAAGCTGCCCAGGGAAGTGATGGAGTCACCATCTTTGGAAGTATTTAAAAAACAAATAGACGTGGCACTTTGCAGTGTGGTTTATCAAGCATGGTGGTATTCAGTCAAAGGTTGGGCTTACTGATCTTGGACATCCTTTCCAACTTTAAGAATTCTATTATTCTATTCTATGATTCCTGTGTTTTAAGGGATTTATAGATTAGGAAGGCTTTTACAGCCCTGACCTAGGTGGTGTGAAAGATTTACATGTTTAGACAGAGGAACCCAAAAGCTGCAGAGTATATTGTGCATATACTTGCACAACAGAGTTGTATATTGTGCATACACTTGCACAATGGAGTTCATAGCCGTGACCAGGCGTGCAGCCCTGCTTTTCTGCCAGCTGAGTACAGGGCTGTCTGAGCCAGCATCGAGCACAGCAGGCTTGGCTTGGCTTTCCTTGCAAGGACCTTTTGGCTGGAGCTGAGACTCTCAGGGAAAGGTTTTCATACCAACACAGGCAGGACATATTTTGGAACTCTGTGCAGCACAGTAAGTCCATGTACAAGTGCAGCCTCATGAGGCCTGAACGCTGCCAAAGAAAGGCTGACTCAGTGTCCATGGGGTGCACAAAGGAACAGCCCTCACCTTGATGTGCTGGGTTATATCCACCTCACAGGGCCTCATGTTGCACAGGCGGCTCTCCTTCAGGAGCCGGCACTGCTCGTTGTCGTTGGAGATCCTGGTGGAGATGCCCAGCCCACAGGTCTTGGAGCAGGGACTCCAGGGTGAGGTGTGCACGATGCAGTTCTTCTGCCAGGCTTCCTCCTCTCCCTCGTACGCTGCGGACACAGATTAACCCCACGTTTTTCAGCCCGGGCAGCTTTACATATTAAACACCCTCTCCCCAGCTCATTGCACATTCAGGCCACTAACCCAAATAACTAAACCACGGCAAAGTGGCCCAGCATTCCTGTGAACTCCCTCATCCCACCCCCTTTGTGCTGACCTACTTGTGTCAGACTCTCCATCGCTGCGAGCGCTCGGGGCCAGGGCTTGTTCCTTTATTCCCCTTCACAGCCTCACACAAGGGGGTCCTTGTCTGGGACCCCCAGGTGCTGCCACAGTATAAACAATGACAGAAGCCTGAGCCAGCGGGTGGAGAGAGGGGATGAGATGTGATCTCACCATGAAAGTTTATTTCTGAGCCCATTCACTTGGTTCCCCATAGCAGAAAGTGGTCAACAGTCTCTGCTGGATGGCAGAGGGCTTGGGAAGCAGCCACAGCCTTTCACTGGGGGGAAGAACAGCTTCAATAGCTCTCAGAGAGCTCAGCAGCCATCTGAAGAAAGTGTGGGCTCTGTTCTGAAAGCAGCCAACAACCCCAGTTATGGTTCTGTCCAAGCCCCAGCCAAAGTCCCCACTGCTTTACAGCTCATAGGACAGCCAACAGGCAAAACTCTGATAGAAACTGCTGCATTGAGCTTGCTCACTGTTATATTTATTGTTATATTTATATTATATTAAATGTAATAAATGCTACTCTGACTTCTATAACACTTCTTCTTACAGGAGAAAAGTCAGGAAAGGAAAGCTATGTTTTGCATATTTTGGGACACAGGCCATGAGGACATAAGGCCAGTTTCAGTAGTAGATATTTTGAATTTGGACCCACCCCACACTTCAGAGCTATCAGGTACAGAGAAGCAAGGGCTAAACTCTGGTGGTTTTAACTCACAAATGAAGACCAAGGCTTTTTTTTTGTGCAACAAAAGACCAAGGTTTGAGAAAAAACTATTACCAATCAAGGAGCCAAAATATTTGTTTACAACAATCTGATCTCTCCTTGAACATTTTGACAATAAATTTAAGACATATGGCAAGTTGAATCCACCTTAAGCATTTGGGACCATGTTTGAGGCAAATGATAGCACCTCTGTGCAGTGGGTTACGTGATCATTACTATAAATGTGAGTGTGAGAACAGAATGTTTAATGATGCCATCAGTTCAGAATTGATGAGAAGTTGTACTACCATGAAGAAAACTTAGCCCAGCTCACAGTGAAATTTCCACACAATAACTGCCTTCAAGGTGTTGTGTAAGTTTGAGACCCCTAAGTCCCATCCTAAGTACAGGGGCTTTAAAATTGCACTACAGTAGTAATATAACCTGGACAGAAAGCCTTGGTGCCACATTAAATTGAGTCCATTCTCTCTCCCAGAGGGTTCAGACTGAGGGAAAAAAAATAAAATTAAGAATTAAAAAGGACTTTTGACATCTTCAGAGTTCCAGCAGGCATGTCTTTCAAAGGGGGCTTTGGCACACAGAATTCCAGAATGGTTGCACAAGAATGTTTGTGAATATCATATTCACAGAATCGTGAGATGGTTTGTGTTGGAAAGGACCTTAAAGATCATCTCAATGAACTCCCCTGCCGTGGCCAGGGGTAGCACCCACTAGATCAGGTTGTTTAGGGCCCCATCCAGCCTGGCCTTGACCACCACCAGGCATGGGGCATCCAAACCCATATTGCTACTAATGAGTTCCACTGGTGTTTGCCTGCCCTGTCCACGTGCTGTGTGAGAAGCTCTGTCTCCCTCACAAAGGTTAGACACCTGCCAGGAATGGCAGTACAAGATGATACTCTGCTTGTAGACTCTGCCAGATGGCAAAAGAGAGCTCTGCCTAGGCAAAGGAGAGATCAGCCTTGGCAAAGGAGAGATCAGCCTTGGCAAAGGAGAGCTCTGCCTAGGCAAAGGAGAGATCTGCCTCATTCCCACCGTACCTGCAGAGGAGATGTGGCGTGGAGATGTCTTCCTGATTTTCCTGGAGTCATCACAAACCCACTGCTCGCAGCACTTCCCTGTCATCTTAATCAGCTTTGGGTTTGGGCACCAGACAAGTGGAGGACGTGAGTTTGTGCACATGGGAACACAGCCCACAGCCCCATTAATGCACGTGCAGTTGTATTTGCAGTTGGGCTGAAATGTCTCCCCGTTCTTGTACCTCACTCCATTGAGGACACATCCTACACCAACAATCTCTGAAAAGAAAGAAAAAGAGAGAAAAACACACAGAGCACCATTAAAAGAATGCTGGCAACAAACAGCTCCAATGTGTTGCTTTACCAAGCTGATCCCTGGGCTGGCAGTGCTGTGGAGCATTTTGTTCAGCCTGATGGTGCACCGTGTGTAGTGACACCATCTAGGAAACTGTTTCCATTCTAAATCACAGCGAAAAAAGAGAAACTTTTAATGCTTCAATGGAAAAATAAGTTAGAAAAATAAAACAAGTTGTATCCACAAATTCTTACTTTAAAAAACCAAGAACGTTTCATAGCATGGTGGTAGGAATTACTCACAGGGGGAGAAATTGAAGTAATTAAAAAAATATTTAGTGAAATTTTCAGAGACATTTGAGACAACTTCATGGAATTGCACATATGACACAGCTGTTCACAACACCTGTGTATATCTGAAGCAAAAAGGGAGAACAAACAAGGGAGCAAAAGGAGCACCTAAATGGCAATGTATTCCTATATTTAGGAATAAATAATATTAAAAAATAATAAATTAAATGTAATAAATTAAATAAAGAGCCAGGATAAACTGGATCTCACCCAGTTTATCACAGAGCAGTTTTCTTGGAAAATGAAGTACACGTTATAAAGCCATAAAAATAAATATTTGATGTATAATTTTTTGTATAAAATCACTTTCAAAAAGTCAAGCCTTTTGATTGCTCATGAACAGGAATCACAGAGCAGCATTTTTTGTTTGTTTGTTTCAAATTATAGACAGTTATTTGGAAGCAGTGGCTTTCAATGGAAAATTCAAATTTCAGTCTCTTGTTTCGTCACATGGAGGCACTGCTCACGCACAGGTTGTGTTGCTTATGTTTTGAGTCTGGTCAGAAATGGAGCTGCTTCAGGAAAACACAAATTGAAATGATGGATTAAAATTCTGCAAAGGCTTCCTATTTTTAGAATGAGCTGAATGAAAACATCAAGCACAAATCCCTTCTTCTGCACAAAAATGGGAGCTGTTGGAATTTCAAGCACAGATCTGGACCTCCAGTTCATGCTCAGCTCCAATTTTTGTAATGCTTCAGCCTTTGTAGTGAAAAGGCAATCACTCAGTGCTGGACCTGGGCCTGAGAATTCAGAGACACTTCTAGGTATGCACACACATTATAACAGTTCAAAAAATACTGTGTCTCCTGGTGTTTTCCTACAAGCATATTCCTCCTGGATTATGTTAATTTAGTCTCCTGTATCAAGAGGTTCACCATGAGAACATCCCCAAACATGGACAAAGGGGCTGTTGAATGCCTTCATGAAGAACCTCACTGAGTCTGCATCAAAATAAAGCAATTTGAAGGCTCTTCCCTATTCCCAGCCACTTGCACAACACCTGCCTCACACCCTGGGCCTGTGCTCAGCACCTGCTGCCTCTGCTTTGCTGCAGAGAAAAGCCAACAACAAAAGGAGAGCTGCAGTGACTCCCAGCAGGTTCCTGTTTGATGTCTGTGAGGTTAAATCCTGGGGCACACCTCAGCAGTCCAGATACAGCCTGAATATTCCCCAGTTTGACCTCACTCCCTTTCCCAGCACATATTCCTGATTCTTTCAGGGTCTTTAATTTCCATAAATTATATTTTTTTTCTGTGACTCTTCACACCCTGGATTCTCTAGATCCAGCCAAAAGCATCCATACACAAATCCAGTTCCTCACAGCAGTTAGTCCCCAACACCCAGCACAGGATTCCCACCCACAGGAGCTTTCAGACCCCAGGTCAGGACAGAAGCTGGTGGGCTCACAGCAGGGTGATGCAGCCTCTGTGTGGCCCAGGATGCAACAAGAACCCATCAGCAGACCCTGTCCTGCACCTCTGCCTGGGTGCTGAAAACAAGGGAGAGGCCACAGGTTTCTCTGGCAGTCAGAGACAATCTGCCTCACATCCTACCCATGGAAAGAGCTTCCTCTTGCTCCCTTCAGCTGTGCACACTGTCATGATGCTCCCCACAAAACCATAAATGTCACATAACCACAAGTGTCACATGTTGTCATGGCAGTGGGGAAGTGAAAGCACAGACTGGGAATGCCTCCAGAGCTCACTGGAAGAGCTGGGACCAGTGTTCCTTCAGCACAGGGCTGTGCCCCTGGCACACCGAGTGCCTGGGATGTGTGGGAGGACTGCAAAGACCAGAAGATATCCAACTAAGAAAACAGCCATTTAAATAAACAAACAAATGCAAAGCAGCATGAGGGCCTTTAAAGAGGCCTAGGAAGGCTGACAGCTTTGAGACAACATCCAGCCTGGTTTCCTCTCCCAGCACAGGGCCAGCTGTAACGATGTCATTCTTGACAATGTTTGTCTAACCTGCTCTTGCAGACCTCTCATGAATGTTCTACACACACTCCAGACAATGCATTTAAATGATCTCATATCCTCTTTTCTTAACCTTAATCTTTTCTAATCTCGAAAATCACTGTTTAAGCTTACAGCTCCTAACACGTAACTTCTCTTGTTGTTATTTTGCTTGTATCCTACAAAAACCTGGTCAGACTGCACTTTTTGCATGCTTGGTTTTTTTTTTTCCTTTGTGCCTGAGCCAGTGCAAAGCCAAGGTAATTTCTTACTAGACTTCCCACCCTTCTGCTGGGGAAGAGCAATGCCTAGTATCACTTCTGTGAGAATCTGCCAGCTTACCCTGAACTTCTTAACTCCTCAAACCCATCCCTTGGGTAACCTCTGCTCATATTCTAAGTTTATTGAAGCCCACAGTTTGTGAGCTTTTTCCTCTTCTGTGGATCAGTTATTCTATCAGTCCTTCTCACAGTCAGCTCTCCTCCAGGTTTCCTTCCACCTTTACATTTTCTCTTAAATCATTTGTTTTTATGTTCCAGCCCAGAAGCCCCTTCATTTGAATGGTTTTTCCTGTTTATGAACCTAAAGCCATGACCATATGTTCTAATAACTTACTAAAAGCAGCCTTTCTGATCACCAATGTGTGTGGTTGTGCTGATGATCCTTTCACTTTTAATCATTGCCAGACTAATAATTTTCAACAATTTCTGACTATTATGAGAGAATCAGAGTCCTCTCATGTTCTGGAACTCAGAACAAGTGAATCTATTTTTAATACATAAACCACTACCTAATTTCTTTTTGTGTTTTTTCTTGAAAAGCATTCCAGTGTCACAGAACCAAGAGTTTGCTATCAGAGGCGGGAAGAAATCCTGCTGCCTCATAACTGTTAATGTGACTGTAACTATTGTAAAATTGAGGCTTAAAACCTCAATTTGTAGCTGACAAGCTCTGATTGGAGATGATTCATTCCTGACCATCTTGACAGGGTATTCTACAGAATACGTGCTGTCCTTCTAAGGTATCTGCTATAGGGAATTAGCCAAAAGTGTCCCTTTAATGTCATGGTTTTCATGTAGGGGCCCATATTGCTTGTCTGTAAATCCAGCTCCCTGCCTATCCTTGCTTCATCCCCAGCCTACTACAGCACCTCCTCCTGTTACAGAATAATCTGTTTACACTTATGGAGTATGTCAAATGCTGGTTGGTCTTTGCTCCTGGCTGCTGCCAAATCAAAAGGCAGGAATTCAGATGTCATTTCTCATCCAGCCAAGTGCCCTGAGAACAAAGACAGCTGCAAGGGAATGGAAGATGCTACACAGGGGAGCTGATAAGTGTGAAGCCAGGTATCTAAAACAAGATAAATCTCAACCCCTTCTCAGCCAGCTGAGCTGCCAGCCTATATCTAAGTCAAAAATATATGTACATGACTTACGTGCACATACTCCTATTTCGTACCTAGGTCTGTCTCCACTGTAGTCACAGTACAAGCCCCTGTGGAAGTCACAGGTGTCAGCCTCTGTGCAGCTCTCCCCTCTCTGCTTGGCACACGTCTTGCAGCAGTCACAGCCGTCCGTGACCAGGCTGACGCCGGCCGCGCACCGCGGCGGGGACCTGGGGCACTCGCAGGGCCACCTGCAGTACTGAGTCCGTGTGTAGGGCTCCGCCGTGCCCGGGACAGGGCTGCTCATGGTCAGGGAGGTCTGGCCAGTGGCCTGCAAACAAAGAGACACAGCTTGGAGAGCGTTACAGAGAAATGGGGGCTGCACACCGTGTGCTGCAAACCCTGCGCTGCTTAGTCCTCAGTTAAAATCCCCTCAGGTCTCATGGGTAAAAAAAAGAAACTTCAACAAACCAAGCCTGCAAGTCAATTATTCATTATTCATTATTCATTATTCAATTACTCATTATCAATGAATTATCAAATTCAAAATTTGATAATCAGATAAAAAAACCTGATCAAGGTTAATCAAGGTAGGAAAGGGATTTCATGTAGCACAGTGATGCCATTCCAGATCACTATTGCTGAGACCATGGAGTACTGGGATGCCATAGTTCATATGCAAAACCAACAGAAGATAGAGACTCATTGCATTTTGAGCTCTCAAATCCCTAGACAACAAACTCTGGATGTCATTTAACAGCACCAGCCATGCTTGTGGTGCAGGAAGGGTGCAAATTCAGCAAGTGAAAAAGCAAAGATTTCATTTTTCCAAGAGGATCACTGCAAAGAAAACCTGTGCTGTACATGGGGGTCAAGCAGGGCACAGCATCTCAGGCACAGAAACACATGGAGTCATTCACATGGGGTCAACAGCAGAAGGAACATGGCACCGCTTGGGCACGTGTGGTGTGGAAGCCCTTTCTGGTGCTGCAAAAATAAAAGTGTGCAACCCTAAAAACTTCAAAGAAAGAAAGTCAGACTCTAGAAACTGCTAAGGCAATTCCCTCCATTGCTGCCTTCCCTGTACTGCACTTTATATCCCCAGTGTTTTTCCTCTTTGCAGTTTGAGATGTCTCAAACAAAAGGTTTTCTAAAAACTCTCCATGAGGAAAATGCCTCACCCAAGAGTTTGTGGGAAAAGACTTAAGGCCCCACAGCTGGTGAGCTATCCATCAGGATATCTCTGCAAAGTCCTTTTACTGTCTTTTACAGTTTCTTTGTTAGCAGGCTCAGATTTTATTAAAGTACATTTCTATGATGCCTGCTACTGCTGTAGCTGAAGGTGTATTTAAATATCTTGGAAACTGGTTATCCTATATTTAGAACACTTAATTGTGAACACATTGCTAATCGCTGCCAAATAGACAATGTGTTTGCTCTGGGCAGAATTCCCAATTCCATTAAGGCCTCCTTTACAAACAGTTGGCCTTAAAGTAGGCTTAAAAACACCTTCAAACTCTTATTTAAACTAAAACATACCAATATAATTTACTCCCACTTTAAGGCTCCTTGATGCTGTCAGAGTTGTTAAAACAGGAACATTCAGATTGATGAAAAGCCCTGGCCTTTCAATCCTAGGATTTTTCATTTCACTCACAATCATTTGAGTAGGTGCAATAATCTGCCACTTGAGAAGAGAGGCCTCCTCAAGTGCCATAAACCTATTTACTTTGTTGCTGATCATTAAAAAAAGTGCTTAATAATCAGGTCCAGATACACAGACAAAAGTCACACAGCTATTTAAAGAGCTCATTGCCACAGCCCAGCCCTGTAAGTAAATCCCTTCACCATCCCTTGTTTCTATTGTCAACATGAGCAAGCAGCTTCTCCCTGGCAGATGTGAACGTGTCTGTGAGCCAGCACACGTAGCAAAGAGGAGCCTCATGTTCCTGTGGGTTTAGTTAATAGTGAAGGGCTGAGGCTGAATTCTTGTAAAGCACGGAACAGCTGGGAGACATTTGGTGACTTGTGAAAAACAGGAGTTTAGAGTAAATTATTCAACAGCCCTTTCTTCTAGGTCTGACACCTGAGCTGGCCAGGGAGTCCTTTCCAGTGTCCTTACAGTGAGCTAGGGCTGAGTTTATACATAGTTGGATGGTTGGGATAAATGTGTAAGGTAGTAGGCCTAGAAGATTAATGAGTAGGAGGAAGATTATGAGGGATGGTAAAATTAGGGCTCATTTGTGTCCTTTTTTTGTCTAGGGGCATTATTAGTTGTTTTGTGACTAGGTTGATAAATCATAGTTGGAGGGTTGAGAGTTGGTTAGTAATTCATCAATTGTCTAGGGAGAGTAGTAATAGAGCTGGGAATGTTATTGAGATGAGGATTAGTGGGATTCCTAGGAAAGATGGGCTTGAAAATTGGTTGAAGAAGCTTAAGTTCATGGTCAGGTTCAGGGAGCAGGGCTTGGAGCGATGGGTGGTTTGCTAGAGGGGGGATTTATTAACACAAATGGCTGAAGTTTGGGTTGGATAATTAAAGAGAAAGTGAGTCATGAAGTGAGCATGATAAAAAATCAGGGGCTAGGGTTTTGTTGTGGATGTGCTGGCTGAACTGTCCAGAGGTGTGGCTGAGTCCATTGGATGGACAGTGTGGGCTCCAAGAGCATCTTCAGATAATCAGTGTGGACAGGCATCAAAGTACCTTCACTCCTGGTTTTTACAAATGAGGAAGGCAAGGAGTGATGGGGTTGGCATCATGTCCTAGGCTCCATCACCACTAAACAAAACCCAGCCTTTGGAAACTGTTTTCCACTGGAGCCTTTAAAAGTGTGCAACCCCTACAGCCTTGCAGGTTCTCCTTCTCTCCCCTCCTAAATCCCTCAGGCCTTCACTAAGGGAAAAGCCATTCTGTAGATTTATAAAAGTATTGGGTGTCCCCTTTCCATGGTAGCTGTCATCACTTAGGAGTACCTAAGTCTTTTTGGAAAAGTCATTGAGCCCTACTACTTCAATGTCCCAGAACATTTTAGAAAAATAGACCTTTCCATTTTAATGAGTATATTGGTTAAATCATCATGACTAATGCTTTCCACAAGTGCTATCAACAGGAAATCACACTGTAACAGCCTTCCCCAATGGCTGTCTTTCATTAGAAAAAAAAACAAAAAAACCCCCCAAAAATCCATCCATGTAATTTTAGATTTCAGGACTCATGTATTTAGGGTCAGTATAATGCAGAGGAAGACAATGATTTTGTAAGAAATCTGAAATAAGATTTCAGATTAAGAAAGTGATAAGACCAAAGAGGAACACTAAGAGTCACAGTAGTGGGGATTTGACAAGCTTATTTCAAAATATCAGAAAGATAAAAGAATATGCCTGTTAGGAAATTAGTTTTCTAAAGTACTGGTAACTAACCTGTTTCATTTAATTATTCTTTAATCTTGGAGTCTGCAGATTTGTTATCTTGGGTGCCAAGGAGAAAATATTTCACCAAAATTATTCATGAGTTCTAATTTTTCTGCTTCTGGAGATACAAGCCCATCCTCATTAAAACAAGATGAAGCCTTTCTCACCCTGCTATGCCTGATAATTCTCTATTAAAGTCACTCCTGATTTATGCTTGGCAAGCTCCAAAATTACTTTATTTTTGCATCTGCAGAGCAGATTGCTAGCAACAATTCCCAGCTAATTTCTGTCTTCACATTCAAGAGAAGAGAAGGAGAAAATAAAAAAAATACCCACTGTCTGCCATAGCCACAAACTCAGTATTTTTAATAGCCAGGAGTTTTACTACCAATTTTCAAGATATAAAATGGATAGCAGCATTTTTGCAGCACATTCTTCCTACTGGTAACATGTATTTTCAATCTTTTGAAAAATACTGCAATTGTAAATATGTTTTAGTTTTGAAAACTGGAAGAACCAAGCTATGGTGCTGAAACCAGTGTATTTAGCCCAAACTACAAGCTAGGCAGTCTTATTGCAGAACTTTTACATAGTACATGAGATACCTCTTCCTTTGCTTTAAAACAGGAAAGTATCACAATATACCCCTTTGCTTCCAGCTTTTACAGATGTTTAAAAATAAATTCATGTGTATTGATTTTACTGTTTCAGCGCTGAAAGATCTCACTCTTAAAACCTTTTTCTTTCAAGTATTTTTCTTGTCAGCTGGGTGAAGGCAGGAAGAAACTATCCCCTTTCTTCCCTTCCAGTTTATTGATGGGAAATGTTTAGACAGGAGGGTGATTTCTAAATTGGATTCCTTTGGCTGCCAAGAGAGCTGGAGAAGTGGTTCCATAGCAGCAGAAACCTTATTACTTTATTAGCTCCCACTGTTTTCTCCTTGGTGGTAATTTAGTCTCAAAGGAGAACTTTTTATTTCAGTCAGAGCTGCCCAAGTTGTGTTTTGCAGGATACATGTTGATGGGTGGATTCCATTTAATTTCTCACAGTAGAACACATTAAAGTAGTTTTAACCTACATTTCTGATAGTGCCCTTCTGAGCAAGTGCCAGATGTTGTTGGTGGAGGGATATGATGTGATCTGGATTATCCTGTTCTCTAGCTCTGACATACTCACAAGTGAAAATGATTAGTGAGGAAATTTTATTAAAACATTCTCCGTACTACAAGGTCTGACAACATCATCCTGTCACTGTTCAAAAGCAAGTCCAGATTTGGAGTTTGACTGTTCTAAACAAAACCACTGAAGTTAAAAATGCAGTTTTATGCAGACACTTTGGGATGCATCTGCTAGGAAAGGGCTGAGAACTTGTACGTAACACACATCTGCTTTCCCCTGGTTCCACCTACTGGCTGAACAATTGAGACTGCACAAGCAGAAATGCCTGTAGAGTCAATTCCAGTTCCAAGAACCACCCTAAGTATTCCCATAATCCAAAATTATTTTAAAGACACCCCAGGAGACTAATGCACATTCCCAGAGTTTCTTACACTAAGCTTGATGTAGCACATTCCCAGAGGAACACAGCATCTGCAGCTCAATAAATAAGTAAAAAATGAAAAGACAAAATGAAATATGAACAATCCATTAAATAAAGCCACATACCTTTCCATCCCTCAGTTGTATTTCTGGGCAAGCATAGAGGATGCTTAGTTTCATTCCAGAACTGACAGAAGTTAAAAACTCATAATGCTTGTCAGAGAGATGGCAATGTAAAACAGGACCTGGCTTAGATCAAGCCCTCAGGGTAGACATTTGTTCTTGATTTTGCTCAGCTGAAACTTCTGTGCTGAATATTTCTGAATATTTGCATTATTGTTATACCCAAAACAGATGGGTTAACAGAGAACCAGTTCTTACAGGGAGATCAGCAGTAATCACAGTACCATCAGGACTTCCTTGCTGTTAAACTCTTGCAACAAATCCCTAAGTCCCCATGAATGCTCATAAATTGTCACAAGTTAATGCTAGGGACAAGTAGCATCAGGACAGAGATATAAATCTGATTCTGCAGGACACATAATTTAGTGGTCAGAGGAAAATATGATTATGCAGGGCTCATCTTCCCCATGCATGAGGGTCTAGATACCTCATTAAAATTGATCCCAGACTTGAACTCTCCTGGACATATTATGAAATAGCAGACTCTGAACCCAGAAAATATAAGACAGTTTTAAAGATGTCAGGTGCCAGCTGCATTTATTCTTGCTGTGCATGGTAGGTTGGACAGAAAAGAACATTCTGCATGAAGCAAAACACCCAATAGCCTAAGAAAATAAAATATCCCCAGTGAGCCAACCATTATGTGTCTATGGATCCATGAATGATGAGCAATCAGCTTCCCGTAACTTTATTTTGGGAAATGTATCTGTGGGAAGAATGTAGACAGATGTTTGGAATAGCCTTTTCTAACTCAGTTTAGACAATTACAGAGTAAAGATTACATACATTCACCTCTTTGCCAAAAGATTGCTTATACTGGCAAACCCAGTGTGACCTCCCCTTTTCTTCATATTTTTCCATGGAGTATTCAGAGGGGAAAAAAAACTTCCCTGTTAGAAATCAACCTGTTGTTTTATAACTGTTGCCCCCAGTAGAAGCACTTATTTAGAATAGGGTGACCTAAAAATGTTTGGGCATCATTAAGAAATCGACACTACCACCCCTGACCCTACAAATAGAGATGTTGAACAGCACAATTTCTGTGCTCTAAGAGCATTTTAATGTCTTGTGCTCCAATCAGCTCATCCTGTGAAAGAAGCTTGAACTGGAGTATGAAAAGCAACAGGGAACATCTGGAGGAGCAATGAGAAAAGTCTCGAGAAGGTACAAGCAGAGAGACTTCAGTTTTAGGAAAGAGAAAATGTTTGTGGCCCATCCAAGATCACAGAGTTTCAAACCATCCTAAAATTGCACAGTACAAGAAATGTATAGAGCCAAAAGCTGGGTAGCAAAACCAGTATCAGTTCCAGCAGCCAGACAGGAGCAGAGTGCTTTGGCAGAGGTTTTACTTTACAAGTGGCCTTATTCTGCATTTGCTTATCTCCTTTTCAGTCATGGCTGTGAAATCAAAAGGAAGATACTTTTCATCTTCTTACCCTCTTGGGGACATTCTTCCATGCTGTGCACAAAAAGTAAAGAAAAATTTAAAAGCTTCACTTATTTGTTTGGTTGTGGTGTCTTTCTCCAGGGCAAGAATAGTCCAAATTTCATTAAGTTCTTCAATATTATCTTGGTTTTCGTGATGTTTGAAAATAAAAATATAAATCTGCATTTTCAAGTATCCTGAATTTTCTGTTTCTGTTCCAATGCAGAGAATTTTGACTTAAAGCAACTTTTCATTTTTAAATTTCAATGTTATTTAAATTCTGTAATCTGAAACAATTTGCTTGATCTAATATCTGCTCCTGCCTGGAGTTGTTAATTAACTGATTAAGTCATGCATCCCTATTTCTCTTAAATAGCAATTTTCCCTCCATATCAAGTTTTCACAACTATTTCTCTCCAGCTCTGAATTTCTGAGTTGGTCACTTTCCAACTATCAGAGTTTCTTCCTCCTTCTAGAAATCCATATTAAGTGCTCTCATTTTGCAATCGTTATGTTAGTAAGTTTATTTAGATGCAATATGGAAAATAATCTGGTTTTGGTGAGATATCAATAGAACAATTCATTTCCTGGACTATGGTCTTGAACCCTCACTTCAAATGGACTACCTGGGAATTTGCAGTCGAGAGCATGGCAACCAAGATGGTCAGAGACCAAAAGAAGAAGACACTGAGGGAGCTGGGCTGCTCTCAGCCCACTCTTCCCAGTGGTAGCAGAGGGGGAAACAATGGGCAGAAGCCACAAAATATATGTGGGGAGGTTCTGAACACAACTTCTTTACCAGCAGAGCAAAGCACCACCAGGACAGGGCTTCCAGGGAGGCTCTGGATTCTCCATCCTCCTGGGTTGCACTCAGAGGGCAAGGACAGCCACAGCATTCCTGGCAGCCTGTGCAGGCACAGCTTGCCAAATCCACGTGCGAAAATGCCCCCAAACCCAGACCACCTGCAGGGCATCTTCCCCAGTTCAGTTCTGCATTGCACCACCTAAAGTCTCCTTCTGGCTCATGAATGGAATAAAAACTGATCTATTTGTTAAATGGTGCATATAATGCAGACAAAAGAATTCTATTTTTTAGGACCATCCCATCTCCTATCATAAGCCCAGCCAAACAAAAGCTACTTGACAGATAATTATTTTATTTGATGACAGGAAACATACCATAAATCTGGTTTTGTAGCTGGAAGGAAAAAGAAGCTGCTGCTACTGCTAGTTTAATGGTCCCTTTGGAACACATGGCATGCCTGGCTTCATCCAAAAAACATAGCTGCCATTTAATACAGTGTTATATCACTATATCAAAGCCCCCTCAAGACTCTCATGAAAGATGAGCAGTCTTTGCACTGCTTGCTACATCCCTGTGGTTAAGTAACAAATAGATGGAGCCTACAACTTGTCTGAATAAGCAGCAGCATTTCCAGATACAGAGTCCCATCACAAAAGGGTATTTTGTGCCAAGTGTGGCATATTTTGGTAACTGTGGCTCATAGTATATTATGAGATCTGCCAGACAGAGAATGCAGATGGAAGACAGAGGTCAGCAACATCCTTAGGGCCAACAGAAGATGCCAGACTTCTGAATACTTGAGGAGGACCTGAAACTAATCCTGAGTCTGAATGCAGAACATTATGATCCAGCTTCGAGCGGTTATCTCACCCTTCGCCAGGCAAAATCATGGCACAAGTCCCTTGTAGCATCTGCAGTGAGCTGGTTCTGTGTGTACAAAAGGATCTGTAAAGCAGCATTCGTACCTCTGAAGCAAAGGCACTCCCAGCACAGTGGATGGTGGCCTGATCTGGGTGTGTCTGGCCATACTTCTGTGAGGAAAGCATCTTCTCTTCACAGAATCATGGAATCCAAATATTCAACCAGACTTTAACTAGAGCCTGTGGCTCTTTCTAGAAAACCAAATTAGGAAAGCTGCGAAACACAGATTGGGAGAGGAGTATAATCAGATTTTATCTTACACCAAGCAGGGGGAAAGAATAATGGCAAGAGTGCAATTCCAAGTACCAGCAATGACAAACCCCATCCACATGATTGCTGTGTTGTTCTTGCAAGGACCAGACTTGCACCGTGGTCTCCACCACAGCTCAGCTCAGCTTGTGATACTTTCACATCTGTATTGTAAAAAATTCAGCTGATCTCCCCCATGAGTTTCTCTGAGAAAAAACCAGATCAAATTCCAAAGACCAAATGGATCAGTATTTAAATGAAAGTAGGGAAACATGACTTGAAGATGCATCCAGACAGAAAGAGGTCTGACTGATGTTCTGAACAAGCCGCAGGCATCTGGAAATCCCTGAGAACAGGACCATGGCAGTGCTAAGACATCTGGGAAGTGAATGAGTGTTGTCATCACACTGAGGGTGCAGAGGAAAGAGAGACTCACACAGAGGACGAACCACAAAACCTCCCTGTGAGTTAAAGTCATTGACATGGTTAAGGCAGGGTGGGGGACAAACCATGAACATGAGGTAACCTGAGTGCTTGGGTTGTCACAAAGAGGAAAAGGGGAACTGAACACTTTCTCCTTTTCCCCATCACCCTCTGGGGGCATCTGATCACACTGACAGCAGCACAGAAACAGCACCATGGCCTGTGCTACTTCCAAGGGTTTGGTTTTCTGCCCTCACTGTCATATAAGTCATGGAATCACAGAAGATCAGGGGCCAATGTGGATGTCTCAAACATCAACAGCCAAACAGCTGAGGAGCCAAGCCAAAGGTGTTTGTAATAACACACTGTGAGAAAGAACAGGATGTGGCTGGAGAAGGGATCATTGGCAGGTAGAGGCAGTATATTTCTGAGATAAATGTCCTTGCTCTGGCTCCTGCAGATTAACACAATGCAGTACAGCACAAGGGCAGGATGAGGAACAGGCTCAGGGGGAATCAAGACCACTAAATACCCCCAAAACACCCCAACCCATTTCCAGAAAAGTCAAGAACAGACTGTCTGTGCATACTAAATAATTTCCATAGAAAACTAGAAACTTATTTCCAGGGCAGGGAAAATTTCTCAATAAAATAGTACCCCCATGAAGCCCTGGTGTGTGTGCCCCCAGGAACCTGGACACTCCATCAGATGGATCACCAGGACTGGTGATGTCTCTCTTCCCTCCCCTCTCTCCCCTTCTTTAATCCAATCCATCTCTCTCTCTTTTCTCTATCACCCTATTCCTTTACCCAAACCCCACTGCTGTATGCTTACACTAGGAAACAGGGTCTGACTTACACCAATTTCTATGCAAAGTGAGTAATTTACCAATAAAACTTGGTCAATTTTCATGGACTTTTGTCATTGTTTGTCAACATGAACACCTATGAATCTTGGGTGCTTCCCTTTCTTAGAAGGGTGGGACACCATGTAAACTCCCTTCTGCCTCTTTCAAAATCCCAGACAGAATTCCTATGACATTTCTCTATACTACAGTGTGAAATGATTCACTCAGACACACATCTACACAATCTCCAGTTCAGGGATCTGAAGGAAAGTATAAAACAGCATACAGCACACAGCAGATGCTGCTTTAAATCACATCCTAGAGGAACTGAAGTAGAGAATTCCCTAGGGAGACATTATCTTCCTAATCTGTTTACTTCCTAAAGCTGGTATCAAGCTTTTAGCCATATCACAGGGTACCAATGTCAAACAACTGACTCTTAAAATCCCCCCAACAGATTTAATTATGTATTTTGTCATTGTGCTTTAGATTGTACAGAAAATGTTCTCCAAAGGAAATCAGAAGTCCTTTGCAGCAGTGATGCTTAAAAAGAGGAGCAAGCAGCAGAATGCTAACACAAGCCTTCCGAACATTTTTTCTTCTGACTTGAAAAGCAAAAATCTACAAAACAGCAACAACACACACATACAAAAATAGCCTTAAGGTTTTTAAATATAAGCAGTAAATTCAGTATAAATGTAGCTGCAAGCACTGCATGAGATCAAATGTACAGAAGACCATGGTTGGAAGGGAGTCTGAGCCCATGCACAGCAGGTAGGCAGCAAGCCAGACACGGGGTGGTCCATAAGCTAGAGAAATGATGAATTGCTCTAAGCTCATATTAGAAGCTAAACTGAGATCAGCACAAACAACCTTGCCAATTTTATGGTGAGATCATTTAGCAGGAGTACAGTGATTAGCTGGAGGCCTGCTTTTCCCAAGCTTTGCTGAACTTATCTGCCTAAATCCCTGGAACAAGCCCAGCCTATCTGAAGAAATTTACTAGCACAACATGTGGAGCAGAGACACTATGTGCCAAAACATGTACACAACAACCCTTCCCAATGATGATATCAAAGAGCATTAGGACTAAAGCCATGAGGATGGAAAGGAAAACTAAAAAAATCTGTAATTTGTTAACTTTTCTAGATGGTAGTTGAGACACTGAAGTAGATTGGAGTACAGATTTTGTAATGTACTCATTCCCAGATGTACCAGATCGAGGACAACCCTGTGCTCAGTTTTTGATGATCTGTTATAAGAAGTGACAAGGCTGCATGGGTAGTTTGTAGTCCACCAAAACAGAAAATGTTGGAAAGAAGCATCATCCTTCTTCGAAATCTAGGAGAACAGATCAAGTGATATTCTCACCCAGCGGCTCAGCTCAGTCTCGGTGGTGGTCAGGTGTGAAATGATTACAGTACCTGAACTAGGAGATGTGCAAAAGGACATCAGAAGCCCACAGTCTGAATGCCATGTAGAATGAAAATTACCCCTTAAAGCTGGCACCAATCTGGGACAGATGAGTTCTTCATGACAGACTTTAACCTGTCTGGGGATCATGCTAGAAATCAACATCAGCACTGCATTTCCCAGACAGCATCTAATAAGACATGTAAAAACACAAAATGTTTTTACATATTATTAATTTTCTTAGTGCTGTCATAAATTTCATGTAAGCAACAAGCCCAGCTACAAGCAAACCAACCTCCACATCCACTTTTTCTTTAAGAAAGGAAAATAAAATCTGCTGTCAAGACAAGCCCATCAGGAGGGAAATGTTTTGGGGCACACAGACATTTGAGGGCCAATCTATCCCATTAAAGATATAAAATAAACATTTTTCTTCTCTGTGAATGTAGAAGCTACTCATTTCTTACACATCCAAGAGGATATCTGACCAGATTTCCCCCAGAAAAGGCAAGAATTCAGTAGAGAATTCAGTTGCTCAGAGCCCCATTCATCCTGGCCTTGAACACTTCCAGAGACTGTGTCCAAAGCTTCTCTGGGCAGCTGTGTCTGTGCTTTTCCACCCTCACAGTAAAGGATTTCTTCCTAATACCCAATGTAAATATCTCCTCTTCTGATTTAAACCTGTTTCCCCCTGTCCTGTCACTACCTGCCCATGTAAAAAGTCTCTCTCTCTTTTTTTTAAGCTGCTTTTGTAAGAAATGGAAGGCTACAATGACTCCACCATGAAGCTTTCTCTTTTCCAGGCTGAACAACCCAAAATCTTACAGCTGGAGAGACAGAGCTGGAGAGAGGAGGAGAAATGGAGGAAATCAATTTTGATTGGGACCTGGAGATGCTCATGCAGTTACAAATAAGACTATAAAAGAGAAGTTCCTTTTCTAATGTAGACCACAGAGCCACGTGTAATTGCACATGGATGCATCTTGTTCGCTCACTGCAAAGGATAAATGACAGGCAAAACAGCATGGCTAAAATATCAATGCCTTAAAAGAATATTTGTGCTAATAAAAGTCAGATAATTTGCACTGACAAATTAATTTGATCTAGTCTGCAAAACAAATCCCCCTGGCAGTCAAATGTATGAGCATTTTGGCTCCAAAAATGTGCTGGAGCAAGTCACCAGCTCTGTGCAGTGCTGTAGAAGATTTCAGGTTTGGTTATAAGCAGTAACCACACTTGAGAGACACTCAGCAGATCACTGGGATCTTTGGCACTGGTGAAATGTGTCAAAACCCACCCAAAACTCTCCTCAGCTTCTCTGAGCAAGGAGCTGCATTCACAGCTGCTGGGTGCAAACCCTGGTGCAAACCTCTGCTAAATGCAGGGGGATCATTGCATTGGCCTCACAGGAGTCCAGACAACTCTGCGTAAAATGCCTGATTTTAATGCAGACAAAGGCAGAGAACATAAACTCTACATTGGAAGAGTAGAGCATGACTTTGCTGTTTGAACTCAGTTTAACCACTCTGTGTCTGCAGAACAGGAGGGGTAACAATTCTTTTGCCACAAGGAACAAACTCTGAAGATTGTGAGCTGCCCAGACCACAGAGGGACATGCAGCTGCCAGGCAGAAGGGAATGAATGCAGGTGAGGGAGATCCCAAGAGTTCCCTATGAAGATATCAGTATGGACAGGGAGAGGTGGGAAACCCAGAGCTGCTACAAGGGCTGTAACCCCAGGGCTTTGCCACTGCTGCACCTGGGAAGAACAAATTTCTACCCACTCACCCACAGAAATATCCTTATTCAGCTTTTAACATATAATTTTGTCTGAATATGACTTTCAGATGTGTCTGGAAGAGTTCAAATATGGTGGAACACCACAGCTGAGCACCTTCAAGAAATCTACTTTAGAAAAAAAGGATTTCTCCATTTTCTTCACTTAAGAGGAACAATGATCTGGCAGCCAGGACATTCCTCAGGCTGGATATGCCTGCAGCTCCAGCAGCAGAGAGGTTTGACTCAGGATGGCAGAGTCAATGCAACCAGGTCCTCACCAATGGGTATGATATCACAAATGCCATCAATAAAATAGGGTGTGACACCCCCAATGCCATTTATTAAATAGTGTGCAGACCCAAAAGGAAAACAGACAGAGATGAAGATTTTGTGGTGAAGGTATGAAGGGCTGAAACACCCCTGGAATGTAATTTATCCCAAGCTGAGGTCTATTAAACACTTTCTCATCTCGTGCACTAAAAATTCTCTTTACAGAATTCTGGTACATTGGTTTTCTGCTGGTGCTCTTGCCAGGGAATTTAATTATTTCAATAACTGTGGATCAAACTTAGAAGATTCAATTATTTCCCCCCCACAAAAACAACATGACAAAATGGGGATTGTGAAGGGCAGAAGTGTTTTCACCAATAGCAAGAGGAAATCCTGTTCCTTTTGAATGAAGCTACAGCAGGATGTGTAATGTGTGAGGATGTGCAAAAAGAAGAAGGAGAGGAAAAAAGGATGCTCTGGACAGAGAAGTTAGAAATTTCCTTTAAGGAGAGAAACTGGTGATGCTGGAGCAACACAACTGCAAGATCTGAAGGGTTAAGCTCTGTGTTTACAGAGCCATCCAGTAGGAAACACAGCTGTATCAACAGGAAGTGGAATCTGGAATTAGAAGTGCATTTTTAAACTTGTCCTTTTCTTCCTCAAACCTACCAAGGAGATTAACAGTGGAGATTTAACACAAAAAGAAAGACCACAAGCATGCAAACTCTGTTAGCAACAAAGGACAGAGAGAGGAGAGGGCAGATCCAGCGTGCTGGCACAGCACTTATCAGCAGTAGCATCCTCTCTCCAGCCCACCATGAAGACATAAAGCCTATTCAAGGCTCAAGGAAGCCTCAGATGATGGGAATTTACTGACATGGGGATGACTGACAGGCCCTTGGGTCAAGCTGAGCCAGAAGCAGCCAAAGTTGTGCGGACCAGACCTCCATGGCTCTCCATCTCAGCATACACCCCCACATCTTGCCTGGCCTCCAGGCCACTTTTCTCCTCTCTCCCCTACTCTCTGTGGTTGAATACTCTTGAGAAGTTTTAATTTCAACTTGGCATTTCTCAATTCCTTCAGCCAAGCTCCCAGCCCCAGAGGAGTGTCCAACTCTTATTGGTTTCAATATAAAACTCAGACAAAAAGTAGAGAAAAACAAAGAGATTTTAGAATATTGGTGTGGATCAGGTTCCTGACCCTATCCAGAGTTCCCATTAGCTTTCCAAGTAAACAGTGGAATTCAGCATTTTAACTGTAATACAAAAGGACTTTTCTTCCTGTTCCTCCTCTTCCTCCACCCCCCATTTCTGACACAGTTCATCACAACTCTACAAAAATGGCAGGAAGTGCATTAGCATTTTTACCAGAAGATGAGTAAAAAACCTGCAAATTTTGTTACAGGGCACTTGGAGTGTCCTTCCTACTCAGTCTCTTTTATTAGAAAAAAAAAAAAAAAAACAGCACAGACACACAAGCAAGCCAACCTGTTACAGAGACTGATGCAAAATGAGAAGGAACAACATTTCATTTTTTCCAAACGCACTCATTTTGCAAGCCAAGAACTAATGATTTCAAGTCTGCTACAAACTGCCTGGTGGCTGGGGGAGTTTAAGGCTGACCTTTAGGGACCAGAGTCTCACCCCCCACATCCACAGAGCCCACAACCTCTAACCCCCAGGTCAGAAAGAAAACAGGTACTGCCTGCTTGGTAGTGGCTGTGGAGAGAGGATGCCTGGGTTTGACAGTCACTCTGCCACATTTTTGCCTTTGTTTCAATCATCAAGAGGGATTTAGATCCATATCCTGTTTCTTTGGGGTTTTATTTCAGGTAATTATTCAGCTCAAGGGAAATGGTGATGTATCATTTCATGACATAGATTTTAATAGCATCAAATAATCCACATAGATTGACCCAAAAAATCTCCCAAACAAACAAATATGCCCCCCCAAAAAACAACCAAAAAGTAAAAACAAAAACAATCTTACACTTTAATAGCACAAAAAGGAAATAGGATGATCACAAAATATTATGAGATTTCAAAAATACCCAGAAGAACCAGGGGTTTCCACAGGCAGAGGCTGAAAATCCAGGGCAACTGCCAGGAGGCAGCAGGTATGCTCTTAACATTAAGATCATTCAGAATGTCTGCTATTCAAATATCTCAGAAAGATTTATTCAATGTTCGTGAGAAGGGAATAGAAGAATGGTTTTGTTCCAAAACAGTTTTTCTTCAGCACTGAACTGGGGTCCATGAGGAAGTTCCCATCAGCAGATGTTCTGAGATGGTCTCTGCATCTCAGGTTTAAGGGAAATCTCTTTTTAATAGTTTGGCTACTTGATAACATTCTTTAAAAAAAACCCCTTGAATTCAGATTCAAAATTTTCACCTTGATGTTCTCTCAGATTTGTAAAGTTTCCTTACTTTGTCATGGGCAATTTCACCACATCTGGTCTGTGTTGGTCTGGATTTCCATAGAGCTCACATTTAAAATTCAACAGACCTGGCAGGGGAAAGTTCCTTCTCTTGGCTGCTACCTCATGGCTGGGAAAAGAATTCTTTCCCTTTCTGAAAATCAGCAGCACTTGGCTGAGAATGCTTGGCATGCAAGGCTTGGATAAAGCTGGTTATAAAGGTGGCTATAAAGGTGGTCAGCTCCCAGGGCCAGTGCCTTGTGGCAGCTCTGAATCAGGCATTTGCTCCTGCCCTGGAGCCCACATCAAGGGGAGCCCATTGGGTATTGAGTTTGCAGGAATGCCCCAACAAAGGCAGGAATGATGAATCTGACTCCATGTTCTCAGAAGGCTAATTTATTACTTTATTGTACTATATTATATTAAAGAATACTGTACTAAAGAATACAGAAAAGATACTTACTGAATGCTAAAAAAATATAATAATGAAAACTTGTGACTCTTTCCAGAGTCCCGACACAGCTTGGCCCCAGTTGGCCAATGAGTCAAAACAACTCACACCAGAATCCAATCAGGCAATCACCTTGGGTAAACTAGCTCCAAACACATCCCACATGAGCACAACACAGCAGAAGCAAATGAGATAAGAACTGTTTTCCTTTTCTCTGAGGCCTCTCAGCTTCCCAGGAGAAGAATCCTGGGCGAAGGGATTTTTTCAGAGAATGTGAATGCCACAGTTGGGGCTGTGGGTGCCCAGGGCCTGAGGTTATCACCTGGGGTTCATCTGCCTCGGCAGCCCCACACTGTGGCCCTGGGAGACAAAGAGTCCCTGCTGCTGACAGGAGAACACCACGGGGCTCTCTCAGCCACATTTTGGCTGCCCAGAGCAGCAGCTGAGCACAGGATCAAGGAGGAGAAACCAGCAGGGAGACAGAGCCAAAGGGAGCTTGGAGAGAAGATCACCTGGATAAGTCTCCCATGTGAGGCCTGGGAGATGGGCTGATCCAAACAATTTTTCTAAGGGATATTTTTTCTTTTCAGTGAGAGCTGCTCTGGAGGAGCAGTCAGCAGAGTGATGGCTATGGGCAGCACCTTGTCCCATGTGCCACAAAAGAGAAGGCAGTGGGGGTGATGAGTTCCTGAACAGGGAGAACAGGCTGTTCCTGAAGATCTGGCCCAGAAACAGCAAAAAGAGCAAATTTGTGCAGTGGGGGTGAGAGGGCTTAGAAGAAGTCAGAGCCAGCTCTTAAGCCAGCCTGGGATTTGCACTACAGCCTTAAACCAGATATGCCTGAAGCTCAGATCCTCTTTCATTACACAACAGAAAACCCCAAAAAGCAGCTGTACCTTCCCTACCACCCCTAACAACAGCTGACACATTGCAAATTTGCAAGAAAGAAAATAGAGAGAGGCCTTGACTTTTACAAGACTTTGGGGGCAAAAGCATAGCTTTTTAATTAAATACAGTGGAAACTACAAGTAAGAAAAAGGGAACATTTCCTGGCACAAATTCACTAAGAAAAAAAGAAAAGGAGTGAAATTATAAATATAGAAAAAGGATTAATTGAGCTGGAGAATTAATCCCTTGGATCCCAAGGTCAGTGGAAACAGAACTGAAATCCAGAGCTTTGGTAAAAAGAGATGCCAGAAAATGAACCTAAAAAACTGATGCAGGAATTAAATACAAAGGCTGATATACTTAAAGGTATCACCTCTCCAGCTTGGAATGCACATACATCACATGCACAAGCAAGAAGAGGGTGTCACATTCTGTTTCTAGGAGGCATTACTCATGGTGGAAAGAAGCAACTTTCCTGAGGGTGATATTATTAAATGATCCTGTTTTAATCTGGGGCCCCAGAGGTGAAGTGACTGTCCCACAGGCAGACAGGATATCTGTGGCAGAGCCAGAAATAGCAGTTAGATTTCTCTTTCCTACACTGCAACCATACCATGATCCCTCCTCCTACCCACAGCTAATAAACTGAGTTCTGACTGGATGCAGAAAAGAAATTGTTCCACTGAGCTTCCTCTCAGGTGCTGTCAGCTCAGCAAAGCCAGATCCTTGGTGTTTGGCTTTCAACCCTCACATGCACCTGATGCCTGCAAAAGGGCAGAACTCTTTCACCTCTCCAACACCTGCAAATCCCACACACCAGTGGTGATCAGCAGTTTATAGCTTGATGGATCTGTGCAGAGTGATGGATTGGGTCTTTCACACTATTCCCTTGCTTGCAGGCATCTCTAACACGGCTGAGACTAAACCAAGCAGGTGACAAAATTCCTGTTTGTGATCCAGAGACCTGCTGGCACTGTCAATGTCACAACACAGAACAAAACAAAGCAAAACAAACCAGAACTTTGCTCAGGCCAGGGTGTTGCTGCCTCTTCCCCGTGCCAAACCATGCCAGCTGGAAAGTGGCAACACCTCAGCCCTTAAAGAGTTAACGCTGCTGCTTGCACCCATGGAGGAGGACAGCAGCTGTGAGCTGTCTCTGGGAGGATGCAGATGAATTACCAATGATGTGGTTGCCAACATTTTGGTCTCGCACAGCCCCGACACGCGAGGGCAGTGTTGGTGCACAAATGATGCTCCCAGCAGAGCATCCCCGGGCCGAGGCTGCTCCACGGACACCTTTTGTGCCAGAAAAACCACACTGGAGAAGGCAATGGGGAGGGGGCAGGACGTGTTAAGCCAGGATATTTATATCCTTAAGCCAGGTTATTTATATCCTGTCAGCTCCCACTGCAGAGGCAGTTTTTCTAAGGTTTCCCCTGTATGTTAGAGGGTGAACAATGAAACCCTGATCAAGTCCTTTACAATCATATAGTCACATGGGAATGAAACAAATTCAATTATTTAATAATTGCTCTGTAAAATGTTACAGTTATCGAGGATGCAGAGGTTTTAAAGGAATCTCAACCTTGCTGCTGTAGTATCCATTTACTCCTCCAATCAAATACTCCAAACTCACAGATGATACTCTGGCAAGCATTTTAATATAGTTTCTATAGTATAGAAACAGTGAAAAATACAGCACAAACATCTCCTCAAGTGCAAGCAGACTCTCTTTCCATAATATGTATGGAAAAACTGACACAAACCAAAAAAAATACAAAGGGAGCGGAGTGTGCATATATGTACTATATATATATATACACACACATACACACATGTAAACCACACAAAATTAAACATTTCATCTTCAAAAAGCAGAAACATATTATTTGAGCCTGAAACAAGTTATGTAATGCCTTGTTCCATCACAAACCCAGGAGCTCACCCACACCCAAGCATGTTTGGTGGGCAAGGAATTCACCAGCCCTCACAAGCAGGATCACACCACCCCTGTGGGGAACCCCAGTGTGCTGAGCAACCACACCACAGGTTTTGATGCAAAATCTGTAAATCTAAGTCAAGCAACCTCCCAAATTCCACTACCTATGACCCTTTGTCAGGTTCCAGGACTGCTGTGCCTCATAGAATAAATGTCATTTTAAAAATGTGCCCTTGGGACGCCACTAGAACAGGGAAAATTAACAGTGAACAGTCTCCATAAATGAACTGCAGTGTTAAATAGCAGGGATGTCATTTTATATTTAACTGCTAAGGTCAAATGTGGAAATAAAACTCACAGAAAGGAGCCAAATGAATTTGCCCTCATTCTCTTACTTCAGTGTTTATCAGCCCACACACAGATGCTGTGAGTATGATCCAGTCCTGAAAGTCCAAGATCTTGCAGGAAATATTGCCAGCAGTACTTATCAATAAATCACCTGCTGAATGGCCAAACTAGTTAATGAAACCTGGCTATTTTCCTAATTATTGTTTTCCAGCCTTTCTTTTCCCCTTCATTAAAATGTAACCAAAGAGTTTTATCGGGTAACCCATTTGCACATTCTTAGCACTGGCTGCAGGTTTTGTGGTTTGGTGCTTCCTTGCTAAACAGCTAAAATGACCCAGCTGTTAGCCTCAACCCCAGGAATTGGTAGCCTGGGGGCAGCCAGGAACATGTGCCAGCCATTCAGAGGAGAATTTAATTCTCCCCGTGTGGATTTCAATGTCTCTGCCTCTTTATCGGCCCAGATACAGAGTTCCCTTTGTCACAGCTGATACAAGTTGGTGACCATAAATGTGAGCTATGGCCTGCTTGGTCATCACATGCAGCCAGGAATTTACTGGTGGACTTGAAAAAAACAGAAAGGAGGATTTGCAAGTCCAAAACCTCAGCTACAGAGGGGCCTCATGTGCCCACAGCTATGAGAGAATGCCAAGGACACATCAGGCATGGCAGTGATGATGGCACAGGGGTGTAGAGCACAGCCAGGAGATGCCATGGGATAGTCATGGCCCTTTCCAGGGAAGTTCCCAATCCTTCTTCAGAGCCCTGGAATATTATTGCTCACCCAGTGCAAGGAAGGCTGGTCCCTACACAGACAAAACAAGTCCACCAGAGTCATTGCTTTGGGTGGTTAGTGCTGTCCCCAAAAGGCATCAAACTGTGTTCCAGCAAAGCCATTCTCCATTTCTTACTCTATATTCTTCTTTCCACAGGCCAAAGGATATGTGTGTGGTGAAAAGGAAACTTCAGCAAGAGAAAAAAAAACAACCCCCTACCCATCCTGCCATCACTTATAACTCAAAAAGCTTCAGTAAGAAAGCAGCAAAAAGAAAAGCCTGATTGTAGTGTGAAAAACTGGGGGAGCATGGAAAGAATAAAAACCTTTAAGCCACTCAGAAATTAAAATGTGAGTTGCATTTACAAATCCTAGAAAAGGTAGAGTGCAGCACTTCATGCAGCTACAAATGATTGCTACCTTCTAATGAAAATAAAATCAAAAATTTTTAACAATGATAGTCAGTGAGTCAGAGCAATTTTGGTCAGAGCTGTGAAGCCTGTGAGGGCTGCACTGTTCCTGGTGGCATACAGATAATTTTCTGTCAGGCATTGCACAGAATTACAAAACTGATTACTGCTCCTGACTTGACTGTGTTCTTTTCCTTACATACAGATACTGCAAGGGTGCAAGGGGTAATGGTTTTAAACTGAAGGAGAATCAATTTGGATTAGACATAAGAAGGATTTTTGGAAGGGTGGCTGAACACTGGCACTGGTTGCCCAGAAAGGTGGTGGGTGCTCTGCTCCGTCCCTGAAAGCACTGATGGTCAGGTTGGAGGGCTCTGAGCAGCCTGGTTGAGTTGAAGATGCCCCTGCTCACTGCAGCATGGTTGGACAGATTGACCTTTAAAAGTCCTGTCCAACCCAAACCATTCTATAATTCTATGATACACATGATATTTACATATTTCTGAATCTAATGTAAATACTAACTGAGTCAAGCCACACAGTTGCATGTTAGAGATGTAACAATAAAACCAATCCATCGTATCTACTTCCAAACCTTTCACTGGAGATTGTTTCAATGTGTTTGGAAGGGAAAGGGCAAGTTTACTTTGAGATGAGTAGGAGCTTGTTTCATGCTGGACCAAGAGATCTTGCTGCACCTTCCCACCACCAAGCATAAGATATTTTTTCCGAGGAAATCCTGTGAATTTGCAATGCAAGCTCATAGGATAAAGTCCTTTTGCAGTGCTGGAATTGCTCTGTGACAGCAAAGGTTTAACTGTGCAGGTGTCCAGCAGCAGCAGGGTCCAGGTGACTCATAACCCTCTGTGGATGAGCCCACAATTATTTCTGCAAATCCCTCTCAGGTTTCCTTTTGGGCTCATTGCTCACCATCCTGGATTTCATGAAACTTGGCCTTCCCTTGCTCATCTCTTTTTTGCTTTATAGGTTAAGTGGAATGACAGACCCAGACTAATAAAACAGAAGAACAACGTGGGAGCTTTTGAGAAAGAGAAGAGGAACTGAGATGACCACAGAGTCCTGGAATGCATTACCAACCCAAGTATTAGAAATTCATTATTTGAGTTGTGCCACAAAGTTCAGCTTAAGTGCTATCTTCTTCCACAGCTATTTCAGCCTAAAGGCTCTCCTTTCCTTCCCCAACCACAAGAATATTTGCTTGTGGGACAGAGTCAGTGCCTGGCACCCACAGAGGTAAAAATGCCTTTTTTCCTTTTATTTTCCCACACCTTGCCCAGATGCAAGGATTACAAAGCCCAGTAGCAGTCTATGAGAAAATACAAGGGATTAAAAGGACTCCAGAAGCTTCATCCATGATGCCAGAACACGCATAAGGTTTCACTATGGATGCAAATAAAGAACAGAGAACCAGCAGAGGTACATCCCAAAGCTGGGAGACCATCAGGCTGTAGAAGAACCTGTGACCCTGACCCATAGCTAGGAAACTCAGAGCAGCACTGGAAAATACCTGCACAGAGCTCCTAAAGCAGCAGCCAGAGTCCTTTGACCCTGCAACACATCTCTAAAATCAGACCTGTGAACTCCTGCAGCAATGGGGAGCTGAAGAGAACTCACCTCAGGGTGCAGCAAACCTGGGGTGGCACAACACAGGAATAGGGAATGAGGGGGAAATTGGGTGCTGGAAGTCTGGTCCAACTTCATGGACATCAGAACACAGAAAGGAAACAAATGGGTGGCATTTCTTTGGGTCTATCAACTACCAGTCAATGTTTCTACTCAACAGAAAGGGAAAATTGTGCTTTTAAGATAAGGGCCATATGAATGAGCATGCTTGATCTGTATCATATGAAAGCAAAGGGGAAAGCAGGAGGAATAAATTAATGCAGGATACCCACCCAAACCTCCTACTGACATATCTGAAAGACTGAGTAAAATCTCACCCTGCTTTCTGGCCCACACCATGAGGCACTGTCAGGTTCAATATCCAAATGTATCTTCAGCTGAAGCTGTGGGTGTCCAGTTTTGCCAGGCCACCGCTGCCAAGGTTCACATCCATTTCCTGGGTTTACAAACAGCTTCAATTCCACTCATGCATGAGAGCCAGGGCTGTCCAGACAGGAATGCTCAAGACCCCTCTGGGACACTGAGACATCCAAAAGGAGCAGTTCTCAGTAAGCTGAGCCCTGGCAAAATGCTAGAGCAACTCTTAACATGCTAACATGGGAGCCCAGAGCTTCTGAAGAACAAAGACAAATGTCCCATATGGGCATAGAGGACTTCTGAAATTTTTTACAAGAGCACCTGGGGAAGGCCTGAGAAACTAAACATGCATGAGTCCTTGAAAGGACAGACACACAGAATCATCAAATAAATCTCACACTTTTGCTAAAATCCATAGCTATCAGTTTTAGGAGGGCAGGACTGCTGCAGTGTGGAAAGGGGACAGGACCTGTCCCAGGGGACATAAACAGGCACAGCTGTGAGGAGGGTGAGGAAACCAATCCCTGTCCACAGTTCTGTTGTGGCTGATGCTGGAAAAGATATTGTTTCACATTGCCAAAGCAAATTCAGACACTTTCGGGAGAAATGATGAAAGAAAATGCATCAGGTCGTCCTTCTCTCAGCAGAAACTCTCTGTGTGTGTGTGTGTGTGTGTGTCTGTGTGTACTTGGGAAGCATCTTCATCAGAAACAGACTTGGGTGTGGGCTCTGATCCATGTGAAGAACATCCAGGGCTACCTTCAGGATGTTGCCTTAGCAATGACTTTACTCTGCAAGGGGATGTGTGAGGGGGGTCTGCCAAATGAAAGATCAGCTTTGGGAAGGCCCTGTGCACAATGCAGCCATACCCACAGGAGCTGTGCCTGCCAGCTCCAAGCCTCAAGATGTTGAATTTCCAGAGCTGAATCTTCAGCTGCTATAACCAGAGCAATTTTAATTGTCATCTACAATTTATGGAAGTGTAGGATAAAGCCCTTCTACAGAGAAGTGTATCCAGTCTACCTCTGGTAACCAGACGTTGTCAAGAAAGAGGGAATAGTGGGAAGGTTAGAGGGACAAGGCACAGCAATGTTGAACCTGTGCTGCCTGAGATTATCTGTGCATCCTTAGCCACGGTGCAAGCCAGGAGCATTCTGTCAAGAAGCACTTAACAGGTAAAGTTCAGCTCACCTTCCCTGGACAGCCATGGATTTCTGCAGGGAAGAATAAAGATGTCACTTTTTCTTTTCTTTTTGTTTTTGTTTTGCTTTGTGTTGGGTTTTGTTTATGTTTGGAAGGGCCTAAAGAAATTATAGATTTTTTTACCAGCTACCAAATCCAAATGTCTTAAAGATTAAATTCTTGACTTTATATCTGTAAGATAAATCTCATAAAAGAAGGAAAAATAACACATTGTGGTTCTTAACACACAGCCTGAGGCAGCCCTGAGCCTGGGTCATTCTCAGTTACTATGTGGTGAAATAAGTGTCCACAAATGAGATGGTGACAAACAAAACCATTTTTGAGCATCTCTCTCCTCCTTCCCACCCATCAAAGCCAAAAGCTTTGTGTTTGTGGACCATGACTGCCAACACATCAGATAAATCAATACCTTGCCTACTAGTAGATGTGATGAAGAACAACTTGATTTTTTGCTTTCTTTCTCTATTTGAGAAATCTGCAGGTTTGCATTCACCTTATTATTTTTTATTTTAGATTGTCAGATCCACACACTTCCCATTCTTCCACTTCAAATGTTTTTGAAAAATGCTGTTCTTCCTACCTAAGCTCCTTTACTAATTTTCTACAAAGTGCAGAATAGTTTCTTTAATCAACACCCTGGTTTAGGACATTTTGTCCTTTCTGAATAAGTGGTCTCACATTTCTGAGTCATCAGGACTGAAGACTGAAGATGCTGGCTCTGACTCCTCAATGTGCAACACTGCAAGGAGCCAACACATCCAGTTTTAAAGTCCTTGCTGCAAAAATGACTCAGGCACTGAGGAATCTCAGCCTTGTTGAAGGGACTTAGGCTCCCATGGTCTGTGTCCTTATATCTATATTTGTATATTAAAAAAAAAAAAAACCCAACAAAGAATTTTAAGAAATTTTTCAAAACTTATGCCTACAATTCCAGCTATGTTCAGTTATTTTTTTTCTTCACAAGCCCATCACCTGTGCAGTTTTGCCCTAATAAAAACTGTTGATAAAATTCTTTAAGAACTAAACAACTGCTTGTAGTTTCAAACAGTACCAGGAGATGCAGAACCTGAGAGCTGCCTTCTGAAATGCCTTTGAGATCTGCCTGACCTTCCTATATTATCTCCTCTGCCTTTCTCCCTGGAACAATATTATATCTATCCCAGAGAGTCAGTCCTCTTCTTTCCCAGTGGAACATCTACTGCCCATAGTTCTTCCCATATGTGAAGAGTGACAAGTCTCCAGGGAGACCACAGGGCTTTGCACAATGTGCACAGTGACCTGCCTGGTGCTGCCACTCCACAGATGTCTCTGCAGAGTTAGAAAGATCTTTATTACTGTTTTGATGATGCCAGCAAAGACAAAAAGCTATGGATGGTGAGTTGGGACAGTGTTGGAGCTTTACCAGGACTCCTCTGTTATGACTCTCGTCACTTATCTAAAATATCTCATGAGCAGGGTGCCCACACCAGATAAATATTCACAATATCTCAAAGGAATTGCAATATTCCTTGTTCCTTCATACAGCTCCCTTAATCAGACCAAACTAAGAATTCTCTGCTCCCAAAAGTCCTTTAATACTCCATAGGCTAATACTCCCTCCCAGAAGCTCTGCCCACCCCCTCTCACTGATCCATGCTGTACACTTTTTTCATCCCTGTTTCCCCACTCCCTTGTATATGACAAACAGAAACCTGCTTTCCTCAGCCTAGCAACCCCCCATCACATCCCAGCTCAGGCATGGAGAGGGTCCAGAGAAAGCCAGTTCATTACTGGGGAGAAATTATCCCCACTCAGTGGTTTCCAAGCACAGCCTTCCAAGTTCCAACCCCAAGGGTGTGCTCAGGAGGTGGCAGTGTCCCCGAATGCCCCAAGGAGCAGCTTCACCTGCTCTGGTCAATGGAGAGCCTGAGCTGGAACTCTTGAGACCCAGGAGACTTTTTAGGCTATTTTTTAAAACTGTTTTGAACTCTTTTTAGATACTCTTTAGACCAAACATGCTGTTAGGAGTATCTGGATTGCATTCCCTCAGCAAGAGCATGTGCCTGCATGCACTCACAGAGATTTTCATGCCACAGCAGGTTTTTCACAAAAATGCTTGATACCAAGGGAACTCAGGACAACCGCTGCACAATTTACAAGGCTTGCACAGATCTCTTCTAGTGACAGTGTTTAGGGGGCAGAGGCACCTCCCTCCTTTGATTTTTTCCCCTTGCTGAACAAAAATCAGCTGTGGTAAGAACCAGCTTCCCACAGGAGCGCAGGAGGTGCAGTTTGTTCGCCGTCGGGTTTGCGGTGTGTTTTATTTTACAGAAGCCGCCCTGTTATCAGCATCCAGGCAGGACTTATCTCTGTGCCATCTGCCGTCACCCAGGTGTGCTGCTCTCCTCTGGCTGCGTCTCACCAAACGCGACGCAGCCCTTGATGCTCAGGGGATGCAAATTCCCCTGCGCGGAGCAGGCGGTGTCACCCCGCTCCGGGCACAGGGATGCTCAGGCACCGCTGACACAGGGGGGCAGGCTCCGGGAACCCCCACCTCGAGCTGGGGAGCCCAAAGGGGTCTCTGACATCCAGGGGACGGGATGATAGGGTGGAACTCATTCCCGGGGTCCCCGAGGCTCCCCGAGCCCCGAGCGCAGCGCTGGATCGGGGATGGGGACAGGGATCGCTCACAGGCGCTGCTCCTCCCGCCGGACCCTGGGCTGCCCACGGCTGCCCTCAGCCCCGGCTCCCGCCCCGGAATTCCACCCGGGAAAGGCAAAGCAAACCTCGGGAAACGAGCGGCTTCCCCGGACCGGCTTTCCCAAAGAGGAGGGGGAGGAAGGGCCCAAGAGATGGGGAGGGGATCGGGGATCAAACCCTGCTCCCGAGGCAGCGGCGGGAGCGGCTCCACCTGCGGGAGCGGCCGCGGCACCTCCGGGACCCGATCCCCATCCCGATCCCCGGTCCCGGTCCCGTCACGGCTCCGCCCCGCCCCGGTCCCGGCACCGGGGCTGCCTCGGTCCCGGCACTCCTGGGCACCCGTCGGGAACCTTCGCTTTCCCCTCCTCGCCGGTCCCTGACAGCCTCAGCCGCGCTGCTGAGGGGAATCTCCTCGTCCTTCTTTTGCTCCATGGTACAAATTGTAACAAGACACAGAAAAAAAAACCCTAGAGTTTTCTGCGCTGATCTACCTGGATGCTGAGAAGAGCTCAACTCTGAGATACTTCTGCATCCTTTCCCTTTCCTTTCCTTTTCCTTTCCTCTCCTTTCCCCTCAGCTCACCTTTCCCTCCCTGCTCTCACACCTCCCCCGATCTCTGCAGCACCCTCGGCTCTCCCGGCCCACCCTGCATTAAACCCCAGTGTGTTTGCAGAGACAGCTCTCCCCGGCAGTTTCCAAACTCACCTGCAAAATGCTGCTTGCTGCTAGAATCCAGGGCAAAAGCCACCTCATCCCTGGAAGCCGGGATTAAATACATTTGATTGAACCCAGATTTAGAGCCGTTTTGAACAAAAACACCACTTTGGGGAATGCAGAGCAATCCTGAACTGGCAACCCAGCCTAGGCACTCTGCCTTTTTCTCTTGGCTCTTTGGGGATTTTATTAAAGACAGACCTGACGTCACGGTGAAGGACAAGCCCTGCATTTTTCCTCTGGAGAAACTTTTCCTGCCTTCACTTCTTCATTTTTGTGTGTGGTGTTGTCCCACCTCCTGCATTTCAGAGCATCGCCGTGAGCCAAAGGGCTCTTAAAGGGGAAGCGGCAGCGCCGGGGTCCGGCACGCTGCGATTTTAGCTCAGCTCCGAAAGGCTCAGAGCTCATCCCTCACGCTGCTGATGGCGTTCAGACTCTGGCAGTGTAGCTGGTACAGCAAGAAACGTTTGATCTGGCTTTACTGGTTACAATCAATGACATGACACGTATACAATTATTCACAGATGTTTGATGTATTTGATTTTTAAAAGAGTGACTTCATTTGAAGAGCAAAAGGACATTTGTCCTGCACACCCTGTGAGAAGCAGCCTGACAACTCCTTTGGGACTCCTCTCTTTACAGAGCACCCCCAGATCACATGATCCCCTGCCATGCCTCACATCCCTTCCATGATTTCAGTGTTTAGGAGGGGCATCAGCCCTATTACACTTCTATCCTGTGCCAACAGTGGGCATGACAAGTATTGTCCAGGTACATGGGAGTGCAAACCCCACCCTGAACTCAAACCTCACCCCAAACTCTCTGGTCCCCTGTAACCCTGCTGATGTATGCCCTGATTTTAGCTGAGAAATGTCGGATGTTATTTTTCTCCTTTTACTTAGGCACAGGTATAGGCTTTTATCCAACCATTCTAAATCTAAATTTGAAAGAATCTGAAGTCTCTTTCATCCTTAAACTAAAATAGAATATTATAAGGAAATTGAGTGCTAGCAAAGGGAAGGAAAACCCTGTTAAACAGCTTCACAGGTCTTAAATGCAAGAGTTTATTCATGGCCTAAAGTAAGTGTCAAGCTAAATTTAAAAGTAGGCAAACCTCTCTTCTTGATGTGACAGGCTGGGCAGTGATGGGTGGGTGAATCACTCTGGTGGCCAAACTGAACTGAGATATTTCCTTAACTTCTGCTCTGCTTTGCTTACCACCTGGAACTCAGCTGCGCCAGGTTGGGTTGGGATGAGCCACTCCCAGCCCCCATCCTAAGCAGCCAACAAACCTAAGAAGAATGTGGAGCTGTTGGAGTGAGTCCAGAGGAGGCTGCTAAGATGATCAGAGGGGTGGGATACCTCTCTTGTGAGGAAGGGCTGAGAGAGTTGGGGTTGTTCAACCTGGAGAAGGCACCAAGAAGACCTTCCAGCACCTTCCAGTACATAAAGGGGCTCTAAGAGAGCAAGGGAGAGTCCTTTGGCCTTCGTGTTGTGGCTGGACAAGAAGAAATATTTTTATGCTGAAAGAGGCTAGATTTAGATTAGATACTAGGAAGAAATCCTTTCCTGTGAGAATTGTGAAAGACTGGAACAAGTTCTCCTGAGAAACTGTGAATTCCTCATCCATTGAAGTGTTCAAGACCAAGGGGTCTGGTCTTGGATGGAGCTCTGAGCAACCTGGTCTGTTGGAAGATGTCCCTGCCTGCAGGAGAGGGAGTGGAACTAGCTGATCTTTAAATTCCCTTTGTACCCAAACTGTACCCTACTGGTTCTCTCCCAGCCCTGCTGGGTGTCTGGTGCTGTGTGGGGTTTGCTCTGCAGATTTGGCACAGCTGAATGCTCAAGGCTGGGCTGACAGTGTGTGGGGAGGGGAGGGTGAGAAATCTGCTCTGGTGACTTCTGTCACACCACAGCTTCTCTACCCCTCCATGCTGTGTGATGTGACATGGGCAGAGTCACATCACCCGGACTGGGGAGCTCGAAAAGATCAGTTTGTTTGTCTGGACAGACAGCTGCTCTGGGAGATGATTCAAACAGAATTAGATCAAACTGAAGGAAGTTCCACGAGCTGTTTTCCTCCTCCAGCACCTTCACCCCTACCACAGCTCTTTCCCAGGATCACAACCCTGAAGATCAGGCTCAGGATTATGTTTTCTGTCAGGTTCCTCCAGAACTATGTCTATTCTCCCTTCTCTACATCCTCCCCATTTTTCTTCACTTTCTCCTCTGTTCATTCCAGCTTTTTCTATTTCAGTATTTCTCTCACCCTGCTGTCACCAGCACATCCTTCCTTTATATTCTGCAGGGGAATGTAGCACAGAGCCTGTGGTGTTGGTGTCACACCCAGGTGGTGTTCACTGCATGTGGACACTACTGAGTGCCAGACTTTGGGGTCCAAACCCCTAATACTCTGTGAAGTGAAAGTGGCATTTTGAGAGTTCAGTTCCTCTGACCTAGGTGAAAAGGCCTCTTTAAAAAAAAAAGTGAAACTATTTGGGTTAGCCTAGGGTAAAAGGCTCAGATGTAAATCGGATAGCTAATATTTCATACAGATTGTGATTGCTGGCCTGGAGATAAAGGAGCCACGATAGCAGGTCTAGCAAAAATAACTTTCCAAATGAAGGAGGAACAAAAGTTCAAAGCTCATGTGGTATCAGACTACAACATCAAGGGAAAGAGCACTTTAGAAATGACAGAAATATGGCATTGTGTCGGTTTGGGTTTTTTCCCAAAAAACATTTGGTTATCTCCCGCTCTTTGACTATTTCCCCAGCGTATTTCATTGCCTCAGTGAATTCCTTAGCAAATGCTGTGGTCGAGTGTGTCAGCAAGGATGAAGTCACTGAGATGTGGACATCTGGCTGTTTGAAGCTCCACAGCCCACCTCAGCTGGCGTGTGAGAGTTTGTCATGTGATGATAAAGCAGCACTCTGGCTTAGCATGGATGAGACCGGGCTCAAGGACTGGCCCTGCAGCCCCAGGGACACCCAGGTGCCTGAGCAGCCTTCTGGTGGCGATTCCTGTGTGGGGATGGCACAAGGGGGCACTTCCAGGTGTGCCTGGGTGCAATGGGATTTCCTTAAAGCCCAAATGACAGGGACATTTTGGCTCTTGTTTGGCTCTTTGACAGCAGCAGCCCAAACCTGGGTTTCTGTGAGCTCTCAGGTCCCTCGAAGGATGACAGTGCTGAAAGAGATCACTGCAGTCCTGTGTCACCTTGGCTTGATCCTGGGGAGTCTTGTACTGGCCCCAGTAAATGAAGGCTCTAAAGACACTTCTCTGTCTAATTCAAACACGTCAATTTAAGATCTTCAAATGATGGAAAATCCACTTCATGTTTTGATGAGTTCAGTTACATTCACTATTAAACATTTGTGCCATATTTTAGTCTGAGTTTGCTGGTTTCATCTTTCTGCCAATGTCTGCTTGGCTGATGAGAACTCAGCACTTTCTTCCAGCATATAAATATGCAAAGGTTCCATAAATCACTGCTGGCTCTTCTCTTTAATAAAACAAGGAAGCCACATTGCTTTTAATTCCCAGTGTCAAATTGTTTTTTGGGAACTTGAATGTAATAGTTTAATGGCTTTTACCTCTTTACCTTTCCATGGACATTATATATGCACACAGCACTATCCATGACTCTACAGCCATCCACAATGAGCAGGAAACAGGCAGCATGTCCCAGTTCAAGCCTAGCCCTGATTGTCTCAGGCTAATGCTTTAATATCACTTCTTCCTCAATACATCCCTTATGCCTCTCAGCCACATAAACAGGTTTCTCAATTTGACTTCATTTTACAGTCTCAGAACAAATAAACTGAGAAACAGATTGATTTATTTTATGCTGTTTGATTTGTCTGACACTTTTACTGAAGGCTGTAGCCAGCCAAAGAATACAGGGACTACTAAGAACAGAGAGAGCTCAGGGAGGATGGGTGCTGTTTCCTCTTGCAAATGCATGGCAGGAGTAGCTCCTTGTCTGTAGCTGATTTCCTTTGTAAATAGGTGAGATCAGAGTCTACCTACAAGTCCAAGTGGAAAAAAAAAACCACCTTGGACTTCCCTGATTCATTAAAGGCAAAGGCTGAGTCGTGGATCTGACTTTTGAATGATCCAAACCACTAGCTGTGGTAGTTTCCTATCAGGGTGCTTTTTCTTCTGCTTTTCTCTGTGATGAAGGTGACATCCCTTTCAACCAGCAGAAAGGCTGGGATTTGGGAAGCAGATCCTGGAATGGAAAGGGAGGTGGAGAAATCAAACTGTACCATCAAGAAAGGCTGGGATTCAGGAAGCACATCCTGGAATGGAAAGGGAGGTGGAGAAATCAAACTGCACCATCAATTATTGTTGTTTTTTGACACTACTTTGGTGGTAGGAAGGAGAGTTACATCAGCCTGGGCCTTTGAAATATGAAAGAAGCTTTACAAACCAGAGCACGTAAACATCTGTTTTAGCTGAGTCTTGATAACATCAAGGATCTGAGCACTCAGCCAGCCCCACTTAGCACAGTTAAATATTTCATTTTCAGAGATGTTGGCCTTTGCAGATGAGACCTGGTACCTGAGTGAAAGAAGCTGCAATATTGCAGGAAAACTCACTCTTTTTCTGTCTAAAGAGTCTTTCCAAAGAAGAAGATGGACAGGAATCACACTGGATACAAAGCCAAGAGCTCCTTTGCTGCTGTTGAGCCTCGTGTCCCCCTCATACAGTGATGCAGAAGGTACCAGAGCTAAGGAGGTAAATCCAGCACTGAATTCCCTCAGCCCTTTAACAACTGCCAGATGAAGGGATTTACCTTGGAATGTTACTCAGCCCAGGTTTCCATTACTGACTATGCATGCACCATGCTGTGTGGCTTGAACTCCTTGTGCCAGAATATTTGTGAGGCTGATCACACTCCCAGCTGCTAAACAGAAAATCAGCTGGTCCAGGTAAACCAGCCTGGCTGTCAGCACTCCAGGACCAGCTGGTCATTTCTCCAAAGAGCTGGTGTAAATCAGCTCCACCGAGTTGGGTGAGGCAGCAGCCAAGTCCGAAAAATGGAACATTCAATATTTAATTCATTCATGCAGCCAAAATAATTTATTCCCACCATTTAAGCAGGACTGTTGCCTTTGAGAAGACATGACTGTGGTTTCATTCCCCATAAATAAAGTCAGATTTATTAGGACAGGTCTTCAGCTGGTGTCAATCTGTGTGACTCCTTTGATTTCAGCAGTACTAATCTGTCTGACAGCATCTGAGCTGTTCCACTGTGAGCAAAAATGTACAGGCACTTATGACAGTAGCTAAGAAACAAGTCATTAAAATACTGTAGTTTCCCATATAAAAGATTATAGAACTTTATATCAATTTTCAAATCTGTGTTATATTAGATTTCCAGTTACTGATGACAAGAATATTTTATTTTCTTCATTGCCCTCAATAGCCTCACTACTGTGTTCATCCATTCATAAATTCTCATAATTTCCTGATGGACATTTATGTGGGCAAAACACACACTCTGACGGTTTTGAACCACTACCAGGCATTTTTAACAAGAACAACAGTACCCTAGGGTATCCAGTGTTTTTCCTGAGTAATTGTCTTAATATCTGCATTCAAACCCCCACCAATTGCTTAATTAAAGCTTTCAAATGGAACTTTGAATAAAAATTAATAACAATAATTTTAAAGAAAATCAAACACAAAATCATCACACATATAAGATACCAAGCTCTAAAAATAATTAATGACCAAAATGAACAGGTCATGAAGAATGAGGAAACTGCCAGAAACACAAACAAACTCCTAATAATTTCTTGCTGTAGAAAAGTAGTTTTCTGGAAATAAATATTTACATAATGTTTACTAACCATTAAAAGAAACTGGCTTAATAATATATATCGAGTCTGAGCCTCAGCTGGTTTAAGTATGAAGCACTTGGAGTTGCATTGATTTGTGGCATTCATGGGTGCAATGCATTATTCATAAATATTAGTTCAACTATTTGAACAAATGCAGGAGGTGCAGGGGAGGAATTAATCTTTGGACTTGCCTCCTGCAGATGCTTTTTTGATGCCCATTAAAAGAGAGGAAAATATATTGGCTAAAAAGCTATAAAAGCATGAAGAATCCTAACAAATATTTTTGTTAGGACACACATTCCTGAAATTCAGGAATATTGTGCCATTCCTGAAATGGCACAGCTTGCTCCCTTTGTAGGTTTGTCAGCTCCATTATCATGGTCTCCTGGACAAGCAATTTTGTTAATGCTCCAAAAAATGATGTCACCCACTGCAGATAATGTCCACATGCTGACAATTCTATTCTCTAGATCAGTGACCACAGAACTGCAAAATTGTACACTAATCTGGCCCTTTTTAAAATTTCTACTAGTGCTGCAATATTCTGCAGCCTCTGGGATTGGCTACATGAGGAGGGAAATCTCCTCTGTTCTTCTGGAAATTCTATTCTAGGGAAGAATAGATTTTGAACTTTTCAGTCACACACTGAGGCTTCCCAGCACTGTAGATATGTCTGTGAATTTCCAAGATTGGGTTAGATTACACATATATTTGATTGGGAAAAAACACAACCAAACAAGCCCAATGAAATTGCCTTAAATGTACAAGAAGTAAATGAAGTCTATAAAACAAAATCATCTCCTGTCTGAGGTGGCCTTGTTTTTTGTTGGAAAGTAGGTCTGCTCTTCCAGCCCAAGTGTTGTTTTTAAAATATTTTTTAATAAATGCAGACAAATAATACTGTTTTCTTATTAAAGGAAATAATAAATGAAACCTTGTGAGATGTTTAGAAGAGTTATGAATAAATTCCCAAAAGATCAAACCTGTTTGAAACATGAAATATTTGAGAACCAAATATTTTCCCTCCATAGCCCAAGTATCCAAATTCTGCATTCTAACTCTGGTAACATTTTATTCAAAGTTTCCTGTGGCATTTGGTTAGTAAACGTTTTCCTTTCAACAGAACTGCTTTCAGTCTGTGTTTCCTGGGGAAATGGAGCTTATGCAATCACTTTGAGCGTGTTCATGTCTGTCTGTCTGTCTGTGTGCCTTTGCAGTCATTTTTGAGCCTTTTGGGCAAAACCACAGCAAATTATGTCAGAAAGATGGGAATCTCAGTGATGTTGGCATCCCTGCCCTTTGTGAGAGGAGGCACCGAGGGAGATAAGAGAGGCCACTGGAGTGTCACACTTTTGGGAAAAGTGAGCTGTTTATCCACACACTATTAGAGCCAGAGAAGCCACACAGCTGAGACCTGTCAGTCTGCAGGAAAACACCTTCAGCTGGAGTTTGCAGTCAGCCACCAGACACAAATCTGTGGGGAAAGCGGCTTTTATTGATCTAATGCTCACAAAAATACTGCTACCTTAGGCACACATGGCCCACGTGCTCTCAGGTTCTCATATTTTTATTTTTTATTTCCTGCAAGCAGAACTCTATGCTTCCTCTTCTCCCACCTCATGCCAATATTTATTCTTAATTTGATCTTAGTTATAAAAGCAAAAGAGTTGAAAACAAAGGTATCCATTTTCACACTACCTTAGAAAGTAAAATATTAAGTCCATTCCAAATTCCTGCCTGGATGCTTTCAAAGTGCAAAGATACAGTCACTTTCCAGTAGATATAGAGTGGCTCTGTATCAAGAAGATGAATAAATTGAGGATCTGATGATATGAGCTCTTTTAGACCTCTTCTCAGCAGAAGGAGGTCTAAAAGGAGAGCATTCAGAATACACACATTTTTATTACCATTGGTAATTGTATTTGAAGCATTTAAAAATATGACAATGAAGATAATAAACTACTTTTCCATGCCTTGGAAGGTGTTAACCCCAGTATCTACTAGCATTGAATGTCAGTTTTACAAAATTGGGAGTATTCTGACTTTGTTTCCTAATTTCATTTGAACACTGTTGCCAACACAACAAACCCAATGCAAAGAAAGGAACCAGGGCACAGGAGGTGATGTATCACGCCTGGGGTGCCAGAGCAGAATCACTGCCCTGAGCTCTCTGATCTTTGTGATCAGTTCTACTTTTTTGTGATCAGTTCTACTTCTTTCCATCCCTGCCTGGTGTGATAAAACTTTCCACCTTCTCCTGGTCTGAGGGCACCACACACAGTGATCCCCATTTCCCTCTGGAGTTATCTTTCCTTCCTCTTCTCCTGTCACCCTTTTGGAGCAGAATACATCATTTGGACTTGTATTCGACCTGAAGAGGGGGAGAAAGAAGGAGAAGGAGAAGGAAAGGAGAAGGAGAAGGAGAAGGAGAAGGAGAAGGAGAAGGAGAAGATCAGGCTGCAACACAGCATTTACCCCACATGCTCAGGGAAAAGGTTGGTGCAGTTGATGTCTACCTTGGTCCAGCAAATGTTTTTCTTCTTCATCAAGTGAAAAAAGGATCTGGGTTCTGGCAGTACCTCTTTCCCTTCAATATGACTTTGGTCCATCTCCCTTTAATCTCACCTGAAGTTTTTGAGTCCCTGACAACGGCTGGGCTGCAAATATTCAGCCAGGACAGGCTTTCAAAAAGAAATTTGGACAAGGAAAATGTGTTGTGGGACACACAGTGAGACTTCACAGGGGATCCACAATACTGTGTTTCTTAGGCTGCATTAGCTATCCCTAGGTTTAAGCACCAGAAAAATATCCAGAGGGAAAAGCCTGTAGTTCTCATATTGAGCAAAAATTGTGGTGTCTGGTGTTTTTTACTTGTTTGTTTGTTTGTTTGTTTTTCCCCAGGAAAACCACCCTTTTCACAGTGGGGACTGTTGTCTTTATCTTCTGTCACCTCCCAAAGGAAACTCAGAGAGAAAAATATCTGACCAATCTGAGGCTTAAAGCAGTTGCTGAGATTACAAGTAAGGTGGCCAAGTCAGGAGAGCTTTCATGTGCTAAAAACCTCTTGTCATTATTTATTCACCATGTGCTGGGTCAGGGTTCTTGAAATGTGCCCAGAGAAAGTGTCCACATGGGTGATGGAGAGGCCTGGCTTCCATCAGGGTACCAGAGATGGAGCACAGCTCCTAGCAAGAGATCTCCTCAGGTGGGAGCCATCACAACCTCTCTCCTGCCTCAGGACTGCAGATTTTTTGGAGCAGGGAAGGATTTTTGGAGCAGGGAAGGATATGGGCTGAGAGCAGGGCCAAGGTCCTGAGCCTCGAGTGAGCTGACTCCAGAGATGAAGAGGAAAAAGAGAGGGAAGCAAGGGAACACATCTGAGTACACAGAGGGCTGGAAGAGACTAAAGGGCTCCTCTCACATCTCCCCTGCCCCAAGGCACAGCCTGCATTAACTCAGCTCTTACTGATAGATACTTGCCCCCCCTTGTTTGTGGGGAGCACAGCCCCTTCCCTGTAATTTCTCTGCAGTGACCTGTTCCAAGCCTTTCCTCTCCTCAGAGAGTTAAGCTCAATCTCTACCTAAGATTTCTCTTGCTGCAGTGTAGGTCCACTGCTTCTTGGGCACGCTGGAAAAAAATATTTTCTTTGATCTTCATTGCAGAATTTCATGAGTTTAAAGACAACATACATTTATCCACTGCAGCCTTCTGTCCTTTCATCTGAGGTGCCCCAAACAGGGCTAGCACTGGGACTGTATTTGTTACTCAAGGTCTGGATTGAAAGCACTTGAGCCAGTAGTTCATGCTCGGACTCAGGTGTTTATTATTTCTAATCAGTGCAACAGCCTCACAACCATGAGTTCTGCAGCCTTTCATTAGCAAGGCATAAAATAGATACCTATTGTTATAAGGTCTTTTAAGGCTAAACTATCCAATTAAGAAATGACACCTAGATTATTTTGCCTTTTAACCCAATAACTGATCCCTTGAAGCCTGCAGTGCAGACTTTTCTGTCCAGTTACAAAACACCACCCAGATCCATGGAGAAGAAGGAAGAAGAAGATAAAGAACAACAACCTGCCTCCGCCCTAAAACCTTCATCTTGCTTCAAATTTATTTCTATATTCTAAAACCTCAAACTCTAAGTTTTATACCCTGTGATATTACATACTTCTAACCAACTACACACCTATAATCCCAGTGTTATCAATTAATTTTGGAAGCCTTCTCCACAACCTCAGGGCAATTGCAGCGTTCTCTTGTGGGTTTGTGCCTTTAAGCACAGAAAGTTTTAAATTTTCAGCATCCAGGGTTCCAACAGGCCTAGACAGAGAACCGCTCATGACCTAGACTATTTCTGCAGGAAGGCACCTATTCCCACTCTAGCGGTTGCTCCCTTTGGGAATCAATGACTACCAAGCCAAAACAGGCCTCACCTGTACAGCCACAACCCTGCTGTTCACATCTGGGAGAGCCAGTCTGGTCACCACTGCAGTGGAAGAGGGAGGATGTCTGCAACACCACTTAAATTATATGGAAATTATAAGGAATCTGCTGGGATAAAATGGTTGACAAAAGCAACAAAATCTCATTATCAGCAGCCATCCTCAGATTTGCCCTGGCAGGACAAGTAACCTGCAGGGCTTTACTTTTCCCCATCTCTGCACTTCCCCTGTGCTAAATTTCACGTGATAAATATAAATCCTGTTAATGCACCCTTGGAGAAAATAACCACCCTTGTCAGTGTGGTTGATACAGCTGAGGAGCCTGAGGCAGCTCCATGCCTGCTGCTGTCCTCAATGCCTTTATGAAATAATTCCTTCATAGGATCTCCATGGGATCTTTTATTTTCAAACCTAGATTTGCATCATCAGCAGATGCAGCCCTTATGTGCTTCTGCTCAAGGTAGATTTGGAAAGACCCCAGCCTACATTCCAAAGCCCCCTCCAGCTTTTCCTCCAGGACAAGAGGGCAGCACAGATAAGCCCTGCTGAGGGTAACTCTCCTACCAGATGGCCATGCACACTACAGGATGGAATCTGGGTTAGATTCCCAATTCACTTGAGCAAATTTCATGTGGCAAAAGCCTCCCTATAGTCAAGGCGAAATCACACCACAGCAACTTCATCTTCTACAGTACATACCCTCTCCCATACCTTCAAAATCTGTCAAGTTGTGTGTTCTTTTAATCATTATTTGATTTTCAGTGTTCCAAAATGGTCTATTTCACTTGTTTCAATATTTTTTTAGGTGTTGGCAGTATGCAGATTGGTTGGTAATTCTCTAGCTCTTCCCTTTCCTTCAGAACATCAGACCCAAATCTGCCCTTTTCTCTCCCTCCTAGCTCTCACATATCCTTCAAGAGAGTGACTAGCCAGTTTTGCAATTTGAACCAAAACAAAAAAATCAGTGTTTTTAATGAAATCCCTTAGCCTGCCTTCTGCCTGCTGGCAGCTGAATTGCTCCTCCTCCCTCACTGGCATTACCATGTTAGCTGTGGGCTCACTGCAGTTTTGGTGATGGCTGAAAGGTGAAAGGCATTGACCACTTCAGCCCTCCAGGCATTATCAGCTTTTCTTCCTCAATAAGTGAAGGACCAGCTTCTTCCTTCATCTTCCTCCTTCTTGCTGAAATATTATTAGGAAGCTCTTTGCTATCTTTCACATACCTTGCTAGTTGTGTTTAATTTTGTGCTTTGGCCTTTATGATTTTGTCCCTATATGCCCCAGCAACTCTTTTATAGTCATCTTCTTTAAACTGACCTTGCTTCCACTTCTTGCATGTCCTCATAGAGCATTTGCCTGATGCCTGGAATTGCCAGTCCATACCAGGGTAGGCTGTGATTCACCTCCAAGCTGGAGACTGGGGAAAACCAGGATCCTCTACCAAATCATTTCCACCAGGATGAGGTTGCTCAGAAGAAATATTCTAGGGTCATTTCTTCTGTGAGCAAAGAGAAACCTCAGTATTGCACTGGATTGAGAAGCAGGTGCCTAAGAAAGAATTGTGCCATCAAATGGCTGAAGGTATAAACCCTCTGAAATCAATTATGGATGGCTCTTTTTTACACTCCCTTGGAAACTGAGGCATGGGAATTTTGAAGAGAAATAGGATATTTAATGGTTTAAAATTCACATCCCTGTGCATGAATCCTCTCCCATGTTTTCTTAAAAGTTTGCTCCTTTGCTCAGAATGGCGACACATCCTCACTAACAAGCCCAAATCTGGCATTTCTTGTGTCCCCTCCCCTGGGAGATGCAAGTACTTGCTGAGGAATAGCTGTTTCCACTGAGCCTTCCTATGGAGGAGTGTGGTGAAGAAAGTGCTGGAGTAAATTATCTGCTGTTTGAGTTATTGTCATGAATGCTGAAACAGATGTTTCTTATGCATGAACTTTTCATGATCTTGGGCTGCAGGCTGGCAGGATAATCAAATATTATTACAGCATGGAACAAGGAGTTGTAATGGGCATATAAGTCCCAAATCTAGCTCCCAATGATATAGTTTTTTCCACAGCTTATCCCTTAAACCACACACGTGCTAGTTCTTGCACATCCAGCAGCATTTTCTGTACCAATTCTTAGATGGAAGTGAGACTTTTGGCAAATTATTTGGAAAACTCCATAAAATGTATACTCCTGCTTCCTCAGCTAATGCTAAGCTCAGTGCCCTTCAGTGTGCTCGAGGTCTCTGGAAGGTTCTTGGGCTTTGTGATGATTATTTCTGTTGCCTTGTCCCAGGTGGGAATGTCTGTTCCTACACCTACCATTAGCATGCCCTGGGCTTTGCAGGAGAAAATGCATCAAAGCCCTTTGCAGTGCCCCAGGGACACGAAGCAGCTGTAAAGCAAGCTAAAGCAGTTAATTGCTCTGCTTCCCCAAAGCAACATAAAGGAGTTGGAGCTCCCTGGAGAATCCAGCATTTAGAGAGCAGTTTCTGTGGTATGAAAGGCACAACTCTTAAAAACACAGACAATGCTCAAGGGGGTTTTAGATCACACAGTCCAGCTTTTCCCACTGGGGTGGGCTCAAGGTAAGAGGCAGGTTACAGCTGATGGCGTTTGCTTGCTTACACCTTTTTATGAACTGGAGGTGTTTATTCAATATGTGTCTGGAGACAGCTTTGTGCCATGCAGAATGGCTGAGCTCTCAGAAGTTTGCACAGCAAATCCTCAGCCTGCTCTTTCTGTTTGCTGTGCAGTTTTCATACCTGCTGTGGAGCATCTGCCAGGAACCAGCGCTGGACACAGCAGCAGAACTCTCTTCTTCCAGTAGCCCCTGGCACCTGAACCTGGATTCAGCCTTGTCACCATGTGGGAGACTGTGACCCTGTGACCCTGAATTTGGGACCCAGGCCAAGCCTTCCTCCAGCTGCGCTGCTGGCAGTGCTGCCCCATCGAGAGCTGCCTTTCCAGTGAGCTTGAGTACATGTAGCAGAGCTGAATATCCCTGACATTCTGCACATGTTGATCTGAGGTCAACTCTACATTATGTGACTGCCACATTCTCTTGTTGTAAACAGGAAAAAAAAAGGACTTTTTGTATAAATGACTCTCATCTTGAGCAATTCCTTGCAGTATTTCCTTGCACTCACCCTACTAATCATGAGGTTAAGGAAATACTGCTTGAAATATGTGGTAATGACTTGAAACCCAGCACCAGCAGTAAAAAATTGCACTGCTTTAGGAAATATTGTCATTATCTTATAAATACAGCATATCTGCATAGTCTCTGTCTTAGCACATATGGACCACGGAGAAAAAATCATATTACATCATCACATTACCATGTGCAGTTGGCCAGAATTCTGGGAGCTGTTCCTTAACTCCAGGATCAGAGAAGAGCAAAAAGGGGAAAGAAACAAGTGACAGGTAGAGAGCTGCATCAAAATAGAATGTTCAATTTTTAGAATAATTTTTCATCTGAGACAGTTTTACATCGGTAGAGCTATAAACCCATCTTCCCCCAGTTAGGTCAAAGTTTCTATGGAATGAGTTCTTTGCGTGCAGTTCATTCATGTGTTGAAGTCATTTGCTTGGCTGTATCCTAAAACAGCAGAGACATCAATTTTCCTTTACCATATGAAATAAGAGTAATTGCCAGACAGGCCTGAGCAATGCATTCATTTTGTCCCTTTATCATACTCATATCAAACCCTCAGCAACAGGGAAGGCCTGTAGGACAAATAAAAGTGTATTCATAACATCTGCCATGGCAGGAGGCTCACCTGAGCTGTCTGCTCTGCAGTCACAGCCCCTTGAGCCAGTGGAGTTCATAGGCCAGGTTATCCACCCACACGCAGGGGTACACTGCTGATGGTGTGTCACATTCACATCTTCTGAAATCCACCCAGGATTTTTCTCCTGGGAAGATGAGAAGCCTCAGAGAAAAAGGAAAACAAACTGTTATCTCATTTGCTTCTCCTGTGTTTTGCTCACATGTGGAATGTGGGTGGAGATTGTTTGCCAACAAGTGGTTGTTTCATTGGTTTCGTGTGAATTGTTTTGACTCACTGGCCAATCAGGGTCAAGCTGTGTCAGACTCTGGAAGGAGTCACAAGTTTTTATTATTATCCTGTTAGCCTTCTGTAAGTATTCTTTCTGTATTCTTTAGTATAGTTTAGGATAGCATTCTTTAGTATAATATAGTATCATAAAATAAATTAGTTTTCTGAGAACATGGAGTCAGATTCATCATTCCTTCCTGCCATGGGGCAACCTGCAAATACAATAAAGGTGAACCATTCCCTCAACCCCACGTTACTGCTTGGTTGTCCATGGAATCAGAGTCATAGAATCACAGAATGGTTTGGGTTGGAAGGCACCTCAAAGACCACCAATTCCAGCCCCTCTGCTGTGGGCAGGGACATCTTCCACTGGACCAGGTGGCTCAAAGAAGTTTGACCACACAGTGAGCCTGCGTTGGTTTGGTCACATAGAGATTTGCACTATTTGATCTCAGAACTACTCACTGACTTCTGTAGGAATCTGCAGAAGTCATCCTTCCATGGAACTGAATGGTTTGGGGGCTTGAATTTCTTTGTTTGGTTTTTTTTTTTGTTTTTTTTTTTCCATGAGGAAATTTCCTACATGGTGGAAATGACTCATTGATGGAAATGCAATGCCAGCTACATACATGGGAATCTGAGCTAGCAGCCAGGTTGGACATGCTTGATTTCTACCAATAAATGAAGAAAAATAGGTCAAAAAGAACAGAGAATATTTGGGGAACTCATATATCCTGCTTCATAATCCTTTGTTAAAAAACAAGATATGCCTATGATACACATATGAATGAAGTGGGCTCTGAAATCTCTGTACAGTAATATATAGATATACATTTTGCATTACCTGCTCAGAGCAGGGACATTTGTACAGGATTTAAGATCACCTTTCTGTGAATTGTAAGTCACAGAATATCACCCACTTGCCTGCAATCAGATCATGCTAAAAGATTATCTTGAAAAGCCTCCAGCCATGGCTGGAAACAGCAGGAGACTGAGCAGCCACGCTCTTCCTGCTGACTTATTTCAGCAATCCAATCAGCTGCCTTTGCAGAGACTGGATGATCTTACACCGACCCTCAGCTTGTCTCGTGTTTACTGATAGTTTTTCTAGTCTGCACTGATACTTTTTGTATTCTCTTGGTGTTTTCGCCATGCCTCCAAGAAGCATCTAATTTTCTTACCTAGCAACTTACAGAAGCCAATTTTTAATAACTTGCTTATTTCACTGTGAGATATTTTCTTGCTGCCCTATTGTTTTGGGGTTTTTTTAATGGCTCTTCTCTGGTTCTGTGCAATTTTTCAGCCTCCCTTTAAAAACAGAGTTATCAGGCCAAGGTGTGGTACTCCAGTACACACTGCTGCTACAAAACCAGGTAGAAATCACATCCCTTCTCTTACTCACTTTCCTTCCCTGTGTAAGTCTGATGATGACATCAATGAAGTAATTTCCCCCAGCATCATTCTTAATGTTCAAATTCATCTGTGCATCCAGTACCATCTTTAGGTCTGCTTTGGTTTATGCTTCTAGGACTCAGCTTCCATCTTTATTCACTTGCATTTACTTTGAATGGCCCTAATTTACAAAATGTTTCATCACCTCTTTCTTACCGCTGAAGCACAGGAAAAAATTTGGAGTCTGACAAGATTTATGCCATTGGGAAGGTCTAGTTTCAACCCCAAAGCTGCTGATAAAAACTTGGGTTTGGACCAATCTCTGTGACATCCACTAAGAGATCTATTGCTTGATAAAGCCTACTCACTAAAAAAAGTAAATAAATTAACAACTGATAGTTAAGGGGTTCTTCAATCCAATAATATTTGTGCTTCAGTTTTGTACAGGGTATATTTTATCATAGTTTATTTAGAAAATTATGGGGTACTAAAATCCTAAAATATCTAGAGCATGTTCAAGCTATGCAGTCTCCTTATTCAGTTTACTGACATAGACAAAGTATCAGTTTTGGTAAATAAGAGCCATTTTCACATTAACATGTCATTAACTGTCATTAATTGCAGTCTTAGTCTTGAGTCTTATTGCTGATTTATGAACATGTCTCTCTTTAATACAAATAACATGTTGGCTTCAAGCCTATCTTTGCATTGTCCTGTTTGTCTTCAACAAACATTGGCAGAGAATGAACATTTTTCCAGCCATTTGTAGTTTCCCCAGTATTGTGAGATTAAAAGCAAACATCAGGGAACCAGACATGACACCAGCTTCACATTAAGGTGCCTGAGTCCAAGTTATGCAGACCTGCTGTTGTTTCTTGCTCTCTGAACCACTGCAGGCTCAGAAGGTGGTGTGTCATCCTCATGTGATCTCAGTGTGCCACCCTTCAGCTCCCAAATCAGACTGGAAGCATGCCACCTTCATTGTTACTGGCATTTGAATTGTTCCTGATACACTTAGAAAACCCCTCCTTCTTCTTGCCTTTGGCCCTTTGAACTCTGGGCAGTGTCCAGCTTCTCTTATCAGCCACCTAACCAGAGAGGAATCCCAAAACATATTCCCAACCCTTTCATTTGGAATATTGTTTTATTTTCTAATTGTTTGCACTTATTGCTTTTACTTGCCAACTGTACTTCTAACTAACTAGGGTGGGGTTTTTGGTTTTTTCTTTTCTGGACTTTCAACACCATTTTTATCAATAAAGTCTAGCTGCTATCCCTGATGACTCTTGCTTTCCTTTCTTTTAGTGCATTTTTATTTGTGATACTTGAGTTTATGGGCAAACCTCACTGTTTCCATTTCTGCTATGAGAAATGCTGAACAAGTGCAAAAAGAGTTTGGAACTTCAGGGGAAAACTCCCAGTATACAGACACATGGAGCATCCAAAAATAATAACAAAAAAATATAAATCAGTACAAGCAATCTATTTTGTTAAAGCATCTGCCAGAAGGCATCAGAGCAGTGCACAGGGTATTGGTTTGATTATTGGGATAATCAGGCTGCTGGCTGACCTCTGACACCACCTGGTTGTGTGACCACTTTCAAATTTTCTCTGCATTTGTCCTTTAACAATGAACAGGTAACATTAAATAAACTGTATAATAAATATCTATGTTTAACAAGAGTTCAGTGAAGACTGCAGATGCAATCACAAATATGATGTTTTTAAGTGTTGAAGACTTAACTAGAAATGAAAATGTTTTTATCTGCATATTTTCCCTTGTTTGTTTGCTTTTTTAATATGCAGTTTTCCCAGGAATTTGGGTGTTTTTACTGAAGGAAGAAAGCAGCTTTCTTTTCATGCACTGCTGTTTGTTTGCTTGGTTTTCTAATATGCCATTCCCGTGGATTTCTCCTTTTTTTGTGGTAAGGGAAGAATCCCACAATGTTTTTGCATCATTCTCCTCACTCAGCAGCAGCAGCACGGCTCGAGCTGTGCCTGGAGCTCCAGGGCAGAGACAGAGCAGCTCTGAAGCCTCTGGAGGCAGGAAACCTCGGAGCCACAGCCTGCAGGTGCTGAGCAGCGCTGTGCTGCTGAGCCTGATGTGGTGGGCACAGGTGAGTTTACACAGAGATCTTGTCTTTTTTGCCTCCTGCTTTTATGTCTCTGCACTCCTGTCAGTGGGGTTTTACGGACACAGAACGTGCTGTGTAAAACATGAATATATGTGGCCACACATTCATGTTCCAGCATTGTGAACAGGCTCACAGATTTTTCTTGAGAATCACCTGTGAGAGAAAAATGCTGGTTTTATTACTAAATTATAGCTAAGGCAAATACATCTGGAATTCCACATAATAAAAAAAAAAGGCAAATCTCTTAACCCTGGCCTTCCTTGCAGTGAAACTTTTAAGGCCAGCAGACAGAAAGGCTCTTCTTGCATTTCTCAGAAAGATTAGAACAGTGCAGGAAGTCTGACAAATGTCTCTATAACTCTCCCTGTGCTATGACAAGGTTAAGTTAAATATTTGTGTTGCTCAAATCTTATGCAGCATTACCACTGAGGCTGCTGCTGAGCATGTTGGGACCTACCAGCTGTGAAGGCACTGCAGGAGACACAGGGAGCAGAGGAGGCCACTGAAATCTGTGGAGGATTTCTTTGCAGATGATGGGATTGCTCCTGGCAGAGGGTGTTCCTCTCCATAAAGCTATCACTGGCTGATCTTTCAAGGGCTGAGTGCCACCAGCTGTGATCTTCTACTCTGGAACACTTTATAGGAAACTACTAGAAAATGTGATTTCTTTAGTCATTCAAATTAATTACAGATTGAACATTTGTATAGCAAGCTTAAACTCATGGCTGTATTTCCTTACTGCCCTCAGAATATTTTTTTAATGGGTCTTGTTCTGAAGATGCTGGAAAATATGTTTTTATTGGAAATTCTCTTGAAGAGTTGCAAACACATGTTATCAACCTAAAGTTCTGTATTTGTCTCTTTTTTGTTGTTGTTTTTTTGGGTTTTTTTTTGCTGAGGTCACTTACTAGTCCCACTCTTAAGTTGTTGTTTTGATGATTTCAGCTTGCACAATGCAAAATATGAATGACACCAGCAAGAGCCACATCACCTATTGGTTGACCCCAATCCTGAGGTACTTGTCTGTTTCCATCTCCCTTAGTGAATATTGGGGGATGCATTCCCTCTGTCAGATAACACCACCCAAAATAAACCTTCCAGTCCAGTCCCCTGTTCATTCCCTTTGACTTAATACTGATGGTAACTTGTACTTTCTTTTGGAGTGAACTGGCTCTCCTGAAAAACAAAACCTGTCATGGGGCACAATTCAGCTCAAAGGTCCTTCCCACTGACCAGGAGCAGTAAATCTGCAATGTTCACAGCTCCAACCCTCACACCAGCCCTGCAGCATCCTCCAACACAGGCATTCCTGCAAGGCAGAGGTCACGGAGGCCCATTCCATTGAAACACCCCTGGTCCACACAGTAATCCACAAACTGCTTCAAGCAGCTGAAGCTGAACTAAAGCACAGGAGCTGGCATTGGTATCTCAGAGGCACAGAGCAGCTGATGCCAGGAAAACACCAGTGCCAGCTGCTGAGCACTGTGACAGCCAGAGAGTGCCAGCACTGAATGATGTGGGCACGAGGTTTCTGCACCATTTTTCTCTGGCTGGGCTCATATTCACCCTTGAATGGCTATAATAGATATATTTAATACACCTGCAGCCTGAAATGTCCTTGCCCATGCAATTTATGAAGTCTTCCCATCTGAGTCTTCTGTGTCTACTTCTCTAGGCTTAAGAGAGATTTAATCTGTTCATTATTCATAGTAAACATTTTAGAAGCTGAAATAACTAAACAACATATTTTAATCCATGTCTAACACACTTGAATAACCCACTTGATCTTTCACTAAGCAGCCACCTCCAGCAGTATAGAATATACCAGTGTCCATAAATGGTGAAAGGACCCTGAAATCCCCAACAGCCATCCGAACAACAAAAAAAGTCTGATTTTTTCACAGTGTGTAATGGGAATGCTATTTGAGATGCATCATACTCTTTACACACTGCAAGAAGCATCCTCTGTTACTTGAATCCCATCATTTCCCTTGGAAAAGGGTCATGGAAAAGAAACCCACAAACCTTATGTTTAAATAACATTGTAGGCCTGGCTGCAACCCATGGCTGTAATGAAAATGCCTAATTAAGGTTTCCAGTTTACCCCTAATTCCCTCCACAGTGCTCAAATATTACAGGATGTGTCTCACGTTGTGCTCACAGTGAGAGCCCTCAGGGACTGAAGAATCCCCCCACACCCAGGCAGTTTTGGTCAATCAGAAAGTATTTTATTAGCTCTGAGTGATCTTTAATGTTATGTGACTACTGCAGTCTGGGCAGTAGACTCCAGCTTTTACAATAACATTCAAATAATTCAAGGGCAGCCTAAATATGGCAATGTTATTAGCAGAGCTGTTAAAGATTACTGCTTGATTTTTTCCTTCTACCACTACAACATACGAGGATAAAGCACTGAACTGTCGCAGACATCTTTTATGAAAAATCCTTTCCTTAGCATTTTTTCTCCTGAGAAGCTGAGAGGCTTCAGGAACAAAATGTAAACAATGGTTATCTGCTGCTGTGGAATGCAACAGGTGCATCTGTGATTGGCCCGTGTTGGTTGTTTCTAACTAATGGCCAATCACAGTGAGCTGGCTCGGACAGAGAGTCCGAGCCACAACCCTTTGTTATCATTCCTTCTTATTCTATTCTTAGCTAGCCTTCTGATTAAATCCTTCCTTCTATTCTTTTAGTATAGTTTTAATATAATATATATCATAAAATAATAAATCAAGCCTTCTGAAACATGGAGTCAGATCCTTGTCTCTTCCCTCAACCTCAGACCCCTGTGAACACGGTCACACTAAACAAAGGTCTTGTGAGACAGGACTTTCTTACAAGGTTTCTAGGTGACTTTGAACTATCACTTAGGTCCACATTTAGCCCAACTAACTTTGATTTGAGGCTACCTACACTGTCAGAGGATGAGAAAGACAGAGAAAGTAAAAAAGGAGTGAGAAGCTTTCAGAGAGAAGCTCATTATGCATTTATGAGGATTGTCCAGGCGTCCAGCCTTCTTTGAAAGTTGCAGGAACCTTGGCCAGCTGTCTTCCTGCTTGAGGATGTTCAGTCCAGGCAGTAAACTAAATAAAAGATATTTGGGCATATGTCCCCAGGCGGCAGATCTGTAACTGGTAAACATTTCTCTTTGTGTAATGGGGAGCATTGCAAAAAATATTCCCTAGAGATCAAGAGACACTGCATCCAGAGTAGTCAGCTGCTCCAGCGCAGTCCTGTGAGCAGGACATGATGTGTATTTGATCCTGGAGCTCACACACAGGGTACACTTCTCCCTGGCCTGTTGCATTACTTTCATAGGATGTGAGCTCAAACCAGTTTAAATTGAAAGAAGGCAAATTTTGATTAGAAATTACAAAGAAACTCTTTCCTGTGAGGGTGGTGAGGCACTGGCACAGGCTGTCCAGGGAAGCTGTGGATACCCCAGCCCTGGAGGTGTTCAACAGCAGTTGGACAGGCCTTGAGCAACCTGCTCTAGTGAGAGGTGTCCTGCCCAGGGCAGGAGGGGTTGGAGCAAGGAGATCCTTCTGTTCCCTTCCACCTCACACTGCTCTGGGATTCCAGCATGACCAGCCTGAGTCTGGCATTGCCCTGGGGAGCAGCACATCCCAGAGAAGCACAGCAGAACAAAAAAAAGAAGAAGAAGTTTTGGTCTTGCTGTTGTTGTTAGTGCCTGGTTCATGTGGCCTTGTCCAAGATTATAGCTCCTCCACTGACATCCTGCTGCTCATTGGAAATTGGTGTTTATCACACACACACTTCTTTCAGAGTAACCCAAGTTTATAGCAAATTAAATACCATCTAAATGTAAAATGTTTGGATTTGTAAATTTGCTTTGCTGCTATTTTAGCTTTTATTGACAATTGTATTTGTTTTTACAGAGACAGTGTTTTTCTTTTCCCATGTCCTACAACATGGCTAAGAGAGACACAGAGGATTAACCCTTCCACATCCAGACCACTGAAACCCAAAGCACACCCAGCCAAGCTGCTAAAGTGAGACAGACTGCTTATGGGAAAACCACTATACCTGTGAGGGTTCCCAAAACCAAGGTCATCTTTGTACAGAGAGTACACATTTTGCTAGAAGTTTGTGCCCCTAGTGAACCCAGTGTAATAAACAATTATTATAACCAAGTTACAGTATCTTGGTTCTGGCAGTGAGTGACTTTTCCTGCCACACACCTACTGGGTCTAGAAACTAATTTCAATTTTGAAGCCAATTTCCATTTTGCAGGGGTCTGTAAGCTGTGTCTACATCAAGTGACAACCACATAGCCTGTAGATATTGAGATATGCTTTAAACTGACTAGGACAAGGAGCAACAACCCAGAGCTTTAATGTGGATTTGTTTTGCAAGGCAGATAAGCCAGCCCACCCCTAGGCCATCAACAGGCTGCTACTAACACCTGGAGGGGAGTGCTGGGTGGCATGGGACAAAACTGGAATAGCTTTGGTGCTGGCAATTAAACTTTAGGTATGACCACAGCACAGTTAGGTCCATTTCCCTATTTTCCCACTCCAGCTGTAGCCACACAAACAAGTCTGAATCCAGCTTGATGTTCCCAATCCTGATGAATGCCTGCAAGTTAGAATAGAGACTAAAAACTCCAGAGGGCCATACTTTACTAAGACCTCCTGTTATTTCATGAGGCAGTGTTATTTCATGGCAGTTGAGGCTCATATTTTTACAGGACATAAGACAAAGAGAGGTGGGTTTGCCAGGAATGGCTGTGCTCATTCCCCCCTCCATCTATCCATCACAGATGTCTCAGAAGACAAAAAGCTAAGACTGCTCTGCAGCAGCACAGATAATTTATCTTCCCCTTCCACACTTAACTTTCCTTCCATAATTACAAAATATTTCCTTCTTTTTCCTCCTTAAAAAAATATAAATTAAAAAAAACACTGTTTGGGATGCTTGGTGGGATGATGGAATGTCTGTTACCCTGAAATAGGGGACTGTGCTGGCTAAATGTTGATGTGTGGAGTGCAACTTTTATGTAAGTTGTCATGTTTAAATGTTCAGAATCTGCTCCTCACACAAGATGCCCTCTGTCCCTGCAGAATGAACACACAGCAAACACGGTGATTAAACATTTTGTGTTCTGGGGTTTAGAATGTCTCTTCTCTTTGGGCAGGATGTAATAAGAAGTTAACCTGTGGATGATTAGGAAGTGTTTAACAAGGGTGGGAAGGCAGGCAATGTTTTTTTACTCAATGGAAGCCCCATGATGGCTAAAATAAGCTTTTGTCCTGAAATGAAATACAGACTTGAAGTTCCAAAGTAGAACCTCTGTTGCCAACTTGCAGTTCTGACAAAACTATGGGGGTTTACTGGAACCAAAGCAGCTCATGGCTTCCAAAATAAAGCACAAGCCCAGTCATGGGATGAGAAGTCCATCATAGACTGAAACCATGGAAGATCTAATCATCAGATGTGATGACAAGGGGAAACACTCAAGGGTCAATCTTTTTTTTTATCATTGTAAGACTAGCTAAGGACAAACATTTTTTGTGTTCTTTTTTATTTTTGTTTCTGGATCATTGCTTATAGGGAATAGGATGGAGAGTTTCTATATATAATTCTATGATTTATTATTCTTGGGTTTGTATTTATTTGGGCAAATGATTCATCTGTGATTAATTATATTTGTTTTAATGCCATAAACATGTTTTTCCAGAAGAGATTTTCTGTATTTCTTTTGTCTTCTTTATTGCATAGTAAATATAATTTTTTCATAAAAAACCTCTCCAGAATCTCACAGCTCTTGTTACTGAATATTTATTAATCACAAAAATTTGCTAAAGAAATAGGATTAAAATCACCCTTAGCTAAATATCACATATAGCCAGGAAATAAGAGATGTCTGCAATTGGTGTTGTTGTCCATGCTCCAAGTGCTGTTCTTTACTATCACAGTATCTTTAATAACACAGTGTCTCAGTCATGGCCTGGAGGATGAGCATGTTACTGTGAACAGATTCTTTTTCTGCTAGTTCTTCCCCAGTTCCAGATCCCAGTTCCATCACAGATTCAGAAACCACAGGATAAGGCTAAAAAATTACTATTGCTCCACACTCAGAATTTGCAGCTGTTTTCATTTACCTGCCACATTTTTACACCAGCAAAATTTGCCTTTTCAACCAAACCATAAAGGTTAGAAATGTATTTTTGTTTAAAACAACAGGCAAAGCCTTGCAAAATCACATGACCTTAAAGCTGTTTTTTGCAGGAAAACAAAAATTATGGGTCTTTTAATGATGTCATTGTTCTTCCAGGTCTATTCTTACCAGTTTGACAGTTTGGTCCTGCCACTCTTGCTAAATATGACATAGGATGGAGGATCAAGGCAGAGTTCATCAATCTGGCTACATAAAAGTTAAGATTTCTGAATTGACATAATCAGCCTGTGTCAACATTCCAGAGTCACCAGAAGAAGACAGGGATTGGGAATTGAGCCAATTTATTTTAAACACTTATTTTAGCATGAGAACACTTTTCCCCTGGGATTGGCTGCAGAGGGCATGTAGCTCACCATTTGGAATACAGGCATAACAGATGCATAATCTAATTATTGTAGGTGCCCCTAATTATATTTTATATGCCCTCAACAGAGCCCTCACAAGTCGTGAGTGCCTTTCAGCATAAAAATGTTCTGAGAAAATACCAACCCTTGCTAAAGGCCAGAGCAAACACCATACATGAAAGAGTGCTCCAAAATAACACTGGAGTGGACATAAACAATGTGTGCCCTCTGTGTAAGGACAAATTCCACCATCTCATTCCTGTCCTGTTCCTGAACTTGGGATGTTAAGGCCCTCTGGGATCTGATAATGAGGTTAAAATATTTCACTTATGAAATTAGCTCTTATAACATGCATGGTCATTTTAAAAGAGTCCAGTGCTGGAGCAGTACTAGAAGGGCACTATATCCACCATGGAAACACCTCCTAAAACTGAGGATTGATGTTTTGCCCCAGTCAAGGGATTGCTGCTTGCAGTACATATGTATGTCAATATCTTTGGAAAAGAGAAACCCACTGACAATCTTCACCACAATCTCCCCTGGTCTGATGCTGAGCTATAAACAGAATGTGTGCTTTCTTTCCTCATGCCAAGTCCCAACAACACACAGTAATGGGTGCTTCATATGTTATTCTTGCTGTGGGACAGACAGAGCCAGCTCAGAAGCACCATGGTGAAAAAGCACAACCATAATTGCCTTGAAACTGGGTCTAGAGGGAGCAGTTTCCTGCCTGAACCTGCTGTGCTAATTACAGTCCTGCAAAATGAACATGACATCTGACCCATGTTTGCAGACAGAGCTCAAAGACAGCCCTTGGCCAGCAGCCAGTGGCAGTGTGGATCCCAGAGCCATGAAAGCAGATCCTCCATCTGTACATTGACAGAGGAGAAAAAAAGATGTTGGCTGGACAAAGAGATGATAAACAAAATCTGCAACACAAACAAGGTGGGTGGAAACTCAAGAGGAGTGAAGATGGCAAATGAGCCTTGTGGAAGTACATTTGTGTAACCACAACCTGGAAAATAAAGATTGTTTTCTAATTGAGATGTGAAATTGAAGGGAGTCCAAGTTCAGACTCTGGTTCTTGTAGACACTTGTTTCATATTTTTCATCATGTCAGTGATTCTATGCTTCAGAGCTTAGAAAAGGCTTTGAAGAAGAAGTGCCAGGTGTCCTCCTCTCTGCAAATGGGGAATTTTGTAATTCCTCTCTACTTGTCTCATTTTTTTGCAGGAGCCCTTCCCCCTTCCCCTCACGAAGGATAGTTCAAAGATGCAGACACAGCTACAGCCTTCACATTCGTAACTCATAAACAGAGATTGCCATAAAACTCTAGGTTCTGAAGGAAAGAAAATGTATGACAAATAACTTTTAAAAGTCACTTAAACGTGTCCTAAGTTTCATTTCCTGGGAGGTTTTCAGCAATGGCAAAGTGAGCAGAGCCTTCTTGCATCCTTGGTAATTATCAGGCATCCTGAAACCATAGTTTGCTTGATTATTTAGATCCTATAACTGAGATTCTATATTTGACATATAAATGGAAATTATGTTATTTTAAAAAATTGAATGCAAAAAATAATATCTTGGAGGGCATAAATGAATGAAGAGAGTGTGTGTCAATGCATAAGAAATGTGTTTTTCTATATGGGTCAGCAGTGGCATGTAAACCATCCTCAGCAAGTTTTCCTGCAAAGGTGCAGCAGAGAAATAAATCATTGGACCCATACACTGGGACCTTGGGGAGTGGAAGCACGTCTCATAGAGCCATAGAATCACATCTTGAGTTGGAAGGGACCCACAAGGGCCAATGAAGTCCTGGCGCTGCACAGAATACCCTGACAATCCCATCATGAGCCTGAGAACATTGTCCAAACATTTCCTCAACTCTGTCAGGCGTGGGGCTGTGACCTCTTCCCTGGGGAGCCCATTCCAGAGCCCAGCCACCCTCTGGGTAAAAATTGTTCCTGATATCCAGCCTAAACTTCCCCTGGCTTTTCTTCAGGCCATTCCTCTGTCACTGGTGGCCAGAGAGGAGAGATCAGTGCCTGCTTCTCTGCCTCCCCTCCTGAGGAAGTTGCAGGCTGCAATAAGGTCTCCCCTCAGACTCATTCAGGCTGAACGACCTCAGCTGCTCCTCCTGTGGCTTCCCCTCCAGACCCTTCACCATCCTCACAGCCCTTTAGAAACTTTCTAATACCCCTATATCCTTCCTACATTGCAGCACCCATAACTGCACACTCCTTTAAAACAGCATTTTAAAATTAAATTAATCCACTGCAGTCAGTCACAAATCCCATTTGATTTTCCTTCTAAGCCTGGAAGAAGGTGTTATAGCCAAGAGTCCATGGTTAGACATTAAGTGTTTAAGTTCAGTAGGCTTTTCATTTAGAGGGTTTTCAAAAGCATCCCATTTCAAAAGTGTTAATGAGCCTCCTAACCAAATCTAAAATGCCTAAAGCATGTATAGGATCATGCTTTAGATTAATTGATTTCAGACAGAAGTAATGAATGGAACATGTTAAATCAAAATGAGAGCCTGGCCTAAAATTCTTCAGTCTTCAATAACGAGGATTGATGATTTTCTCTTCAGCCTCAAAAGGGTAATTGTTATTCAGCTCCAAAATTCGTTGCCCTGACAAATCTGAGCAGAGTTTATCAATTCACCCAACTAAATCCATGTGACAGCAGCAGGAGGTTCTGAAAGGTTTTGCAGCCAGGGTGGGATTATTGGTGTCTCGCCTGTTACCAGAGGTAACTGGGCACAGCCATCAGCACTGCTGACGTGATGACAAGGGGAAACATCCAACTGCTTTTTTGCTAAAAGTTTCTCTGAACTTGGCTGTGTGAAAAACTGGAGTGAATAGAATGTTCAGCTTCCAGGTTTCCAGGTGATGTTAGTCACACTGGAATTAATAACACTTAGAAACAAAATGCCTTCTTGCAAAACCACAAAGTTAACTCTGGAAGAAATTAAAATCTTTTCATTAATGCAGGCAGTGAACATAATTGAGAATACATCTGTTTTTATCACATGAGAAGCCCACAAAGCATCCAGCACTTTCAGGATTGGGGAACAAAAGGAATCTATGGCCATTGGCATGATGGAATTTCCATCAGAGCAGACAAGAAATCCATGTTTTCACATCTCAACACGGAAGAAAAAATGAACACATGCCTTGGAATTATGACACTGTGGTTGAATTTCCAAGAAATCTTAGCAGCTGTGATTGAGCCAAATGCCTCAAGCCAGGAATCCTGATGTGAGCACATTAGATGAGGAGAGAGTGTTTGGGATGCTTGTGGCAAGGAACGTCCTCAGGCTGAGGGAGGTCAGAGGGGCTGCCCAGAGAGCAGGTCAGGCTGAGAGCAGCGTGTGCAACCAGGGCTCCTCTCCAAGGACTGACACAGCAAACAGCAATTAGCTAGAGAAAACAAGAACTCCTTGGTATCGTGCATTCATAACTGGATGAGGTTTCTAAGCTCTAGGGCAGTCAGGTAATGGACAATCTTCATTCTGAACCAGAGACTCCAAAACTGATCTTCAAGAGAAAGCCTGAGTGGGAAATTTATCTTTCAGCTGTTTTTCTGCAATTCATTGCCCCTTTCTTAGTTCCTTGTATGTCTCAGACACTCAGATACAGCTCAAATGAAAAATAAATTTTCATATTAAAAAAATACTAAGGTAAAAGAATCAAATCCTGATAAACCTGTCACTTCAATTTTTTATTCAATATGTATTCAAATCTCTGTCTTCAGGAGAGTGAAGGAAGGGGGAATTGGAGATAGGTAACATTTTGACTGGCATGTGCACAGCCCATACAGCAGATGGGACTGTTGGGATTTAATTTTGATAATGTTTTGAATAAAACATCCCAAAAGAGAGACAAACTGAACTGGGAAGTTCTCTGCTCACAGAAACATTTAAAAATCACATGAGACTCCTGAAGCCAGATTGGGGTGTCTCACAAGAATCCCTTAGGAGCTGCTGATGGGTTATCACACTTCTAGGCCATGAAGGAGCTGGTCCATGAGGTGCATCAGCCCTGGAAGAAGCCCTCAGCCTATGCCCCAGGCTGCTCTGTCTCCTGCAGGGAACCTGCTGAGCTGGGGGCACATCCTCAGCCAGCACCTGAGGGTGGCCATCCCCTTCAAAAGGCTCCAGAACAACTTACTCCTGACATTCTGTAAATTATAGGGGAAACAAACACGGTGTTCTTAGTAAATATTAGAAAACGTAGTTTTCTGTAGTTTCTTCTTTCCCTTATCTACAGTGGCTACAGCCTATTAGTGAATTAAATAAAGCTGGAACTTATCTGTGACCTCCCACCCTGATGAATCCTCTGTGCCAGACAGGCAATTTCTCCCGTGTTTCCTGGCCCTGGATTGTCACCATCACCTCACATCATCCTCCTTTTCAGAGTGATCAGTTCTGAGAGACAATAAATAATATCAGGGAACACAGGAAGAGACAAAATAAATGTTTTTTGGTCAGGATAAAACATTTCAAATTACTCTGTCGATGAAGATCAGAAAGGATTGAAGTCACCCAAACATTTGGAAACACCTGGCCCTAGACTGATGTTGATTTCTTGAGGGATGATGAAATGAGGGCCTTTGAGTAGTTTGCAAAGGCAAATGATAGAGGGACTCCTGGTTGCTGGACAGACATTTTTCTTCAGTCAATTAAAAAGAAATAAATAAAGAAAAACTCACATTTTCTATTGTGCTTTTTGGTCTTTGGAATTGAATACAGAAAATTTTCTACTATTTCAAATAAATAGCCTGAAGACTGAAAATTTCTGCCATGGTCTTTGTGGTGGAACAGGGACTGCATCCTCCACAACAAAATCTCCCAAACAGCCAAGGCCTTATGGAAGAATGAATACACTGCCATATCCTTCCTCTTTTTTCTCTTTTTGCCTTTTTTGCAGCAGTTGGTTCTATCAACACTTCATTTTTCTTCACTGAGGATCAACCTTTTATCCCAAAGGAACCCTGAATGGTAGCCTGAGCCTTTTCAGAGTTTTGAATGTTTGGATTCCTTCAGCAGAGAAGAAAAAATGAAAGAAAAGTTCAGCTCTTCATCTGAAGGCTGTGTCTGACTCACCAGCTACTGGATGACAATTTGGAAAGTTTTAAATTCTCCTGACAGTTTTGGCCATTAATAACTGAGATGATACATGCTTTTTTGAGACTGCCAACAACCTCGTCTGTCCAGGCTGTTGTCACAACTCTGTTGATTGTTTTTGTGTAACTTAACGCATTCATTTAATAAACTTGTTCACAAGAAGACTCTGGAAGGTAGTAAGAAAACCCATCAGGTCTCTGTGGAAGGGTATCTGGCTCCAAAGCCCTTTTCAGCTCACTCCAGTACTGGTGCAGAGCCTCCCAGTTCCTTCACTGGGATTTTGTTGTGGAGTTATGCATTTCTGTGATATCTGCAATTTCCACAGGCATAAACAGGTAGAGTGGGGCTGTCTAGAAGAGCGACAGAGAAACCTGGCACTGTTAGATGCTTTTAAAGTTTCCCTTCAGCTATGAATGGTACTCTGTACTTTGAGAATTTAAGATAAGAGGTCTTGATGCAGCTCTCAGAATCAGCAGTTCATTTCTGTATTCATCATATTTGCTTCCTGTGTGCAGGGATTGACCCAGAGCTGTAATAAAAATTAATGCCCTTCACATGCCACTGACTCCACAGGTTCAGACCCCAGCCAGAAAGAGCAGTGCCCAGTGGAGGCTGCAGCCACTGGGGCAAAACAAATACATGAGGGTAAATTTGATGGGCTGGCATTGTAAGGGATGAGGAAGTGATGGTGCACAAGAGAAAGCTTTCAGAAAATCTTGTTTCTGGGCTGTCAGCTGGGCATTTAAAAATGGTGTAAAGTCTTCACAGTCTTGGGGACCAACAACTTATTTTAGGAGGGAGACAACATATTGTGGGTATGTGTGTATATGGAAGATGTACTGTGTCCCAACAGAGACTAGCATGCCATTCCTGCCTAATTGCTGAAAACGGTCTGCCCTGGGCTTTGGTTTAGAAGTTACTAACAAGTAGCATGGAACATGGCTGTTGCACATTGCACTTGGAGGAAGGCTTAACAAATAACTCATTATTCATATCTCCATCTGTAATCATAGCAACATTTCAGTTGCATTGGGTCTCTGGTTTGTCTCATGATGCACACCTCTGGAAAGAGACTTGCACAGAGAGAGGGAACATTTTGTGTTCAACTGTTCACCCTGCTTAACCCTGGCCCTCCTGTTATGAATATGAACCAGGCCAAACTTTCTCTAGAGAAAGAAGTTCTTGTTTATTAAAACAGCTGCAAGGAACGGAGCACCCAGGATAAGCCCAGGCACCCACACAGCAAGCCAAAAAAAGAACAGTGCTCTAACCCCAAGCACACTTCGCCCTCCCCCAAAAAACAAGCACCAAAAAGAAGATCCCCAACCCACCTGAACTTCCCCCATTTATAGCCCCCTTTGAGCCCAGGATTGGTCCATTTTGGATCGGCATGATGATTGGTCCATTTCCAGGCTTCTCACTGGTCTTTAACGCTGTTCATTCTGGACCAATCGTTGCTGCTGGGCTTCGAGTGATTGGTCAGATCTTCCATCCAATCCCTCTTCGACCTCGCCTTACCCCACCAGACCACTGTTCTACCAAACCCTGGACTCTTCTCCTAGAGCATACTAATAACCCTCGCTGCTCTTAACATAATGCAATTAATGTAACATAATTAATACAATATAATTGAACTTTACCCTAATTTAACATAAGTTAACTTTTACCTATAACACTCCTTCTCCCCTGCAGCACCAGCTGATGCTCTGACACGTGCTCTGAGTGGGGACATCTGTCCCCCTCTCATTGTCCCTCACATCTCTGCTCCTTCTTGCAAAAAGTCAACCACTTAGTTTGCAATCAAATATCATGATCTGATGTTTGATGCTCTTAGCCCTGGTTCTGTCTGCACTGCAGCCCACAGGGTGTTGGGGCAATGTTGGAATTTCGCCCCGGCTGTTCCTGAATTAGCCATGGACCAGGCTCAGCCCTGCAGCACTCCCCCTTTCTAAGGCTGGGGCTTGGTGGTCTTGCAGTGTCAGCAAGTTTCTTCTGCTCTTCCCTGACCATTGCTGTCATCAGGGAAGGCACATTTGAAGCCAGAGAGATTTTAGCTGTGGGTTTCGGTGGGAGAAGACCTCAGCTCTATTTGGCTTTCTGGCTTTTTTCAAAGTGCTAAGAACTTCAGGCTGCTTCCAGGGCCAGATACTTTCTTGGCCAGTTGCAGGAAGTGTTCCTGATCTGGCTGCAGTACAGGTGGCCAGAATTTCACTTGGATGAATTGTTCTTGTTGGAAACAATGTCCCCAATGTATTAGGCAAAAAAAAGGCTTTTCTTTAGATGTCAGCTGTTCTGCAGGTTCTTTTATCTCAGCAGACTTTAATTCACAGACCTATTTACTGTGGTGGTTGAGTGAAAATGCTGAGTGGGAATTAAAGAAGTTGTGTTTCAGGCAGCACTGCAGTGCAGTTTGAATTTATTATTTTTTTCCTTTATACAATACCACTAGATTTTATCTACTACCCCTAAATGTTGCTCTTAGGGGCTGTGAATCATCTGCTTTCTGGAGAGCTCCACTCCTTTAAGCAGCACTAAACTAAGTCCCCAAGCACCTTTTAACATTAAAGCACTATATTATTTTAAATTTTCTTCCTTACTCTATTTTATTTTTATTCACAATCATCATGAAATGTTAAGTAAATCTCAGGAAAAGTGGAAGTAGAATAGTCTGAGTTCCCCACAGCAGAAGTACAACAAGCTCAGCTTGAAGGTGAGGGAGAAGAGCTGTCTGAAACCACTATAGACAGTGAGAAGAAATGGGATAGAGTGGAAATAAATAATTAGGGGTTAAAGAGAAGCTGCAGAGGGCAAGAGTGGCAGGAAAGAGGCTGCGTGCTGGCAAGATCAGGCTCAGCAGCCCAGGGAGGGCTGTGGATATGGAGCAGGACTCTTCCAGGACAGCATTTCCTGTTGGCTCAGGGGCTGTGATGAACCCAAAATCAGTTGGGGAATGTGGATTTCTTGATATGCTTCTGTGCTGGCAAAAGCATCACCATTATAGATGAAAAGTGCCCCTTTTTTGGAGTTTCACAAGCAATAGGACTGCTCCTCCACTAGTGTAAACTGATCTGTGCAGAAGGACCTGTCTGGAAATAACCACCCCAGTTCCAGTGTCCTCACAAACAAGACTTTTTCTCACACAAACCTGACCTATGGCAGCATCATGATCAGGGTAAGAATGTGGTCTCCTCTAATTTACCTTTTTTGAGGGTAATTTCTTATACTGCTGTACCTTAAAATCTAGCTGCCCTTCCCCTCCAGCCCCATCCTGCAGCCCTAATGAGGTGAAAGAAAAGGAGGATTCAAGCAAATGATAAAAGTAACCCATGAAGATGTGTTTGGGGACTTACACTGGATCACCCAGCCTTTCATTGGTGCTGAAATGAAGCTAAAGCACTGTCACCAGCTTTGGGTCACTGACAGGTACACACAAAGGGGAGCATGAGGTCCTCCACCAGAACAGCTTGGTCAGCTGTGCAGAACTTCATGTAATAGAAAGGAATGAGACTAATAACAGAAAAGGCAAATTTCACCCAAAATAAAAGGTGGTGCATTAAAAGAGTATGTTAGATTTGTCTGAGCAGATCCCAAGCACCTGATCCCTGGTAATCATACTCAAAATTTAGCTTTCTAGTCTTCCACCAAGCTTCATTGAGCTCCAGTCTGTGAGACAATGGCCTGACTGAGAGCTAAGCACAGCCCAAGGGATCTATTTTTAGCATCCTAAAATGTTCCAAAGAAGGTGATAAAAAAGGTGTAAATCTGCAGCTGGACTCCGGGATGGAAGGTTTTGGGGAGTGGCTTGATGAAAAATGGCTTCTCAGAGAGAGTGCTCCTTTTGGAGCACTTGTGGCATCTGGGCAAAGGAATAATCCATTCCCTCATAAACACAGTCACCACTCTGAGTGCCACTGCTCTGAATCAGTGCAGCTTGCAGCCTCTGGCTCTGATGACATTTTTGACTTCAACTGAAAGGCAGGCTCATGGCTTTTCTGCCAAATCCAAGAGCCTCAGCCCTTGTTGAAGCGTTTATTACCAGGCATGAAAGGAGCAAACTGCCATGGAAGTGGTCTGAAGCAAACACCCTGTCAGAGTTTGCCTTCTCCCCTGCCAGCCAGCTGCTGTCTCTGAAAGCAGTCAGGCTTGTGATGGGGTTTTTGATGTGTTGGCTGGGCCAGAAACAGCTTTTCAGCTTTTAACAGACATGGGAGCCTGTCTCCTGAGAGTGCTGTCCCTGAGGAGTCCCTTGGGTGGGCATGCAGCCCTTGCATCATCATGTCCAAGTGATTCAGCCTTCATCTCTCAGCCACAAGTTCTGACAGCCCAGGAGGCTGCAACAGAAACTGTGAGAAAACAGAGCTTTGGAGCCACAGAAACCAGGCTGTCAGGCACGACTCTGGCTGTTCTTGAAAGCCTCATTCCATACCCACATCTTGTAGGAGTTCTGGAGAGTAATGAAGGGTGGGACTGCAGGTGTTAGGCTTAGCTAGCTCCCAAGGCGCTAAATCAGGTGCCTAAATAGCTTTGTGAATTTGGAGAGAATGGGGAGATGACACAGGGCTCCCTTCAGCACATGGTGGGAAGTGACTGCTTCCTTTTGGGATGAAAGTAAGAGTTAGGTTGAGGTCCATCCTTCCCCTGTGGTGAACGTGGCTGGAAACATCTCTACTACATCTGCACCAAGTGCTCTTGGGCACCACCCCAGGCTGATCTACACCCTGAGCAACAGGATCTGACTTGAGTAACTGCCCTACACCTTACTCTGCTATAAGGTGGCATTTTGAATTAACACCCATCATGATTTTTTGTTTGCACTTTAGGCTGATCTGACATTGCTGAATTTAAATGGTGCTGCTTTGGCCTTTTCCTGCAATAAACCAAGTAGTCAGTTGTTAATTATTTGAGTGATCTTTCACCTTAACATGGGCTTTACTTTAGAGCTGAATCTCCCAGGTAGCCAGCATCCAGCCATTGACTTTTGAATTGCCACTCCAAACAGCAGCTGTCAATTCATGGTTGTATTCCCTGTGTTTTAGGATGCAAGTACTGAGTAAACTCTTCAGAGCCATAATAAATCCTTGCCTTACCTAGGTATCCTGGTTTTGAGGTAGCCAAAATTTCTTAAACAAAAGACTCTTCACTGAAAAATCATCATTCTATTATTTAAAATTGACATATCTGGGAAGTTGTGATTGCATAGTGTAGAAGAACATCAAGTCTCTTTGCTCTTGAACTTGGGCTCTCATTTCACTTAAGCTGACACATGCAGTGCAGATCACTGCTATCCGTGGTATGTATAAAATGCTGCAGTAAACTGATTGTGACTCCTCTGAATTCTTTCCTGAATTTAAAACAGGGATATGTGAGTCCCTCTGGAGGTGTGCATTACTTCTCTGTGTGAGACAGTACCTGTATGCTAATAATTGTCATGAAAATGTTGGCTGCCCCTGAAAATTGGCCACTGTCTTATTCAGATGAAACAAAAATAAGCAAGCTTTTTTTGGTCTGTCTTGCTTAAGATCTCACTCTGGACCAGGAAGCTAAAGAACAAGCTGAATTCTCCCCTTGTGAGTCAATGAACTGCTGCCAGTTGCAATGGTGCTTTTTGTCTGTGGCCATCCCTCTTCATGAAAGAGGAAAGGTTCCTAAATGAGCACTGACCATTGCACAGATGTTGGGTGGGGTTTCCAAAGCCATAATGGGAACCGGGCATCCAAATTCCCTACAGGTTAGTGGGATCTGACTTACAGAAGTTCCTTAGTTGGCTTTGAAAAACAGCTGTAATGTTCAAAAATATCCGGTCCCATCTGACTCCAATCAGAGGCCTAGAAGATACTGAAAGTTAGATTGACTTGTGCTCACCAGACTGCCTGTGGAGTGGTTGTGTAAGAAGCAGGGAAGATAAACTCCTGACACATTGCCTCTTGTGCTGTGATAGAAGAAAATATAAAGAATAACAACAGGAAGGAAAAGGAGGTCCCCTTAAAACAATAAAATAATAGCTTTTGTAATTATCCAAAATCTGTGCTGTGGAACACAGCATTCTCCACACCCAGTCATACACCAGCCTCTTAAAGAGTCAATAGATTTATCAGGAATCCTGATGCAAAACTGTCTTAATTGTCCTTGAGGGCACATGAACTGTCAGCTGAGGTTCACTGAGTTTTAGCCAGTGCTGGATTCAAAGGGTCTTCCCTGGGCAGCTGGAAAACCAGGAGAAGGAGCAAACATCACCATGACCAAAGGCCATGCGAGAGGATTCACATCTGCAGGAGCAGGAAGTAGCAACCCTCAGCTTTGGGCCAGATCAGCCTCATATAAAAACAGAAAAAAAAGAGAAAAAGTTGAAAGCCCTGGCTATCACACTTCCGATTAAGCAAATTCTCTCACACCTGAAACTTCAAAATCCTAGCCAGGCCAGTGTCTGTGTTTCAAAGACCAAATGAGAACCATGTGGAGGATCTTTTGCTTTGTTTATTTTTTTTAAGCCTCACACAGGGAGAAGCAACAGTCCAGAAATATATAATTACTACTACATAAGCCACTGCTGTAGAGCAGTGTAGTTGGAGCAAGTCAGAGAGAAAGTGAGTCTTTATATGATATATAACATTGACTATGATGCTGCTATGGTGAAAGGCTGAGTCCCTAATTTTAGCCAAGGGAATTCTATGATGTGGGCAATAGCAGGATGGCAACTGTGATGTTCCAGCTCTATGTGTCAAGTACTTATGCAAACAATCAACGTTCCAGCATTGCCATTAAGTCAGTTGTTTTCTTTCCAACTCTGCATGGTAAAATATTTCTAATACTCCACATTTTTTCTCTGTTGCCTAATACCTCCTGTGAAAAAAAATCACACAAAATGCTGTAGGTTAGATATTCAAGTATTAAAAGCAACATATACAGAAAGGTTCTGATGGCTTGTCTTTCAAACAATTCAGATTAAATAACTTAAATGGCATTAATTTGTCTGTGTGTATGCTCATAGGAAGTTTTAAAGAATGCTGCCCTTTTAAAATATTATAGCCATTTCCAGTAGGAAGGAGGACAGCATGAAAGCATGGCTCTGGTTGTGCTTCTGTGCATTGCTTCAGCACCAGATCACTGCAGTCTTTGGTATTTCAGTTTAGAGCTCAATGACCTAAATAGTCTGGGAATGTATTTTTCTTACTAGGAATTATATGTGGGAGCAGAATGGGCCTCTCAGTATCACCAAGGCTAAAGTTTCCTGACCTCTGTCAGTCAGTCCACATGTGTGCTTTTCTAATTAAATCTCCTGTTGGATTTGACCAGGATATTTCTAACAGTGTGTTTCCTCATAAGAAAAAGGATTGAAGTCAGGAAGGTGAGGAGACTCACAGCCAAAAAGACTGAATCACTTGTCCTGATGCAAAAGTTGTCTCAGAATTCAAAGATGTTTGAGCTTAAGGATTTGGGTTGCAAGATGAGGAAATGTGGAATTAGGGGAACACAAGGGATCATGGGACTGCATTTGTCAGCACCAAAATGTGCCTTGACAGAAGCAAGTTTAAAGAAGCATGGAGTGAGCAGGACTAGCATAAGAGAAGATGAGGGTGCAGAGAACTGGGGAAGAATATATTCATGCTTTTTTCAAGGAGGAAACCAACACTGGGCTATAGAAAAGACACTTCTAGGAAACGTGGAGAGAGACAGAACAGACTAAAGAGCTACATCACTGTAACAGGGTGTGTAGGGGCAGTCAGTCATGAAATAAAGATGTTTTTTCAAAAATCCACACTTAAAGAGTCTTTTTTACCAAATTGGCAGTCAAGCTGGATATCTCAGGAGGGGTGACCGAAAAGCCCAGTGAGACCTGTCCATCTTCCAGTCCTACCAGATGGCCAAGCCTGTAAATAGGAGCCTACAAGGCTAAATTGCTGCTTTCCTAGCTTAAAATGAAAATCTGTTCTCAAATTCCTGAGATATCTCTGGGCTCAAGGTGGAGCTGAATAGTGAGTGGGAAAAGATTATATATTTGTCTTTCATTAACACAAGTCAATACTGAATCCTTTAAAATCTGTTCTCTGTTTACCAGTTCTATGAGCAGCAGAATAACACTGGAGTTGCTGTGACCAACAATTAGTTATCAAATAGGGCAAAAATAAGCCCAGTCTTGCCCAAGGAATCAGAGCTGCTGTATCCATGGTTACTGCAAAGAAAGCATCTTCTGTTGGGATAGATGTTTATTATCTGGGCTTTTTAAAAAGCTCTTAAATAGTTTGGTGTTTTGTTTTGTTTGGTTTTGGTTTTGTTTTTCCTTTACAGTTAGCTAGTTTAGGTGTAGCTAATGATGGAAACCAAGTTTGAGTTCTCCATATTTGCTCTTTTATATTTAACTAGTTAACAAGCTTCTTGATTATTCCAATGTTTTTACTGTTTATTGAAAAGGATGTAAGTATAAGAACTAGGAATGTTACATAGTTTTTCTTCTATCTTGGAAGAAGACCAAGACCTCTCTAAGACCTTTGGAACCTGGATACATGGCAGACAGCAGTAACAGCTCATGTGCTGTCAAAGGGCTCAAGCAGCAAACAAAACCTTTTGAGTTGTTTTGCTAAATCATTTCAGCACTGCACAAGAAATTTGTGTCCTACTGGGCAACCTTGATTTTACTTTTTGTGAGGTCTCATGAACATGTGTGTGATATACTGTCAACTGAAGGCTGTCTGTTGCCAAATGATCCCAGCAATAAATTAACAGCCTAATCCAAAATACCTTCAGAGCCATTAGAGGTATCCTATGACTTTCCTTATGCTTCCAAAACTATTGTGTATCTCACCTTCTTCTTAAAAAATATTGATGTCCCAGGGATGGCATGATCTAAGCTTTAATGAACATATTCATTGCATTATCTCTTCTGTCTGGTCTGCCTTATCCATATAGTCTTCAAATAATTTCACAGGGGATCATGAATCTAGCATGTGCATGAATTCATGTGAACACACTCAATGCATACTCTTGATTCCCTTCTTAATTGCTCTTCCTTCCTATTTTAGACTTCTTTAGTTTTCTCCAGAATGCCAAACCAGGCTCTCTCTCCTATCAGCAGCTTGGGAGGGGATGAGTAATAAAAAAGGACAAGACAGATATGACATTTAACAAATCTGATCCTCATCAATGAGATGCTTCTGAGTGTTTTAATGTCTGTCCTTTTCTGGCTGGTAGTACTAGAATATGCTGGCAGTTGTGTAGTTGCAAGAAATAAAGACCAAATGTATTTGTTTTGGTTTTCATTTTTATTGATATTTTATTTTTTTTAAATTACAGTCTCTTTTGACTTAAAACAATATCTGTGGTGCTTATTTTGTGCCATATTAACAAATTTTCTTGAAAACTACTTTATTGAAAGATCTAATGGACTTGTTGAGAAAGTTTACTAAAGGAAGTGTTCATCTGGTGTGAGATGGTTGTGTGGATGCACAACTCTGTGACAAAGCCACCCCACAGCCCTGTGATTCCCTATCTGCTGTAAGCCACCTCATCCCCCAGGGGCAGGCTCTCCAGGGAGGGAACGTCACTTGGAGTTTCACCAGAGCTGTCTCCTGCAGAGGGCTCTCCACCACTTGCACTTCCTGAAAGGACAGTAAAATTAAGATTAAAATAGGTGTCATATCATTGAGGCAGCAAGCTACAGGGTACACATTTTGTCAGTCACACCTAAAAACCTTTCATGAAGCTATAAATGCTCAAGAAATTGCTTTTTTCAGTTGGCAATCCATTTGCAAAATGCTCTAGAGTAATGGTAGATCATCTCATGGTAATTAAGTATTGTCCTTTAAATAACTGCCATTGGAATACATAGTAGTTTTTTCTCCACTCATGAAAGGCTTTATTTTCCTATTATCTCCTGAAAATTGCCTCCCAGGTAGGAAGTGTGGGCAACATTAATTTTTTGTCTGTCTGTAATACAAAAACCCCTAAACACCCACCTCCAACAAATCTTTTCTTTGTTATTTTTTACCTCCTATGATTTCAGTCTTCAACCCAATTTCACTGATGCAGTTGCCTCAACACCACTGAGTTCTGTCAAGAAAGTGCACTGAGGGTGTTTATTTAATGCCTCATAGCCAAAGTGCTCTCATTGCTGCACACATGTCCCTCATACTAAAGGAATGTTTTCTATTTGATATTTCCAAAAAGGAAGATGTGACTAGAAAGGATAAAAGATGAATGCTAACAACAAGATTCCTGATTCAGTTTTGATTCAAGTGTGAACTCTGAATACTCTTACTTTTTTTGGACTCTTGTTTGGCTTACATGACATTCCAGAGCTCATGGAGAAGGCTCCAGCTTTGCTACCTGTTGAATTTTCTACAGATAAAGTCCAACCTGGCTAACTTAGGCATGGAAAATATACCTAAAAGTCAAAATTTAGGCACATGAGTTAGGCAGACAAGATTTCACTGTGAGATACTAATGGCATCTCTTTCTCCCCAGCTGCAAGACTGCTTACAGAGACACTTGCTTTAGGAGGATTGGATCTGTTTAGATACCAGCTAGAGGAGTAAGGGATGCAGGCTGGATCCAACTCCACCTGTCTGGGATGCACTGAGAGGTTCCTCACAAAGGGATTCACTGTTAGACACACACAGTACACCACACTATGTAACAGGAATGTGAGCATCCAGACATCTGTCTGAATATATATAAACATTCTGGAACTCCTGTTTTGAACTGAATTTCTAACTGAGTTTCAAGTTATTAACACATTCCCTGGAAAAAGCCATCCACAGCTCCTTTTTTCCACAATTGCCACTCTTCTTGTTTCTCAGTTTGATGTTTCCCATGGAAACCGTCATAATTTAAAATATAAAGCACATCTTTGAAATGCAACCATGGGAGCTCCAAACCTCTTCAAGCACCATCACTTTCATAATTCCCCAAGCAAACTGCTCTTCAAAATGCCAACTTTACAAACTGGTCTCAAACAAAACTTCAAGAGATTGTTAGTTCATTGGCAGTGAAACAGTTTCCAAGTTCCCTCCATAGTTTGTAAAGGCACTGCCAGCAAACATTGTGATGAATCATTGCATTTATTACATGGATTTTTAAAAACTATCTTCAAATACAACAACATACATTCCAATTACGTGCCAGGGACAAATGATACATTCTGTCATTAAATATTTTGTCTGCTCACAAAACAAAACACAAACTTGGACAATTTTTTTACTAAATGGAAAGAAAATTACAGGTAACACTTAAGATAAACAGCTTCTATATCCAGTAGTGAATAACCCAAAAGACATCTCAGATTCTTAATATGAGAGGTTTTATTCCAGAAGCTGAAATTTATGAGTTTAGCTTAAACCACAGCAAGGAATAACTCAGTTTTTTGTTGGACAGAGATATTGAGCTTTGAGCCTTTAGTCATCCCTGATTTGACATTTCCAAGTAAAGACATTTCCCACAGCAGTATACAAAGGATTGAGAAAATTTTTTAAAATGCCAGTTCCAGCTATATTTTATGATCATTGGTTTGTCCAGTTCTTCTCCATTTTATTGAAATATATTGGGGATTTTTTTGCTTATAGATTCCAGATGGTATATGAAGCTGGAAAAATATTGATATCAAGAAAAAGATGAGATGAACAAAACAGGATTCATCACAGCTGGTTGAGATTGCATCCACTAGATCCTGTACACTTTTGTACTTAGATGTGAAAACTGGAATGTTTTGTTATCCATGCATCTCGCTGGCACACTTCTAAATTCCACCTACTTGGCATGAGGCCACAAATTGCAACTCACATCAACAATCCAAGGACACTTTCATGAACATTTATAATTTTTGAAAGGCAGAAAAGTGTTAGATTGGATCTCAGGGTAGCTGACAAATAAATCCCCCTCAGGAAGGAGTACAAGGTACAACATCCAAAAATGGTTTGCAGTATTGTTCTCTCAAATCTGGTGCTCAGCAGATGCCAAGGTCCCACAGAACAGCCTGACAGCTCTCCAGGAGCAGAGGCTGGAGCAGTCAGGGAACAACAGAGGTGCAGGGCTTCGGTTCTGAAAGGAGGTACAGCAAACTGGGTGCAAGGACACACATCAACAAGGTAAAAAAAAATGTATAGGGACTCAATTCCTGCAGAATCTAATTTTTGGGAGCCATGCAAGTGATGAACTTGTACTAGTAGACTGACACTGCTTTGGCATGAATTTCAGCACAATATCCTCTCAAAAATAAATTAAGATTGTTCAGCCATCACCATCTGAGATTTTTGCAGTCTTTCTAACTGAACTGATGAACATTATGAATCTTTTCTCATAAGGACCTGGGCTCAGATTGTTATCAAGAGACTCACAGGGTGTGTCTCTGTAAGTTACCATTCCAGGCTAAGGGGTCTGGAGCAGAAAAGGGTTTGATGTGATGTCTATTTAAATTGTATGAAAAAGTTTAGTATTCAAGAGAGAGAACAGATTAAAAATGACTATCAAAGCAAAGTGTCAAGACTACATTTCTGTGAGATGGAATTTAGCAGAAATCAGCTTTGTAACTGCATTACCATGGTGCTGAGGCCAAGCAAATACTGGCTTAGAGATCCAGCTGGGTGTACTCAGTTCTGCTTGAAGATTAACATGTACTTTTGACATGTACTTTTTAAACATTTTCTTGACAATCCATACTCCATAAATTTCACACTCTGTGGCTTATTTTCAAATATTTTACTCAACCTTGTGAACTCTTCAAGTATGTTTTTCTCTTGCTCCCTGTATTTTTATGTTTAACATGCAAGTATTTGGCTTTGGCAGTGGAGAAGAGCAGGATATTGAGCTACAAAGATCATTGGACTAACCCATACACGGATTTTGTGTTTCGATGCCAGTTTGGATAGTTTTAAATATTGTCTGTGTCAAAACCAATATGCCCTGGTGGATATTTTCCCACTTTTTGGGGAATTTCCATAGGTGCTAGGAACAGTCTCTGTCCGTGGTGCTTGGTCAGCAGTCACTCTACCAGAGCTGTGACTTCAGCCCAGTCTGGCATTACACAGCCACAGTGCTGTGAGATGAGATTCAAAAAGATCTAGGAGTTATTGCCAGGACTGTTTAAACCTCAGAATAAAGCTGTGAAAGTTAGCAATATCTTGATCAGCACAAAGTCATTGGAGGATCAAAGTATTCCCTCTGACCCTGAAAGACATTGAGGGATACCAGGAAACTGATGAAAAGGCTGACAACAAAATCTTGGCTCCACTTTGGAAGAAAGACCATGAGTAAAGATTTAGGTTGTCTGTTGAATGAGAGAATTGATGCTCTGTGTTTGCATCAGAGCAACCAGCTTGATGGTTCTGAGACATTTTAGTTTTGAGTCACTCAAACATCTGCCTCAGCCCATCTGAGGTCTCGTGTCAGGCACAGATAGCCTGGGTAGCTCAGTGTCTTGGAAAGTACATTTTGTTCTCAGAAATTCAACAGCCCCCAAAGCAGAGCAAGCCTGAACTGTATTCACTGTGAAGATGAATCCTTAGGACATAAAAAAACATGCAAAACTTGCAGGCCTCCAAGAACAATTCAAAACATCTCTGCCTGCCAAAAAGGGATGGTTTTGTTTGGTTTGCTTGAGGCTATCCATATTTATTTACAAGATACACAGATATGAAGGGGAGTTTATTTACTACAATAAATTCAGGACAGGCAGCAGATTGAAATCTAAGGAGAGTTGGTTTTACTGTCCGAAGCAGTAAGAAAAAATTGAAGGGCTCTCATGGCTGCATGAAAATTTATGGCAAATATAAAAGGACACATGCAAGAGGCATAATCACCACAGCTATAAAAAAAGTGGAATAAACTAATCTACTGAGAAGTCAAAGCATGCAGGAACCATAACAAGATATAAAGCCTCAGCGGCAATTTTACAGTGGATGGAAATGATTTGTGCTCCTCCTAATCCATAGGAGTCTCAACATTTTCATGCTTGGTGTTTCCAGTATACAAAAGAGGCCTGTATACACAGCCTTCCAGTTTACCCAGAGTCTATATTATGACTGTAAACAGAGAGTAAGCGCTCTACATGGCTTTGTCACATCTTCCACCATCATAACAAGAATATTTCTCAAACCAGTTAAAGTCCAGGACAATTAAACTTTATTACACATTATCTGCTATAAAGTAAATTTGTTTAGTGTTATATTCTTAACTACACACCCTGGACATTGCAAGATCTTTAATTTGCAAAAAGTGTTTTTCGACAGTGACATAACAGCACTATAGTCAGACAAAAGCATTTACCAGAGAATTTAGGGTTTATTTAATGTCAGAAAACACTCTTCTCACCTGTGGATGCTTTCAGCCTTCTGATATAATCAGACCAAAAGGAACAGTCTGCCTTTTTCAGCCCTTTAAGAGTCGGCAAAGAAACAGTGAACTCCTTGTAGTTATCGCCATCATCACTTGACAGATACATCGGCCAGGCAGGCATCACCCCCAGCATCCTTCTCGAGAAACTGTGTGGGTAGTTTGGATTTCTAAGGGAGTGCGAGACATTATCATTAGAAAAGAATGACATGAACAGTAAAATGATAAGAAGATTGGCTAGGTCAGGGAAATGTGCATCCAGTCCCTCTGACGAGCAGGGTTCAGATTCCTTCCAGATTGGTGAATCATTCACGGTGCCTCATCTGACAGTGCCTTTTTTGTCTGGTTCACCTCCTAAGCACAGGTACATAGAACCTGTACAGACACAGGCTTATGAACACCCTCAACAGCCCTCAATCCCTAGCCCAACCCAAGATACTGGAAAAAGCACATTAAGTCATTGTTCCCACCATTCCCAGACTAGGTTTCCAGAGATACTCCTCATTCTCAATCATGACCACAGCACAGTAGCACAGAATGATGTTCACAGAGTAATTAGTACAGTGTGCACTGTGTCTTTTTGTGTTTTCCCTTTTCTTATTGGAAAAAGGGAACTCTTAGCCAAGAAGTTTAAGAACTGGGGTCCTAGAACTAAGCTCAGAAGGAAACACCAAGGCCTTTGAAGCCTGCATGTACTTTAGTAGGATTTGCAGCTGGTCAGTGGAGATAAAATCTCTATGCCTCCTGGCTAAGTCTCATATTCCAAACCTTTGGTGGCTGCTCTGGTTGGGAACTTGGCCATGACTTTCCAACAGTGTGGACCAAATCCCACTTTAGGCTTACAAACTATAGAGGACATGGAGAATGATTAAGTGACGGCAGGGTCTGGACTGATGACATTCCCTCTACTTCTCACCATCTCCCCAGTCACAGCAATTCTTAAATGTCTCACACTTACCCAGAGTTTATGAAATTGGAGATATACTGCATAATTTGCAAGGAAAGGCCCTTTTCTTCATCAGTAAATTGTGCTTCATACTTCGGGTAAAAGGGTAGACCAAATGCATACTGAACATCCAGCAAGAACTCCTGACCTGAGCTAAACCAAATATTTACAGAAAGGTAATTAAAACCATCATTTATTTATTTGTTGAAGAAAGAGAAATAAATTACTTCAGAGAATAAAGCAAAGTTGTAAATAATTAATGACCATTAATTAGAGTGTGGTGAGCTGTGGGACTTCAATCCAAAACATAAATGAAGAGCAAGCAATAACAAGGAGAATTTTCCATTATGTTAGTGCAGGGTCTTTAACATTTGTTACAAAAGGAAACTGTGGAAGGCATTAGGGCACAATTTCTAAATTAACTGGGTGTATAAGGGAGAGTGATAGAGGGAGAAAGTCACTTGGCTATTCCTTAAATGCCTCTTAAGTTTTGGACAGATTTTCACTAAAATTAAATTCAGAAAGTGGAAGCAAGTGGTGACATGGATTCTGGCAACCACAACGGAAGGTTAATTATGGCTTATTTCACAGACTTGGAATAAAATTCTGGCCTTTCTTAGCAACAACTGGAGTTTTTCCATTGACTTCATTGTGGCCAGGATTCTGGATAAGAAAAGTTGTAACAGGAGATGTTTATGAAGATTTCTTTTAGACATAGTTTTAATCTAATTTCTCTGCTGGCTGGGTGGTTTTGATTCATACACTCTGTTCATCCCAAGTTTTATATGGCAGACAAATCAAACCAGCTAGAAATAATCTGATAAGATTTAAGAAAGAACAACTGCTGTGTAGTTCACGTAAAAAGCACATTAAGTCATTGTTCCCACCATTTCCAGACTAGGTTTCCAGAGATACTCCTCATTCTCAATCATGACCACAGCACAGTAGCACAGAATGATGTTCACAGAGTAATTAGTACAGTGTGCACTGTGTCTTTTTGTGTTTTCCTTTTTCTTATTGGAAAAAGGGAACTCTTAGCCAAGAAGTTTAAGAACTGGGGTCCTAGAACTAAGCTCAGAAGAAAACACCAAGGCCTTTGAAGCCTGCATGTACTTTAGTAGGATTTGCAGCTGGTCAGTGGAGATAAAATCTCTATTCCTCCTGGCTAAGTCTCATATTCCAAACCTTGGGTGGCTGCTCTGGTTGGTAACTTGGCCATGACTTTCCAACAGTGTGGACCAAATCCCACTTTAGGCTTACAAACTATAGAGGACATGGAGAATGATTAAGTGAGGGCAGGGTCTGGACTGATGACATTCCCTCTACTTCTCACCATCTCCCCAGTCACAGCAATTCTTAAATGTCTCACACTTACCCAGAGTTTATGAAATTGGAGATATACTGCATAATTTGCAAGGAAAGGCCCTTTTCTTCATCAGTAAATTGTGCTTCATACTTCGGGTAAAAGGGTAGACCAAATGCATACTGAACATCCAGCAAGAACTCCTGACCTGAGCTAAACCAAATATTTACAGAAAGGTAATTAAAACCATCATTTATTTATTTGTTGAAGAAAGAGAAATAAATTACTTCAGAGAATAAAGCAAAGTTGTAAATAATTAATGACCATTAATTAGAGTGTGGTGAGCTGTGGGACTTCAATCCAAAACATAAATGAAGAGCAAGCAATAACAAGGAGAATTTTCCATTATGTTAGTGCAGGGTCTTTAACATTTGTTACAAAAGGAAACTGTGGAAGGCATTAGGGCACAATTTCTAAATTAACTGGGTGTATAAGGGAGAGTGATAGAGGGAGAAAGTCACTTGGCTATTCCTTAAATGCCTCTTAAGTTTTGGACAGATTTTCACTAAAATTAAATTCAGAAAGTGGAAGCAAGTGGTGACATGGATTCTGGCAACCACAACGGAAGGTTAATTATGGCTTATTTCACAGACTTGGAATAAAATTCTGGCCTTTCTTAGCAACAACTGGAGTTTTTCCATTGACTTCATTGCGGCCAGGATTCTGGATAAGAAAAGTTGTAACAGGAGATGTTTATGAAGATTTCTTTTAGACATAGTTTTAATCTAATTTCTCTGCTGGCTGGGTGGTTTTGATTCATACACTCTGTTCATCCCAAGTTTTATATGGCAGACAAATCAAACCAGCTAGAAATAATCTGATAAGATTTAAGAAAGAACAACTGCTGTGTAGTTCCACGTAGTATTTATTATAAGGAATATTTCAACATTTCAGAGACAAGACTGAGCCAGGTGAGACTTGCAGGAGCTAATTGAAACTACAGAAAAACAGCAGCCAACTTCTACTAATGAAATTATAACTAAAATATGTTCTACACATAGCTTTGAGCCACAACTCAGGGGGAGATATTTCTGGCCTGGTCCAATTGCATTTTCCATATCTCCACATTTGGACAATGGTCTTATTGACTTGGTTTAATACTGCATGAAGGCAGACAGCATCAGGGGACCTGGGACAAGGAACAGATGTCTGTGAGGCAAGAATAAACAAATCCCAGATCCACTCAACAAGATTTCATCTGCAGGGGCACTTGTCAAAAGGTAGCACAACTGAAACTATTTTATCTTTGGACGTGAAGTGCAGCAGCACTGGTGTGACCCTGATACTGCCTCCAATGGAACAAGGAGTGTAGCACCACCATTATGGGCAGGTGGTCTAAAAGCAAGATGACTGCTTTACATTTTATGAGTGGTGGCACCAAAGCCTCTATTTTGAAAAGCACACAGCCCTCTAAATGAAATACATCTTGGGTTGTGTTTTCTTAGTCTTATCATAATACCTCAGTAATACTTTGCATCTGGAAAGTGAATTATTCACAGATTATTCACCAAAAAAATGTAGAACTGAAACAACATTAAAGCATATTTTTCTTCCCCAAATATTTACAGAAGGATTAAGCAAGATCATAGTTTAATAATTTTGCCTTTAAAATAATTTGCTTGGCCCAGTACATAACAGCAATTTCTCAAGTCAGTATTGCAGCAAAGGTAAGATATACTTAAAGAGGCAATTTTCTTGGCAAAGAAGAGTCACTTTTGATTAGATTAGAGGACATGAAATTACTTGAGGTGCAATGAAGAGACAAATCTACCCATTTAGGGACTGCACAGCAGAGGTGAACTTAGCTGTGAAGCTAAAATAAGTTAGCTGGAACTGGGGGTTTCCCCCTAAATGAGATTTTGTTCTTAGTCCTCATGTTTCTAGAGGTGAAAACTGGTAAGGTCACAGTCCAGACTAATCTCATAAATTGAGAATTTAATTGATTTGAAATTATTTGTATGACTGTACATGGTTTGATACAGAGACATAAAGTGGTACAAACCCTACAATTTCACAATCTGCTTTCAATATTTCTGGTTGATGAGAAAGAAAACATGAGGATGAGAAAAAAACCTCTAAGGTTAGGAGGGAAAAGAAGCACATAAATAAATGGACAGAAGAACAGGAATGACAACTGGGAAACATCTAGATGGCAGCTCGATGGGAAACAACAGGAGATTATTTCTGTCTCCTTCCTCAAACTCTGATCATAGAATCATAGAACTATAATCATAGAATCACAGAATCATAGAATAACAGAACCATAGAATGGTTTGGGTCAGAAGGGACCAGAGGGAAGTGAAAAATGCAAAAATGCACAGAAATACCCAAACAAGGATTTTGGAGTCGTGTAGGAGCTCTGAACATAAGCTGACACCAGGTAGTGACACTTTTCACTGGAGAAGTGGAATGAGAGAAAGAAAGGAGAGACACATAAATAAGTATTTATAGCTTTGCTGCTGGACACTGCCAGCTCTGAAGGGAGGTTTTTATTTCCTGAGCTGCTCCAAACTGCACTCCCAAGCATGTGCTCAGCAGCAGCAGCTCTAAATGGGGATGTGAAGGCCCCACAACTGTTGGACTTCAGAGGACAATCTGACAAAAGGGAGGACTGCAGAGACAAGGGCAAAAGGAGTTTTTAAGGAAACCAAATAGCAACTACCTTTCTCTATAGAAGTCCCTTTTCAAGGAAGAGATCTATTATTTTAAAGACAGCAGTGAATGTAATTATGTGTAAGGATGAAATCATAGCTTTGGTGACTTTACAGGACTAGTACTTTGTGCAAAGGTGGCTCTTCAGTTCTCTGTATAGCTTTGCTTTTTAAGATGTCAATATTTTTCAGATTCATGGCTCTTTTTATTTGGAAGACCAGTAAATTAAGCCATGGGGAAGACAGAAGCCAGATCCTACAACTTTGTTCACACTAAAATGAGCTCTCCATGAGGAATTCTTACTTCACCTCAGAAGTGAAGTGCTGCTGGAGTCCAGTTTACAGAGAAATAGATGGTAAAATCAGAAACTTTGTGACATTCATAACCAACGATTTAACAGCAGACCCTGAAATATCATTTGCTGGGAATTTTTAATATCCACTGCCAAGCCATTTAATTGGGAAGGTATAGGTTCTGAGACTATTTTCCTTAAACCTAAGATGGATTTTCCATTTAAATTTCCAAGTAGGAAAGACAGAAAGAGATTACTCAGCCACCAGATACTCCACTTCTCTCTCTGCAGAGCTGTGGCTACTCTCACACACAAAGTACAGCTTCAACAGGGAAGATTAAAAGATGAGTAGATCAGAATTTAGAACAAAAACAGCCCAGTTATGGTTGATTTGGTTTAAATTCTGGTTCCAAATCAAACAGAGCATAGATTTAAGCCCTCCTATCCAAGAGCTGAAATTAAAATTTTTATCACAAGATTTTGGCACAGAAAAAAAAAAAAAAACAAGCCAAATCAACAACTAACAAATAATACCAGAAAAAAAAAAGAAAAAACAAACCAAAGTGCCTCACCACCACCACCACCCCAATTCAGAAATCCTCAAAAACTTTGCAAAATGGAATTGTCATTACTGGCAAGCCATAATCAGGGGAGTCAGAACAGAATATGATCTGGCAGACTACCATGCTATGTTAGGACTGAATGCACAACTCAAAGTTGGGGCTGCAGGGACCTCACAGTGGTATCCATAGTAAACTAGGACATAGATCTCATTTTGAACCTTGTCCTTGTTCTAGGTCTGGCTAATTATTTCATACTGGAAACTCATTTTGATGATTAATGACTTACTCTAGCCTAATATTTCTCATTTTCCTTTCATTTAAAAATAGTCCTTCCTCTCTGTTCCAACTAATATCAATTAATCTCAAAGCATTTTGAGTCATAGCTTCTATTCTTAGTTGCCTTAATGTAGATTTTGTTTCTATTTTAAACCTCCACACACAGACAGAAGCCAATGTAAATTAGCTCAAAATTCTAATGATATCCTATATGATACCAAAACACCAAACTTCCCACTGTTATTCAATCATTTAAATTTTAAAATAACAAGGTAGATATAACTAGCTAGAGTTTAGCCAGAATTACCAGTGATCATCTGAGAAATGCAGAAGAAACATTGTGCTCAAACTCATATCAGTCACCAAGTAAAGCAGATGTTGGCAATCTGTGACAGATTGCTGAGATAATAAAACCATTTGTCCTTTAATGTAAACTTTTGTGAGAATAACTGCTCCTTCTAACAATTCTGTGAAAGATTTTGTGTCAGAGAAGAGATCGTGGCTTTCAGTTCCCAGCCTCACAATCAAGGCCCTGTTCTGCAGCCCATTTGCAAGGACATGCCTACCACTGGGAAAGTAAAAATCCCCACCTCTTCAGTGTCACTTGGCTTTGCTGAGAACAGGCTATTTACATGCTGAGTGAGTTGAACAGCATAGGTGAAACCCAGACTCAAAGGTTGCTCATAAATCTCCTGCTGATTTCAGTTGAAATAGGATTTCATAACAACTCTGTCCCAGGAGAAGAGAATATGATTTACATAAAATGTTCCACTGCCTGTCTGCTCTTCTGCCCCCATTCTGGTTTTTATTTTCAGCAAATGAATTTAAAAATATTTTTGTAAGGATTATTGGAAATATGAAATGTGCTTAAATGTGCAATTAAAATTGCACCCATCTGCGTTATCTTCACATTAATACCAGCAGATTTTTGCAGAGTATATTTGCATATCCAGTATCCTGAACAGCCATTGTTTCATCCATGTCATGGGAGAGGAGCAGCCTATCAACCCTGAACTTTGCTTGAGCTGAAATGTTCATTTGTATGCCAATCAAAAATAATTTTAAAAATTATATACAGCCACACATTTTATGAAAGGAAATGGTATGTGATTGCAGGGAGAAAAAAATAATCAAAGGATAGCTGGATATTTATAGAAATTTAGTGAGCCAATATGAGGCCTGGTGTGACCTCAGCAGTTCTAGGGATGCATTTGGCTCATTGTGTCTCCTCTCATCGTGAAACTCCTGCCAATGAAATGGGGGAAAGGATGTGAAAAACAGATGAACATTTTGCTTTCTTCTTTTCAGGAAGATCAGGACATATGGAAAAAGCTTAACTCCTAACAGGATTAAACTGCCAAGTTTATCCACCTTTGTACCAAAAAAGCCCTATAGATACATGTGATTTGCAAAAGTATTCTAGAGTTTGCTGTGTCTTTTCCACTTGAATTACTCCCAACACACACAGTGTTCCACTTTGCATTATAGCTGTGCCAATTAAAGAAAATAAAACTGAAAATAGCAGACAATAAATTCAAGAGCCTGAGAGCTCACACTAATCGAAAAAAATCATAGTTCTTAAGGCAGGAAGAAAGAAAGCACTTTTATCAACTTGTAAGGACTCTTAAAGAACATAGATTACACAAATCTGTCAGGGAATTACTGTATTTAAGATCTAGTAATAGGCATGCTGACACTTGATTGGACTTTTGGGAGACAGAAATTCATGTGTTTGTTCAGTATGGCTACTTTTAAATGGAATGAATGGATGAATTTCCAGAAAAAGGTGACATGTACACCTAAAGTCCCCAGAGCACCAAGGAGAACATGGTGCTCAACATGCATCCACTTGTGCTTATCTTGTAGATTACATTTGATAGGAACTGCCACTGCAGCACATGGAGCTCCAAAATTGCTTTGTTTTTTCTTGAGTCTTTCAGCTGTATTTTGGTTCATTTAAAGATGTTTTCTGCTTTTGCTGAGCTGGCTACTTTTCCTCCACATATTTATTGCTAATTTTCAAGATCTGGAAAATGTACTGAATTACAAAGGCCTCTAAACTACTTCACAGGAAGAAAAAACAAATTGTCCGGACCCCAAGCCTTTAAAGCAATGGAACTTTGCAAAGAGTTGAAAATGGGATGATGTGGCTGTATCAGTGGGACAGTGTTTTCATAGCTGCAGCTGGCACAAAGCAGTGGATAAGGCCAAAGGAATGAGAGGCACTTCCAAAACAACTTTTAGGGGATGACTGGGAGTAGAGACTGGGATAGAGAGCACAATGACAAGCTGTTGTTGCAGCAATTGGACACAGGCAATTGTGGTGCTTGCCCTGCTATGAAGCAGCATGCATTTTGTCACCACCCCACTGGTAATTTATTTGCCTTCTGTTTTTAGATCATTTATTTGAAGCCCAGAGGCACTCTCCTGTCTGCCTGCAGAGCACCCAGTTTAGACTGTGTCCCCAGCGTGTGGGGTGTTGGTACTCACATCATCTCACATGGGAGAGCATCAAGTGGACAGCAAGTAATGGATTAATGGATGGATTAAAGGACAGGGATAGGATATAGTTGTTGTGAAATGAAAAGAGTAGAAAAATCTCCTTTAATTAAAGAGATATTAAATATAGACAGAATTCCTGCTGCTTCCATAAAAAACAGAAATCAAGAATACTTCACATAGTTGAATGGGTTTATACACAAACATTTTTGTTTTATCAGTCAGGAGTTCTCGCCTTCAGTTACAGCAATCTTAAGAAGTGTCACCAAAACCCAGCCAACTATGTGAGCCTTGGCACACAGCAGCCTTTTAACAACTCACACTAACATACACCAGAGTGCATGGCCAGGAGGTAAAGACAGCCCCAACCAAAATGACTCAAAAGAGGCAGCAGCTCATTAACCTTGGGTGAATCTGTCCTATGCAAAATCAAGAAAGGCTTTAATGATGATTATTATGGTCATGTTAATGACTACAAGATAAAACCTCATTAAGTCTCAGTTTGATGCTTTTCCATCCTGCTGCTGCTGCTGATCAGCCCCTCTCAGTGGGCAGAGCATTAAATTTAACCACCATCTTTAAGACAGAACATTTAGCACCACAATGTGACTTGGAAACTGTGCTGGCATGACAAAAGGTGCTTCTTCAATATAATACATAAAAATCACCCAGAAACCTCTTGAAGGGTTAACAAGGCAAATCTTTGTACAGTTAGTAATATTATCCTTGTCAAAACATACTTCTCCTATCACACATTTCTTTACCATACCTAAAGTTATCCTCCAGTTCTCCCCACTAATCCTAGGCAGTGCTGAGCAGTCACATTCCTCCTACATTGTTTAGAATAAATGTTTACTCCAAGGCCTAAGTGTTCTCAAAGAGAGAGTGAGAAAATGGCAGCTGGGTCATGTATATATTTTTACCACAGATTATTAATGTGGGAGTTGGCTCCTCATTCAAATGGGAACTGAAGACTAAAGCAGACATGGTGTCATGCCAAACTCAGGAGAAGGGTACCACGTGGAAGGAGATATTATTGTGCTCTCTGCAAGATCCATTCATCTATTCAGAAACTGTCAGTTCATGGTTTTATGTGATTTTCCACATGTGTCATAGACATCAACGTAGAGCAGGCTTTTAAACCCTACCCTTGTATCTGCACAAGCTTGAATGTATGTGCATATGTGTATATACTTTAGAAACATCCAGCTGAGAGACAAACTTTAGCTAATTTAATTTTACTGGCAAAAATTCCTCCCTGTTTAATAATTTTTTGTCTACTTTGCATTGTGGTTGAATCTGTCTTTACTGGCTGACTTCTCCCTCCCTCTTGTTTATTTTGCTGTTAGTTATTAAGTGAAACAAAAGGAAATACCAGTACTTTTTTCATCCCTGCCTTTTAACTCTCTTTTCTGTCCATTTTGGGAGACACATAAAGTAGGAGAGAGGTGACAAAGTCGAAACTGAAGAATGTGTTGCTATAGGGTGCCCTATCCAATTAGTGAATGGCTATTTTCCCAAACAGAATATTTTGTCCAAGAGTAAATAGTCTTCCACTGTTGTAATTATCTAAACATTATTTTAATGTGGTCTTTCCAATACTCCTGTGAGGTAACCATTAGCAATTCTTATAGATGATATATAATTGTATTATCATCATCTTTATGATCCAGATAACAAACACAAAGAGAGAAGATCCATCTCCCATATAAACTGACTTCTTAGGAACATTTAGACACCAAAGTAAAAAAAACCTCATTATTTATCTTTTATATTACCCTATGGACATAACACTATAAAAATTCCCATTTTTAGAAGTGAAGGATTATATCTCAGCAAACTGGTTGAGAAATCATTATTCTGTCAAAAGCCTATGAATGATCAGGGATGTCTAATGAGGTTTTCCTCCAGCTACAAAGAATGAGGGTGTCTGATTTAGTGTGTGCATGCACAGAATGCTCTGTACATGACTATCATGTGCAAATAATACTTTGGCTATTGCATTCATTAACACAAAGAAATGGCTGTAACAGGGTTCTGCTATTCAGGCCTTTAATAGAATGTTTGCAGGGTTCAATTCTCACTTCTGCTGAGCAAGTTCACACCCACAAGTCCTGCCTTCCAGCCTAGGGTGTAGTTTATCTGGGTGAGTACATGCCTCTGCTTCCCCCCTAGGACTCACAGTTTTCAAAGAAGAACTTGAGAACTTTCAGGACCCTGTTCCAGTGGATACAGAAGTGTCATGGAAGTTGGGGACATGATTGTCACATCTTTCCCCAAGATTAGTTTATATATTCTACTCGAAGGCCATATCATGGATATCACTGGTTTTAGTCTGATAAGATAAATTGCTGATAGTATTCCCAAGAACTGTTTTGTTGGTTCCAGATTCTTGATGGTTTCCCATTTTTAGGAGTCAAAGCTACTCTCCCATTTGAAGCTCCTTCCCTCAACAGCATCACAGCACTGGCGAGTAGGGCTGCAATGCACCTCCATTGCATGGAGGGGGAAATGCTCTAGAGAGGGTGACAAGGCAAAAGTGGGATGAAGAATATAGGAAAATTAATTTATGAATGAATTAATTAATTAATTAATGACAATATTTAAACAAAATACTTGCAGTGTATTCAGCAGAGGACCTCATGTGGGGTCCCTTGGGAAAACGAGGTATCACTTTATAAATAGACAGGTTGCAGTGACAAATGAGATCCTCTCATACACAGGCAAGCTGAATTCTGCAACTTCTTTAAAGTGCTTGCTTTTAAAGCATTTCTTTTCAGCATTTATTTTAATGGAACTTAAGAATAAATAAAGATGAAAGGAGTAAGAATATAATGCAGCATATCAAGTTGGCCATTTCTCCTTGCAAGTGGCTTAACCTAAGGCAATTAAGCCTCTGCTTCACGTTCCTGCAAATTTCAGACAGCATTCTGGCTTTGTTTGTTCTTTTAAAGAGGTTTCTGAAAAAGCAAACCAACAACTTTTGCACTAAAGTTAAAGTCATTAGCCTAGAACACCAGTATCAACATAAATATAATTACAATGTGTAGCTGCCTGCTATGTAAACTATTGCTGCACGGAAAGGTGTGAGGAGAGCTAAATAACATCAGCACAAGAGAAATCTTAAATAGGGCTGGATAGAAGAGAAACTTCTTATCAATTCAAAATCACTGCCTCAAAGCCAGTGAGTCTAAGCTGTATAAGTACTATTTAATCTACTTACAAATAAGATCTAATCGTAGATGGCTGGGTCACTATCATTCTCCAAAGCAAGAAAAAACTTGCTGGCTCATTTGAGAACACATCTTTTCTTTTTGTGTGGCTGGATTTTTGGCATACCATAGCTCAGCCCTGTTTGGAGCCTTGTAAAAATCACTTATCTGGGCCTATCAGTAGCCAAATGGAACACTGTGAACATTCCCGCTGGAGCTGCCAGAGAAATAACGGCTCCCTGAGGATTAACTTCTCAGTTAAAAAGAAAGCAAGCCTCTGTTACCACAGCATAATGGCCTTCATCTGTAACCTAGATCTGGGCTGGCTTCTTTCAATTGCTTTTTCACTATGCTATCAGGAAGGGAAAAAACTCGGGCAGTTTGCAGGGAACTTCACAGGATCAAATGGTGCCAGTAGGAATCCACCATCCCTCCCCTGAGCCCTTTTGGAGGAAGCCTGAGAACAAGGAAAAGGTCTCAAAAAGCCTTCCTGGAGAGAGGTGAGGGGCAGTCCAGGGGGCTGGGAACAAGCGTGGCCTCCTCATAAGGAAACAGTATGAGGACAAGCATCCCTGTGTGCTTTCCTGCCCTGGTGTGGAGATTCAGGGAACAGAAAGGGCGACTGTCACTGCAGTTTCTGGTCACCAAGCCTGAGAGAGCAGGAGCCACTCTGGTGAGTCACAGGGCAGCCCAAAGTGCTGACCACTGCCTGCAAACATCAGCAACTCTTCCTGACTTCTGTGAAGGGCTGGGTCTAAAATAAAGCCAGGGAAGGTCATCCTTAAAGGCCTCTGCCTACCAGATTGTTCTGTGCCCAACAAGACATTGCATCTCCCACAGCCACTTAGGCCCTTCTGCCTAAAATATAATACAGCTTGTCCTGCTGACAATCTTTTAAGTAAGCTTCTAAAGTAAAGGATGACACAGAGCCTGAGTCCATCCATGCTTGTGTGCAAAAATATTTTTCTTCCCATGAGACAGTCTGTCTGCAGAACAGCAGTCACAGTGCTGGCACAGGAGGGAATAAATCCCTGAGCTCATCCACACTGAAGGCCAGTCAGTACAACTGGAGTACAACTGCACTGACATCAAAAAAGGGCAGTGTTGAATTAATGTTGAGTAATTAGAAAATGACACCCCATTTTTCTTGAGAGCCTGTGGACTCCTGGTGACTTGGACCAAATTCTGATTCTTTGTGGGAGGTTTATCAGATGCAGAGCAGGAATCTGAAAGGCTAGCTTTGGAACTGGTCAGGGTAGGTAAGTTGGAAAGGGGAAACTCAATTCAGGTATCTAATGGGAAGGGCCTCAGTTCAGAAAAAGCATTCCTGTAAAGGTAAAGAATTTATTAGAGACCAATCCCTCCTTTGCTCATCTGAACTGTTTATTTGACATAACTACATCTATTCATTCATTCCACAGCATGCCCAAGCAGTCAGCCCTGGTTTTACAAACTCTAAATCCAAGAAACATAATTAAAATCCATTTGCTTACCTGCCCTGTGAGGAGCTCTCAGGTACGTGGTACATGAAGACATTTCCTTGAGAGGCAGCAGCCCAGTAACTCGCCATGTTTACAATGGGACATGTGATAAACTGGTCACTGATAAAAAAGGAGGAGCAGAGAACAGACACAGTTGTGTAAAGGAAAAAAGGGAAGAACCCCCACAAGCAAAAGATGTCTCTCTATCTTGATAGTTTACTTTAATTTTCCAAACCAGCTCATATCTCTGTCTTCAAATCAACTGAAGGAAACCACATTCACCCTCTACAAGACTAATACTACTTAGAATTCTCTAGAAGTGCTGTTTTATGGAGTGCTGAACAATGATAGTAAACCAACCAGATCTGACACATAAGAATTATCCTGGCAAAAAAAAAAAATAAATAAAAACAACCCAATCTCACTTTAGTCTAGTTTATAAGGATCATGCTTATAGTAGTTTAAAGTTCTTTCTGGCACCACTAGGTTGTGATGGCATCTAATAAGAGGTCTTATGTATTTCCTGGTTTAAGGAGCAGTAATATAATTGCTGAATTTGTATCTGTGTGATTTCTTGGGTAGAGTTTCCAGAACTAGAAAAGGTAAGAGACCATTTCGAAGATAACCTGCAGGGCTCATCAATATGGAATTCCTGGTGCAATATGTGTGGGTGAGAAAAATTAACCAATAAGAGTGCAGTGAGGAAGTCAAATGGTCAATTTAACACCAGGTCTAAAAAGTACAAGTGAAGCAAATATATCCAAACCTTCCTACCTTCCTTTGCCCCAAGAAGAGGGCTGGAAGGTGGGGTGAGCTGTAGCTGGAAGAAACATGAGCAGTTCAAGAGGGGCAGGTAGAAGAGAGGAGACCTTACTGCAGTAAATCTCACTGTGATTCCTCAAGGCAATATTATATACACATGCACCCCCACTCCCCATTCTTCCTGTGCCTGAGGACTCAGCACGTGCTTTGGGTGTTTATATACCTTTACCTAGGTGAGTGCACACAAACATTTCTGCTGAGGAACTAGGAAGTTTCAATTCTCAGTTTAGTGAATCTGAAACAGCAGCTTCTCCTTCAGACTTGGTAGGTTAAAAAAAAAAAAAAAAAAAAAAACCCACTGGTGCAAGAACAAATGGCATCAGAGAAGCATGAAAACATGTTGCTATTTTTAACTGGTATGGTTATGAAAGGCACAGTTTGGGTAGCTATCTTGGTTCAGCAGAGTTTATTTTAAGCTCATCTGTGAGACCACAAGCTTTGGGCTCACTGACCACAGGGCTCTTTGACAGTTATGGTTGACAACACCCAAATGAAACAAAAATGACTGCTCTTCACATGCCTACCAGCATGGGGCTTTAGAGGAGCAGATGGTCTTTGAAAACCAGGGAGCCTGGGGAAAGCAATAGCTCTCAAGAAATTTGAGAGTTTTGAGTTACATTTCACCATTTAAAATGGATTCTCAGTTGGTTCTGTGGGCAGGAAAAAAGTCAGCTATTCTGAGGAAGTAGAAAAAAAAACCCTAAATGTATAGTAACCACAAAAATGAAATGCCCATCTCTTACAAGCATGGAATACCAGAGTTTTTAAAAGGAAAAAAAAAAGGAAAGAAAAAGAAAATTAAACTAATTTTACACTTGGGAAAAAAATACCAGAAAATTGCAGCTAAAACCAATTTAAAAGCAGAATTATTTTAAAACCACAAAATCTGCACAATGTATATAGTTTATAACAACCACTTATGTTGCTTTATCACACTTTGTAATCCTGTTAAAACTTTAGCAGTTAATTCCTTACATAAAACTTTTCTTGGCTTACACATCTATACTGGTAGTAAGTTTTTTTGTTATAAAGAAACAAAACTAAGGAGAAAAAACCCAAAACCAAACCAACTAACCAAACATCAAAAAAATCAAAAAACCTGTTTTTTCCACCACATATGTGATGCTGATATAGGTGATTCTCATTCTGTACCTACTGTTTCACCTCACTTTCTGCTGTAGCTGGAGTAATTTCCAAAGTGTTTGAAGCAAAGTATCATCAGATGCCCTTGTCTCACTACTCATCCTTTTGCTTGGCCAGGAATAAACCATTCACTTTCCTTAGCCATGGTATTTGCCTCATATCATAAAGGAGCAGGTAGTCCCTACACCCAGGGGGCTGCTGAGCCTGAGAGCTGCTGGTGTATCCCATTCCTGCTGGAAATGTGTGGTGTATCCCACTCTTGCTGGAAATGTATGGTGAATGCCATTCCTGCTGGAAATGTGTGGTATATCCCATTTCCCTGCTGGAAATGTGTGGTGTATCCCATTCCTGCTGGAAATGGGTGGTGTATCCCATTTTCCTGCTGGAAATGTTTGGTGTATCCTACTCCTGCTGGAAATGTGTGGTGAATGCCATTCCTGCTGGAAATGTGGTGTATCCCATTTCCCTGCTGGAAATGTGTGGTGTATCCCATTTTCCTGCTGGAAATGTGTGGTGTATCCCATTCCTGCTGGAAATGTGTGGTGTATCCCATTTTCCTGCTAGAAATGTGTGGTGTATCCCATTCCTGCTGGAAATGTGTGGTGTATCTCATTTTCCTGCTGGAAATGTTTGGTGTATCCTACTCCTGCTGGAAATGTGTGGTGTATCCCATTCCTGCTGGAAATGTGTGGTGTATCCATTCCTGCTGGAAATGGGTGGTGTATCCCATTTTCCTACTCCTGGAAATGAATGGTGGTGTATCCCATTCCTGCTGGAAATGTGTGGTGTATATCCCTGCTGGAAATTTTCCTGCTGGAAATGTGTGGTGTATCCCTTTTCCTGCTGGAAATGTGTGGTGTATCCCATTCCTGCTGGAAATGTGTGGTGTATCCCATTTTCCTGCTGGAAATGTGTGGTGTATCCTATTCCTGCTGGAAATCTGTGGTGAATCCCATTCCTGCTGGAAATGTGTGGTGTATCCCATTCCTGCTGGAAATGTGTGGTGTGCCAGCCCTTGCAGCTTTGCAAAAGTCAATGTTTGCACCACACTGAGCTCTGGGCTGAATGCCAGTGATCAAATGTGACAGCCCTGTGTTAAACAGCTCCTTATAGAGGGTTCTCTGGGTGGGAAGAATGGTTAAAAAGTAAGTCCTACAGTGGTTTATTATGGCTTAAAACCTCATTTATTTGAAGAATATTCCCCTGGGGTAACAGTGGTGATGGAAGGAGACTGAAGACAAGTCCTGGCTTTGATGCCCATGAACCACAGTGCCTCTGCATGTACTGCAGGCAATGGCCCCAGTGTCACAGTGATGGGAGGCCCATCCCTGGGACAGGCTACAAAGGAGGACAAATGTGGCAAGATGTGTGAGTTGATGAATGGCACAAAGCTCAGCCCACAACCCTCTGGCTCTTTTCTCCATGACCTCAGTGCACCAGCACACCTGGACCACCCAGAAATGATGTCTTCTTTTTGAATCAGATGTTTCCCAGAGAGTCTTGGCTCTTGCTCCTCTCCTGCTCCCTAAGGCTCTCCCAGAGCAACGTTCTGCAGCTCTGATGGAGGAATAAAAGGAAAATCCTGTCTCTGAGGTGTTGTGGAGATGCTCACAGTGGGACAGAAAACACTGAGAGTGCAGACAGCCTGTAGCTTTGATTTCTCAGTTCAGAACACAGGTGGAACATCTTGGACAGGCCCATTAGGATTCAAGTCACCGTTTATAAGCTACATCACATTTGAAAAGTAAAGATTTCACAGATTTCACAATGAATCTGCTCATAAAGCAGAGACAAGAATAGGGAAATAATTTTTTGATTCATTTCTGGAAAATCTGTTCCACTTACACATCCAGTCCCTGAATTTGCTCAGAGGCAGAAAACAGGAAGTTTTCAACTTCCACCTCCCAAAGGTCCATGCAATGTTTCAATGCAAAGGATGGGAGTGCATTTACTGCAGGCAAGTTGCTCATTCCTCTGCTGACATGCTGCAGCCTGTGCAGAGCAGGGCAATGGGGTGGGGAAGGTGCTGGAGCACAAGTCTGATGAGGAGCAGCTGAAGGAGCTGGGGGTCCTCAGCCTGGAGGAAAAAAAGGCTCAAGGGGAAGAACTTTATTGCTCTTTACAACTACCTGAAATGAGGTTGTAGTGAAGTGATGATTAGTTTCTTCTCCAAAGTAACAAGCAAGAGGAAATGGCTTCAAGTCATGCCTGACACTGTGAATAAATGTATTTTGCAGGCTTCATAATTTAAAAAAAATATTATTTTAATTGCTGAAGTCAAAGTTTTCAAATTTGACCATCAGGAAAAAGTATCTGACTGTATAATTAGGAGACTGGGAATAAAAAGCAGACTATTAATTCTACTGTCACAGGGATGAGACAACTCAAGGAACTGTTGATGCCCAGTGTGCAAGCAACCCAGACATCTATGACATGAAAATGCAAAAAGAAGTATTAGTAGTCTGAACTCAATATCCAGTTCTAGAATGACATGTCAAACTTTTCACAAGGCATAAAAATCAGTTCAATTTCTGTTTACCATGACATTGGAAACCTCAGAGAAAATGAAATCACATTACCCATTTTCTCTTCATTTACATAAGAATTTCTCAAGTTTTTCAGAATATAAATACACACTTTAGATAAGCAAAACAAGCCTTGCTCAACTCCAATCACACAGCTGTACTAGGATGACTTTCTTACCGGGTGGCGTTTTCCAACGCCCTGGAAAAGGATGAATAATCATCAGTTGAGTGTTCCAGGGAGTAATACCACGTAGCTGCATCTTCAATGAACGAGTTGGACTCTTCTCCTCCTAGAGAATTTTGCAAAGCCTGATAAAAGGCTGTTTTGCTGTTGGCTCTTCCTTGACTTTCTTCAAATTTCTGAGAAAAAAGCGCATACATGGAATTCAGAAACAAAACCAAAAGATAAATTTTTTAGGAAGTATGTAGGCTCAGATCTCCCTCTGCTGGAACAAGTCCTCTCTGCCGTGATCTCTGATTCCTAGGGGATTGAGTAGGGGATAGTCCTACTTTTGCTTTCCCAAAATTGTCACCAATGAGAAATATTGGCTTCCTCTGGACAGACAATAGTACAGAAACCCTGATCTAGTAGGTCCAAATCATAGGTACCAAGCTGTGCCAGTGGATCTCTAATAGTACAGAAATCTTGCTGGCTCTCGCAGAAGGGGTTCCCAGGGACAGTCCTCCACTGCATGTGTGTCCAGTGCTGCCTTTCTCCATGAAGGAAAACTAGAGGGGAGAGAGGGAGTTACTGCTCTTTTCCTTTGAAAATTCCAGAAAGCAAACATGTTGTGTAGGCCATTTCATGGCTATGTCACTCTGCCTTTTTTGGGAACACTTATAAAGGAACATGGCTGCTCCAATTCCAGTTCCATATTTAGGTCCCTTCTGAAATAATATCTGCCTTAGACCTGGAAGAGAAATTCCATTCCTTCAACTCCCAAATGCAGGGATCAGCCATGATCTTCAAACTTCATAACCCTTAGGGCCTTTCAGAGAAACCAACAACAGCCCTTTTTCTGGAGATCTGTGACCTTTTCTAATATAAAGGCAAGTTCCCCAGAGCAAAGGGCCCATGTCATGAGGACCACCTTCTGTGCCAAACTTCTGTACCCAAACATATTTTTACCAAAGCTAAAGACTGTTGGAATTTTTCAACACATCTTTCTTTGAGGAAGTTTTTTGTATTGTCCATTGAAACTTTTCACTTTAAAAAAAATTATTTCAATTTCAGAAACAAAACAACTTCATGAAAAAAATAATCTACCCTAAACTTTTCTGTGCATCAAGTCCTTTCTAAAGAGGGCACTATACAGGTGCATATTGGTTGAAACTTGGATAAGAACCCCAGAGAAAAAGATATAACAAACCACCTTTATTATTTTGGGCAGTCAAACCACCTCTATTATTTGATGCAAAATAGGCCAGTGTCTGCCCAGTTTAGTTACTGTAGATGCTTTACTTAATATATTATTTTGATGGCCCACAGCTGGTTTTCATCATGCTGCTACAAGGTCTTTCCACAACCCTATACAGAAAGTACAGATGGAATTATACCTTTTCAGTAGAGTCACAGAAATTAAAGATGGAAAATAAGTTCCCATGTGCTGAGGGTGAGGTTTGTCCTTAGTGTTCTAACACTCTGTGCATTTTGAATAAGTGACTTTGAGGGATTTGAAAACTCTACCAAGTATCCCAAGGTCCAGGAAGATCTTGGCAATTTGCCTTGTATTTTTTATAGATTCTTCTTTTGCTGGATTTCAGCCCATGCAATGTGAAAGAGTCATGTGGTGCCAGCTTTAGTAATACAGCTGTACTCCAAAAAAGATGGGGAGCTCACTCCTGACACGTCACTACAAATGCCACATCTGAAACTGCACAGGACTCTTGCCTGTAAAATCATTCAGCTTAAATACAGCAAGGACACATATTTTTCTGCAGGAAATAGAAATGTTCACTGAAGACCTGACTGCAAGTTCATTGAATTCAAAAGCAATTTTTCCATCACAGCTTTGGCACACATCACTTTGGGTTCCTACTAACCAGCAGAAGCATTGCTTTATTTAATTAAGAATCTCTTACTTTAAGAATGGGGTTAGCAGTTGTATGTAAGAAAAGATATTTTTCTGTAGCAGAGCAAAGCCCAACCTCTTGTGTATAAATCAAGCCATACAAAGGGATTTGTTAATTTGTTCTACTCTTGCCATGGATACTTAAACCAGAGAGAAAGAAACAAAGTGAAAAAACCTTAGGGTATGGATTATGTAACCTAGGAACTTATCCATCACTCTCTCATCAATGGTCAAGTATCAAATAAAGGTTATGGTTGAAAACCACAGAGAAGGAGATGGATCATCATACACCAACATATGGTTAAGGTGACAAACTCCCTGCCAAATGTTTTTGTAAATGCCAAAAATTGGTGAAAATTAAGTTTCATCAATGATTTTTTGAATTTAAAAAAATTAAAATCAAAATATTTTGGTAGTTATTAAATACAGAAAGATCAGTTCAGGATAGGAAGTCCCCGACCTGTAAAGTGCTAGAGGTTTGGGGAGCTTTTACCAGAAGTATCAGATTTGCTTACCCTAATCTTACAAGCAGCCTCTTTTAACCACTGCTGAAAACAGCATTTTGTGCTGAACAGCCCTTTGATCTGACTCAGTGTGGTTGGCCTTGGGTATTTAAGGTCAGAAATCAAGGAGAAGCAATGTCAGGTGAGATGGGAAGAAAACAGAAATGCTGCTTTCCACTGTAGGGAGAGAATTCATTTGGCCAAAGCTCAAGTGGAGGTGAAGCTGCTAGGAATGTGAGAGGCAATAAAAAGCTTTTTTCAAATACATTAATGAAAAAAGGCAGTGTAGAAATAACACTGACCCTTCCTGAATAAAGATGGTCAGTTCCCCCACAGGGACATGGACAAGGCAGAGAGGTTCAATACATTTTTTACATCTGACTTCAACACTAATGATGGACCATGAGGGCCTCATTGCCCTGAGCTGGAAGACCATGACCATGAGAATGATCATCTCCCAGGTGACTCTGAAATTCTGTGGGATCTACTGCTCCAGCTGGATCCCTACAACTCTACAGGCCCTGATAAGCCAGCTCATTGAGGATTCAGCTGAGAATCCTCAATGAGCTGGCTCATGTCATTCCAAAGCCTCTCTTGATGATTTTTGAGCAGTCTTGGGAATCAGGAGAGGCCCCAGCTGACTGGAAGTTGGTGAACATTGTCCCAGTTTTCAAGAAGGTCAAGGAGGACCCAGGAAACTACAGGCCTGGCCTGTCAATCTCACTTCAATGCCTGGTAAAGTTATGGAGAAGATTATTCTGTGAGGTATTGAAAAATACCTGAAAGACAATGCAATCACTGGTCTCAGTCAGCACAGCTTCATGAGAGGAAAGTCCTGCATATTAAGCCTGATTTCCATTTATTACAAGGCAACCCACCTAGTTGATCTGGGAAAGCCAATAGATGTAACCTCTTTGGATTTCAGCAGAGCTTTTGATACTGTCTCTTACAAAATCCTTCTGGACAAAATGTCCATCTTTCACCTCAGTAACTGTGATACATGATTGGTGAACATCTGAGTCATGGGTCAGGCACCAAGGGAGTGTGGGATGGGGTGACAGCAGCCTGGTGAGTGGTCCCTAGTGGGGTCCACAGGGTTCCATCCTCAGCCCAGCTCTTTTCAGCATCTTCATTAATGACCTGGGCACAGAACTCTAAGGAATTTTGCCAATGACACTGAACTGCCAGGGCGAGGGAGGGGATTGTCCTGCTCTGCTCTGCACTGGGATGGCCTCACCTCAAGAACTTTGTGCAGTTTTGGGCACCACAATATAAAAAAGTCATCAAACTTCTAGAGAACATGCAAAGAAGGGTCATAAGGATGGTGAAGGGTCTGGAGGGGAAGGCATATAAGGAGCAGCTGAGGTCACTTGGTCTCTTCAGCCTGGAGAAAAGGAGACTGAGGGGAGACCTCGTTGCAGTTACAATTTCCTTGTGAGGGGAATGGACAGGCAGGCACTGATTTTTTCACTCTTGTGAACAGTGACAGGACTCAAGGGAATCACCTGAAGTTGTGTCAGGGGAGGATTGGGTTAAATGTCAGGGAAAGGTTCTTCACCCAGGGGATGGTTGGGCATTGGAACAGGAGCACTAACTGATTTCAAGAAGTGGGCTCTCAGGAAGGGTCTGATTTCAAGAAGTGTTTGCACAATGCTCTCAGGAACATTCTGTTGTTGGGCACTGAATGAACTCTCAGGAACACCTGGTTGTGGATTAAATGTCAGGGAAAGGCTGGACTGTGCAGGGAGCACTAAGCCTGTCTGATTTCAAGAAGTGTTGAACTCAGGGTGTGATGACTTGCAGGGAGCTGGACTCAATGATCTTGGAGGGTGCCTTCCAACTCAGTGTATTGTATGATTCTGTTCTACAATTCTGTGTGCCTATGTACAGGGTTCTGTGGTCTTCAAAATGTCTCCAAAACTCTGCAATTTTTCAGTTTTCTCAGCAATAATTTATTTTATTGGGGCCCTCAAGACGTGTTGACTCAGATGAAAGAGGGCTCAACAGACAGAGATGGATGATAAACAGAACTAGCATTTGTAAGATGGTAAGAATTTTCATCCCTCAAACAGCACTAAAATAGCACAACCTGAAACAATTTCTCAAGCATTGCTTTGGCTACAGTATAATTTAAACATCTGACTTAAACATGATAGCCAAAACCAAAGCAATATGTTCAAAATAAAATTCATTAAACATGAAAAAGACAAAATATTTTAACTTCTCAGAAATTGATTCAATTCAACCGATTTTCCATGTCCAACATATGTTCCCATTAAAAAATATATGACCAAAGAACAATTTTCAAATCATAGTAGATACAACAGCTGCTACCAGATTAATAGAAACAGCTGCACATCATGTAAAATAATTTACATTTTGCTAGCCTTTAAAGAAACATTAGGAACTGGCTCAGAGTTATAGTCAAGTTTTCTAAGAAATTATTTAAGAAAATATTTACAGGCAGCACATGCACTCCTTTCTACTCTTATGATTCAAAAACATCATAAACACTGCCTAAATAATAAGTTAAATATTGCTTACTGTTTTTGTTGCTGCAGGATAGCTTATGGAGCATATGAATAGAACTGGCCCAGCATTTTACTCAAAAAGAAATTGTAGCAGTAGGTAGACCAAATATTTACATCTTCCAAGGGGCATAATGTACTTTTTAACAAATTGAAACAGTGATAACGCTAACAGTGTATGTACAGATCTTAGGCCTTAAATGGCTTTTGACAAACACAGTCACAAAAGATGGTGAAAGCCTTGCCACCATTCAGCAGAGTCTTCCAAGATTTCTAACTAGTTTCAATATGAAGTAAAGAGTTCAGCCCATTCTCCTCACTCATGGCATTTATGGAGACACTTCTGGTCATTACAAGAAACATACACATATACCTTTTGTATATTGCTGAATACCTTTTTCCATAAAGAAATTAAATGACTGCAATAAATTGCAGGATGGTAGTTCTGTTCTCCACAGATCCATTTGCTTACATGAGGTAAATAAACTAGACTTTTATCTACCCACTCCCCTCTGTCCTGGATTTGGGTTCTGCATCCAACTAGATTGTACTAAGGAGGGAAAGCAAAAGAAAGGAAACAACCTCAGTCTTTCAACTTTTTTAAATCCTTGCAATGTGGAGATTACATAGTAGGTGCTTAACATACGTTGGAGAAAGAGTGGGCTATAGTGACCTCCATGCAGATAAACACAGACATGGAACAGCATGAGTGAATCCATAAATTTAATGCCCTTAGGTCCTCCCACCTGACCATCACATACAGGACAGGGATAAAATTTTTGTCCAGTTGGGAATTGAAATCAACATTTCTAGAGGTTTCTGCTCAGCTGCCCTAATCTATGACTGCTCAAAGCTAATATTCCCTGAAGGTGTGCCATGGGAATTGCAGTGAATGGGTTCAGGCTTAACCACTCCATGTCACATAGTAGTGCATTATGGTACCACTTGCCATTCCCTTAACAAACCCTGCTTTGTTTCCCACTTAGTTTCAACCTTGTGATTGCTGCACTGGGGATGAGTAGGAAGTGCTCCAGGTAGTGATGAATCTGGCTCAGTTCACATGAATAAGCATTTCAATGAATGCCATAAAATGGACATTTCACAAGCATACTCTCTGCTGCAAACATCACTGAGAGACCTCCGCCTGTAATTGTAAGCAAATTGAACATAAATGTTTTGCTAGCACATAAGTGGTGCCTTCTGTCTTTCTGTTTCATTTTTCATAGCAAAGACCTTAATAGGCACAAGCACAGTGTTGCAGTGGGAGTAGAGAGACACCCAGAGCAACCCAAGGCCAGTAAGATCCCACAGAACACAGTGCCAACTGGATTTTCTACCTTCTGGTCTGGTTGTAGCCTAGAGTTTCACTCTCACTTCTCTGTGAAGAGTGCAAAGAGTTTATAACACTTGCATGCAACTTCAGTCTAAGGTGATAAGATTTGCATCATATCTCAAGCTTGCTTACATCCAAATGGCTCAAAATGTCTCCTTACCATTTACAGGATCAGTACTAAGAGAAATCAGGACTAATAGAACAAGTTCTTGACAGAATTGCCCAGCACAGTTATTCCCAGGAACTGGTGGAGCAAGCCAGTAGGTTCAAATGTTTTTACCCCTCACTCTTTGCACTGTCTACACTGGCATCAGCCATCCTAAAGAAGATGGAAATTAGGATTTTGCCAATTCCAAAGGCTTGCCAGAGCACCTTTTAGCTGTGTTTTTTCTACTGATACAGGGCTTTTTCAATTCCACAGGCTTGTCAGAGCACCTTTCAGCTGTGTTTGTCCACTGAAATACATCCATAGATCTTCTCTCTGCAGAACAGGAACACTGCCATAGGTGAATTTTCACCCCAGGGAGATTTGCTTCCCTCTGTTTAAAACAGATTAAATACTTTGGGTGTAGTCAAAGGCAAACTAGTAATTATGCTTTGGTTTCCCAAGTTCAGTTCAGTGCTCTGTCCATCAGCTAAGCCTTCCCACACTCCTTAGTGTACCAGTAAAACCAGCTTTGGCTATTCCTAGAGAGGTGCAAATGAGATTTACCTCAAAGGAACCCTTAACATTAATTATGTAGATGATTGGCATACAGGGTGGATTGTCTCAAATCCTTCTTTGAGGTCTGTTGTGGAGAGAGGACATTTAGCACAGGTTAAAGATGTCTTATGACATTTATGACAGAGGAAATGGGGTACAGACTTCCAAGTAACAACCACCGTCTGCACTAGATTTCGTCGCTGTAGCTAAAAACGTCTGTGGCTTATTCAGGACTTCATAATCAGATTGACTGCAACCATACATGGTCATGGCCAGCACACAGAAATGCTGCTGAGGACCTGGACATTGCATCTTCATAAGTAGCTCAGTGATGGAAGGAGCATTACAGTTTCCCAACAATTAATACCCTAACTGTGTCGACAAGGGAGAAATCAGGAAACTTCAACCTTGCAGCAGGTCCTTAAGAAAACAACCCAGACAGGAATACAGACTGGTCAAAGCATTCATATTCCCTCAAGTCCTAAAAGCTTAAAGCCACAGGAAAATAGAAATAGAGGGAAAATTTAAAAAGCCATCAGTAGATATGATCCTTTCTTACAGTTGAGTTGCACCAACTTATTGAGTTCCCTTCCAATCTTATTTTCTGCAAGCCTTTAAATAAAAAAGATATTTCCAGTTTTATTTTTGGACAGGCAACATTTTTCTACGGAATTATCAGTTGCAAGTGTTTTTCTTTCCATTTCAATCTGACAGTGCTGGGATTTAGCACTTGTGCCTTTCATCAACACCATAATTTGTTGCAAAATTTTTAATACAACATGGAATTTCATCTCAGTTTTGCAGACAACTGTCATATGCAGAAGTAGTGGTAAAGGAAAGAATCTCACTTCCTTGTCTTCATCACAGGACCTGTACTGAGGTCACTGAGGTTTATTCCACTCTCAGAGGGTCTTGATTATTATCTGCAGGCCTCCAGCATCACATTATATCTTCTGTACCTTTCTGCTATGACTTTCTCTTGAAATTGATTCCAAAAGAGAAAAAGAAATGAAAAAAGGGCAAGAAATTTCTGACAGAGAGTAAACAAGTAATATGAACTTTAATTCAGGTGGGCCATTAATTCTGAGTTAAATTGGTCTATGTGCTATTGGCTACCAGCAAAGAGAAACTGGGACATTTCAGTGCCTTCTAAGAGGTGAAGTATTGGAACACTCCTGTTGCAAGGTAGCAACAGACAGTATAGCATGGATGAAATTATTTTTGTTTTCACCAGTTTCTGTCTAGAAACCTGAGACCACACATCAGGTCAGTGCTGCTCCTTATAACAGCTAGTCCATACTCAGAATCATCTTTACAAGAAAATGTACTTCTAGGAGATAAAAGGAAAAAAGGTTTCTAAAAAAACCTCAAAATGCTGATTTAATCCTGCTGCACAGTGAAGAAATTTATAGTTAAGTTGCTTTCATCTTTGTGAGATACTACTGAGATTGAAATATGAATAGGATTTTAAAGACAGTAGAGCATAAATGCTAAATCACTTCTGGTCCCTTACCATTTTGTATTTCCCACAGAAATAATAATCAATACATATTATTATGTCATTAGTCACACTGACCAAGACTGGCTGGAGAAGGACAATGCATTTGCATATTACTGTGGAGCATAATTCACAACTGTTAGAAATCAAAAAGCATCTCTCCAGGCTGCATGTGATTACAGTCATTACTGTAATCACAGTGATGCCATCAGCTCATTAACAGTGAGTGTCTTCCTACCTTAATTGCCTTGGCTCTGCTGATGAGACCATCTTGTTGAGCACTTCCAATGAGCAGATCTATTTTCCGAAGCCAAGGGCGCTGCAGGGCTTTAGCCAAAGGTTCCTGGAGGTAAATTCCATCCATCACTGGACCCCAGTACTGGAATGGGCCACTTATAGCTAGAAGCTATGTTGGCAAAAATTAAAAAGAAGATCAATAATTGTGCAGTTAATTCAGCTTACCCTTTAAATTCTATTTTATTTATGCTGAATTCAACTGAGTGATTCCCTTTAAGTGAACAAGTGACCAGGTAATATAAGTGCAAACTCATCATTGGCAGGAAACAATGATTTTGCTGACAGTCTCAAATAGGTGAAAAAAACTGAAGAGGCCAAGAGAAATGATGGTCTTATAGTCATAAAAATGTTGTTTTAAACTAGGGATTGACTCCATGCTGGTCCTCATTGGAAAATTTATTGCAGGTGGGTGTTTTAATTTGTGGGTAAAGGATCCATCCCTAGATTTATTTATATTGCAGATTTCACAAGCCTCCCACTTCAAACGCTGAACACTGACATCCCATCCTGCTTCATTTTCTGCGTAAGTTCTGTTATTAAAGCTGCAGACATTTGACTCTGAGTAGAGTAACACCCAGGGGCAGGCTAGAGGGAACTGAAAGGAGGGAAAAAACAATTTTTAGATTTATTTCAGAAGAGATGATTAAAGCAGTGTAAAAGGAATTTAGTCTAAAGGAGAATCAAATTGTGATTATTCATAGCTTAGAGCTGGATGTAATGGACAACAACTTCCTTCCACCAAAAATAGTCCAGTTCCTCTTTCACAAGCATTCAGACAAAATTATTTTTTATGGTTTCTCTCTCACAGCTTTGCGTGAATGGAAACTTTTTGATTTCTTGCCAATGGCATTTTCTTTGCTGTGTTGTACCTTAGTTTGAGCATCATTGAGGACACGAGCAGGCAACTGGCGAAGGCAGGCTACAATTTCCTCACTGGTGGATGAAGGGCATCCCACATCTTCAGCCAGGGCTGCTGCTTGGGTCTGTGCCCTCCTGGTAGTAATTATGGATGCTGGAGAAAAAGCTGAGCCTCCCTAGAACAAAAACCCAGAGTATCAGTCAACATATGTAGTCAGAACACCTGGTTCCCTGGTGCAGGTACAGAAGATGAGAAGAAAAATCTTTCCACCAGCAGAACGTAAAACCCTGGTTTTTAAATTAAAACAAGCAAGTTTTAAGGATCAAAGCAAAGGGGTGAAGGGTCAGTTAGGCTGTTTCCAGCTCTGCCACAGTTATTTTGGAAAAGCTCTAAGTGTCTATATTATGTCTCTAACCAAATCACAAATCTTTCTGAAAACCTTGGTGGAAGGAGAAACATTAAGACTGGAACAGATATAAAGAAGGTGCTGGGACAGAATGGAGAGCCCATCTTACAAGAGAAGACTAAATGGAGTTTTATCAAAGCTCTGATAAACAAGAACAGAGAGCAGGTGTGATGTCCATAAAGAAGAGCTATTTCTACCTTGGGACAATGCTGGTACAAGGACAAATGAGCACCAAGTATTCACACTGAGTGTAAATCAACTTCAGCTAGAAACCAAAGATAACTAGCGCAGGGAGCAATGAGGGTCTGGAGGTGCTATGAACTGAGGAAGTAGGAGCAAAAGACTAAAGGAAACTGCAGAAGATTAACCAGAGCATGAAGATCAAAACCAGAGCACAGGCTCCAGTCCAGGCTCTACCCCAAGACTCTTTGTATTCTTGCTACAGCTGTGCCAACATAGCAAATGTGCTTAACAAGAAAGAATGGCACAACATTTTTGAGCAAACATGAAAACTAATTGTTGCAAATGCAGATAAATTAGTTTAAATCTGATAAGATCTGACCTAGAACAGAAAGGTTGGAATAGCTCTGACATGGTTCAAATGACTAATTTCCAAACATTTGCATCAGTTTACTGATAACAGCTGCTAAAATTAGCTCTGTCCTCTAAAAAACCCCACAACCCAGATGCAGGATATGATAGACCCCAATCTATTGAACTGATTAACATACTTCTTACTGAACTTGCTCAAAGCATAACTACAAGTCTTGAAAAGCAAGTTAAAAAGAAACAAAAACCAATCGGCAAATCTTTAAATTGAAATTGTCTCAAACCTCTAAACCCAAAGAAATCTGTGATGCCCTGGCCAGCACCCATGAGATTTTTTTATATTTCAAACAAGAAGAGCCATTGATACCAATGGGATTCCATTGCTCACAGCTGGAGAAATTGATTTCCAAAAATAGTGAGAAAGAGGTAATTTAGGTTTGGGTGTTGAGACAATCTTTTTAGTTCACTGCATGTATAATTTCCAGTGATACTACCTTCCTGAAAGGTTTCTCTTATTTTTCAGTAGATGTGGAAAACAAGCACTGTTATTACTTAATGCTTGAAATGAAAATGGTTGCAGATAAGCAAAGGAAAAATCTAATTTTTTAATCTGGGCCACTGTAAGAGCCGTCTTGAGTTTTAAGAGAGTGGAAGAATTAAAGAAGAAGAAACAAACACCACTTGTCTTATTTCTCACTTCAGCACTCAATCTAGATGAGAACTCAAGTGAGCAATGGGCTTTATTCTCTCATAGGATTTGCAGTGGCCTATTTTGTGTTTGTAAGGCATGATATTTGCCAGCTGCTGACTAGATGCACTGACTCAGCTGGTCATGAGAGAGAAAGAAAAATATCTTTGATGAGAGTATCTATTCTGTGGGTGGGTTCCCAGGACATTGAGTGAGAACCATGTATGATGAGTGAGACTAGAAAAGGGACAACACACCATGTCAGCTTCCCTCAGAAAAGGAGCTTCCTTGCATTTCATGAGGAGTAAGGAATTATGAGCCCCCTCAATACAGCAGAAAAATTAATTCCAGGACTGCACAATATTTATGCAATAATCTGGCAAACATATTCTTCCACATTAGATCTGAACATGCTCAGCATGTTTTATCAAGTATCCAGTACCTCCAAATGGTATTAATTTAAAACAAAATAAAAAATAAAGGATTTCAGTTCCCCAAACTCCAAAAGTTTCACAAATTTTGAAAGTGTCAGTTTCTGTGCAAATTCTGAAGTTGCCGTCTTAAAAGGCCAAGATTGGTAAGGAAAGAGTACTGAAATCAGATGATATATGGAATCCAAAAATTCACTGGGACTAAGCAAAACATTCTTGTGTGTGCTTGATTTTGAACACATTTCCTCCTGGAGATTTTAAAAGCTGTGCAAAGTTTCCCTGTCTCAGATATCTACAACCTGAAAGATTGCCCTGAGGTCATGTACTGAGCAAACAAAGACTGCAAAAGGTCCTGAACAGAAGTGTCCCCCAAGTTCTCTACTGCAGGGGCAGATCTAAAAGCTTGGGCAGGCAAATCTTCATGTCACAGCATGGGATGTGTATGGGCTGGCAGTAGATACAGTCAAAGTTCAATGAGTAAAACAAAACCCCCAAACTTCTGCAAATACATTTCTGAGGGGAGGAGAACTTCATGGAGCCTCAATTTGGCTGTGGATATTTTCTCTTCTTTCTGTGAGTGGTTACAACAGGTTTATTTGCTCTTTATTCTGTACTTTTTCTTCCATTTTCCACCTAAATGGCCACTTCCTCAGTTTGCTTTTTTGGTAACACCCATATTCAGGAAGCAAGTCTTGCATCTGGGGTTTGAAAGAGACCAAATCTTTGGGGTTTGAAAGAGATGAGGAATCTACTACTTTTAACCATGTTTAATTTTTGCTAGGACTGGAAGCAGGAGATAGAGAAACACAAGGCATCATTCAAAAAGTATTTAGAAACTATACCATTATGTTTCCTTCCAAGGTGCATCCAAAATTTGTTCCAGGCTTTAGAAAAATGACTTCTCTTAGATCAGAAGTTATGCAAGCAAAACTGTACCAGTTCTCTGCTTTACAAATGCACATCAAAAATTCATGGTCTGTTTCTTTATTATTGTAAGAAAATAAAACACTTCAGGAACAAATAAGTGAGCATAGAAGCTGGTATTGCCTTGAATTAGTTGGGATTTTTTTTTCTTTTTTTGAGCCTGCAGTTTTCACATTAAACAGAAATCTTCCCTAAATACTGAATTCACATTACAGGTTGGGGTCAGGACAGAGAGAATAACAGAGCTACACTTAGCAGTTCCCTCTTTTTCTATAAAACTATAATTTGTTTGTGTGATTAGTCCCAAAAACCAATAATGGAGGACTTGTGTACTTTAAAAAAATAGTACTACTTAGGCAGAAGCAGAAATAGTGGAGGGCCTGTTTGTTTCCATTACATGACACCCGTATTACCATCAACATGACAGAATCATGAATCAGAAAACCAAAAATCGTGAGATCAGCTCAAGAATAACAAACACTGTGTTCTTTTTGTTAGTCCTCTGGTTTTTAATTCTCCAAGAATTCTCCTGTATCCATGAACACAAGAGCTAAAAAATTCACTTTTAAAACTAAGAAGTGAAATCTTTGCTGTTCCACCAGAGTTGTTTATTGAAAATGAACCTCTAAAAAATAACATCTACAATAAAATTGTAGTCAATAGTCACTTTGTCATCACTGGGGCATCATTTAGAAGTGATTTACAGGGAACTGAAGCCACACACACTTCTTGTTTTAGCTGTCCTTCCTGACAGACCCACAACAAGAGGGAAGGGGTAGACAGAGGAAGTTCCATTGACATTTTTGACATCGACCCAGTTGAAAGTGTTTGAAAGAAGAAGCAGTAGCAGCTGTTTTACACAATCCACAACAGCATCGTTACACTGCTCTCCAAAATCCATAGGAATAGGAGGAACTTTACAGTGTTGAGCAATAGCATCTACTGCAACAAGTGATGGCATTGAAAATGGGAGTCAAAGCCTTGGGTGCTATTTAGTTCAGGGACCAGGAGCATCACCAGCATTTCTTAATTTCTCTTTTAAATATTAGAGGTTCAGATACACAGTAGAAATTCAGATACCAGGAAATGTTGCAGCTCACAATGGTGAGAAGCTGATGAACCAGTATTACATGAAGGTGAATTCTCACTTTGTTATCAGGCTGTGACCAGCTGAGCTGGGGCTGTTGCCTCTTGGAAACTTTTCTTTTGGGACATCAGAGCTCAACAGACTTTCATTGGTCTATCTTGGCCATCCCACCTCTTCCTCCACAAGCTCTTGCTGCTGTTCTGATGAGATGATTAAATAGAACATACAGACCTCTGTTTGGTTTGTGTGGCCATGTTTTGGTAGTGAGGGAGTCTAAATGAAATAATTGCAGTGTTGTGAGGAAGAGTGAGAATGGAAAATCCCAGATGGTCATAATCATGCTTTATGTCTCATTATCCTGCTCTGTTTAATTAGTAATAAATTAAACTAATTAAAATAAATTCATTTAATTTCCCTGTCTGTGCTGGTAACCAGTGGGTGATTTCTCCCTGTACTTATCTTGACCCATGAGATTTTCATTTTATTTTCTCTCCCCTGCCAGCTGAGGAGGGCAGAGCAGGTTTAGTGAGCAGCTGGTGTCCAGCCAGAGTCAACCCACCACAGTGCTATCGCTGTACTCTGTACCTGCCTCACAACCTATCTGGAAAAGTCAATTGCCATATAAGCTGCAGTGCTGAATGTCTTTTGATTCCTCATTTAGTTTGGAAGCTCACTTCTGCAAAATGTTTCAAAAATTATTCAGAACACATCTAATGATTAGAATCTTCACGGGAACTAGATTTTATCACCCACACTCTGCAAACCCAAAAGCAGCTTCCTCTCCTCATATCATGATTTCTTGTTTTTTTTCCCAAACTGACTTGAAGATTAAATTCTTTCTTGCTTCCTCAACACACACATTCCCTGCAAGTGCATGGGGTTTCTCTCATGGCTGCAGCCAGAGCAGGCTTTCTGTGTGCCATGAACCATGCTCTAGGCAATGCAAACAGAAATTACAATAACACCACCCAAAAATGAGATCAAAAGACATCTAATGCAAACAGTCAGAGCAAGGAAATGTCCTGAGAATTCTACTTTCCCAAAAGAGCCAGCTGTTCAGCAATATTTTATATGTTAAAAATAGGCACTCTCCAGGCTCAGATGCACACAGTTCCCAGCCAGAAGTATCTGTCAGACCATCTGGTTTGACCTCCAGGATAGCCAGGGCTCTTCCATTTCCTGACTGCTGAGCTCAAGTGCTTCCTATCCTCTAAAACATGGCTTGTGTTTGATCTTGCATGAAGCATTTAAGCTGGGCTCAGAGACACAGAGAAACAGATACAGCAGCCTTCTCCTTGGCAGTTTATGCTTAAGGATAATTACTCCATGGACAGGCAACAGACCCTTATTTCTGTTTGAGGGTGCCTTCAGTTTCAGTTGATGCCAGATTAAAGATACTGTTTAAATCCTGTTTTTTCTTCCTTCAAAAATAAGCAAGCTGCAACTAAACAACCATTGACTCACTTTCCCAATGAGTTCAGGAGATTATTCTTTAACAGACTGGATTTAAACTATTTTCAGAAGTTGTTTTTGATTTAGACCCTATTTCCTTCTTTCTTGAAAGGTTGTTTTTCAGTGTCCTTCATTAGACATTGAAACCAAAACTTAGATAACCAATTCTGCATAGTGACCAGTGCTTACAAGACACTGAGGCTGCAGGTCTCTATGTGATTCTGTGTGATGACATTAATGTTATTATTCCAGGCTTTCATGAAGCCTGGCTTCAAGAGCCTGTAGAAGTAGAAAGCTTTGGGAACAGCTCAGGGAGTCTGTCCCAGCTAAGAAGACATTTGGCAGACACCTGGCAAACACCAGCACAGGGAGTGTAACAGGGAATGGTTAGGTCAGTCCAGCAGTGGAAGGGGGGACTGGGAAAGAAACATCTTTCCCTCCATAATTGTCTACTAGACTGTAATTTCCATATAAAAATGGGGGGAAGGCAAGGATTCTCTCTCTTATATCAAAACCAACATTTTGAAGAAGGAAAATTTATTTTTATATATCAGCCTTTGCAAACCCCTCTTTGCTGACATCAGAGGCAGCCCTGCAAGGACAATGCTCCTCTCACAAGTGACTCACAGCATGCCTGTGTCAGGTTAGTGACTTGAATAACAGGATATGAATATTTCTAAGATGACATACCAAGTCCCACTTAATTCATGCAAGCACTTTCTTCGATTTAGATGTAAACACTAATTATCAATTATCCTGTTTGACACAAGGTATTAGCTAAATGCACAGAAAGGATAAATTGGCTCTAATTCTTGCACAGGAGCAGCCAGCCACCAGCAACAGGCAGAAATGTCAGGGAAATGGAGAATTCTATCTACCACCCTCCACTGCAAAGTCATGTTCCTCTCCAAGCAGGATACAAACAGTGTCTGAGATTTGCTGTGTTTCCAGCAGATCATGTTCTATCAAGAAAGTCCAAACTCTCCTTAAGTGTGACCAATCTCTCCTACTAAGTCTAAGACCTTTCCCATTCCCAAGTGCATCTTAGGATGTAACTTTATGTCTTGTAAAGGCACAAAGACTGTCAGAGGCAGCCTAAGGCTTAGAGGGTGGTGTGAAGGATTGGGAAAAGGCTCTGCCTCTGCCCATTCCCACCTGCAGACATCCCCTAACCCATGACATTTTAGTAATTCCAGAGACACTGTTCATCAATTCAGTGAATGCCATTAATGGACATACATGTTCCATCCTTGTGATGTGAAGAAAACAAGAAGGTCCTAAACAATAAAATATAACTGGCCAGGGTAACCACGGAGCCGTGCTATAGACTGATTAGCTTATCAAGCTCCCTTGTGCTTTCCTGACCCTTCAAACTGAAGACTGCTATTACAGCCCATCACAGAGAAAGAATATTCTCCTGAAATTACCAAATTTCCAATTTTTTGCACAGCTTTGGGGATTTGATCCGTGTTTCCTGGTTTCAGTAACAGTTATGCAACAGCTCCCACATAAGCACCTCCTTGGAGCTGCTCTGGTGCAAAGTGGGAAATCTGCTAGGGCTTGCTGGGTTATTTTGTTTTCTTTGGGTTTGTCAAGAGTTTTTTAACATTTTCCTGTATTATGTTAGGGAGTTTTTCAGATCCCATCTTGATTATAAAAGTAAAGGGCAAACCTTAATAAATCCTTTTGACTTCTATATTCATACCCACAGTACAACATTCTTCAATGCATTTGGTCAGGTTATTCAACAGGCCAGTATCTTGGTTCCTCCATCTCAGACACTGAGATGAGGAAGGTCCTGAGGCTTCTGCATTTTTTACAACAAATGTGAAAATGGGCTTCACATACTGGCTTTCAATCCATATTTCTTCATTGCTGATCTTAAGCTTCAATTATTTGCAGACAGAGGTATTTGGTGTACAGAGTGAAGCATAAAGCAAAGGCTGCATTCCTATTCAGACTCAATAAGAGAGAAAAAAATGTTTGGTGCCTCTTCCTGCCTGTCAGAAAAAAAATAGCAAAACTGCATAAAAGAAAACAGTTGGGAAATGAGCATTACTGGATAAATAAATTCAGAAGAAGAAGAAAAGAAAATAAACCCTTTTTGTGTTAGTAATGCAAACTGGGTTATTTCCCTCATTTTTTATATCTGCTGAAACCAGCCCTGATGCAATACATTGAAAACCTCCCTGTTTTTCTCAGCCCATAGATAAAATGTGCCTTCAGTAGTGACTTGCAACAGGAACCTCATCTGTTGCAAACACTTTGAGCCTTCCTTATTTCTCAGAGAGGAAGTATGTGGCCTGTTTGGCAAATGCTGCTCTACATGACAGCGTGAACTTCACAACACTCTCATTCGACCGGCTGCTCCTCCACTTGATCAGCTAAACCTTGCTGGCAGCCTGAGAGCAGTGCTATGACTACGGCTTTTCTCAGGAATACTGCAACCTGGAATGCCATGCCCAGCATTTAAAGGTAATCACTGCTGTGATATATTTTACATTAGCTGCGTACGAGACCAAATGTTTCCATTTTATTAATATACAAGGGTGTTCTATTTCATTAACAATGACAGCATTCAGACCGGGGATTTCAAGTACCACCAAAGGCAGAAATAGAAGAGTCTGCCTTGATCCTTTTCATAAGGAGTGGTACTAAAGATAGGCAGGACAAGGAGTATTTCTACAAAACCTAAGAGTAAGACAGATGCTCAAAACCTTATGCTAAAGCAAACTGCATTTCACTGTAAACAAAATATGAGCCCACAGATTAGTGGGCTTTTTATTCAAAGTGTTAGAAGTGTGGATAGTGTGGTATTTCTGTGTTGTTTCATGTTTGCATGTGTCTCTGAATTACTTTGATGCGAGCATTATGTTATTCTTTCTAAGTGCAAAGGTACAACTGCCTCAAAGCTGGAAGGATGCTCATTTTGATTAATGATAAATTAAGGGAAATTCACAAAAAAAATACAGTTTCTGAAATCGAAGTTGTTTTGCTTTTTCTTTCCACACATGAAAAATAACAGGATGCCAGTGCTTTCATTTTCAAGCTAAATGAGATTCAGACATTACCTGTGAACTTTATTGAGAATTAAATTTTAGGACCTTGGCAATATAGATGTAAATATCAGGAAAGAAAAATAAAATATGGTATAGCATCTCAGGAATGATAAATGTTCTAATTTTACTAGTCTACGGTATTCCTTGTAGGAGGGCTTTATTCATGTGCTTATCTTGCCTTTTTATTCCTCTTATTACTTCCATTTCTTTATATTAACTAATTCTCAATCATTTTGAATAAAACTTTTTCAAAGTTCTCACCAAGGAGCAGAATTTCACATGTTCCATGCTATTTAACTGCTGCAGAAGCACGTTTTCTCAGAGAACAAATTCTGCAAGAGGAAGTTATTGCTACATGTGCTGCACACAGGAACGGAAGGGAAAAATTGTACCACAGGTTTTGGGGTCACACGATTGTAGGTCAGTGGGATTCCAGTCTTGACAGGTGAAGAATTCATATCTGCTGAGAGTTCTGATAAATAGGACACAGAGCAGGTCTGGGAGTGCAGGTATTTCCTTGCGTTCCTTTTGGCAGCAAAGACCCCTAAGCCCAAACAGCTGTGTGTGCCATCAGCCCTGTGACCACCCTTCCCTGACATGATGTGCACAAGTGGAAAGGGGAGAGGAGGAAGGACCAGTGCTTTGAACACTGCAAATGTGATCTTAGCAATTAAAACTAAAATTTCATGCAAGCCTGAGGAGGTGGCTGGTGAGCAGGAGAGTTGCAGGTAGATTTTGGTTCTCAGCAGCCTAGTGGGCTTGGGGTAGGTAAGACTTGGTGAGTTTAGAGTCTATAGTTTCTCTTTAGTTCCTCCTACATCCCCCTCAGTTACTTATTTCCTTTGGATGTGGCCTAATTGTCTGCTTCTGTGAAGGAAGGATGGCACTTCTACTTGTACCCCAAACTCTGTCATCTAGTTTAGATATAAGGAACAAAGTTTTTTACAATGAGGGGAGTGAAACACAGGTTGCCCAGAGAGGTGTTAGATGCCCCATCCTTGTAAACATTCAAAGCCAGCTTGGACAAGGCTCTGAGCAACCTGATCTAGTTGCAAATGTCCCAGTCCATGGAGGGAGGGTTGGACTAGGTGGCCTTTAAATCTCCCTTCCAACCCAAGTTATTCTATGATTCAACAAAGTCAAGTGAGATGCAGTGGCTATAGCAAATTTGCTATTTCAGAAGATTATAATCTATAAAACTGTTACTGGTCTTCTGTCGATTTCAATGAAAAGAATTGGTTCATGACATCTTTAAAGCTTCCAGTAAGTCTAGTTTTGCAGTGTGTCTCAAAATTTCAGAAAACCACAAAAGAATTTATCATGCAGCGATGGAATGAATTTGTACTGTGCTGACAATAACTCAATACAAGCACAAGCTACTAAAGCCATCAAGTTCTATCACTCACTTGAGAGCAAAGCACACCATTGTTTTAGAAATATGACTAATTTGTACATTCTTATTCTAGAACTAGTGATGCTACTTGTACATTCTTACTCTAGTGACATACCATCGCCAGCAAACAAGTAGAAACACTTTCTGCCTCCCTATTTCAAACATGTCCCATTTTCAACATCTGAAGGTTGAGTTATACCTCAGAACATTCACTCCCACCACCTTTGACTGGACTATAGGAACCTTTACTCTGCCCATGTGCATAATGACAAGTGGCTTTATGGTAAAACCTAGTGTGATGTCTCATTTTCCTTTTAGGCACTTTGGCTAAGTGAATTAACAAGAGTCAGAGCTTTTAATTTTTTAATTTTCACTGAGCAGTTCTGCTCTGAATCTGGAGAGCATCTTGAACTCTCTGTCCCTTTCAGGACTTTATGCTACCAGCAGTAGTGACAGTAAGAGAGCATGGAAAATGCAATGAGAAACAGAAAAGTGCCACGTTAACAATGGCAAAGCCCGAGACGTCACTGCTCCTCACTGCACTGAAAGCACTTTATAACCTTTGCATTTTCCACAAGCCAGATTATCCCACATCTAAGGCAGTAGTACAGAATTGCACATTATGCCCTGATGACCAGAGGTCCTTTGAGAACAATGCCTGGTATGGCAGAAGGGAACCAGGCTGTGCTCTGCAAAAATACAAAGTAGGAACTTCCCTGTTGTCCAGTATTTAACCCCTCAGTGGTTTAATTGCAAGTGATGTATAAAAAACCCTGCAGAAACACTTCAGGTACTTCTAAAGCAACATTTACAGTTCAGATCCTTAAACACCATTCTAGAAAAATGTAATTGCCTTAGTGAAATGCGCCATGCTTTTATAAAGATTGAAAGCCTGAAGTAAAATTTTCAGAAGCCTTTCCACCACACAGAAATACTACATATCACTTTCCAAAGAGATTCAGGCATACCTGAAATTAGGAGGAGGAAAAAGGCCACTGGTCAGAAGCCCAACACTTGTAGGATGACTTGCTCTCCCAGCCCTCAAATAACAAAACCCAGCATTAAATGGTACTTAGAGGTAGGACTTTTTTTTCCCCGCACACTTTTGGGACACAAAATTCAAGCAATTCTCATCTAAATATCAATTGCATGTGTCAAAATTATAGATGGACATAAGACATTTATGCTGTCATTCTTGCCATCTACCTGGAACTGTCAACATTTTTGGTAACTGTAGCTTAGATTCTTTACACTGAGCAGGATTTGAGCCCCCCTTTTAAATTACTGCAAAAATGCATCTACCAGAGCACGGAGCTCAGCAGAGTTTATCAGCCCAGGTATTTATCTCACTCTCTTGGCTGACATTTTCAGCCCTGTTGAGCTCTCTATTGCTGTGCCCAGGAAATTTTTCTGGCTAATTTGAAGATGAGCCATGAACATCTATAATATCTGTAGCCAAAATACTGGCTACACTACTCCTATGGATTTACCTCTTTTTGTTTATGGGATACAAGTAATAAAAATGTTTAACAACCTAATTTGGGTCTTGCAAAAAAATATCCATAATTAGATCATAACATTATGATCTTGAAAGCAGACATTGCCTGACAAAGTGAATTCTGGTTTCGGGTTTAGAAATTTAGGTGCATTTACATGAAGAAAGATTTTTTTGTTTTATTTTCTATAAAGAGACCTATTTTTAAAACATGAATACTCAAGTAGTTTATTTAAATTTAAGGGTGCTGTTTTAATCAGCTTCTAGACTTCTATCAGGCAACACATTTTTGTTCTTGTGAAAGTAGGTTTCAGATGCTTGTCAGAAAGACACTGGCACAGCTGCACCCTCCAGATGTGCCACAAGCCAGTTCTGAGTGCATAAAGCAAAGGGGTAATGTTCCATTTGGCCAGTGAAATAGAGAATTCTAGCAAAGAGCCTTTGGGAACAGCATTAAGAAGCTTGGAAAGCAGATGAGGTGGAGTCAAACTGTGCACTACCATCTGTTCTAGCACTGAGCTCCTTGCATTTGGTAAGGGATGAATTTTCTTTCCTTTGAACGGCATTTTATTCTGTAGGATAAAATTCTGTATTCCTAAACTGTCTGTAAGACATTAAAAATTTACTGTATTAATCAACATACTGAAATTCTGCCAATCTTATTCTGAAAGACAATTATCAATAAAGTCTTGCTGATGTCCATGGTTCTACTTCTCAGGTTGGATATCTCTCCGCCTGACTGACCCTCATAAGTCTCTAGCATGTGTAAGTGAAGAGCAGCCCACCAAAGTCAGTAATCATCTTTGAAATATTTAAGCTAGAAATGGCCACTAGATGCAGAAAACTCACACAATGCTGCTAGAGCTCCTGGTATCATTTTCAGAGGGCAATGGACAGAAATACATTTTTAAAAACAAATTACCCATCAGCTGGTTGTGTTATTTTTCTTTAATGAACAGTTTTTAAATAGATATAGCTTTTTGTCTTCTGCCTCTGAAAATATACCATAGCATAATACACTTTCCACATTCAAAATATTTATCTCTCTGTACTGTCTCAGAGAGAATTAGGACGGCTGCAGCAAAGCTATGAGAAGGAACTGCTCCTCTCACACTAGTTAATTCCACAATTGTCTGATACTGTTTCTTGTATATCCACCAAAACTTTTTAGATACAGGTATCTGAAGAATTTTCACTGGCTGGCTTTATGCAGGAGGACTGATTTGAAATCAAACATCTTTTTAGGCAAGGTGTTACTTTAAAAAAATTGACCACATTTGCTGAGGGCACAATTTCATCAGAAAAAAAAGCCCAAATCTACCAAACTGTGTTCTCTGTGATCAGTAGTAAACCAACAAAATATACACGCAGTACTGAAAACCAGGGACATCAGTCCAATTAGATCCTTTGTAGTCTCAGAACCCCAAATGCTGAAAAAACATTTTGTATATGAAATGCCCATATGGGCACAGCTCTGCTGCTACTTCCTATTGTGCTGAGGTACTGGTAATGGAAACTTTTACTACATCATGTTCTTCTGAGCAACTTCCCTAGCTGTGGTTTTCTGCTATTCCCCTGATAAAAGCACCAAAGTGGTGAGAGTTTAGCAAGTATGTAAAACTCTTGCATGAATTTGACACCAGCATTCTCAAAAGCAAAACGGTACGAAATTGGAGACGCCCAAACGAGGTCATTTCTCATCTGCTGGCACAGCAGGTGTTATTGTGATGTTAAGTTTCAATGTCTGCTTTGATTTAGTTCTGAAGAACTCTGACGGAATTAGCGAGCACAATGGGAAACACTGTGAAAACTCCAAGAGCATCTGAGGAAACAAACACGCTGAGCCAAACGGGTAAGAGCTCATTTCACTCATTTCATTCCTTCAGGAGAAAGAGCCACTCACGGTACGCGACAGACTCAGCCATGTGTCACTCCTCACCCGCCTGACAGGAGCAGGCGAGTGCATGGCTGCTGTGGCAGAAGGAGGGCATCCACCAGACAGTGCTTATATTTAGCTACGTTTTAGCTCATTTTCCAAGAAGCACTTTAATTAAAAACCCCAAATGTTAAACGTATTATTTGCCGGTGCTCCTTTAAAGACGTTCCTTCCAAATCAGAAAGCACTGAAACACCACTTCAGAAACCAGGAATGCTGTGTTCTGACATAATTGCATGTGATATTTTATACAAATTTATCCTTGAAATTTGGGGTTCCTTCATTTAAGGTTAAAAGTTTTAATGATGTATTGCATTGAGCCTTATGTCCATCCACTGTCAGATAATTGCATTAGAAGTAGCACACAGTCAACCTGTCACCAGATTTATCCATAAAGGCTAGAGAGGAATGCAAGTTTCACAGGGCCAGCTGCCAAACAAGAATATAACACATCTGCACCCTCTGCATCCACATGTGAATAAATCAGATTGTAAATCCCTCCCTGCCACCTCTGTAGGCTGGTAGAGGTCATGCACTGGAGAGGGAAAGGAAGAGGGATTTGGTGATCAGCTACTACAAAATGAGTGAGTGGGTGGAGAGCCCGTAGTGCCTCAGCCCTCCTGGTGCACTAACACAGGCAGCTGGCACAGAGCTGCAAGTAATCACTCCCAAAAACTGAAGAGGAGAAAGAAGTTTTGTTTTGGTTTTTTGTTGTTTTGGGGGGGGGGGGGGTTGGGGGGGCTTTTAAAGTAGGTTTTTGTTTGTGTTTTGGTCTGTTGTAATTCTGGGCTTTTTCCATCAAAGATTTGCCGATTGGGCTGCTCATTATTATAAGGTTAGGGAATTAACCTGGTTTGATTTTTGCTGCAGAGAAATCCAGCCCTGCTCTTAGTATGGTTAGGAACTCACTGAGATGGGCAGCCTTGCAGTCCTAGGTCCTAACATAGAACATAGCAGAGACCAAAACTACTCAGCAAATTGCTAATTTTTTTGTTGTTTTTGGGGTCTTTTTGTGAAGGAAAGTGCCTTATGCTGATATTCCCAACAACTGCTGACACAAATACCACATATGAACACCAAACAGAGACATGCATTCACTCAAAGCAGGACCTTGCTGATGAGCAGGCCATGGCTGTCACCAAGTTTGTCCTGCATGTTCTAAAAGTCAGGATTTAGCAAAGCTAAAAACAACTGCAACCCTTCCCTGTGATGGAAATATACCCCTAAAACACACCTCTGCAAACATTGATAGCACAGTGGGGAAATATCTATTTAGGAATTCAGGACTCAATCTACTTGAACTTTGCTACACATCTAGCACATCTAGAAAGGGGTGTTGTTAGTCCTACCTGACCTCCTGCTACCACCTGGGGAGAGAACAAATCTGTACTTGCAGTGGCACATGCCAAGGCTGGAGGGATGTTTCAGACACTCTCACAGCAGAAATTGCTCCAGATACCCTTGCTTAATCATCCAAAGGCAGGGGGGTTATCACAAAAATTATCAGTGATGGAACACCGCTTCTATGAGAAAAGGTTGAGAGAGTTGGGGTTATTCAGCCTGGAGAAGTGAAGGCTCCAGGAGACCTTGTTGCAGTTCTCAACAATTAAAGAGGGCTAATAAGAAAGATGGGGGTGGACTTTTCAGTAGGGCTTACTGTGATACAACAAAGGATAGTGGTTTCAAGCTAAGATAGGATAGATTTAGAGTAGATATAAGGAAAAAAAATTCTTATAATAGGGGTGTTGCAATACTAGACCAGGTTGCCCACAAAGGTTGCAGATGCCCCATCTCCAGGAACTTTCAAGGTCAGGATGGTTGGAACTCTGAGCAACTTGATCCAGTTGAAGATGTCCCCACTCACTTCAGAGGGTTGGACTAGATGACCTTTAAAGGTCCCTTCCAAATCAAAATATTCCATGATTCCAGGATTTATCAGCCTGAGTAGCTCTTTGGATCCATCCATCTCTTAGTCTGGGTCAGACCAGTATGTTTCATAACAGCTTAGATGTTGCTAATGAAAGTTGGGAATACAAACCATCAGTACTGGTGTCCAAATCCAATGAAAAAATGAACCTGGTACCAAAGTGTGTGTTGGGGTTCATCCAGTGAGTTTGTATCTGTTTACCTTCCTAAGTTGATCAAACTCCAAATCACATTACAAAACATAGAAGATTTCCACCAGGCCAGGAACAGACTTGATTTAACTGAGGTGGAGGATCCAATTCATGGACTGTCAGTAGTTGAAATAGTTATTAGGAGAAGTAGGTTTGACACAGGCTCATTTCAGGGAGACTGAATAAAATGAAGGACTGAAACAGAAGGGAAAGAATGAAAGAGTTTCCAACAAAAAGGGGGAAGAAAATAGATAACTGCAGTCTGCAGGCTTGGTCTGCAGTGTTCATCAGACCCCTGTGAGCCCCCTGTGCTCTGAAAGCAAAACCTTGTGCTTTCCTCAGCACCAGTGTGCCAGTCTTGGCCCTTAGAAAGGGAACAGTGTATAAGCTGCGTTTCCCAAGGAGGATTTGGAGCCCAAAGCTAACTGCACCCCATCTGCCTGCACACTGCACAGGCATTCTTGGCACAACCCAGGGAATGATGACAGAGTGAGCAGTGCAGAAGGGGTCATGAAGGGTTGTGAGCCCCTCTCTGTCCTCCTTTGGGACTCTGAATCAAGGGTTAATCCTTTTGGGCTGCACCTTGCACAAATCTCAGTTCCCAAGCTGGCTGGTTTAGATCTAGCTTGGGTACCAAAGTGTGACTCTGCAGCCACATCTCATGGTGCTGCACAGTTTCCCAGATGACTGCCCTCCTTCACCTCTCTGGTGCACCCCTGCCATAAATCACAATATTTCTGCTGGCCAGTAAAGCTGGATGATGCATGAACTCCAAACAGTTCATTCCCACTCCAGACATGGACCATGTCAGTGCCCAGCACAGCAGATTTTTGAGGGCAATGACCTGGATCTGGATGCTCTGCCTATGCTCTGCCTACTCTCTAATAATGCTTCACAGTCCATTCCCAATGAATAATTTGAAGGATACAATATTCAGTCTCACACTTTGCAAGACATGTGGGTGTGAGGACATCTAAAATTAGCATGTATTTCACATTCATTTCCTATTCCTAAAAAACCACTCAGAATTAACACCTGATGCAGTGGAAACGATTGTGCTTCGATCTTTCCACTCTAACTTTTGGGTTGTTCCATTTGAGATGTAACCTACACTTGCCCTGTGGAGGAGAGTTTGTGTTAGATAAACTCAGGCAAATCTTTTTTCTTTTTACATCTTGAAAGTGGAGCTCATCAGATGAAATCTATTAGATCACTGTGAAATTTGGGTGTGGAGAAAGCATGTAATTTGTTTCACTCCTGTTTCCAGGCTTTTGTGTTTGTAAGGAGCTGGCATGGGTTCTGTGAAATTTTGTACAGTGTGGTGGAACATTTTGCATGACCAAAAAACCCACTGAGGTTTGACTTAAATACCAATCAAAACAAAAGAGAAACTCTGCAGCCACATCTCATGGTGCTGCACAGTTTCCCAGATGACTGCCCTCCTTCACCCTCTCTGGTGCACCCCTGCCATAAATCACAATATTTCTGCTGGCCAGTAAAGCTGGATGATGCATGAACTCCAAACAGTTCATTCCCACTCCAGACATGGACCATGTCAGTGCCCAGCACAGCAGATTTTTGAGGGCAATGACCTGGATCTGGATGCTCTGCCTATGCTCTGCCTACTCTCTAATAATGCTTCACAGTCCATTCCCAATGAATAATTTGAAGGATACAATATTCAGTCTCACACTTTGCAAGACATGTGGGTGTGAGGACATCTAAAATTAGCGTGTATTTCACATTCATTTCCTATTCCTAAAAAACCACTCAGAATTAACACCTGATGCAGTGGAAATGATTGTGCTTCGATCTTTCCACTCTAACTTTTGGGTTGTTCCATTTGAGATGTAACCTACACTTGCCCTGTGGAGGAGAGTTTGTGTTAGATAAACTCAGGCAAATCTTTTTTCTTTTTACATCTTGAAAGTGTGGGGAGCTCATCAGATGAAATCTATTAGATCACTGTGAAATTTGGGTGTGGAGAAAGCATGTAATTTGTTTCGCTCCTGTTTCCAGGCTTTTGTGTTTGTAAGGAGCTGGCATGGGTTCTGTGAAATTTTGTACAGTGTGGTGGAACATTTTGCATGACCAAAAAACCCACTGAGGTTTCACTTAAATACCAATCAAAACAAAGAGAAGAAGGAGGGGGCTCACTCCTTTCCTTTTGCTTTAATATAACTGTATGTAGTTTAAGAGGTAACATTTGCATGGATGTGGAAAATAACACTCTGATATATTCCTTCCTATTCAGAACTAAAAGTTACATGCAAAGTTGAAACAAAAATTAATATAAATATGAAAGTGTAAGCAATGTAACACAGGTCTTGCTAGAGTAGACAAAAAGTCACCTTCCCCCACAGTGCATAATGAAATGCAAATGACAGTGCATAAGGAAGGAGAGCAGAAAAGCACATGTTTTCCACTCTTTCACTATGGAAGCTGAATATTTTTAAATAAGCAGCATAATTTTTTTAAAAGCATTGCTAAAGGCATTAAGCTAAAAATAATTATATTCAATGTAGCATTGTGCTTTATAACCTGCAATGAGAAATTAAGTGATGGCACTTTATTCCTCATTTTGCTATTTTTAAAATGCATCTTCTGCCCCATATTTCTTCTAGTAGTCCTGGGTAAAGATTTTGCTTTGTCAAAAAAGACTCAGTGCCAATGCTTAGGTGTTGTTAGCCTCAGGTCCTAAGTAGCTTCAGAGACAGGAAGGTGCCACTAAATTTTCTGTGCAGAACAAGGCAGCCATCAAAGGCTTAGCACAGAATTTATTCAATAGGGTTGAACTAAGTGCATAATAAGTTATATTAGACTAATCACAGGGGTTGGCTGTACTGGACTAGTCCTGTTTAAGTCAGTGACACACATCAACTAAGAAAATCATGGCAATATCAATATTAAACACGCTCTCAAAATAATCATAGAATGGTTTAGGTTGGAAGGGATCTTAAAGATCATCTAATACCACTCTCATTGCCATGAGCAGGGATGCCATCCACTAGATCAAGCTGCTCAGACCCCATCCAACCTGGCCTTGAACACTTCCAGGGATGGGGCATCCACAGCTTCTCTGGGTAACCTGTTGTGTTTCTTTCCTTCATGTTTCTTTCAGCCTTTTACAGTTACCTTTATGAGTTGTTTCTAAGGCCCTGAGACACACAGCTAAAAACACAGAGCATTCATTCAGGGTGTTGCACCTAGGTTTCTCTCAAAAGCTGTCTTCCTTAAAGAGAAATTGGCAACAAATCTATATTAAATGAGAAAAAACCCAACAAGATACAGAAGTATTTCTATCTCTCTAATTTCTTTCTTTCCTACCCTGAATTCACACCCATACTGGCACAGGTTGGGCTGCACAGAGTGGGAAGAATGGAGATCAAACAACCTCTGCAAATGTAGTGCTAGCTGGTGTTCCTAAGGACCAGGGTGCTGATCCTGGTGGAGGCAGAGGGAAGCTCTGTCTCCCTGTGAGATCATGGAGGGTGCTGAGACGTGCAGAGGGGGGAACTGCTTCCAGGAGAAATGCAGGCAGGGAATGGCACAATCCCTGTTGCTAGGACTTGTGACAAAGAGCTCAAAACACCCAGCATGACACATTTCTGAACCTGTCAGCTGTCAGCATTTACTGGGCTCCACAGATTCCAACAGATGAGAAGCATTTCATGTTTGATGATCCCAGTCATGTGTAAAGTGCTCTACCCCTCAGAAACCCAGAAGACTCAGCATGTCCTACACAGAGTGCAAGTCCCAGATTCATCCCAGCTGATGTTAAAAGTCTTCTCATCTCTTTGCTGACCTCAGCTCTGCAAATTACCATTTTACAATGGCTTCAACTCAAACACCCCTGTGCCTGATTTCTTTCACTGAGGCTCTTGCACAGTCTCCATGCAATGCTGAGAACAAAGTGCACTGGCTGATCATTAAGCTCTTTTAAAAAATTATGGAAATGGGCAATAATGGCCACACTCTCATTGACCCTGATCTAAACTACCAATGAAAAGTATCAGTGGTTTAAAATTATGAAACAATTCAACATGCATCTTCCTTTTCTTAAATCTAATGCTACAAAACTGTAGCTAGAGACAATTAGAGACAGTGGCATTAATCAAACTGGGTTACTTCCTAATACTATAATTACTAGTTTTTTAGTTTCAAACTGAATATGTCCTTTAAATATTGTAATTGCTAGAAAAAGGGGTCTAAATTTAGTTGCTTACAATTAACCATATGACTTTTCATTTCTAGTGTCTTCAAAATCCTCTTATAAACCTATAGGTTCTTCTTTAGCTCCTTATGTTTATTAATTGACATTCAGAGACTTTTTCCCATTTGACCTACTACATAAAATCTATAGCACTTAAAGAAAAATACATTTTTGTCTCAGAGCTCTACCTTTGGTTTAAGTGACCTTTTCTTTCTTCTTCCACAGGTCAGGAGAGTGACTTCCTTGCTGTTCTCTATGACTATCCTTCAGCAGATATAAGCCAACCTATATTTCATGTAGGGGAAAAACTACGAGTGCTATCAGAGTAAGTTGATCAATTTATTTTTAAATTAGGTTTTATTAAAACTGAAGCAAAGCTCTGTTTTATGCATCTGGCCCAAACTGGATGCAATTCAGCAAAATGAACTGAGTTTAGAATTTTCAAGGAAGGATGCTTAGCCATAGTGTAAATTTCCATGTAGTTTAAGGATTTGGGATTACATATTGTCCTTTGATCTATACATTTATCTTAGGTTTCTCAAGCTGGATTCAGACTCTATTCTAAAATAAGACTCAGAACAATTTTGCTTTGAAAAACGATTATAAGAAAGTATTCCCCAAATGTAATGGAAAACAGAGTAAGAGCCAAAATAGTTTGAATCACATAGAAATGGAAAATCATTCTGAATTTCTTTATGTGAAGTATGTCTGTCATTTTCTCTCTCACCCTTTTTAATCTAACAACTCCATTATTATTTAGTCTTAGAATTTCATCCCTATTTGAGCCAAATGTAAAAAAAACTTTTAAGGGGGGAGGTTTGTTTCTTTTTCTGTTTTTTAATCAATTCTGCATTTTCTTAGTGAGGACAAAAAGAGAGATTTCTCAGCCGATTCCACTCAAAAAATTTAAGAGCCCCAGAAGTAAGCAGGCTTCAGAGCACTACTTCAGACTGACCTTAACCTTAGTGCAGCATTGCCAGACACAAGAATGAGCACGTGTACAAAAAATGGAAGCCAGCAGCCCTGATGTTCTCCTAGGCACAGCTTGTATCAGCACACAGTGACCTCCTGGAAGTTTCTCGGCCCCACAGCCATTATTTGCACTGCTCAAAATGAAATGAAAGGTTTCGTTTTTGCAGCTGGTCAAGCAGATGGATCCAATGGGAGACCAGACAATTGATAGCAGAGGAATCCTTGGAGGATTTCTAAAATAATTTTAAAAAACTCTCAACCAGATAAACCAGATAGTCAAATGGCTGAAGGAGAGAAGTACTCAAGAGAAGCATCACGGATGACTGATGAATTCTCAGACTCCTCTCCAGGCCACCATGACCTGCAGTGGCCTTTGTCAGCCACAAGACACAGCCTTAGAGGACCTTAGGTCTGACCCAGAATGGCTGCACTAATGTTCTGCTGACACAGTGCTTTCTCTTCCTCCCTGAACCTAAGGGTCCCAAGACTTAGACAATACCACCAGATAAATTTTCTGCTGATGGAGATCTCCTCTAAACCAGGGGGATTCTCCTCTGCCAGATTCTAGTAATGTAAACCTTGCTGCAGTTTGCAGAACATACATGACACAGTACAACAACTGCTTTAGCTTGGAAATTCCAGCTCAAAGCCTCACTCTCAGGTTCATCAGCTACAGGCCCTCACACACCACAGGACTGCCTATGCCCACATCAGTGGGAATTATATGTGTGGCATACTATATGTACATGTGCTGCAAAAGCAAAATCTACTGCAAGAACAACTTCTAAAAGAATAGGCTTTGGCAGCAGAAGTTTTTGGTATGTTTGTCTGTAGTGCAGTGATCAAGGGCTTCTCCTTATAGATAAATTACATCCAGAGCAAACCTTGATGGGAACTTTTCTCTTCTTATTTTGAATCATAAGCTTGTTCATAGAAGACAAGCCAAAGCTCTATGCAAACCACAGTGTTCTGATGAAGGACCTATTCTCCCCTGATGGGCTACATGCTGATGTCAGCCTTTTCCTCTTGCCTGAAGCCTCTTCCTGCTCATAAGCTGTAATTCTTTTTCCAAGATCATTCAAAGAAGTAAAAGACAGTAAAAAAGAAGCTGTGACCAGAGCACAGGTGATGAGGAGCCACCACAGAGGAGTCAGCAAAGCAGCAGCTTTTCAGCTGCTTTTACAACAGCAACTTTTCAGCCTTCTACCAAAGTAATGATGTGTAGTGGCAATCAGCCCCAGCAATCCTGCCAGGAACAGGACATATGGAACCTCCATAGGAAATGCAATTCCTCACAGATATTTGTGACTGCTCTGGGTTGGCAGATTTATATAAGCACCACTGGCCCAGTTTCTCACTCTCCACACTGGTCAGGCACCTTTCATTACCAGATGAACTGTATTTGGCTGGCAGTAGTCAAACCGAATGTCCTCCAAGACTGACCTCAATATGCATAATTTCTGTAGCTCCTGCAGCAGGAGAGATGAGCTGCTTTGGAATTTAAAATCATCATAGGGATTTTTAAAGGTTAGTAATATTAAAATTTGGAGGGAGAGAGATGACGAATCAGTTTTTTTTTTTTTTTTTTTTTTTCTTATTGCAATTCTTCGTTCTGTCTAGGAGAGTTCTGGGGAAAAAAGGACCAAAAGAACCTAAAATTCTTATTGATAAATTAATTTCATCTGGACGACCAAACCCAAAACTTCCCCTTTTTCCCTCAGCACAGACATTCTGGACCATGGTCCCAGAAGCTATAACTCATGACATTTCACCTAAGTGATTTCAGCTCAGCTGTTCTGACACACACTGAGACTGATCTGCAGTGTAGACATTATTTTAGGAGCATTTATATGAACATCCACAAAACCAGCATTCAAACACAAGACACAGTTTCTTTGATTCAAACTCTTAAAGTGAAGGTGCAAAGAACCCAACAGTCATCAGGATCCTTGCACTTCAACTACAGCTTTGCAGCATCCCTGTGAAAATTCTTGGTACCCTTTGTTTCTGAAGGGATTCAAGAGTAAAAGCAAGAATTCAATATCACAGCAATAACTTAAGATATATTGGGGAAATACATACACCTGCAGCTTCAGCTACAAGGTCCATTCAATTGGAGTCTGGTCTGCAGCTCATGGAAGACAAGGAAAAGAGACAACCACAAAGCAGGTTCAGTTGGACTCACAGCCTGTTTCCAAGCAGACAGGCTCCATTTCCCAGATCCTCCATCCTGGTGTTACAGGGCTGTCCAGACACAACACTCTCAGCTGTAAACTGAATATCTTGGACACCAGTACAAGTCTAGCTGTGGGAAGGCAGAGCACAGCATGGTTTAACCACTGAGTATTTATCCTTCTTCTTTCAACTGCAGAAAAATATTTTATTACTTACGTAATTTAAATGGAACAAAGTAGCATATTTCTGTGTCCACATTTAATTCTCAAGTAGGTTTAAAAATGGAACTACTCTAAATGAAACCAAACAGGGTTCCTTTCTGAATACACAGTTTCAGAAGCACACACAGAAGGTTGCAGGCTAATTTGTATAACTTCACTAACTTCCAAATGATGAGAAGCTCTGAAAATACATCTGAAAATATCCCTTCTCTTGCTTTCACACAGTGAAGGAGGCTGGTGGAGAGTCCATTCCCTTACAACAGGTCGAGAAAATTATATCCCAGGAAAATATGTAGCAAAGGTTTATCATGGGTAAGTAAATGCATTTCTATAGCCATTCATCACCACATTTTTACATATCCTCCTCTGATTACTCTGAGTCATAGTTCAAATAATGCCAATAGTGACTTGGCAGACAGAAATTTTATTTATTGACAGTCTAAAAGACATCTTTTGAAAACTGAGAACCTCAAATCCCCTTATAAATTTAGACTAAGTGAAAAGGAAAATCCTTTTTTAAATGCTCAAAAGAGCCAAAACCACCTCAAATCACATATAAGGTATTTAATATGCATCTGTTGCATGGACTGATCTCTAACTTAAAGACACTGATGAAGAGAGCCTATTTAGAATGGTTTTTTAATATTTACATAGAGTAAAATTTTAGCTAGGTTTGCTCATGGAAAACAGGCCAAAAAGAAGTAATAGAAATGCTAATAAGTCATTCAAGAATGTAAACTTTCTCACTGGATGAACTAAGGAAATTTCAGACATTTCTTGTTGCCATAGACACGACTCAGGGGAAAAAAAAACCCAAAACAACAAAAAACAAAAAAAAAACATTAAAGCACAGACTTAAAAGGTTTCTGCCAAATGTTTTAATACCTGTTTAATTTTAAGGATATGAACTGTTAATGTCACTGTAAACTATGCAAGTGCTTCAATTTTAACATGATTTACATCCTCCTGAAACAGCGATGCTTTCCCAAAGGCAGGGCACAGATGTGGGGTAATGGAAGCTACTGTCTGAAACTTCAGTGACAGCAGACTGGATCAAACACATGAGAACAGCTTTAAAATATAATTCCATTCTATTCCATAAGTCTAGAAGAGCTGAGCAAGCCCAGCTGCATGGTGAGACACTGGCTATGGCAAAACACGGCACTGCACCACGTTATGGTGGAAATTTGTAGGATTAATTCCACTTTCCCTTATCCACAAAGCCCATTAACTTAAATGGCTGGACTGTTTCCTAGAAGCAGAAAAATAATTGTAACTTATTTGGGGTTTATTTATGACACAATTTGGGTTTAACAAAAATGGTTTAAATGAAAAAGAGAGATTTAACTAATGCCACAGATGTCATGAACAGACCACAAGAACCTGTCCCCAGAAATACAGATCAAAGCAGCTCCAAAAGTCTTGTTTTCCCTAATAAGTCCAAACATTATCACTCTTCTCTTAACCTCACAAGGGTTAATGGAACTCAAAACCAGCAAAATTTTCTCCATAAACTGGGGAAATATGCCTGAATATAGATGAGAGAATAACTATAGAAAGCCACAGTGTTATTTTTGCAGTCACTTTTCCTGGCTAATGCAGCACTTTCACAACCACATGCTGCTCACTGTTTCACTGGTGCCCAAATTTCAGAATTTGTTTTTTCATGCTTCACAGCTGGTTATTTGAAGGGCTGGGAAGAGAAAAAGCAGAGGAACTTCTACAGCTGCCCAACACCAAGGTCGGCTCCTTCATGATCAGAGAGAGTGAAACTAGGAAAGGTGAGACAATACAGATTTTTTTTTCCCTCTTGATCTCAGGCATCTACAATTTTACAGCTCTTTAATTCACTCCCTGTCTTGCTTCATATGGACCAGACCAAAACCAGAAAAGGCATATAATGGGAAGGTGAAGGTACCCAGTGCAGTGTGCCAGCCTTTACCAGTCACCTACTGGAAACAGGGTTATTGATGGCCATGGAAAGTTCCACAGGAATCAGCACAAACAAGACAAAGTTGTTTAAACACTATTATTTACTTTGGTTGCATGCAAACCTGATGAGACAGTGGGACTTTCAATGAGGGAAAAGTCACAATCTTGCCTTTGTCCACAAAGGACTGATTCAAGAAGTTGTAAAATGCACACCAAGTACTAGGGGGTGGTGGATAAGCGTTTACTATATAAACTAGGGAGGTCTTTTATTTATTTTAAAAAATTACTGGCCTCCAATTTTACTTTCTTTCTTTTGCTACATGGAATTATACTGTACCAACTTTATACTTTTATTTTCTTCAATGGGGACATAGAAACAGAATCACAGAATGTCCTGATTTGGAAAGGACCTACAGGGATCACTGAGTTCTGCCCCTGGCCCTGCACAGGATCACTCCAAGAATCCCACCATGTGTCTGAGAGCATTGTCCAAGCCCTTCTTGCACTCTGTCAGGCTGGTGCTGTGACCACTCCCCTGGGGAGACAGTTCCAGGGCTCAAAAATCCTCTGGGAGAAAAACCTTTTCCTGCTATTCAACCTAAACCTCCCCTGACACAACTTCAGGCCGTTCCCTTGGTCCTGCCACTGGTCAGCAGAGACAAGAGATCAGTGTCTGCCCCTCTGCTGCCCCTGCTCAGGATGCTGAACACAATAAGCAATAAGGGCTCTCCTCAGTCTGCTCTTCTCCAGGCTAAACAAATCTCCCATGTGGAACCTGCTGTCTTCCTTTTCTGAAGCACCAGAACACATCCTAATATCATGGTACTACAGATAAAAGGGAATAATACATCATCTCTTCTGACCTCTTGCATACCACAGGCCAATTACTTTCTTAATAGTAAGTTCAAAGAAATTTAGGATTGGCATTTAGTCCTTGCCAATAAATGCTGCAGAACAATTCTAAACAAAGAAACAGAAAAATCCAAGTGGCCTTCTCCTGCCATGACTGCATTACCAGGTCTCAGCTACTGCATTTCTCAAAGCTGTACACAGGAGAGTACCAGCCTGGGAGTCTGAGCTCCCTATTCAGTGGAAGGCAAACAACTCTGTAAAGGCCTTTTTCCTTTATGCCATTTCAAAAGATCCCATGCAAGCAATAATAAAGGAAAAGGACACCAGAAATTTGGTTGAATTTAATTTGGTTGAAATTAAATTCAACCAAAATCTCAGGTCATGTTATATTTATGTATATCTATAAAGTATAATAAAATATATAAGATGGCCACTTGGTTTTTTCAGCTATTTCTGAGATGTTCTGAGTAATGGTACCACATCCTACAGACACTATATTCTGCTACATATACCCAAGCAGCCCTACTTTGGTATAATTAGGTTTTTCTCTTTCCAGGGTTATATTCCTTGTCAGTGAGGCACAGGCAGGTGAAACATTACAGGATCTTCCGCCTCCCCAATAACTGGTATTACATCTCTCCACGACAAACCTTCCAGTGCCTTGAAGACCTTGTCAATCACTACTCAGGTAAAAATAAATGTAGAAAAAACATATTTTCCACTGGCAACTGTAAAACTATCTATCAAAGGTCCAGAACAAGACATTTTGCTTATGTCCCAGACTTGCCAATACCGCCAAAGAACAAGCAATGGAAAAAGTTTTGGTTTATACATGTTATTTAATTTTTCATCCTAAATAAAATTTTTTTTTCCCTTAACAGTATAACTGAAATCAATACAAGAACTTAGCTAAATAAGGCCAGATAGGCTCTGTCTGTATTGGTGTTTTGTAGGATATTGTATAACCATGTCAATAACACTGTTTGAGCCAAGCACCAGGGTCTAGGGGTTACCTAAAGAACTTCCAAATGCAGTTTGGAGGTCAGCACAGGTCAGGGATGCCTCTCAGAGCAAAGTGTGAGCACACAAAAATGTTCAGCTGTACAGAAGCCATGCACCTGTAGATCTGGGTTTGAGACAGACAGCAACTCCTGGCTGACCCTGGCAGACATGAAGATGTCTGCCATTCATTTATTTGCCATTTAGGCAGGCAGATAGCTTCAGGGCATGCAACACCAGGTTTCTATTCACATTTTCCTAAAGAACCACTTCAGCACACAACCTTATCTGCAGTAGAAAATTTTCAGAAACGTTGTAAGCTTCTTCCCTATCACTTCAGCAGAAGTGCATGGCAGGAATTTATCAGCAAAGCTTATATCAAGAGGCCCAAGCTGTTAGCTCAATTGCAGAGTCAGCTGTCACTGTTACCAATATCAGTCCAGTGGATGACACTTTTTCAATGACAGTTTTCCAGATTTATGGCAATTTAACCTGTGTCAGAAAGGTAACTTGACAAAAAACACAGTTAAGTGGCTGCAGTTATTATGCATCATAATGAGAATGTTCTAAAATGAAAAGGAAATTGCAAAGAATTAATTGCCTAAAAGTTACAAGAGAACAGTAGGTTCTGTGCTTTAACAAGCAATGGGTACTCTGCAATTTTAAAAGTGTGAAGTTACCATACCTAAGTATTTCACAGGTAAAAGAAAAAGTATGACAGCCAAAGAGTACACTGATAAACTGAGGAGAAAAGTCATTCACATTGAAAACAAGCAAATGAAACTTTCAAGTCCAATGACATAAAGAGAGTAAGAATTTGGACAGGAGATATATGTGTATTTACATGTTAGCTAGTTGACACCTTTTACCATTTAGAAAGAAGGAAACAATTGAAGCCTAAAATCTGGGCTGGGGCAGAACCCAGAACTTTTAACAACTAACATTTTTACTTGAGTTTTAGGTGCAAGAGGAGACATAATTAGATTTAGGTCTCCTTCCCTCACCATAAGATACAAAATCTCACTCTGAAATAAGACTCAGAGTTGTAAACACCAGCATTTAGCCATGATATTTTCTACTTGGGCAAAGAATATCTGTGATGTTCCTACTGGAGCAAGAAGAGGGTAGAGCACAGAAACATTGATGAAGGTAACATGTGAACCCCAATTCATTCCACAGTCATGTTCCACAGAAGAGTAGGTGTGCACACAATCCAATCTGATCTTTTTTACACTGTTTGCATGGCTGAGACAATAGGAAGCAAATCAGAATTCACTGAGGGCTCAGAAAAACTGGTTTTACTTTTCTGCTCTGTCAAAAAATTCCTTCTAGTCTTTGAGCAAGTCACATTGTATCTCTGTGTCTCAGTTCCTCACTTGTACTGTATGAAATATGCCCAATGAAAAATTAAAAGGCAAAGGTATGAAGAAAGGAAAAATTAAGCCTGTGTTACTGTGTCCTTGCTGAGAACACACAATTTTGACTGCTGCTGCTGAGTACAAAACTGTTTATTTGAGCATGCAACAGGGAAAGAAAACAAGAAGCAAAATTAACTGTCTGTGTGTTCATTTTCTGTTCAGAAGTTGCTGATGGTCTCTGCTGTGTCCTTACAACACCCTGTCTCACCCAGTGCACTAACAACAACACCGAGATGAATCCAGTCCCTCCTGTGGTGATGAGGAATAAAAATTTCAACTGGAGAAACATTCACAGGTACCACATACAGCACAGGCTGCCAGAAACAACAGGGCTGCTCCCAGACATGTGTATACTTGAACTTGCAACGCAGAACACATAGCTATTTATTTCCTTCTAAAGGAAATAAAAAAAGTAGTTTTAAAGCTTGGACTATCTGACATCAAGCTAACCCATGAAAACTGAATGCCCAGCTCTGTAACTGATAATCTAGGTTTTACCTTTGAAAGAAGTATTGTTAGCATTCAATCATTTCTCCTATCCAGCTATCCATGTGTTCAGTCCCTTTGGGAGTCCTTTCACCAAGGGGGAGGAGTGAGAGCTGGGCCACAAAGCCCAGTGACATCCACCACTGCTGATCCATCCTCTCTGATGCACAGGGCAGAAGTGGCTCCCCTCTCTTCCCACACCCAGGAAACAGCACAGGTGTAATAAACACATTGTCCAAGAATAAACCTTTCCTGTTGTGTCTCTCTCAACACACAGCCCAATTCATGAGATTTCTAATATCACAACTGCCACAAGAGAAAGTAGGTCAGGTTTCAGAAGCTGGGGAAACAGCCACCCTCAGAAACAAAAGCACCTTTTACTTTTGAAGGGTAAATTTCCCCTCACTACTCTTCTTCACAAAACATTCATGTGCTTATGAAGGCAAGAAAATTTTGTGCAGTATTGAGGTCATTTTTCCTACAGATTAAGAAGAGAATATAGATGATACTTCCTTTTCAAGTGCCAAAAATATTTATATATAACTGTTGTACTGTTTTTTTGAGAAATGTTAAGCGACAGAAATGCTCGGTGATTTATGAGGCAGAAATGTTTTCATACAATAAAAATAACATTATTAGGTTTAACAACTGTTAATATTATCCCAAGTAGCTGAAATGGTAACAAAATTTTGTTCTTTTAAAGGCTGGATGTGACTGAAGATACCAAAAGCACCCTGGCAGCAATGGATGACTCTTGCCTCAGCTATGGCCTGAGGGAAAGCATCGCTTCCTACCTCTCCCTAACTGAGGATGACAACGCTTCTTTTGCAAGTGCCAGAAAGAAGAAATCCCAGTCTCTCATATACACAGGGAACAAACATAAGAGTGTTCTTTCCTTGCCACCTAGATACTGTGACAACTAAATACAAGACAAGCAGGAAAGAGCCACAAACTGACGAGTTAGGACAGAAACCAGAGCATCCTGTGGTCCTGCCATCCTTCAACAGCTGGGAAATACAATCTGCTAAGCTGGTGACCAAACACCAGCAGTGCTTCTGCATTTCCTCTTCTGAAGATCTTCTCAAGGGTGCTATCCTAGCCATGGCATACGCTGGAAATGTCCCCAGTGCGCCAGAACTGGTTCACAAGCAGGATAAACTGAGATAGACTCAAAGTCAAAAGCCAAGTGGTGCAGGTGACTCTTCAGCAGGGGAGATGCCCAGCATTGTACAGAGGTGACTGCAGAGGGAAGAACTAACTGCAGCATAAGAACTTAAACCAAGTCTGACTCTGGTGTTCTCCACAAGGCTGAAACCTGCTTTGCAGAACCTGTGTACATTGAAAAAAGGAGCATTTTTCTTCTCAAGATAGACTTATCCATTGTCATTGAGAGTGGGACAGACATCAATAACCCCAAGAAAGTATCTAACATCTGGCATCCAAGAAACATCTGATTATAGTGACTCCATACTTATCTTTTAGGAGAAAAAATTAAAATCACTGACTTTACAAGAAGCATTTAACTCACTTGCTGGCAATGGCTTGCAATGTCATAAAATAGGCACAAAATTAAGAAAAGACTTAATTCACTGAGAAAAGCAGTTCCTACTTATACCTGAGATGAGAGTTCAGGCATATCCCAACATAACTCAGCTGCTCATAGTAAAGCAAATAAACAGAGAACAAAGGAGGGTTTAATTGAAAAGTAAGATGTGATGATATTGTGCCTAACTGCAAAGGTTGGCTTGCAAAGGTGTGACCTTTTATGTGTAAAGGGAGATATTTTAACTTTGACTTCTGAAGTCAGCCACATATTTATGTATAATATTTATATTAATAGCAGCTTTTAAAATAATTAAACTAAAGGAATGAATCGGTAACAGTGGATGTTAGAGATTTTTTCTAATTTCTTGTCTGACAAGAGTTATGATTACACTTTCCATCTAATCACTTAAGGATTAGAGGGCTTTCTAAAATTTAATTTATTTTTTTTACTGGCATGTACCCTTTTCTAAGTCATAAAAGAGCAGGTAGCATTTTCACAGAATTCACAGAATGACTGGGTTGGAAGAGACCTTCAAGAGCATCAAGTCCAACCCATGCCCCAACACCTCAACTAAACCATGGCACTGAGTGCCACATCCAGGGTTTTTTAAACACATCCAGGGATGGTGACTCCACCACCTCCCCAGGCAGGCCATTCCAGTACTTTCCTTTGAACCTTGTTTGTGATTGCTTTCTAAACCAAGCAACCACTCTTGTTTGAGTGTGAAAAATGCTGCAACCTATGCTGTCAAGCTGAGATAGTTTCAATGCAATATTCTCTTGTCTCTTTTTGCACAGATTTGGATAATGAAGGTTTGGAGAAATAGAGAATTTGAGAGGTTATATATATATATATATATATAATATATTGAATCCCTAAACAGCTCTTTAGATCTTGTATCAGGTCATTTGCACTACCAAGAAAGGTTCAGAGATCAAAATATTTCACAGCCTGTTTAAACATATTTCAGGACTTAAAGGATGAATATAATTTGGCTGGTAAACATTGAACTCCAAAAAGCAAAACACACTCAGGAACTCTAAGCATTTGTACAATCTAATTACTGTTACTGATAATCAATACCTTATGGTGACTGCATTTTATCCATGAAATGTATATGGGGAGAATTTCACATTTCTAAGTCATGACTTGTATTTATTCATTAAAATAATATTCAGTAGTTACTTTGTGCTGCTTTTAGAAAATGGGAATCCTGGTGTGCAGCAGGTACAGTCAGCCAGCCTTGCAATGCCAGTGCCAGAAGGAATCTTAGATGGAAGGTGACAAAAGAATCCCAAAGCCCACACAATTGGCAGCACTCAGACACACGCTGTGAGAAGGGGATAAAACATTCTGACATTCACAGGTTCAACAATCATGGACCAGTTCAGCGTGGAAAGGACCCCAGACATCCTCTGATCCAAACCCTCCCTGCTCCCCCACGGCCACCTTGAGCCATTTGCCCAGGACCATGTCCTGATGGTTTTGGAATATCTCCAGAGATGGAGACTCCACAACCTTCCTGGGTGACCTATGCAGACACTCTGTCATCCCCACAGCAATGACATGATAAAGTGACAAAAAACAATTAAATGTGCCATAGGAATGGCTGGATTTCACAGATGGTTATGGAGAAATTCTGTGAGGTTTGGCCATTCTTACAGTTAATTAAAAGACTTTATTGGGGACCTTTTTGGAAACACGAGCTTGCAAGGGATGACAGCCCCCAGGTGATTTTATACAGAAAGGGGATCTAAAGAGTAGCTAATTATCAGGATCAGGGATATTTAGGGTCCATGTCAGAGAGCCCTGCACCTAACTGCAGTAGAAGATAATAAACCTCTTTGCACCATTGTCTGATCGGCTTCCATGACCAGGAGGGACCTGGTGTGTTCCCTTGCACTGGGTGGAAGAAGGTTGGAAGCTGCCCTTGGCACCCACCAGGAATGCCTGGAGAGGACACACAACACAGCTGCCCTCTGCAGCCCCCTGCCCTCCACACCACTGATCACCCACATCAACATTACACTGGTAAATTCATTGAGTGATCAAAAAAATTAAGTCAAATGCCAGGTTAATGCTCACAAACCCTTTTAAATTAAGACCAGAATTACTGGTAGCACTTATTTCTAATCATACTACTGAAAGATGAATAAACTCTAAAAAGTCCCCATGATAGCTTTGCAGTGATTTTGTTAAATCTGTTTTCAGATTGGTTCCAAGCAAAAGCTATTATTGGGTAGACACAGGAAACTCAAAAGCATTTTGCTATTTCAGGTACACATTTTCTAGTAAAGAAAGTTTCATGCACCACTCCTCTCTTCATGCTCAGGAACAGCATGGTTTTATCATGCATAACAAATACAGAAACAAGGAGCACAAAGCTGACTTTTGCAGAAGAGCTCTATTGAGGGATTTTCCCTCAGGAAATGTATATCTGGTATATATTCTCAGTTTCGTGATTATAGTCTGTGTGCACCTCCTTTTTTACAGTAAAATTAAAAGTACTCAATGATTTTGGTGTCTCTGAACAAAAACATCCCTTTACAGGAGAGGTAAGTGCAAAACCAGCTTTAGCACCACTTAAAAAAATACAAAAAAGACAGATCAAGTATACTTTTAAGCTATAGTTGTTGCTTGCTTTTTATATTGTCAGTGTATTTCACAAGAAAATTAAATCCAATGTGAGGCTGTCAGGATAAATAATTAACACTACTCTGAACTCAGTGGAGATGCTGCTTTTGCCAAGACAGTGGTGTTCACAGTCCCAGAAAAAAAATTATGTAAACACTAGAAAAGTGGGAAGAATTGGTGCACCTGCCTGCTCATTTCACTTCCCACTGTTTTCTGTCAGTGTTCTGCTGTAGGAGAAAGAATGAGTTTAAACTTATATTATAAAAGAAAATACATAACAAGGAACTACTCTCCAGAAGCGACAATAAGCAAAGAGGTCCTTGCATTTCCCTCCCCTAAGTGGCTCAGCTGTTAAATTGCACTGTCCTGCCACAGTTTTCACAGGGTCCCATCCTCAGCCATGTCAGTAAAGGGTTTGTGACTTCAGAGTAGGAGGAAACTGAGAGAAAAGTATTCTGGGTCTTCTAGAAAATTAAATTCCATGTCAAGAGCTGACTAAAAATCTAGGAATTGTGTGAGGAATTATCTGATAATGACAGAAAAAAACAATTAATAAGCAGCAATTTTCAAAAACTTCCCTTGCCTTCCCCACTAGAGCAATGCAATTAAAATAAACTTATTGAACCACAGGGATGCAAAAGCAAGTTATGTTTCCTGAAGCCAGGACACAGTGAAGAACAATTAGGTACTGAATTAAGATGTCATTATATTCAAGGCAGCATTTTACTTAATTGGGCCCTCAGCTTCCTGAATCAAGAATTCTATTCTGCTGCTCACTGTTCCAAGGCAGCACTGCTAGCAGAGCTCATTTTGTCCAAGAACCATTTCTGATGGATTTATAAACTTCCTCTGGTGATTAAGCCTCATTTCAGAGCACACTGAGGCTGTGAAGATAAATGGCAGTAATGATGCTGACAAAACTGATATCAGAGTCAACACAGGAAAGGCTGTAAGGATATGGATCACTTGGAGTGACTGAGAAAATGGTCTAAGCTGACAGGAAACAAGCCCATCTGTAAACTGACTTTTACTCTCTGAAACTTGTGAAACTTGTTTTTTACTTTTAAATGAAATCTGTCTTAAGATCCGATAAAAAGACTGGATACTTTAACATGTGGGAGTTTGGCTCATCAGTTTCAGGGCCTAAAAGCTGCTGACCAACATCACATTTATGGAATGGAAAGTAGGCTGTTGTACCTCCAGGTTACGAAACAAGGTTATTTATATAACACACAAAAAACCACAGTGACGAAAACTGGATTCTTACTATGAGTAAACCAAACACCAAAGTGCATCTCTTGTACATCCTGGCGAAGCATCCAGCTCCTGGAGATAACAGTCACAGGTGAGATGAAAAATAACTACAGCAACAACAGCCCTGGCAGGGTATGGATGAAATAAAACCAGCACCCACGCACTGCAGCATCCTCATCTCTGTAGCAGCATCCTTTCCCAGTGCAGGTAAGGCTGAGGCAGGAAGGAACTCACCATCAGCAGCAGCCTCCTGAAGAGCTCTGTGCCCGCTGTGTCCGTGAGCAGGTGGGCGCTGGTGACATCGGCTCCGCCGCGCGCGGCGCCCACAGAGACGCGGCCGGGGTCACCCCCGAAACTGGCGATGTTCTGCTGCACCCACCTCAGAGCTGCCAGCTGGTCCCAAAGGCCAGCATTCCCTCTGGCCTCAGCAGAGCCTGGTGGAGGAGACAAAACATGGCTGAAAATACAGCTAAACATTGAATTTTTGGGGTAAATGCTACAATTTTTGCAGGTCTTGCAGATGAAACTTGACAAAACTGATACCAGAGTTTAAAAGTCTGAGGTGGTCTCTTCCAAGGTAACCACTTTACACAGTGACTCCATTTCAGCTTTTACCACTCCACAGGGCAGCCCTGGGGGTGTTGTTTTGTCCCAGTGATAGAAAAATAACACATGAACTTCTGAGCTTCATTAGGACTAATCATGGCAGGAGATGAATCCAGGCTCAAGTGTCCATAGATTTAGCCATAGGATTCTTTTTCTACATAAGTAGCTCAATCTTAAAATGAATTAAAAACATGCAAAAGAAATCAGTGTGTTTGCCAAGTTCACAAGTTGGAAGGGATCTACAAGAATAACTGTTTTCCTGGAGTACAGCTGATTGCATGTTTCCTTCCTACATACCTCTTACACTTGCCCTGTCTGACCAGTCATAAATCACAACATCTTGAATTTCTTTACACTCTTCCAGATATTATTTTAAAATTTATAATATTTCTGTCTATATTCTTTGAGATTGTCCCATAACTATCCAATACAAATCTGATATATATATATATAAATATTTTTGTAAACATAAAACCAAACAAATAATCATGTGCTTCTCATACCTAAATATGACCACCTCCTTTTCAACACCAGAAAGTGGTAACCTGATACTTTGACTAATAAGTAACTAATACTGAAAGCATTTAACGATGCAGGAATGTAGGTAAGCTTGATTTTATGTCAACAAAAGCAGAAATAAGTAATTCCTCCATGGTTTGTAAAAAAAAGGAACAGAAAATTATTATTCACTGTCTGCTTATTTTTAATCCACAATGAGCCATTCATTTTCAAAGTTTTAAAATTCTTCACATTTAAAACTTGGAAAAAACCAAAAACCCACAGGAGAAAACAGAAAAGCTGTGAATAGAAACACAGCTGAAACTATTTGTTTCTTCCATTGCCAAGACCAAATAGTACAAGTTTAAAATAAGGGTAGGTTCAGAAACTAGTGAATTAAAATTATCAGAGAGTGGAATAAAAAGATGCTGCTTTGTGGACAGGTCTTGGGCAATGAGCAATGTAAGTGTACATCCTGTAGTGAATTCCTGAGGTATCAAACACACCAGTTTATACAGCAGAGTAAATATAGAGGAGAACAGATTAATGGTAACCTTGCAGATCTTAGAGATGCCCACACTACAACAGCCATTGCTAGGAACAGCCTTTCAGTAGGGCAGCCAAAAAGTGAAAGGCCCAAAAAGCTATGACGTGCAGCCACTGTTTCAGATGATCACTCCAAGCCACATCAGTGAAGCAATGGAGGAAATATTTTCTCTGCTTTGTTTTTTAGTTTTGTGATTTGCTTTTTTGGGTTTTTTAGTTTGTTCTACATACCATGACCAGCTCCCAGAGATCTCAATCCAACAATAAACCCACTTTTTAAAAAGGAAATCTCATTTTAAGGACTTGTTCCATCCCCATTGAGACCACTCCAAAGGAAGTGAAATCATAGAATCAGTCAGGTTGGAAGGGACCCTTAGATCATTGAGCCCAACTGTTAACCCAGCACTGTCAAGTTCATCACTAAACCATGTCCCCAAGTGCCACATCTACACATTTTTAAATATTTCCAGGGATGGTGACTGAACCACTGCCCTGGGCAGCCAGTTCCAATGTTTTACAATCCCTTTGGTGAAGAAATTTTTATGTGCAGATCCATTCAAATGTTTGAGCCACACAATCTGCCTTGCTTTCACTGTACTAAACAAAAATACCAAAATGGGAAATATAACCAGTTCCTTTCTCCCCGGCAAAAACCACAAGTGGGTTGTGAAATGTACCACACTGGAGAACAGATGCATGCATGGACCTTCACAGGAGTTAGACTGAAAGAAATATGTCTGCCAGGAATCTTTTCCACTGACTTTTTGTAGGAAAAGATCACATTCCTGAGGACCACAGGAAGCTGAAAAGAAACCAGAGTCCTTGTGTGCTTCCTTCTGTTATTACTAAACAGAAGAAGAACAATAGTGCTAAAGTAAGGCATGAAAATTGTTCTGTTTCATATGACTTCATGGAATCTTTAAAGAATAGAACCTAAAAACATGACTGTCTTCTGCAAATTCCTGCCATCCATATCACTGGCACCTCACCTTAATTTTTCTGGACACAGAGGAAGAAGTGAAGGCATTAGTAAGAATGTGCATCACTTTTTGCAACATTAATGGGTGATAGCAAATTTAATTAAACATCTTTTATGTTTAGAAGAAAGAGAGCTCTTTCACTTTTTGCAAAAGCCCTGCCACTGAGAGACCAGAACTATAGAACTAACAACCAAACAAAAGGAAATCTTCTGTTTTTTCTATCCTTCAATTCCTTAAAAATCCATTTAACTCCTTCCTCTCTAGTTTTGTAATTTATAACAAATCAACTTGAGAGGATTCAGGACTTTGCTTAGTTGGACAATCAAACTAATATTACACACAAAAGTTCATAACTTTTATTTCTAACTGTAGGTCCTTCAAACAGCCCTGCTGTGAAGCCCTAAGGGTGAACTCCTGCTCCCTTTCAAACCAATGGCAAAAATTCCAAAGGACCAGGTGCAGGAGACTGGAATGTTAATGGTTAATAACTTAAATAATCACCCATTTGTGGTTACAGCACCAAGCCTGACAGAGTTCAAGGTTTGTTTGGACAACATTCTCGGGTGTATGGTGGGATTCCTGGTTGTCCTGTGCAGGGCCAAGAACTGGACTTCAATGATTCTTTTGAATCCTTTTCAACTTCAGATATTTTGTGATTCTAGGACTGCAGGATTTTCCCAAATCCACACCATGGACTTCCCAAAGAGGAAGAGGCCAGGAAAGACTGAACTTTTCCCTGACCACAGGTCTACAGTACAGAGAGAAGGAAAAGGTCCCCAAAAAGTCATGTAATGAACCACCTCTGTCTGAAGGTGCCAACCATGCACACCAAGCCCATTTACTGACATTTTGGAAGATGCAGGCAAAACCCTGTGAAACCAAATAATTTTCCTAAATTGTGCATCATCATGTAAATACTGCTGTATCATATTCAACCCAACCAGCATTTTCCACCTGGCAGGAAACCTAGGTGAGGTTCACAGGGCTGAAGGAGGGTGGTGTGGGCAGTGCTGTGTACTGGAAGGTCTCACAGCACATATCCACACTGCATTTGGCTCTACACAAAATGAAATTATTCCATCACTTTCATAAACATTGGGTTTGCACTGATGAAACAGGGATTTTTTTTATCTCCAGATACAGCCATAACCAAATTCTTATCTAAATAAGTAGGGAACTTGTAGTGACAGCTCTCTATTTACAGAATGAAGGAGACTTTGCTGTGAGTGAGCTTTGGACAAACCAATAAACAAAGAAGGAAAAATAACCAACATCTACAGCTATATCTCAAACCAGGCAAAATCCACCCAACATTACTAGCAGTGAACATTCAAAAGGATCATGAGGCCAAATATGTAGGTCAGATACTTGCAAACATGGCAAACATGACATCCCAAAAGTTACAAGTGTATTAAAATGCCCACTAAAGAGACCAAGGATTGCCACCAGACTGAGACAGAGCTCCACTTGCAGCTGTTGCATTTTCTCCCAATGGCTCTCTACCTTTAAGCTCCCCTGCCCCAGGTAGAAGTGAAAGATGGTAGAAAGAAAAGTGTTCCCTACTTGCTTAAAAAGGCAAGGCTAAAAAATGGAAAATGAAAAAAACAATCCCCAAGACCTGATGGCACTACCCCAAAGATTTAGGGAGATTGAATGTGTGTTTTCATACCTCTTTATACAACATAAAATCCTGTTTGTATTGGGAATTTGTATAATTTTAATGACAATTGGCATTAGGAGAGCAAAAAATCCTTTACACTGGAAGAAGGGGAAGGGCTGCAACACAGAACATGCAAATGTTCAGTCACATCCAGGCCAGTGCAGATTCAGATTAAATGTGGCAAGTCCTTCAAAGAAGTCAGGCTGAATTGTTAAGGAACCAACCAACCAACATCTTTGTGCCTTACTTTCCATCCTCTCACATCCTTCCTATCACAAACCTGCAGTTATCTGTCTCTGCCCCTTCCCCACTCTGACATGGGCACAAGACAGCATCAGCAACATTTTAAGAATGGAACAGGCTGGAAGTTGGAATAATTGAAAACTCTACCCACAACAATAGGTCACTGGAATTAGCAAGAATTTTGATTCTAACCTATCTTCACATGCATCTGCAAAACTCAATATCCAGAAGTTCATCTGCAAGCACAAGCCTAGCCAGTGCTTTGACATAGATATTGGGTTTGATTTGTTCCTGTTCCTGTTCCCCCAGCCTCTCCCCTTTCTCTTCAAGTCTCCACTACTGCTTGGCCATTTTTTCCCCACAATAATTTAGAAATAAAAATCTGTGAAAGATATAGGTTACTTGAGTTAAAAAATAACTTGAAAAAATAAAAATCAGAAACAGCTACAGAATGAATAATTGTGTTTGCCCTGGAAACCCATGACTTACCAGTGCTCAGGAAGCCAAAGACGCCGACCCGGTAGTTTGCCATCACGACAATGACGTTACCGATGGCAGCCAGGTATGACCCATCCAGGGTTGTCTTTCCCTCCTCAGCACTGTAACTCCCTCCATTGTGGAAGAACAGCAGCACTGACATGTTTTTGACCTGCCATGACAATGACCAGATTAATATTCCTGTTGCTTTGGTAGGTCACTGATGATAACACAAGCAGCTTCCTCATGAACATTATCTAAGCCATTTATAGCTTTTTAAGAGTCACCATTAACAGGGAATATTTGCCTATCTGTCTGGAATTTAAAGAGTGCTGTCCACAATTGTCCACAAATTGTCCGCAATGATCTGTATATCACAAAGAGGGCACTATCCCCAGCATAAAGCAGATCTAACAGTACCAACGTATTCCACCAGCCAAAATCTCCTCTAGGCCAGCTTCTGCTGCCTTGGTCACTGAGCACGTGATGTGCTTGTCTTTGCTTGAGCACATCTGCTTTACACAAACATGCAGGAAAAGTTCAAACAAGTGGGAAACAGGAGAAGGAAAAGGCCTGTTCAGTTGCTCCAGCTTGAGTAAGACTAGCTCACAGCTGTGCACAGCTGCTTCCTGCTCTCAAGTCTTCAGCACTCAAACACTGCCTAGGCTCAAAAATGTCACTTGATATTGATAACATTCCATGCTCCTTCAGTGCTCATGGAAATTTTCCCCTACCAGACACACAGAGGGATCCTGCAGAGAAGGACTTTGTCTCTGCAGAGGAGACCCACATCTCACAAAGTACAGATGAACTCTGTCTCAAAAGAGCCCAGCAGGATTCCTGGGATGGCAAGGACTGCCAATCTGCACCCATGTCAACACTCCTGGCAGAACTACATGATTTTGCACAGAAAAAGAAGCTTTTTCCCAGAGCAGCACCAGTATGGACCCTCTCTGCACACACAACAGGGCTGCTGCTGCTGCATCAACAGAAAAAGGCAGAACAGCCCCAGGACACCTCAGCACTCACCAGCAGGTTACAGACAGTCAATAGAAATATCCTTCAGTGAACAGAAGGAGGGAGGTTGGCTTGGTTTTCCCCTTTCCTGTAGCAGCATCAAAGTACATCTGGGGCTGGTTTTCCCTGCACCTAGAGGGCAATGGGCTCTGCTGCTGTTATTTTCTGGATGGAGCTTAGCTAAACACAGCAGTCCCATCTGTTCTGGCAAAGAATGTCTCCAGCAAAAACACAAATGGCTGTATGGGAGAAGCAGCAGAGCAGCAATGGCTGCAGCATCCCACAAAATTACAGATATCTGTGTGCACTCCTCACTTTTCTCTCTGATTATTCAGTCTAGGGGCTTCTTGTGAACATAACAATGTTGCCAAGAAAAAACAAGACATTAAAAGCACCGAGACAGTTGTTTTTTCTCATGAACTTCTCTTGAACTGAAACTGCCTAACTTGCAGTGCCTTGTCCCTGGTTCCCATCCATTTCTGCACTATATGCAACACAGAGAGACGGGGGTGAATAAAAAAATGAAATCATCTGTTTTCACATGGAAATTCATTCTGAAATACAACCACATCAAGTTCTGTCAGCTAAAATGGTATTAACAGTTATATTTAGCCTGCTCCATCTCCTCAACTCAGCATGGTTAACCCTGAGGCTCATTCTAAGCATTTCCCACATGTCCACAGTCTCCACAGCACCATGACCTCCAGCTGCCCTGTAAATTGCATATTATATTGTTCTGAGTGACTTTATACAATAAAAAGCTTACAAAGGGCAAAGATGGGCAGTAAAATTTGGAAATGGCAAACCAAAGCCATTTACAACAGCTGCAACAGATATGGAGTAATTCAGGGGAAGATTTAGCACTGGGACTGTGCACAGACCCAAGTGTCTGGATGCAGCATTCCCATTTCTTTTTCTGCACCAAGCAATGGGAAGCCCAGCAGCTCCATCATGGTCTCATGGGGACTATGAGCAGGGGCTTAGGTCCCACATGCAAACCTTAATGGGATAATGAAGTTCAGCAGCCACCAAGATGCTGCAACTCAGCTGGAAATCTGAGAACCTTCATAATATTCACAAGCATCTTCTCCATGACAGAATGCCAGAATGGTTAACCTTGGAAGGGAACACTGTTGGGGCCATCTGGTCCAACCTCCCTGCTCATCCTTCTGTAAAACCCTTGATGAGCTACTTGACAGGGACAGATTTAAACTCCACCAAGACAGGAAACCTTCAGTGCTTTTACTACTGTACAGAATTGAGTGCAATGGGGATGACACAATAGGGATGGGGATGTGCGGGAAACGGAGAAAGAAGAGAGAAAGTTTCTATTCCTATTTAATGGGGATTTTTAAGTCTTGATCTTACAATTAAACCCTTTCTAAATAAAGGCAAAGCACAGCTTTGTGTGTGACAGGTGGTGATAATTATAGGTGGAAAAAAGTCAGAAGCGCCAGTTTAACTGTGGTACATGTAGCTATGGAAGCAAAATTATGTCATTCACCTTCTTCAGTGTTTGACACTTTGAAAGTCCTTTGGTGACAGGCAGCAATGCCTGCACTGTGCTCTTTTTAAGGCTCAAAATGCTTCTGAATGACCTCTGCATTCACTGTTCTCTGGGAGATTTTATATTCCATATTTACTAGGTAATTTAACTTTTCACAGGCTGAAAATATATAACTATCTAACTGCATGTGAGTAAAAAATAGAGCTTGCCACAAAAAGAGAAGGAAAATTCAATGCCTTCTGTTCCCAGCTACTTCTGCAAAACCAGAAATTTTAGTTCTCTCCTGGATTAGACTTACACATGTAAAACTGATTTTCTTGATTGGACCTATTTCTACCTTACAATTTTACAAAATTTTACAAAAGACAGGGAGATTCAGTTCACAGGACAGAGAAGGAGAATAGACAAGCCTATTTAGTCTTTAAGTGGAAAATACAATGTTTTCAAATAAAGTATCTTGAAAGCAGCTCTTAAGCATAGATAGCAAACTGCCTGGGACAGTGATCTGATGCTTTCAGTAAGTGGTGACTGCACTCAAGGCAAAATGGCAGCCTGATGCTGCAGGGAGAAGACAGACTGCTGGTCTCTCTGATGGTTAAAATGGGCCTGCAAGGGACTCTCTGTGCTGCTGTCAGATTGCTAAACCAGCTCTTTCCAAACATGCAGTATGACAGATTCATAAGTTTCTATTACAACTACCATCACCTTCTGAAAATTGCCAATTACTGTGGAAAAAAAAGTTCCTGTCTCTGGGCCCACTCCTCAATGGGATTCACATGTTATTCAGCATCTTCATCCCCAGCCCCACAGGGGCTGGCCAATCATTTTAGCTTGGTTTTAACTTGCAGCTTTCTTTTATATCTGTTTAGAATGAGAAAATCAAGAACTTTCAAATGAAAATTCCTCATATTGTACCAAAAGTGGCCCAGCCATTTTTGGAAACATCTATTTTTGAGCTCTGTGAGCTAGCACTGCTTGCCACTGTCATTTCCCATCAGACTCCCACAGATGTCAACAGGGGAACAGTAAAGAGGAGGATTGTGAAAAAAACCATCAGCAGCCCCCAGTCTGCTGGTAAATGTTGATGTATTGTATTTCATTCTTGTCTCCTGGACAGATGGTCTGCTTGCAGGAACACTGCCATCTCTGTCCTTGATTTCTCCTCCTCTGCTGTCACCTTTTTCTGGTGTTTTGTTTCTGTTTCTCTCTTATTTCTGGCTTTTTAGTGTGCTGCCCTCCTAGTCACCCAACACAGCTCACACAAAGCATGTAGGTAATATTCTTGTACCAGTAAAGACACCAGAGTGCCTAATTTTTGAAAGGCTTTGTGGACACAGGGAAAACAGCCATTCATGCCAATTAAAAGCACTTTGGAAAGAGACAATCCTCAGTTATAAAAAAAATTGATTTTAATTACATCTCGTACTTACAGTGGTGTCAGGAACAAAGATGTGCAGATACAGACAGTCTTCACTGACAGACTCTGATGGGGCCTCTCCATCTCCTGGCTGCCAACATGCTGCCCTAGAGACACAGATTGAGAAAGTCACAATAAAAAAGACTTTTACTCTTCTTCCACTGCTGCTACTTCCTCATATTTTGATGCATTACTTAATAAAATATTTAAATCTGAAAATCTTGATCTAATTTAAAACTGTGTCCACCTATAAGTTAATAACAGCTCTGTGGGTTTGTATACCTGCACATAATGCCTTGCATTTGTGTGCCTAGGACCTGTCCTCAGAAACCCTGCCTCATTTTAAAAACCTTAAAACTTTAAAATGTGCTTTCAAAAAACCCACATTTAACATAAACTGCACAAAATAAGCACCAGCTGTAAAGACAGCAGGGCTGAGGCTCACAGGCAGCAGTCTCCCCTGCACACCTACAAAATCCAATCTTTTGCTGAAATGCTGGTTATTTTTTTAAATTTCTAATAATCTGTGGGCTATGTACATTTTGATTTGTTTCCCAGTGGTCTGTGGGCTACATTTTATTGTGTTTAATTTAATTTCTAATGATCTGTGGGAAAATTTGATAACTTCAGAATTTCAATGCATTTTAAATATCTCTTTGTTCTAAGCATCATAGCAGGCCATTAACAGTGTCAATTTTTGTCTAAAGTACCCTTCCAATAAGAATTCAGTAGCCAACCACATAGAGAAAATTATTTTCTGGCCATCATCTGAATGAGATTAATCTGCTCAAGCGTATCAAGCTTGAATCAAGTGGATGACTTTTTCTGTTCAGTGATAACCTATTTTGAAGCCAGTTCCTCTATTTCACAGCTTTATCCATAGCACACCATGAATTAGGAAAAAACTCACAATTTCTTAGTGAAGAAGCCAAAAGAACTTCAGAAAATATGGTAATAGCTCAGAAAATTATTTCTAAATTATCATTTTTAATGCCCTTGTAAAATTTTGTCCTAAAGGTGCAAAGAAATTATTAGAAAACTACAAGGAAAAGGACCAGACTTAACAGAATTCTAAAATATTTTTTTTCCATAAGGGGGAGATTCATCTAGTATGGTGATGTCACTCAACAACTTTCACACTGGCATAGTGGGGCACATCATCTCCAAAACAAAAAACTGCTGAAGCCACTTTTGGCATAAAAATTACAAATTCCCAGGTAGGAAATCTGCCAGGAAAATCGGTATTACATTATTAATCATACAGATTTCCACAGGGCAGCAGGGATCATCACCTGTGATCAAGGCTTCTTTTCTACAGCTCCCAGGAGAAAGACTGCCACCTGCTGAAGCACTGGAGACTCCAATAGCTGGCTGCTGGTTTTGGTTGGGTTGGGTTGGTTTTTTTCAAGTTTTTAAAGTCTTTTATCAAGTCCAAGCTGATAAATAAATATTTCTGTTCCATCAGTAATGGCACTGTGCTAATGTGAATTTCTTGTATATAAGTATTTAGCAACATCAATATAGAATATATAGAATCCTAAAAAAATCAACAGTTTCTGTACATAAAGTGAAGCCTTTCCAATTCCCCAAGTGTAAACTCAAATAATTGTTTTTTTAACCTTAAATGAATTACAGAAGATAATGGCCAAATTCTTCATTGGACTAATCAAACACTGTGGATTCAAAAGAGAGGGACAGATCGACAAAGGTCCCCAAATTGTTTTGAAAATCTCAGCCAGGCTGCTTATTGAAACCCTGGGTCTTCAAGGGGAGATCACAGAGGCAGGTGGGTCTAACTAAGCCCCAGAAGACACCTCACAATGGCTCAGACACCAAGAGCTGGTGGTGTGTGTGCTAAAATAACACCACTGAACCCCTTGGGAAACAAAAAGTCACATCCCACCAGATCCCTGCAATGTACTTGAGGCTCTGGCTTCACACCTCCACAGCTCAGGAGCATCCTGAGGGATGGGATAACCAAAGGCCAAATACACTTTCAACTCCCCAAGGTTTTGGACAGAAGAGATGGATTTTCTGGGCCCCTCAGTCTGATCTCTTGGACACTACCAGGCAGAGAATTTCTATATGAGGCCCACAGCTTCTGGTTACATCAGTGTTGAAGTGCCCCTCTTGGACTAAATATGTACAAATGTATGGCTCAGCAGGAGCAAAACTGTTTGTATAAATATAATAAATACCTGTATAAATACTATTCAGGGTGAAAATGGACTGACAGCAGACAATTGGTGGGGATTTATGCAGAGATTCAACAGAGTGTACAGGAATTTGCCTTTTCTCTTGAGGTGCTTGCATGCTTTAATATATAGATGGAGAAATTATTCTCTTTGCTAATCAAAGTATCTATCTGTACTCTGTAGGTTGCTGTGCAGGAAAGGACATGAATTTTGTTGTCATCACTCCAGCAGCTTTCCCAGCCCTGGCTGGACCTGCACTCCTGCATGTGGGAATCCATAAAATCAGAGGGTTTTGGGAAAGCTGCAAAAGGCCTCAGAGACAGCAGAACTGTGATTAGAGCTAAGCATTAGCCAAAACATTGGTCAGCAGAAAAATTATTTAAGAAGTAGAAAAGTAAGGTCAAATAGAACAATGGATTAATGCTTGTCTAGAATAATTCCCTAAATTATAGAAGTTTATCTAGAGAGACATTAGGAAGTTCTAAGTTTAATAATGGAGCTAGAACCATTATTGTGTGTCTAGAACCCCTCCTCAGAAACTCTGCCTCATTTTAAAAAGCTTAAAACTTAAAAATGTGCTTTCAAAAAAACCAACACTTAACATAAAGTACACAAAATTAGCACCTGCTGTAAAGAGAGCAGGGCTGAGGGTCACAGGAAGTCTCCCCTCATACCTACAAAATCCACTCTTTTGCTGAAATGCTGGTTATTAAATTTATTTAATAATAATAACCTATTTAAATTTCTAAGAATCTGTGTATTGTGTTTTGAGGTTTACAAGCAGGTATTGTGTTTGAAATAAGCATCGTTTTAACTGAAGGTACGTGTGATTATAGTGGTTGGATGGAACTGCTGTCAATATGATTTTGCTTTGTGTGATTCGTCAAAAAAATTTTCAAGTGAGTTATAACATTAAGTTCTTGCTCTGCTGCCTGGGATGTGAGCTGCTGGCACCTTCCCACTGTCACACCCCTGTGATGAGGCTGATGCTGGACAAGAACCGCAGTGCTCAGGTTCCTCACCGAGGCTCGGTGGCGTTCCAGGGCTCCAGCCAGGCCAGCGGCTCCGGGGCGCTGAAGCGCCGCTCGCCCAGGGGAGGGGCAGCGTAGGGGATGCCCAGGAACTGCCTGATGCTCCTCCATCCTGAGCCCACCTGGATCACCTGGGATTTGCCCAGCAGGTATCCCTGGGATGGGATGTACACTCTCGGGGTTGAATCCGATTCGGAAATGGGCTGCAGTAAATCTGTCAGAGGGTGAGCAGAGGAAGTATAATTTGTTTTTTCAAGTTAGGACCATTTCAGAAATGAAAATTAGTCCCATTTCCCATAGTTTTAAACTGTTACATTTAAACTCTTGTAACTCTGTTATGTTTAAAATTCTCTTCTTTAAATGAAACACAGATAAATTTACTGTTTACTTTTACTGTTCTCCCATAAAACAGTTCATTAAAACACAGTGAAGTGACACCTCCTGCTATTTTTCTCCTAAAGCAATGTATTGGATAGGCAGGAACAAAATTCAAACTCATGGACTAAAACCAAACCTGTAATGAACAATAAACACACAAGTCTACTTTTGTGTCTCAGTTTGTGATTTTTTTTTTTACTTGGCAATGATAAACTGCTTTTTCTCTCATTAAGTTTCAACCTAGAAGATTCTCATTGACTTCACAGAATTTCAGAGAAAGGGAAAATTTTCTTCCTTTCCCACTTATTGTTGCCTGGGTTCTAATTACCTTTAATAAATAAAATAAGCAGAATTATATAAAAAGAAAGCAGCCTCTTTAAAAATCAAGGGGAATAAACAACAAAACTTACACTTTCAAACAATTATGTAACCAAACAACAGAATTTTTATTTATCTACACTGTCTACACAACTTCTTTTTCTCTCTTAAATATTTGTCACTTATTGAAAATATTATTTCATCCTGTTTAGGGAGCAGGGATATCTGTTTGGGTTTTGTTTTGTTTTCTCTAGAGATTGTCCTTAATACTTTCAATTGACAGTGGCTTTTCAACACTCCTAGTGTTATTCTCAAAGCTTAAAAGGAAGAGCATATCAAAGCATCTTCTGCAGATGAAAAGCTAAGAGTTGGACTTGCATTACTGTTGTTTGGTTTCCCTACTCCGCACTTTCAAAACATCTTTCATAAATTAGACTTCCTCTGTTATGCCTGCTTCACCACCAGAGGGTAACACTATGATTTCATGCATTTTTAAAACAGTATTTGGGGATATTTTTCCCAACCCCTTGGCTGTAATTCCTCTGAAACAGCCATGGACAAGTGTCTAGGAGACATCCATGCTGCTTTATGAGGTGAGGAATTCCTCAGTCCTCCATTCACTAGAATTGAGCACTACAGTTGAGGTCCTTCCTCCACAGCTCTGACCTGTTCTTACCTTGTCTCCTGTAGATATAGGTAGCAGGTTCTTTGAGTAACACCCAGCAGCTCTGCCCTTGCAAGTCATGGGCACACATCTGAGTATCAGGGTAGAACATGCACCTTATGGCTGAAGGCTGGATCTCCAGCGTAACCACTGAACATGACTGGTTCTTTGAACAAGCTGGGAGGTGAAGCATGAAGAAAAAGAGCAGGTAAAAAATGTGTTCTCACGTTTTGCATGACAGTGTTACATTGTTCTTAAAAGAAAGGTTTTACAACGGTGAAGCAAGAAGGATATGATGTAATTCAGAGTTATGGGACATAAATGTCCCCAAATGCCCAGAACATTCTCCAAAATAGCCAAAGGACAGAAGCTTATCTTGGCCTTAGAATGGAATAATGCAGCAAAATAACTATTATCACAGGTTTTAGAAGGAGAAAAACATCATCTAGTAAAGTGCTGATAACCTCGTGCTGATAACCTCATCCGAATTCTAATAGTCTCCAGTGAGTAAGTGGGAGCTTCCCCTTATTTCTACCACTCTGTGGCATTGAGGATTTCCCAGTCATGTGAAATTAAAGAACTCTTCTGTCTGGTCAGGCTGTAGATTAAAGCAATTCTCTTTGCTGTCACTACAGCTCAAGCTCGGCTTGCTCCTGGCCCTCAGTTAACCCCTCCTCTCACACCACTGCCACAGGCTGCTTTAGGTGTTGGCAGGTGGGGTTAGCAAATGGCTGTGGTTCTTTTGAAAAACAAGACATCATTGCTTTAATTATTTGCTGTAATATTCTCCCAGCTGTACAATGGCTGGAGAAGTAAAAGATTTCTGTGCCCAAGAGGTGTCAAAATTACTGAATTAATGTATTATATTACAGCATTTCTATCTGTTGCATTTCTCTCCAAATTACTCCAGACCCCCTCTCTCAGATTAGGAAACACTGGGATAGTCTTTAAAGACAAATAAAACCAGTGTATCTATGTGAGAAGTGGGAAAGCTGTTCTTGGTTTTCAGGCTCACAAGTCAGTATTTTCTGTAAAGCTATGAATGACCATTTCTTACCAGATAGGCAAAAATCTCTGGCAGTGGAGAAGTCATTAGATATATCTCTGCTAACATGCACAACTTCAAAGTGGGAGATGGATGAATCCAAGAGAACAGATGACACATTCAAGGGTTGCCATGAATCCATATACTCTGTAAAATTAATCATAAAAAATAATATGACTAGGAGGACCAGTAAAAGTTTCAGAAGAACCTAATAAAGAGTTAAAAGCATTGGGGAGTTCCTTAATAAACAAGTGTCATCTTCATTTGCATCAACTGAGAATAAATTAAATATTCAAAGGCCTTTAATTGACTTGAAGGTCCGATCCAGTTTTCAGAGGTCAGATATTATTTGGTTTACAAAGGTGTTTAGTAAAGAAATAGGCAAATCCAGAGCAGCTTTATCCAGGTTTGAAGGTAAATCCAACTGATTTAAAGAAAAGATTTCTGAAAAGCCCTAATTACATTAAAGGGTATGGGTTCCAATGCTTACACACAAGTTCCTGAACAGACACAACCACTAAATTCTTGGAAAGTAAATGAAGGTTAATTTTATCATTTTAATTTGATTTGGTAGATAGAATTATATTAAATTCTATGAACAGTTTTAATGTCATGTAACTTCTACATAAATAAGATTTCACTCTATTTCACAGGCATGTATATACACAAATATGTGCATATGTGTAAATATAATTATGTGTATTACATATATGTATATTCCTATATATACATTTAACATCCATGCACTTGTGTGAGAATGCATATACACATAAGCACTAACTGTGGGATTCCTCAAGGACTGTCCTTCTGTCTCAAACTATATTTTAAAAAATACCACAAACATTCTTTTCTCATCCACAAACAGATAAAAATATTTGAGAACTCTTAATTTTGCACACAGAAGACAAAACAGAAGGTTTAGGACAGAATGGGCCTTTAATTATTTTAGTTCCTTTCAGAAGCTCAATATGTTTTAAAAGCAAAAGGTCCTGCTGTGGCCACTGAGTCCTCCATGTAATTGTAGGGTGAGGACAGAGCAGAGTCAGCTGCTCCTTTGCTATTCCTAGTGAGCAGATCTTGCCCTTGAGTTCATTCACCCACACAGGCACAAAAGTCATGACCTGTCATTTCACTGAACATTTCTTTTATTCTACTGAGAAATCAGTGACTGGCAAAGATGGCCAAAGTTTCCTTTCTCCCCCTCTCAGAAAGCCAGTTTGACCACAGCACTCAACATGAAATGAAGGTTAATGTGGTGTTGCGCTGTGTTGTGTTAACACCACAAGCTTCCTTGAGTCACAGAGGCAAAGCCATCACCAGTGCTACATCAGAGGGGATCTGAATTAGTCAGGAGCAGTGACCCTGCAGTCACAGCTTGACTTGTGGGACAGACTCACTGCACTGGATTTTTTCTTCCCTTTAAGGACTGACTACTCAATTATTTTAGAGGAACAGAGTGATTTTAGTCATGTGGAAATTACTATTTTCTGTATTGTTAATGGTTTCTCTTTTTAAAAATATCCACTATGAGCTGTTGCATAACCTATGTTAGAAAACTTCAGCCTCTACATCTAGGGTGACAGTTTGTGGCACTTGTTTAGAAAGATACTTAAAAATAGACATCAATTTTAAGTGATGGAGAATTAGCCATTACATCCTCTCCAGGTGTTTTCTGCCTGCATTACTAGGTCCTCCAGGACTTTCTTTTCCAGACTGAATCTTACAAATTTATATTTTCAGTTTGTAGGAGTTCTTTTGGTTTTTTTTGTTAGTTTTTTTTTTTTTTTTCCTGAGGAACAAGAAAATATTTCTTTTATCAATATGACTCAAAGTTTGTTTTTACAGAAGCAATGTTGCCATCCTGTGCTGCCTACAGTACCAGCAGCTGAGGTCCTACTACTGGAACAACCAAAATCTCTCTAGGTTCAAACACAAAGCTTCAAATTACCAGCTGTGGTTTTTCCAAAAGAGAGCCTTGTCTGGATTCCACTGTAACACAAAAAGTCTGGGTGCACCAGTGGTTTTGGAAGACTTTCCCCAGACTCTCTTGCACAGCTTCCCTGACTCATCAAGTGACCTGGGGCAAGTCTCACCATCCTCATTTGCCTCCATTTCCCACAGAACAAACATTCAGAGGGATCCTTGCTCTCTCAGGAAGGAAAATCAAAATTAATCCACAAAAACAAAATAAATTTTTTTGATTTACACCTCTGGATTTGGATTTACACTTGAATTTTGCCTCCTACACCTAATTTCACAAGCTAAACTTTCTACTTCTGCATTAGAAATTTTGTCCCTTTATGTGGCCTAGAGTCAAGTCCATACCTTTTATATACAAATGAGGCACTCTGGGCACTTTGCAGCCCATGCTAGGCATGGAAGAGTGACCACTCATGATGCAAACATCCACAGCTCATACATTCCTACCTAAACTGATTATTCATTGCCCCAAATCTCACAGAAGTGACCCTTGCCACCTCCCACGTGGGAGGTTCTGTGGGTGGGGTTGGGATTTAGATTGGTTTGGGTTTTTTTTTTTCATCCTCCTGGATAAAGTATTCATGATCTCAGGTCAGATTTAAATGCTGAGACTCCCAGGTTTTTTTTTTCCCCTTTTTCTGCCCAACTGACCCCAGATGCAGAAACATTGATGTTTATTTTAACAACAGAGCAAAATTCTTTAACCCAGAGCCATGAGTGGCACCACTGGGGACACTAACAGCCAGCAGTGAGCTGCTGAAGAGATTTTGGATATTGGTTCTTCCCTTCTCCTGAAAGCAGATTTAGCAACACCCACAGCCATGACATCCACTTCATTCTGTGAGCAAAATACAACTTTCCATGGCTGATCTCAACTTGCCTCATGTAGAAACTGCTCTCACCAGGCAGAGCTGCAGCCTGGCCCTGTGCTCCTGCCAATGCACAGTGCACCTGATGGGCTGGAAGACATTTCTGGTTTATAAATAGGTTAAGAGCTGACCTTCCAACCCACATTTTGGCAAAGGCTTTCATTGGATGATTACAGCCCTCTGAATCCAGCCATCCCTGTAACTCTTATTTCAAAATTATAGATGTCCCATATACAGAGCCTCTCTCTTCCAGATGTTCTTGTTTGGGTAGGCAAGGTTTAAGGCTGGATTTGCAAAAAGACTCACATTGGCCTTACTCTGCTCCCACTGCAGTCACAAGATCACAAGACTGGAATAGATTTCCTGGCAAAGAGGTTATAAAATCCTTGCCATAAAGTCAACAAAAGTTTCATCACTGACTTCAGTGGAAGAAAAGAGGCATCAATTATGATTTGCTGCAAAATTTAACACTTGATCTAAGGAAACAGAGATACAGAAGTGCATTAAAAAACAAGTTAAATTTAAAAGAAAACTTGTGAAGCTGAGGAGGTCAATATGAGGTTAAGGAGGTACATAAATCAGACCTCTGCGTTCAGTACGCCTGATTTATGTTTGAAAAACAAATTCTGATCTTAATTCTGGAATTTGTGAGCCATATTTAATACCCCTGACTCAAACCCAAAACATGCTTATAGATTGAACTCAGTGCTTTATATTCCTGGTTTTCAGAGATTTTGCCAACAGCCTGCTAACCTGTCTACCAACAATCTTCAAAGCCAGCAAATCATCAACTCAGAGTGGACCTGCAGAAAATATACTCTTCCTAAAATAGAACTGCTTATTGTTTTTGTTGATCCATTGAGAATTGTATAATTCAAAATGAATTCTTTTCTTTAAACTGCTGCATAATAACTGTAATCACACCTCAGACAAGTCTCAAAAATAACAACTGTGTATTTATGGCCTTTAGCAGGGAGCAATCTTGCTATGTTCCTGTTAAATGCAAGCTTTCTGTCTCCTTTAGGGGTGCCAATTATAGCAAATTATAGAGCATGGGGATATTAAAAATGTACTAGGTATTTATCCAGGTTTAAAATAAGCAGTTTTCAAAAGGCTAAAATCCTCATATTTACAAACAGTAAAAATCAAACTTAAGACCAAAGATAAAATAATTCCATGTCAGAGATCAAATTTGCTATGTGGGAGCATGGTAAATCAGTTCCCAAAAATGGGTAAAATAAGGGTTTGTTTCACACTAAGGATGTTTCTGACAAATACTCAACATTATAGGAAAACAGGAAGATAAATGATGCTATTAATCACCAAAGTCAGCTACATCAGCATCTCTCTTGAGAATGGAAATACCCCATGCAGACACAGCCCGATGGGAAATTTACTCCCATGCTGGAATATCCTGTAGCCACTGCTCTGCTCAGTCCTGCCTCAAGGGAAATGACTATAAACCATTGGGGGATCATAGGAGGCAGCAACAGGAAGGCCTGAGATCATTACATCCACACGCCTGGGTGGTTTCTCAGTTAATTACTTGATTTGCATGGAGTGCAAACACAGCCCCCATGATCTGTGTGTACTCCACGGGGCCATGCAGGAGCCACCCTGTAAGGGCCACTGCCTCCTAACAGCTGCCAAATCCAAGATAGACAGACATGCTCTAGTTAGGACTGAAGACAAAAAATGCATTAAAGTTTAGATAATTACTGTATACAATTAATAAATCTCATAACAAAGTCAAAAGTCACCAAGGTTGCTCCTCCCACATACACAAGAGTGCTTTCAGGCTCTCCAGTGTGCTCTAAGCACAAGCATTCCTTCTAGAAATGCAGGTAGTATGTCTCATGGATTGTTTTTCTTCTTTCAGGCTAATTTGCAAACACATAAAAATTTCCAAAACTCAAACTCTTGTGCATAAACTGCTTGAATAACAGCATTGCATATTTGGAAAATAACAATAAAAAACATATAATTAAAAACCCCATTTTCTTATCTCCCCTAGCTTACAGCTGGCTGCAGGAAGTTCCATCTCAAACCTAATTATGAGACTTGGCTGTTTTCTCTTTATAAGACAGTCCAAGATGTTCACACAACTGAACAGAGCTGTTTAAATACCAGCCTAAGTAAACCAAGACTGCAGGGTGACATATGAGCATTTTTTCAGCATGGGCAGTCTTAAAATAACATCTCCCATTGTTAAAGGTCACAGATTGTACCTGAAACTCCCCACAGATGGTTCCATGCTCAGTGTCATCACAGCACATGAACAGGGGAAAAAATGCTCCAAACCTAACAAGTTGGACTTTCCCAGTCAGTTCAGGCTATCAGTTTTTCAAGCACCACTTGTGAGATCACAGAAACTTGTGGAAATCAATTAATAAATCTCATAACAAAGTCAAAAGTCACCAAGGTTGCTCCTCCCACATACACAAGAGTGCTTTCAGGCTCTCCAGTGTGCTCTAAGCACAAGTATTCCTTCTAGAAATGCAGGTAATATGTCTCATGGATTGTTTTTCTTCTTTCAGGCTAATTTGCAAACACATAAAAATTTCCAAAACTCAAACTCTTGTGCATAAACTGCTTGAATAACAGCATTGCATATTTGGAAAATAACAATAAAAAACATATAATTAAAAACCCCATTTTCTTATCTCCCCTAGCTTACAGCTGGCTGCAGGAAGTTCCATCTCAAACCTAATTATGAGACTTGGCTGTTTTCTCTTTATAAGACAGTCCAAGATGTTCACACAACTGAACAGAGCTGTTTAAATACCAGCCTAAGTAAACCAAGACTGCAGGATGACATGTGAGCATTTTTTCAGCATGGGCAGTCTTAAAATAACATCTCCCATTGTTAAAGGTCACAGATTGTACCTGAAACTCCCCACAGATGGTTCCATGCTCAGTGTCATCACAGCACATGAACAGGGGAAAAAATGCTCCAAACCTAACAAGTTGGACTTTCCCAGTCAGTTCAGGCTATCAGTTTTTCAAGCACCACTTGTGAGATCACAGAAACTTGTGGAAATCACAACGGACCAGCAGGAGCCTGCTCTGCTCCATGCAATGGATGCACAGAAGGAAATGGAAGTGTTCCTTCAGATAAAGATGAAAACCATGCATTGAGTTAAATACACTACAGCTTGGAGATGACTCGGAGACTTCAGCCTCATAGCAGGAAGGCTTTTGCAAAACTTGCTGAGGCAACAACAAATCAGTGAGAATTCAGATGAAAGCCATTGTGGCTCACCTCCCTCCTGCTAGAGAATAGTGGGCTACAGGCACTACAGAGCACTAATTCCTCTTTTTCACAGGCTAATGGGGTATCTAGTGAATGTTAGAAACATACAGTGTTGTTTGTAGGGGCAATAATTTGGAAAAAGCCCCCTGGAGCCCCAGGCTTTTGAGAGAAATCTCAGGGCTGCAATGGGCTGCTGCATGAAAATTCTGGTACAAGACAAAGAACAGGAAGAACCCTGACCCTCTCCTTTTGCTGGGTCTCTCCCAGGATTGGCCTTACATGGGGAAGGGTCTTTTCTTACATCTCCCTAGTGGCTGAAGGCTGCTCTAGGACAGACATGAAAATAAATTGCTCCTGAAAATTATTTTTGTCATTGCAGATTCAAAGGTCCAGACATTTTACAGTGATTACTGCTGAGGAACTTCCTCAAAAGCCCTCTGAGCAGGGAACAGAAGGAAAATATATATATCCCCTATCACCTTCAAACGTATTTGAGGATGGGCCCAGAATGACGTTAACCAGCCCCCTCTGCATTCCTGGATTTGTATGTCCAGCTTGGTCCCTGACCTGATCCTCCTTCTCTAAGGCTAAAACTTCTTTGCTGCAGTCTTCCCCCATGTCTGAATATCCTGAAGGCTGGACTTGCCAGGAAAGACTGAAGTGAAAAGACACCTTGTCCTTTTCCATCTCCTTTGTCATCAGGTCTCCTGCCCCATCCAGAAGCTCCATTCAGCAGCTCCTACCCTGCCTTTTGCTATCCATGTACTTTGAAAACCTGTTGAGATCTTTCTGTTGGTTTATGATCCTACAATGCCTCCACCCTCTCTGTTGAGAAGAACAATGAGTAAAACAGGCAAAGCATCTTCTTCCCACCAGGCTGAAAATAAGTCTGCTCATCTGGTTTCTTCACAACACATCTGCAAACACCACAGTTTTGAATGGAGCAGCATCCTGACCACAAATGGGAGGAAGCAAAGTGCTGTGCACTCTGTCATGAGCATTGCAAACTGGCTGGCTCAGAAATGAGACAGTCAGGGCATTAGCTTTCAATGAAATGTAAGCCTTCATAGAGCTCCAGTTAACTCAGGCTCTAGACTGGACATAATATTAATTCACAATTTCACAGAGCCTTCTGGAAAAGCATGCAAATTTAAGTATTTTTCTGATCTTTTGATGGAAAAATTTGTATTTTTTATATGTATAGATACACTTACATTCACACACACACACATCTACTCATGGCAGTGCCCTTTAATCAGTGACATTTTCTCACATTCACCATCTGGCTACCACAGAGCAGGCACAGTAATTTTTTATCCCCATGTACAAGCATTACCAAAATGTACAAAATTCAGTAAATGCTAGCTTTTGTGTGATGCCCAACTCTAAAACAATTAGTCTTCTATAGCAAATATTAATATAACATACAATCATATAGTATTTGGAATCAATGTTTTTGAAAATTTTCTAAAACCTGACAACACAGCCCAGTTAATATTCTGACCAAAATAAGCAGTCTGGTACTTTTATTATCCAAATGAGGCAGAACATAAGGACAGATGGTGTTCAGGTGCATGTTAAATGTGTTGCTCCAGTGGTGTCACAGCCCCAGAGTGTCCAGGAAACCAGTGCTAATTTGACTTCCAGCCTGGTTGTATTCTGTAATTGAGTGATTTCTCCTAAATACTATCAGTCCCCAGGACAACCACTCTAACCCAGAATCCTGCATCCTTGTGGGAAGCTCTGCTGGCCTGGGCTGCTCAACCAGATCTCTGCAAACCAGTGATACCCATAGTTGCTATGCATTTGGAAAGATCACTTGGAAATGGATATGATAGTTCAGGGTTGATAGATCAGGGCTGTTACAAAGGATGAGGACCTCACTTGCTGGGGCTGCTGTTCTGGGCAGCCTTTAGAGTCAAAAGCAAACAGCAGAAAGACCTAATTTCCTGATTTTCTTAAGTGCTGCTTAGGGCACTGTTTTCCTAGATTTAACCAAGCAAGAAAAACATAAAAGGAAAACAACAAAATTACTACCAAGCTTCACTCTGGGAGGAACAAAGCTTCAGTGAAGTTGTTTTCCAAATCCCAGGGGAAAAACATTCAACATCCTTGACAAAGGAGTTGAACTGCCCAACCTACACACCAGGCCTCCCCCACCACCTCCTCAAAGTGTTTCACACAAAAATTATTTCTGCTTACCTACAAAGATAGGAGTTTTCCTTCTATTGCATTAAAATGATCATTTAAAAAAGCACAAATTCTACTAAAAAATAGACCAAATATGATGAAAAGACAGATCATATAAATTCAGAACTGAGTATTGAAAATTCTTTGCAAATATCAAGTCTCCTGCATGCTCAGTTACATATGGTTTAAAGAAAGACAGATTCAATCAGATTAATATTTGTTCAGACCAAACACAAAATCAAAGACAGAGATGGAAGTGACTTCTCAATTTCAGTATAACTGGAGGGTTAAATTGAGTTTTCTCATAAGCAGTCCATTCTCTTCCTTTGTGTTAGACACATCATTTTGCAGCTATGCAATTTATTTCTGGAAAGGACACTTCAGGGAAGCCTGTAGTTGCTGACAATTTGCATAGATTTTTAGGGGTCAGTAGACACAAAGCCCTGAAAGAGAGCAGCCAAGTTTCATTTACTAAGAAGATCCACCCACCTTTAAAATATCACATGTGAGTGCCATAAGATTTATTGTATCTGAAAAGTGAAGCAACATCCACACTCATAAATAAATTTTTTCATCAGTCAAGCCAAATATTTTGTTTCATGTGGCAGTGAGTGGGAGAAATTAGGTCAGCATTGTGGACATGACAGTACTTTCTTTTAAATGATACACAATTAATGAAAATGAGTAAACATCTACTTAGTGACCTCATGGGGAACACTTTCATTATAGTGCAATTTTTCAGCAATATGAACAAAATAGAGGATGGAGGGATTTTTACTGCTTTTCTTTTTTTTTTTTTTTTGTTGTGGAGGGTGGGGGGAGATGTTTGGTTTTGGTTTTCTTCAATGCATAAATACACTTACCACTTTCTGGCCTGAAAGGTAAATTAACAGGTGGACACAGGTTGGGAATGGTGCTCTTCAAGTCAGCTAAAAGCAGAAAAACAACACAATTGAAAACAATAATACTCAAAGGTTTAAAATGCAATTGATACTCAATATTTCCAGCATTACTTCTCAGACCTGGATGATGCATCTTCTCCCCACAAACACCAAGAGTTAGGATGCAAGGCTGCTTTGCTATCTAATTCTTTTGAGCTTGTACGTGAAATCAGACTTCCCTAAATTTCTGTATTTATAAACATTTCTACAAATGCTTTTTGAGATGCAGTTATGAACAACTCATTTCAGTATTTCTGTGTTTTTTTCTATACCCCTCTCTGTATTCGGGTTTCTCTACCAGGATAGACACAAGATTCTCTCTGCTTCCAGCAAACTGGAATTTCTCAGAAATATGAATTATAAATAAGGCAGTTTCCAGCACAACACTTTCCAAATTGAACTTCAAGTAAGAATTCATCATACATAAAACCTCATATTCATTTCCATACAAAAAACTTCTCATTTGCTAATACTTCCCATAAGTATTTTGTAATCACAAATAATAAAAATGAAGCTTTCCCTGTGCATTCATATTTTGTAGAACACTTTGACTAAGTCAAACCAGTTACAAATTCTCCACTAAGACATAATAAATGACCATCCCTACAGAAGAAGAAAACAAATCAGATTTTCTGTTTACTTCTTCTAGTTTGTATTTCCCATGCATGTAACTGATAACTGTTTCTAAAAACTCAGAGGTTTTCCCATTCACAGTAGTGAAGGACTGGGAAAAGTCTTATCCAAAAAGTATTTGAAATGCTGCTTTATGTTCCTTTTTGACTGAGCTACAGCTCTGACTATTCAAAATCAAATAGCTCATGAACAGGGCTGTGCAGCAAACAGGTCACACATCAACTTAGCCTGTTATGAAACACAGAGGCAGAAGTACCTTCCTCAAACCAAACTGTGGAATACAGCCACAGACCCTGCATCAGGCTAATATCCCACTGCCTATGGTAAATCACTCCTTCAGATTTTACTCATTTTCCTTTTTAGACTCAGAACATTTTTGTTCCTTTTCCTGGTTCTCAGACCTTCAACACAACTGCAGAACTGATACAAATTTTTGTCTGTAAATATCTCCATTTGCATAAACATCTGTGCCCTGCTGGGTGTTATGGTGGAAACACATCTGTAGTTCCCTCAATGCATAAGGAAATGTCACTGTCTCTCTTAACATTCCCTACTTTGCATACACCAGGGCTCCTCTTCATCATCCCTCTGTCTGGCACGTGAGAAAGAGCCTTTATTTTCTGTTGGTTCTTTGACAACAAGGGGAAAACAATTCCAAGAAATGGAAGTATCCAAACCTCTGCTGTCCCCTCTTCGCTCCACCTTTCTTTGTTTCACTTTTACCCCTGTCTGCATCTCAAGCCCCCCTGCCACCAGGACGCTGCCATTGCTTTGTCAGGGTGTTGTTCCCTTCCTCCCAGTGCCAGACCCTCAGCCCACCCCTTCCCAGCTTCCAAAATGCTTCCATACTGTCTCTAGCCTTTAACAAGGGCTGCCCCACAAGAGGACGTGGATGGTTCTGTGGGCATAGGGACAGTGCAAGACTTGAAAAGCTCAACATTGAGTTCATATTTCAGACACTTAGAGTGTGAAGGAAGGTTTTATTTATCAACACTGTAAAATACAATGTATTGCCACAAAATCTGATCCCATTCCCTGGACAATATATACCCATGCCACATATCCTTGTGCCCTCCTCTCCTCTCTGCTATCAGGCCTTCTCTACTCTGCAAGAACTAAGGGTATATAATCCAGTATAAAAGCAGAAAAAAGCATTCCTTATTCAAAAATTTTCCCTGATTCTGTCAACATCACCAGACCTGCCCCCATGGGGGCTCTCAGCTCAGGAGTTGTGTCTGTGTGACCAAGAAACAGGCTGTCCTTTATGGGAATAAAGGGAGACAAACTCAGGTGGGCAACTGTTGTCCTTATTCTTTCAGTCATGTGAAATCAGAGCTTAACAAAGTAGAACTAGACCTGCCCAAAAGGAGTGTGGCAAATGGGAAGTCCATTTAAAGTTTTCAATAAAGCAATGAAGCTTTTGTTTCTCCACAGAAAATAAAATTCATCTTCACTAGGAGTGGTTTTGATTTCTCCCTAGAAAACAACACAACATCTCATAACTGCTCCTCTGTTTAAACACCTGATGGCTTCTTGCTGCCTGAAAAACACAGGTCTGCTTTGGAATTTGGTTTTGGTATTTTCTTTACCAAAACTACCAGAAGGGAATTTTAAATTCTGTAGCAAATCCAAACCTTTTGGGGTTATGCATCCACATGTATGGTAAAACCATAAGCCCAGCAGTGAGAAACAAAGAATGATTTCCTGACCAGGACTGGGCAGTGAGGTAAAATATATTTGAATTCTGACATTGGCCAAAAGTTTCTGATAGAATATAAGAAATTAAATTATGCATCTTTGATGTATTGCTATTCCTTTTCTACTAAAATGGACATTAAATTGCACCTTTCTTTCCTTTGAACATACTTGTTTGCCTTGTCTACTTGAGGTCCTTGCAAATGGGTCCTACAGCTGGAAGCTGGAATTTTTTTACACTGCAGCCAAATAATAAACTTCAATGTGCAGAAATCCATTAGAAAGTTCATGTGTCCTGCATCACTTACCAGGCTTTTGATACCAGCCAAATGGGTGTATTTTGACTTCAGCATCTGGTGAAGTGCAATTTGAAATGTGCCAAGCACTTCTTGTTTCCTCAGCACAGGTCTGGATTCCAAGGCTGTTCAGAGTCACACACACGATCTTCCCACCTGCAAAGGATGCACATGGTTATAAAAATAAGGAGGAAAATTTTCCTTTTCTAGATAGTGCTGTGAAGAAAAAGAACACAGCATGGCTCCACTGTGTGTTAAATGAAATTCAACTGACTTAGAAATCAAAGGAAGGAGATACCTGAAATGAGGTAAGTGATTGAAACTAGTGCTGAAAAATCCCACTGAATTCATTGTGAGGGAAGGTGAGTACCAGCATTAAAATCCATTATAACCCAAAGCACAGAGAATTTCACTGAGCAAAGGTCATAACTCTGAGCAAGGAGCCCTTTCATGTTAATGTAGTTAAAAATCTGCCTGTATGTTGAAACATGTCCCCTACTTAAATCAAAATAATAATTCTTTTGAAGCCCTAGTGTAAATAATTTTGTACCTGAATAATATGGAGGGTTTGAAACACAGTTTCATTGAAGATTTCAGCTCATCTTAAAATCACTACTAGTTCTCTTGACTACATGAGTGCCAAGACTGGATGTCTGAAATGTCATAGACATTAAATATTAATCAGATAAATTAAAAATGGGTCTATTTTGCAGGTTGGGCACCTTACATTTTTTTATTTATTTTAGTAGTATTTAAAGAAACTCAAAGTCATATTCAGTTAAGACTTCAAATTTCATATGATCATAAGGAGGCATGAAAACTATCACCTATTTTTTATTTGCACATTAATCCTTATCTAAAACACACTGGATTAATTTTCTAAGCCACTCACTTTTGAACAAGTGAAAACTTTGTCTGCTCAACAAAAAAAGAAATCAAAAATATGTATTTCTGAAGTGTTTCAAATTGAAAAATGCATTATAAAACCAGCCCATTTAATGACCTCAGGGAAAGCTGATTAGCACATGACTCCAAAACAAAGTTACACATTTCTGTGGCCTAAATCAGAATTTGTAATAACATATTTAAATCCATTTCATTGACTTTGAGCTGGGTGGTATCCAATTTCAAACACCAGGTGAAGACTCTTTTCCTCAAGCAGAAGACAAAAATTTGGGAGCAGAGAAGGTCAGACAACCAAGCAAGCCAAAAGGCTAAACTGCCCCAGAATATCCACGGACATTATGTGCTTGCATGAACCTAATTTCAGTAATATTTAGGTTTCAGAGTCCTTTAGGCTTTAAAAAATGCAAAAACATAAAAGGAGAAAAAATCACTAAAAGAAATCAAGCAACACTTTTAAAGAGAGTTTGATGAATGAGAAAAAAATGAAGTTTTATCAGTTTGAATTTTATGCTGTTGGAATTGCAGCCTGTTAAGGACTCATTCTCATGAAGTTTTCTTAATAATTCTGAAATGTGGAATGTCTCATTGGGCTAAACTCCTAGATATGGTTATGGTTACCCAAAAAGGTGCTGAAGAGAGGTGCATGAGATCTGAAAGGGCTTTTAAAGTACACTTCAGAGCAAAAGAAGGGTAAAATCTGGATAATGAAGAAAGACTGAAGTTATTTTAGAAACAAAAACAGGGGAGAAATACCTGTCAGCTGGGAGTCATTAAAAAAGCCAAATCCTGTGCAACAGGGGTCAGCATCACACCAACGCTCACACTCAAAAAACCTGGGGAAGGAAAAACATTATCCATGAGAACCTGTGGAGATGCCTTTCACAATAAAGCTGAAGAACCAGTATACACACACACTTCCATACTTTTTCCATATGTAGATTAAATTATGCTTGATTAGTGTACTTATTAGACTTCATCTATTAATTTAGATAATTATTTTGATATCTGCCCTAAAAATATCAGCCTGAATTGATTTGGTGTATCGTTGGTAAGGGATTTAACAGGTCAACTGGTAATTAGTAGCATTATAAGTAAGAATTTTCATGTCTATAATTAATAATTATATAGATTATTATTTATAACTCAATTATAAGTCTCCTTTAAACCATATGTTATCTTTTCTTCATTAAATACTCTCAAACAATGTAATTCTTGGATCAATACATCTGATTTCCTGTATCTGCATAACACAGCCTTGGAATTACAGACATGGTAAAATTCCAAGGAGAACAAAGGAACATTCATGTCCTACCCATCTGAAACAGCTTTTTGGCTCATGTCAGTCTTATTCCTCACTGAGACTTCTGTTACTTTCTGGAATGGTACACGTGTGTAGAAGCTCTTCACAGAACTTTTAAGAGTCACTGGAAGGGAAAAAGAAAAAAAAAAAAGGAATAATCAGTTTAACTTTGTTGTATACAAATACTGGTCAAGTAATCAAATGGTAGGGGTCCAGTCTGGGCTTTTATGCTGAGCTCTGGTTGATTAAAGGATAGTTTTATGCTATCACAGAAAATTTTGATTGTTAAACCTGAAAATGAATAAAAATTCACCAAGTGGAGGCTCTGAAAGCTTAGCAAACTACATCACCAAGGAAAGACTTCCAGCCAGGCCTTTTGTTTCTGAGACCTGTATTGATGCTACTTATTCCACAAGGCCTTAAACTGGGATACAGTTCCAGATTGGAAGACTCCAGGGTGCTCATGCATTATTCAGCCCATGCTGCCCTTTGGGCTCCCCAAAATGACATGATTGAACAGCTCAGTTCACTGGACCTTTACACTTGTCACAGCAAAATTACATGTTTCTGTGAAAACAGCCTTGTTTGTCCAGCTTCCTTTCATGTGCCCTATGAGAGAAAAACATTGAACTTCCCAAGTATCCAAGGAGCAAAGGTTAAAATTCACATCTATAGCTCTGCATTCGCTATAAGATATTTAAAGCAAAATAAGAATTACACTCAGTGCTTTCAGTTTTTAGCTACTGTAATTTTAATTTACTTAGCTACTGTAGAAATTTTAATGGTAGATTGTGACATTCCAATGACATTCCTATTTCACCCATATTATAAAAAGGGCTAAAACTGATATGCAAATTTGAGATCCACTCAGCCTCTCTGACTTGGCAATGGCTGAGGCGGACAAGGTGAAATTCATGGTTGGTATCTTTCCATTCTGAACTGAAAATGAAAAACATTATCCCAGACAGCCTGATGTTCCCTTGCACCATCACATCCCAAGACTCATTTATACATGCAGACTTTTTATCTCAGAACCAAGAGCCAAAAACACTAGCTTGCATTCCCAGGGTTAGAGCAGACATTATACATCCAAATACCAAAACTTGCCTATTTTATGGTACAGTGTCTGCGGCTGCCAGGGTAGCACAGTTGCGCAGTTTCCTGGTATTTGGTTGATGTTGCTGTCACAAATCTGTGTCTCTGGATAGAGGGTACACACAAAGTATTTGTCTGTGGCACTCTGCAGATCTGCCATTCGACAGAACTCCTCCTCTTGGGCACAACCTGGGAAGCAAAGTCATGAACAGTTACACACATGAGGGTTCCCTGTCCCTCTCTGCTCCCCTTCATGTTTTCAGAGCAAAGATATCCATCAGCAAACAACTAAAAGGGAGAATTGCAATATTATCCTACTAATCTGTAAATTAATGAATTTAATTAATTAAAAGTGCAAGAGAAAGAGGGACACATTCTGGCCCCAGTGGCACTGAAGAGCAGGTTTACCTGGAGAGCACAGTAAAGGAGCTCCAGCACAGATACTTGGAAAGATAAATTCCCCAGCTGTGACAAGAATTACTCCAGTGTATTGGTCTCTCTCTAATATTTTAATTCATAAAGATGTCTTTCTTTTTTAGTAAATCTGACATACAAATTATATAATCATAAGAGAACTCTGCATCAGCCATGGTCTCTAACAAAATAATGTCTACTATGTCTTAGTAAATTTTTACAAAAAATATTTCTGAAGCATTCAAAGATCACACAAAATTAAACATAACTTTCCTAGAATCAACTATTCAAGACATTTGCTCACAGCAATTTGTTCTCAAGTTTGTCCCAGGGTAAGAGCACACCTTCAGAAAAGCACCAAAGCTGTCAAACCCATTTCTTAATTACCATGGCAATGGCTCCTGTAAACATGTGAATCAATGCTTAATTTTAAACAGGAATAGCTCTACTGACCTCTTACAGTGATTGTGCACTGTTTAGTACTCTTAGTTCTGACTTCTTGGTAGAACTAGAAACTCTTCTCCTTTTATTGCATCAAAATGCAATTTATCACTAACCCAAATTATCTGCATTTTACCTTTTTTTACCACTATTCCACCTCCTTATTTGGAGTGGTACACCTCAAGAACAGCAGGGCATCAACCAAGCTGTACCTTTGAATCCTCTTGCCCATGACAGGGGCACCCTGGTGGTGAATTATGGGCACCTTTTCTGCCATGGCAGGCAAAGACTGTAAGCAATAAACAGGATGCCCCATTGGCAATTTCCATTAAAATTTTAGGAGTTGTCTACAAAAAAAAAAATCTCAAAGTCGAAAGTTTTCACTCATCATTATTGTAACACCTGTTAAAAGATTTTAGTTAGTTATTATCCCCTGCAGAATAGCAGTCTCCATGATGCCTTACGTGTGAGACACCACAGCAGAGCTTCCTCAGCTGAGTACTTCTGCCTGAAGACCCAATACTGCTGGTAAGGGAGGGAGTAGTTCTGGCCACTTTGTATCTGGCTGTTGTCCATTAGGTAGAAAAGATCCTTTGTGGAATCTGAGATACAAACAAACAAAGAATCCCACAAAAAATTAACCATGCTCTGGAATTAATTAATTAATATATGTATATATATAAAATGTATATTATATTATCTCATATTCTCTCATATTATATCATCTTATATTTATTATATTATATAATTTTATTTATATATATATAAATTCTGCCTTTCTCAGTAAAACAGCTGCAATAATTTTGTAGGGCTAGAATACACCAAAGCCTGCTTTTAATAACAGAATTGTCTACCCACAGTGCCTCTCCTGTAGGCAGTGTCTCCTCACTGAGCTGCACTGTACAAAATAGCACTGCCAGACTATTTCCAACACCCAAAAACTAGATGAGAATTCCTGCTCCTAGAAATTAGAGAGTTTGCCCTACTCTGTCATGTGACACAATATCCTAACAGTAAAGTATGAGGATTCAGAGGATATGAGCATGAGGATTCAAAGGATGTTTGTAATTCCCTAATTTATGTTTTGTTAATTCAAAATAGAGCAGTTTCCTTATATTCCCTTGAGAGTCTTTTACACCTCTCAGTCTTAAAAGTTCTCTTGACAAGGTTAATACCTATTTCAGTCATTTAAGCTCATTTCTCTGAATTTATGCTCCCACAGACCACATTAAATAACTCGTTTCTGTCACCTGCCTGTGACCTTAGACATGTATGCAATGATTTATATCTCCTGAGCTCCCTCTGAAACAATCAATCACAGCTATTTTCTTGTTCCCAAATTCATCCCCTTAAATAAGGGTCCAGTATTAAAAGAAATGGACACTCTTCACTGATCTCTTAAAAATTTCTTCATAAACACTTTCTTATTTATCAAATATCATCAGCAGACCTCATCCCCAGTTCCAACATTGTGAGACTTTGTATTACTTAACTTTACATGCAGTGAAATAATCAGACCATAATGAAAACAAGAAGAAAAGAAATGCTGATGTGCAGAAGCACCTACTGGCATGCTGAAAATGCACTGTAGCTTTGACTTTTCTACCAGAAACTAGAAAAAGAAACTAGAAAAGATATGTTACCCTGTGTTTTACAAATGATTATCAAGTGATAACAGCTCTGTAGACATTTTCCCAGGTGCATTCATGACTTCCTAAAAAAAGTAACCTGTAATTCCTGTTACCTCTCAAGTCATAACTTCAACCTTCAGTTTCAAGAGAAGCTGGTGTCAAGACTGAAATTTAGGGAAGGAGGTAAAAACTGCATTCCTTGCATAACTGCAGGCTTTAATGATATCATCAGCCCCAGCAAGGTAAATGGAGAACCCCGAGGGCTGCACTCATGCCTTGGCAGGCAAATGCAAGATAATTTCAACCACCATAGTAAGTGCATTTTTTTTCTCTCTCTTTTTAAGTCTAGACTTTAAAAAAAAACCCTAACTGTATAGGAGCTCTGCTAGGTAAATGGGCATTTTTAGTTTTGTATTTAGTGTCATTTACTTTCCTTTCAAATACCATAAGCAATTCACTTCCTTTTAGGATTTTGCACATACTAAATCATGTGCTCAGACATTCGTCCACACTCCTCAGCAAAGATTCTAATTCACTAAAAATAAATCAAGATGCTTTCAGCAAACTCCACTGCTCACTTTCTCTTAGGATTATGGTGCTGAAGGCCCCAATGAACTCCAGTAACTTCCAAAATTATTTTGGACCTATACATGACTTCATAAAACAAAGAGCAAACCCTGGGATGACAAAGGAGCTAAGAGAATTTCACAGGTCCCTCACTGTCATCATGCATGGAAGAAACACTTGTGATTGCATTTCATCCTGGGTTTCTCTACACCCCGTATTTGCAATCATACTGTCAGTAGCAGTAAAGATAGCCAGGTACCCAGGCCAAGGATTTCATTCCTGGGCTTATGTGAAACTTTTTTCTCAGTCAAATAATATTTCTTGTGCCTCCTCAGTAAGTCTGAAAGAACAAGTTTCACACTGAACATTTTAACACTTTAATTTTCTGCCTGTCCTGGCAAGGTAAGAATCATAAAGCCAGGCCCACAAGTTGGACATCTTTCTCAAAACCTATATCAGGCATCCTGCTTCAGGGAAATCCTCTGGAATTTACAATATCTATATAATAATGAACATATATATAGCAATATTTGAAATTTTCTGGTTAAATTCTGCATTCCCTCCCTTCTCTCTTCTGTTGCCTGCTCTGTCTGCTATTGCTCTAATACCTGATAACACCAGATCATCCTTTGTCTCCAAAGCAGCAGCCTCACACAGAGAGGTTTTCATCCGGGTGGCCATATCAGAGTCTGGAATGAAACAGGAATCAAAGAGCAGAGCAATTCCATTTATCTTTCTTTCACAAGACAAAATAATCCTCAGCACCCAAAACTGAACAAATATATAAAGTGCACCACTTAGGAAAATTCCTTTGGTAGTTCCTCCAAATATTGAATCAAGAATGAGTAAAACCATCTTTGTATAGCTCTGGGGAACACCTAAACCAAAATGCATTGTTTGGATGACAAAAGTAAATGCCATATCCACAGCTACTCTGTATTCAGCATCAGCCCTCTGAAGGCTTTGTGCACTTATAAAGCACAAGTTATTATTACAAATAATTTGTGCAAGTCCTGCCATAATACAAATATTCTGCTAATAAACATAACCCATGTAATTAGGCATAAAATGCCAAATTATTATGGTACTTGGACACTGATGGAACAAAGACAGGTGTCTTCATGATATCATTTTCAAGGGAATTATGAGTTATAAATTATGTTCTCAGACACAAGAATTTATCCAAATTTCATTAAACTGGCAGTAGAAAAATTACTCCAGATTACACATCCCTGCCAAAATAGGCTTCTGAGTTGTGTCCTAATTTGGACAGCATGAAATGAAGTGACAATGAAATTTCCATTACAGAACTGACTTCTGCCACACCCTACAGTTAATCATAAGTTTTTGTAAGAAATTCTGTGAGATAACTTACCTCTCCACAGGTAAATTTCCTGAAAGGTGGTAAAATTTCTTTCTGCCTCTTCCATCAACTGAGAAGCTAATAAAGAAAAAAAATTGTTAGAACAGCTGTTTAAATTAACCATGTTTTTTCAATGCTCAGAAATTGCATAGAAGACACATCACTAAACAATGCATCACTTTGATAACAATATAAAAGTCTAAGGAAGAAGGTCCCTAGTGTCATGGGGCTAGTCTGGGTCCAGGGTTCCAAACTTTACTCAATTTCCTATCACTGCTTTTACCATGTAGGTCTGAACATCTCCCTTTTATCTTTGCTCCCAGTTTACTTTTTTTCAGATTATTGGTTTGGATCTGCCTGAATTAAATGCTGCAAGTATTACAGAGTAACATATTAAACATAGTCTCAACTTTCATTAATGTTCATGTGGCAAAATGTGAGAGGTCCATCCATCCATCAATACATCCAGCCAGGGAATTCTTATTCTCTTGTGATATGGATTTACTTGAAAAAAGCATTGGAACACAAGGGCAGGCTGGTGAATAAGACAGTGTCTAAACAACAATTAAGGAGAATTGATGTAAATTGAGGTAATTCACTTACTTCCACTGAACATTTGTCCTCCCAGGCTGAAGGAAAACTTTTCTCCTTCTCATCATAGTTCACACCTTTACACACCTCCCCCATGGCTGAGGTTGGTGTTGGACTCCATCCTTTGGAATTGCAGATCAGCACATCTGGGGAGCTCAGCAAACTGCACAGAATGGTACCTGGGGGCAGGAAAAGACACAGTTGCATCACTGCATTGAGGCTTTGCACCTATCCAAGCCCCCCAGAACTTTCTCAAAGTTTCAAATGAATCAGTGTCACTGAGAGAGATACCCTTCAGTATTAATACCAGAAGAACCTAAATAAGCAAATTAGAATCGTATGTTCAAATTTGAGTGCTAAGGTTAGCTACTCATACCCAAACTAAACATTTATAGCCTGTTTTTAGGGATTTCAGGCACATACTATTATCACCTAATAAAATATTACTGCTATCTGATAATACCCAACAATGTTCTCAGCACTTCATAGCACCACAGAGACACATCCAATCCTTTGATGGTCTTGAAATCTCAGGTTCTGAACCAAAAATAAAGCACAGAGATATTCTTACTGCAATGGTTTCCTGAACTGGTGCCTGATTTCAGCCATCCCAGGCCAGAGTGTCCCCAGCACTGTGATGTGAGTTGGGGACCAAAGTGTTTAAGGCCACATGTTCTGGCATCAAAAACTACCCTAATTTCTAGACAATACTCAGCTCTTTCTTTGCACTTGGTGTCACAGCTCAGGCATTTCTAAAGTTTTACAATGCCCTGTCTAGTTTGTTTTTATGGACTGGGTACACAAGATATTGAATATGCTACCTTTTCCTTATTTTTCTTTCTTTTTAAGAAAAATGCCAGTCTAAGTAATGCATTTACCTGTAGAACTGCTCCAAATAATCACCCCAACCAAAGAGATATTCACTTTCTAAACTCACAAGTAGAGAGAACCCAAAATTTGTTTGTAAATATATAGAGAAATGGACTTTACAAGATCATCTAGGAATACTGTGATTAAAAAAAAAAAAAAAAAATATGCCAAAACAAAGAATAATTTTCTGGAAATACTTTCTTGAAAACTTTCACAGATAATTTGTGACAGATTTTCACAGATTTTATTAAATCTAGGATCAATTTCCACTCCAAACTGGTGAAGTGCTTGTCACATATCAGCCACTAGCACATGCCTGGATTTCACAGAATCATAGAATATCCTGAGTTGGAAGAGACCCACAAGAATCATCAAGTCCAGCTCCTGGCTGTTGATAGAGCTTGTCTTTAAATCCTTGAGGCATGTCATTTAAAACTTCACATTTCCTACAGGAAATGCATCTCCAGGAGGAAAGTCAATATTATGTGAGCTTGAAACTAAACTGCAAAAAGTAAGCACTGGCATAAAATGCTTGAACTTGTTGGCAAAAATCTGGTTGTGCCAAAGTCCCACCTCTGCCAGACTCCATCCATCCACTACCACTTGCTCTCCTAGACAGACATCCAGACCTGGGAGATTTTAGCATTTCTGCATGCAATAATAGAACATAATTCTGTCAAGCATCCTTTTTTCCTGGTCTTAAAAGGAAGCTGATTTTCATTTGCACCACAAGAACTCTGGAGGCACCTTCTTAGTTCCTGCATCAGTTGAAAGGCACCAGCTTCTGGTAACCAAGCTGTCTATGCATGGAGAGAGGTGTTTTCAAAACAATCTGTCTCATCCAAATGGAGATGTCACACATAGAGAACAGGCTGAGTTGGAAGAGACCCACAAGGATCCCTGAGCCCAATTCCTGGCCCTGCACAGTCCCACCATGCTCCCAAGAGCATTGCCCAAACACTGCTGGGACTCTGTCAGGCTTTTCCCTTCAAAATGCCCATTTTGCTCCAAGAGCAGGTTGCTACCTCAGGTCTTGGGCATTACTCAAACCTTCCCAACACCAAAGAAAAGTCAGTGATGTAGAGACAGGTGTGGTGCAAAGGTGGATGTATGGTGTCCAACAGTGACTCCCACTCATTTAGCATTGCTTTCCTGGGCAGGCAGGCAGTACCTGCATCCAGCAGGAGCTGGCTCAGGATGAACCCATCACAGCAGGAGTCCTGGCTGCACTCCTGCCTGCAGAGCAGCCGAGCATCAGTCTGGGATGTGCTGGCTGCTGGGAGCACCAGGGAGCGGTACACGCCCGACAGAACGTTCTGGAAGCCAGTCCTCTCAAAGGCCTTCAGTCCAGAGGAGCTGAATTCCTGTCCTGGGGAGACACAAAGGGAAAGGAGCTCAAGGGGTACCCAAAGAATGTTTTTGAATTGCCTGCAAACTGGAGCTGGTTGAAAGTTTTATGATCAAAACTCAGTTTTAAAAGTCTTTTTCTGGATTTTGAGTTTCAGAAGCAAGATAAGATCATCAAATGATGTGTGCCATTATTCCTGAGTAGCTGGTTGTAATGCACTGCCAGCAAAGAGCACCTAAACTGATCTATGCAGTAAGGTTGGTAATGCTCCACACCCTCAAGCACTCAGTTACACTGTTAGTAACTCCCAGATCAAAATGAAACAAATTTATCTCATTTAAAAAGTAAAATGTGCATTTTGGCCAACATAACTGGATCTGCAATTAAGACTTTTGCTAACTAGGAGGGCATCATTCATAGAATTTTGCATCTAGAAAACTAGAATAGATCTGTTATTTAAAAGATTATACCAATCACAACTAGCTCAGGGAAATTGATTTATTTTCAGGTGAGACTTAGATCTTTTATTTTTTATTAATATTTATAAATAATGACTCAGTGGTTTGGATAGAAGTACAAAGAATATGATAAAACCACAGAGTGTTGTCTCAAACCCTGCAGCATTTGGTTATCTTCCTTCCAGTTTGGCATGACAATTAAAGCTGGACACACAATGTTGTGCTATCAGCCTCACTCAGGCCATAAATAAATAAATAAATAAAGTTTTTCTCATGCATTCATTAGTTCAGCTGAAATGTTTTGGGATTCATGGAGAGCAATTTACTTCTTGGCTGGTGTATTACTAGAACAATTCACAATCAAAAGTAAAGTGAACTTAAATTATGTACAGGCTGGTCATTAACAATGCCTTATGTATTCAAATAGCAAACTGCCTAGTTAAGAGAAGTCGTTTAGATTTTGAGTTTTTATAGGACTAGGTGCTGGCAAAAAGCATCAAAATGGCTCACAAAAGTATTCCTAATTTCTAGGGATCAAGATATGAAAGAAAGATTTGTTGAAGTTTCTGTACTGTCGCTAAATGTTGAGCTCTTTAAAGTATTGTGTCTTCTTAAACAAAGATGCTCCCAAATTTAGTCCTGTACAGAAGTAACTGCCAGCTTGGACACAGAGTCAGATTTAGGTGAGGCATTCACATCTGGTACCTCTCTTCAAAAAGGTCATCAGGGCATCTCCCTCTGGGCTCCTGACATGCAGCAAGCAGCTGAGGCCACTGATGCTAGTGGCAGCAGGGTTCCCCAGGACACCTTGCACCTGAGACAGAAAACAGGCAAGCAAAATAAATACAACCTAATGGATTTCCTCTCCTAAAACACATTTTCTTTATTAAGAAACTCATGGGGAGCACTGAACAATACAAAGGTTTTCACAGCACAACTCCGTGTGGACATTATTTGGTCTTTCCCATACAGACAACTTTTACATTATCAGAGATCTCAGCTCCTCAATGCCACATTGCTGTTTAAAGTAGTGAATAGGAAAATAGCACAGTGACAAAGAGCACACAGTTCAAACCCTGGGCTAGAGGAAGGGACTCAGAAAGTAGGATTGTTTCAGGTGGCCTGATTACCGACCTGGCTACTTCTAGTTTGGACTATCCAGATTAACCCTCTTTTTAAACCAACCTGATATCCTATCTACAGGTGCTCAGCATGTTTTAGGGACAACAGTGCTGTGTGATGTTTCAAACACTGAGGTATTCAGATGTCATTTTTGGAAACATCTGGGTACAGCTTCTTTACCAGCTTGCAGGGATTTACCACTGCCATGGGGAAGAGCAATGTCCAAGGGGTCAGGTGACAGCCTGCCTTTCTTCTGTGATCTTTACTTACATTGGACACACGGCACTGTGATAAACATATATTTTTAAATATGATCATTCTTACCAATCCAGAGGTGGTGCAGTTGAAGTTGGCTTCAGCAGCACTGTATAACTCACAGAGCACTTCAGTACCAGCAGGAGTTACAGTTGCAAAGCCACAGGCATCTTCCCTTTCACAGCCTGAAAAACAGGAAGGAAATTTTAGGTTTCCAAGCACTTCACATGCAAAATGATTGCTACAAATTCTATTGCTTACTGCCACTTATGTAAATTTTCTTACATCTATCAGACACAAATTTAATTAGCCAAATCAACCTTAGTACTCAACTATTTTAGTAGAGATTTAAGGATTTTAAATTGAATTAAATTAATGCAGAAAGTTGTTCATCACCTGATTATATAAACAGCTGAGACAGGTCTGACCACACACCCAAATATTTAAAGTCTGCTGGATAATTTTGCCTGAGGCAGAACTCTCATGAACCATTTTGCCAGCACATCACATCTGCCTGATACAGTAACCCCATGGCAAGTAGGTTTTGACAAATATCAGTGATAGGAAGGAGGGAAACATCAAACTTTCAATCATGCCGGCTGCCCCTGCAGCAACCCCCTGGCTACTGTAAGGGAGAAAGAGCCATCCCCTCCAGATTTAGGGGAAGATCCTTCTGCCCTTACACATTCACCATTAACTTACTCCCACAGCTCTGCTCCTAGCCCAGGTGAAACACTTTCCAAATCTTTAGTATAAAATCAACCAGCTTAGCTGAAATGCAAGCTGAGCTATCTGACCTTACAGGGACTTAGGGAGGGAAAGATTAAACCTCACCCCTCAACGAGAACTTCAGCAGTAATGTTTTGTAGTTGTGCTGCCATTTATTTACATAACTTATAGAGAAAATTCAGCAATGAGAGAGATGGAACCAGATTGGTTGGCAAAGGAGCATAATTTCCTTCCCAGGTTTGTTCTCAGGCTCTCTCAGTTCAGTCTCTTGCTTTTGAAGACCTCCATTTTCAGGGGAAGGTGCAAGAAATTTTACAGTATAGAGCCAGGATGAGCTCATGCAGGAAAATCATTCTAGTAATAAAAGGCTTCACATATTCAGTTCTCAGCATGAGAGGTGATTGCTCCAACTAGACCATGGCATGTGACACAAAGCCACTGATTTGTCAGAATTTTGGACATCTCTGTTACTACAGAGAGTTTTTACTTTGGACATACCCCTCTGCCCCATTTCACAGCCTGAGCTTTAGGAGACACAAGGTGAGACTGACTCAAAGCACCCTGAAAGCAGTGTGGTGATTCCTCTGGGTTCTAGGTGATTCTGAACCAACTGAAACCAGATGCAATATAGTATATAAACTGCAAGATTTGGCAGAGGAATATCTCTGAACTCCTTATAATGCCCTTCTGATGTAAGCAAGGACAATTATTCCTATTTTATGTGCCAAACAGGTAATTTGTGAAGAGGTAAAAGCTGGCTTTTCATATGTTCTGAACACCTAATTCTTTTGTCTGCACATCTGCACAGTCTGATGAATGTTTCCTGGTTTAAATCTCAGTTCTCATTCATATTGCAAACTACATCAACTGGCTTTAAAGTCAGATGACTTGTCTGAAGTAGTATGTAAAGTCAGAAGACTTCTTTCTGAAAGAAACATCAATCTCTGAACCAAGGTCACCAAAAGTTGTAAATATCTTGCAGTAAACTGGTGACAAACTGCAGAACATAAAGTTCATCCAGGAACTTAACTATAAACTCATCATCATAGGAAAATACTATTATTTTCCACAATTATTAGTGTTGCCTTTACAGCTTTTCTCAGTTTTCTCACCTGAAATGCACTGAAAATATGTACTTTGCAGGTCTCCCCAAATGACTGAGACTGAAGAATTTGAGCTTCTGATCCATAAATCAGGTTGGAGGCAGGAATTCTTTCAAATTTTCTGAGCACTAAAACAAAGAAAACAAAAAACCCCGACCCAGTAGCATTATCAGTTCCCATGCTGCAAACAGATAAAGACTTTAGATAGAAATTAAACTTGAAGAATTCTGTGGGTAAAGAGCTTTGCTCATTAAATGATGTACCATAACCTCACAGATAATGCAGGAGACAGCTGGTGTGAGGGTAGAATTTCTGCTTTGAAATAAAAAGTGTCACAAGATATTTTAAAAACCAGTTAGCCAGGAGTGGGCTGGGATTTTACTTTCCAGTGAGGCTTCTCTTCCAGCAGACCTGCCATCTCTCATTACTTGTTCATGGCATTGAACCAACTATTGAGTCAAAGGGGGAACCAACTTTCTCCAAATCAGTCACAGAAACAACAGCCAGCTCCAGCAGCACTTGGTTAGACAGGAAACCCACAAACACAACAGCCGGATCTGAACTGCGGGAAATAGTAAAGGTAAGAAAATTTTCAGAAAGCTGGGAAAAGCAGGCCTTAGAAACAGAAAGAGCAGAGAAATTAGAACTAACTGTGGCTGCAAAGTTTGAAAGTAGAAAAAGTTACAATAGTACAGCAAGCAAGACATGAAACAACAGCTTGAGTTTTAGGCTTGGCTAAGATAGACATTAAATCTGCAGAAAAATATGCTTAGCAAGACAGTAGAAGGTTTTAAGCTTAATAATGAAATATTGTGTATTGTTTTAAGAAAGAAGACAAGCAAACATTGTGAAGCAGGTGTACGTGTGCTTCTAGTGATTGGCTAGAACAACTGTCTGTGAGCTTTAGCAATATGCTATTGGCTAGAAAGTTTTTAAAATGTTCTATAACAAAGAAATCTTTAGCTGTTGGTAGCAGTAAGTGAGTTTTGCCATCTTTCCATTGTCTCAACCATGTAATGAGGCTGATGTTGCAATAAAAGCTCTAGGAATGTATTCCAGTAGTCCTGTTCATGAAAAGTGCAAACTTCCCAACACACCCAAGGCTATATCCAAGACAGTATGTCCTGCATGCTGCTTTATTACTCCTCCATTCCACTTTTCAACCCTGACTGTCGCTTTACTGACCAAACCCTTTCATCTGTTCCCTCTGCACTGGACCTGCCCATGTGTGAGGAGTCTGACAAGCAGCACTGCTCACAGACTGGGAAAAGCTCATGGGGCCTAGAGATGCAAACCCCAACGGTCACTAAATGGGGTGGGGAATCTAATCCAGGCTCCAGAGGGTTTGGCCCTGTCTGTGCCCTGCAGAGGGTTACAGGCTGGTGAGAGGACACACAGTGCCACCACCACCCTTCTGAGGCTGCTGCTACCTCTGTTACCAGGGGCTGGGCACAGTGTGCTCACAGATTGATGCACCAGTGTCACAGACATATTTTATGAAAAATCCTTTTGCTAGGATTTTTCTCCTGAGAAGCTGAGGCCTCAGAAATGAAATGAAAACAATAATTATCTGCTGCTGTGGAATACAACAGGTGCATCTTTGATTGGTCTCATGTGGTTGTTTTTAATTCATGGCCAATCACAGTCCAGTTGTCTCGGACTCTCTGGTCAGTCACAAGATTTTATTATTTTTCCTTTCTATTCCTTGGTAGCCTTCTGATGAAATCCTTTTCTTCTATTCTTTTAGTATAGTTTTAATATATAATTTTCTTTTAATATAATATATATCATAAAATAATAAATCAGCCTTCTGAAACATAGAGTCAAGATTCTCATCTCTCCCCTCATCCTGGGACCCCTGTGAACACCACCACACACCAGCACATTTGAGTGAGCCCAGCTCACCCTGCCCATGGCAGGGGCTTGGAAGTAGAGGATCTTTAAGATCCCTTCCAACCCAAGCCATTCTGTGATTCCATGGTACATTGTTGTTGTGTTTATAAACAGTCATAGATGAATTTTCAACAGTCATAAATATTTGTGGTGACACCTTCTAGCATGATCCACAAAACCAAGCACAAATATCTACAACTGCTCCATCCTGCACAGAGTCAGAAATGCCCAAGCAGAAAGGCTCATGGTAACAGGTGAATTAAGATCCTGAGTCCTTTCTGCAGAGAAACATCCCAACAACCCCATGATTGAGAGCAAGAGAGGCTTTCATCTCATGTTCATAACTGTGATCAGTCTCTGAGTGTGCTCAGAGGAAAAAAGTCATTTTAACTGAAGATAGTTTTGCAACCTCTTCACACCTGAGGACTTTACTTTTCACACTCCTTCCACTGATCACACTTGTCATAAGACATTGCCTAATTCAAAGCACACCATGACATCAGTTTCTAAACAGAATATTCCATTAAATTCAATACCAATCATATGATGAGCATATAAAAACTTCTGGGAAAAAGCTTTGAGGCTGAGAGGTGTAATTAGACCTTACTGCAGGCAGTCTGAGGACTGTTTGATAGATTACTATCTTTGTTTTTTCAAGTTTTTCATCCTTGAAAACCAGCATTTTTCAGCTGCATTCAGGCAGAAGTAACCTCTTCCAGCCTGCTAGGATGTGTTCCCCAAGTCAGATACCTTACAGCAGGGGCCCGGAGGGTGATGTTATATTGTGGCTGTGAGGTCATTGCTGAAAATATTCTATTTCCCATGAATACACAGTTGAGGGATAATTTTACAAAGAAATTAATAATTCTGCTTCTTTCTCGTTAGCCCTCTCATTATTCTTTTGGGTTTTCAAGCAGAGAGCACAAGGTCAACACACATCAAAAGCTGGCAGCCATCTGAGAGTGCAGGAAACCTCCTTCTCTCTCTTCCCTTACCAGAAATAACTTCCCCACTACAGTCAAGAAATGCAAAACTAAGGAGGAATGTGGCTTAAGGCAGAGGCCACAAGTATGGGAAAGTGAATAACTATGGGACAGTGAATCCCCATAAGCTTTGGAGTGCTCTTCATAAGGAAGCTCCACCTCTGAGGGGTCAAAGCATATCCAAAATATCCTTCTGCCACTTACCCAAGCACTGTTCATCTGTCAGGAGATCCTCTGTTTCAGTCCAGCCCAGGGCAGCCCCAGAGCTGTCGACACAGAAGGATTTCTTGGTGGCAGGGTCCTGCTGGGAAGGTCTGTACTGGCCATCCTCATCACACTGCAGAGCCCTGCTCTCTGCTCTGGCAGGGGGTGACACCTGGTACACAGGAGCAGGAGAAGGAAAAAGGCTCTTTGATAATGCTGACACTGAGTTTCACAGAGCTCAGAGGCTGGACAGGACCTCTGAAGGCTGCAAGATCAGAGCCCCCTGCTCGGGCAGGGCCACCCAGAGGTGGCTGCCCAGGACCCTGTCCAGATGGCTTTCACCCATCTCCAGGGACTGCACAGCCTCCCTGGGCAACCTGGGAGTGACATCTCGGTTGTCCTCACAGCAAAAAAACATTTTCTGATGTTCAGAAGGAACCTCCTGTGCAGCCACTGGTCCTACCAATGCAGTAGGACAATGTTTCAGTGCTGTGGGACAAAAGTCTCCTGAGCACAGCAGAGACTTCACTAATAAATTAAGCTGAGATTTGCACAGTATTTGCACACTCTGAAGCATGGTAGTCTCACTGCTTTGTTGCTATTTCAATTTGTGTTCCAAACATTTTTTTGGATTCTCTGTCATGCATCAAATCTCTGTTGATGTATTTCCAGTACTGTAAAGCAAAGTGTGGAGAAGGAGCTGTACTTTCATCCAGGTTTGTTCAGTGACTGCTGCAGTGGATCTGTGGAATGTTGTGAGCAACAAGAAGAGCTATGACACCAACAAATTCAAAAAAGCTCTTCAGACTCTGCAAGGAGACTGAAAGAAAGGAGAAAGGTAATGTGTAACCTGGCCTTTTGGAGAGGGCTGGCATTGAGGAGCAGCACAAAGGTAAAGTGGAAACCAGGAAGGGAACAGGTTTAGTAAAAAAATTGCAAATTGAAATTTCTAAACCCCAAGGAGAAAACTCTTAAGGACACAAATCCAATATGCACCCAGGAAAAACACATGGAAAAGAAAAATTACAACCATAGGCAAAAGCTAATTGTTGTTGGGGTACATTACAATAAAAATGGGAGGTTTATCCCACCTAAGAGAACAAACAGGTTGAAAGAGAACCAAGTAGACCATATATTTAATGACACTTCCCAAGAAGCCCATTCTTGTTACTCTTATTTATATCTTATTTTATATAATTCTGTAGACAAAACTGAATTTGTACCTAATGACTGATTTTCTGTATAGAACTGCCTGAAAAAACCAAATAATTTAAGCTGAATTCAACAGTTTTAGTGAACATTTCAATAGTTGCTTTGTGAGAAGTATTTGTATTTGAAGGAGAAAGAGCTGCACAAAACAAGACTATTTTAGTGTTCATGGAAATGACAATAAATGAACTTCATAAGAAGTTTCTTACTGATACTGAACACCCAGATATCATTCCTGAGGACAATGAACACGTCTAGAGGAACCACAACATCCTGGATGAGACTGACCACTTGTTTCTCATGCATTTTTGGTCAAAAAACCAGACAGTTTGTACTTTGTAAAATGCTTTTGAATGTATGCAGAAGGGATCATATCCATCCAAAAACCCCCAGAGGGAGGATTAATTTTAAAAAAAAAAAACTTAGAGATGAATAAAAAGAAATCATTAGATATTTGAAGCCAGAAAATAAAGGATATGGAAAAAATGAGTTCAACTTACAGTGATCAGCACTGATTGCCCCATAGGAGTTGGTAGTTTTGCCCACAGGACACTTGATACAGAAGGAATGTCCTGTCTGATACTGATAGTAGCCAAGAGGGCAGGGAATGCATTCATTGTTCTGGAAATAACTGCCTGGAGGACAAACAACTGCAAAGAGAACAATCACCTTATTACTCCTTTGGAATTCAACCACTTCTGACATTTGCACACATATGTGGGTGTATATATATATCAAAATACATTAATATAAATATATTAATATATATGTGCATTATATATATACAATATATATAATGCTGATAGATTTGCCATAGGCTTCAAGCTCTTCATATATGTATTTCTAAGTGGTAAAACAAAGTAAACACTCTTCAAGTGATCATTAAACTCATCAATGACAGGAAGATAGGCCGTGATATGTTTTCTCAGATCACCCAAAATCTCTTCTTGAATTAGAAACTCTTTGGAAATGCCAAGTCCAGGCCTGATTCCCAACTGTCAAATCCATTTGTAATAAGATAATGCAGGTGGATGAGTTGTGAAAGAAAACAAAGGAAGACAAGCTACAAAAAGAGTAATATTTAATACTAAAGACAGAAACAGGAAGGTTCTGAGGAGCAGAAACTCCAAAACCATCATACAGAAATCCACCATATGGTAACACTTTTATTCAGAATTCCTGGTAAAGAAATTTTTGTTAAGCCCTTCCAAACTAAACAGTAAGTGCTGGATTAAAAGCCACTAGCTGTGCACATGACAACCCAAACACAAAACAAAAAGGTGCTCTCAGTGATGTTCTTCGTCTATATCTATATAATTTTCAAAACAATCAGGAGCAATATGTCCAGCTGACCTGTTGCATATTACAGAGAAAATTCTTTGTCTTCTGGGATGTCATGGAAAACTGTCTTTCCCTCCAGAGCATTCAAATGAACATTACAGCAGAAGAGTCACAGACATATTTGCAGGACAATACCCCTGCTTGTTATTTCACAGCTGCTTCCCAGATGTAGATTTCCTTCAAAACACTATCAAATGTATATTTTGGGACTTTGACAAGGTGCAAAACTTTATTTCTGCTCTTGCCCTGCATGCTGACAGAAGTTTAAGCTTCCATGAGAGAGAAACAGCAATGGAATATTGGCCATGCTCACTACAACCCATGTGATGAATTGCTGTTCTGGCCAACACACCAGAATGTAAATGAATTTAGCTCATTGCACCACCTAAATGATAATAGACTAAAAAGACAGCTAATAGGAAAATTATCATATCTTCCTTCACCATCTGTAAATAGTCCAGTGGGAAGGTCTGGGAGGATAGAACTGTGAGACTGAAATTTTCCTTTTAGTATGAATCAAGGCAATTACTCTAGGTAAAACACATATCTAAAATCAATTACAGAATGAAAAAAATCCTGGATCAGTCAGAATTCTCCTTTCAAAAACCCATCATCTAATACACAAGTGTCTGATATGTTTTAAAGACAATTTCCAGCACATGCAAAAAGCATAATACTCATTGAAAACCGTAGAAATTACAGTAAAATGAGAAATCCACACCTAAATTGAAGACAAAATGCAATGATGGAGAGGCTAATTAAGCAATTAAAGTTTAAAAAAGAAACAAATTAAGCTTTTCAAAGCATTCTGCTTTTTTTTATACTTTTAGTCACAAGGTGAAAGAAACATCTGTGTTTCTTATCACATTTTGAGCAGGAAAAATTACCATTCATTTCACATGTTGGATTAACAAAAGAGCACAAAGAACAGCAAAAATGTTGGTGCAGAATCACTTTTTCTAGACTCTTTAACCCTTGGAGGGCCCTATCAGTTCAGCTACACGCCACTCTGACACAATCACATGCAGGTTCAGTTTGACCCTACAAGTGAGACAAACCTCTGTACTGTACTTCTTTCAAGCATTGACATCAATACATTTTAACAACATAAGAAACTAGAGAACAACTTTCAACCAAAATAACAGAGCTAAGTGTTACCAGTGGGACCAAACTTTATAAGCCTAAAACAGGAAAAAAAATTAAAATATTTAAAAAAAAAACAGCACCAAATAAATAAATTTAATCCTTTGCTCCTGCCCATGAAATTTGAAACCTGGTCTCACTTCTAAGTGGACTTGGTCTTTTGTGTACTGGGGGAACAAGCTGCAAAACCCAGGCTGAGGAGCAGCTTAGGAAGTGATTCCACAGGGATAGTGCCCTTCACTAAGGCCTCAGCTCTCACTACACTGAGCAACTTCAAAAACTGTCCCAGCTGATCATTGTCCAATGCTTGCCCTGCTCCTTCTTCTCTCAGGGATACTGGAAAAAATATCAGATTCTTGATATAGATTCTTAGAAATTAACTCTTGAACAGTCAATCAGCTATAAATCTAGCCCTTTCATTTGGGTTATATTATTTTTAAAGCAAATCTAATAGAATCATCAAGCATTTTAAATAAAAAGAACCAGCATAAAAATGGTTCTTAAATAAAAAGGTTTAATAAAAAGTTTTTTAATAAATGGTTTTTAAATAAAAATAACCAGCAGAACACTAAGCTAATTTACAAACGGCCTTTAGTTTTTTTCCTAAAATAAATGAGAGAAGGGTTATGTTCCTAAAGTCTCCCTGGACAGTTTCTAACTCTCTTAGTTTTAACTCATACATTAGCAAAAGAAAGTGCCTTTTCTACTATGAAAATTTAGATAAAATTATATTGTTACCCCCAACTCTTAAGGAATTGTATTCATAGATACCTGTGACATAACAAAACTCAGTGTAAGGTTGAGACTAAAAAAAAATTTCATAGAAGAAAAACTAACATATGATAAATATTACCCATTTGACAGGCAAGAAAACATGAAACAACACAGTAATAGATGCAAATAAACAGATTACTCTAAGTAAAATACAAGAGACAAAGAGGCAGGTCCATGTAAGTTGCATGTTTATATATTAATGAATATATTAAGCTTATTGAGAACACCAGAAGCCTGTTGCTACTGAGCTTCCTGAAGGAAAAGCAATGGCATTGACAATGAAATAAAACCAAACAAATCAAAAGGATCAGGATCTGAAAACACAATTTGTATTTCAAGAACAAGCCAGAACAGGAAAGAGAAGAGACTAAAGAATCTCTGCCACCCTCACACAATTTTATTTTCTGTAGTCACAAGTGATGCTTCTTGCTAATTGTCACTATTATTAGTGAGGAAACAGGCCCAGACAGAATGAATGAGCAGGATATTTCCATATATATATACATGTATATGTATATGTATATCTATATGTATACGTATATGCATATGCATATGTATATTAGAAGAACCATAACCTGAATTCCTAAGTTCCCTGTTCAGAACAAAATAAGCAGTCCTGCAACACAAACCAGTGTCCAACAGCAGGTACACTATGACAGCTCAGAGTATGAAATCTCTGTCAAAGCCCGGAGCAGAAACTGTCTCCTTTCCACATATCTGTGATGTCTGTTTTACTGAGTGACATTTTCCACAGCTAGCTGGTTCAAATATGTATGAATTAACTCACAAGGCAAGTTAATTCACTGCTTCCTAGAGGCCTTTATGCCTGGCAGGCAGGACTTGGCAGAAAGATCCAATTCTTTGTAAGTTCTGCTCTAGGTGATGGATTCTACTTAAAAAATAATGATACCTTTAAGCAATACAACATTATATCTTGTTAAGTAGCTGTAAGTTGCTATAGACTCTGGACTCAGCAGGAATTAATTTTTTTTCTGCATGTGTTTAAATAACCCAAACCTGAAGTGTTTCAGACTGTGGAGAGGAATTGAACCTCCAAACAATTTACCCTTAAATGTCCAGGCTGGAAACTGCAGCAGTTCAAAAGTGCTCAGCACTTGATTACCTTACCCAGCCATAGGAAACTCTGAACTTAAACAGAAACACCACACCAAACAGGGAGATAATTTTTTTTTCACATATTCTGATGTGCTTCTTAGCAATGAAGTGATGAATATCTGAAAACATTTTCATTATAAAACTTATCCAAAAGCTGCCTCTGTTATCTTATACCTACAAGTGGTACCTCTCTCCTCTGTTCCCTAGATAAAAAAAAGGCTAGAGATAGTGAATACATCCCAAACTGGCATAAATGAGACATGGACTCATTGAGGACAATTGGCCAACAAGAACAACCAGGATCCAACGGAGGGTTGGTGTTGATAGAAGCAAGAGTGGGGCTGGTAAGGGAAAGGCACTTTGGCAGCATGGCCTGGTACCAAGGACAGGCTGGCACAGCCACAGGGAGCTGTGGAAAAGGCTGGTTTGGCAGCCCTAAGCAGGATGCTGGCAGAAAGGCAGCCTGTTCCAGGGAAGCAGACTAAACAGAAGGAAAGAAGAAAAGAGGGCAGAAGTGCAGTTAGGTCTGGGTGTTGGCCAGCATCAAGGAAAGCTTCCATCTGAGCTGGCTGGACTTGGTTCAGGAGTTCACAATCTCAGGATGGCATTTCTGCATCTAGGTTTCTATTCCAGGTAATGAATCATTATCTGAAGCTCTGGCTACATTATCTTTGTGAAATCCTCTTATTAAGGATCATGTGCATTACAGAATGACCTTCTATTACCAGATGGATCTAAAATGTTACAAAAATCTCAAAAATGTTTAAAAAACTCTCTTAACAATGTCAGTGCCATGATGCCCATTTACAAATCATTGGTTCAACACAAGGAATGAACAGTAAGCAAATCACTAACTCCCATCTCTCCCATTCACATTGGTGCCTCACACCTTTCCAATATGAACCTTAAACACAAGTTCACTGATGACTTTCTAATTTCAGCTTTATATTAATTCCTGACAACATCTAAGAATGGAAAGCTAAAAATGAGACCTACCACATCCTTGTGAATTAGGGCCTGCTTTCCCAGGAGATGAAATTCTTCTAAACCCGCTTCTACATCCGAGCTGCACACGGGGAGACAGATCAAACTCTTCATCCCGGGGAAAATCAATTACAGAATCTGCTAGGAACTGCTTGGAATCCAAATGCAGCAGAAAAACACCATCCTTAATCTCTTTTATAAATGCTCCAATGAGATTTTCCCCAACAATTGCATTTTCTAAAGAGGGGAAAAAAATACAACAAAATAGCATGAAAGACATTTCTGTAGTACAGGAATGGATAACCACACAGAAACCAATGGGATGAAGTTAAAAACAGAGGCAGATACAGAAATACAAGCATGTTAACAAACAGCAGACCATAATTAATCTGTACTGCATCTATAAAATTACAGTCTTACTTTACTCTGTTTAAATACACCCAAAACCACCTCAAACAGAAGGCCCCAAAGCTGCCTTAGCAGGTACTGGAAGTTGGAACCTAATGGGACATGATGGTGCCATGGCCATACCAAGAGAGCAAGTTCTGCTCTGTCTTCTGAAACCATACAATCGTTCCCTCAAAAAGCTATTTTTGTACTACAGGGAATTTTTAGTGAGGAGAGGGTCAAAAAGGTAATTCCCTCAAAGAGGAACACTTTCAAAAGAAAAGTTGAATACAAAACCAAACACATTTATACTTTGATTTACTTTCTGCAAACTGCTTGAATATTCCCAGGGGCAATGGAACATTAGATAAGATATAATTCAGATTAGATATAATTTAGATCAGACATAAGGAGGAAGTTTTTTACAGTGATGGTGGTGAAACACTTGACCAAGTTGTCCAGAGAGGCAGTGGATGCCCCACCCCTGGAAATGTTCAAGGTCAGATTGGAAGGGACTCTGAGGAACCTGACTGAGTTGAAGATGTCCCCTGCCTATGGCAGAGGTGTTGGACTAGATGACCTTTAAAGGTCCCTTCCAAGCCAAATCATTCTATCATTCTGTGTTTTGTGTTTCCCTCAGAATATGGAACAACTGGATGGATGTAAACAATATCAAACTGTAGAGCCAGGAGCTACAGGACCACTGCAGGTGCCATATGTGTCCTGAAGGATTTTGAACTCAGTTCTGGTAAGCAAAATTGCTGCAGGACACATATCTCCAAGCCCCAAAGTCAGAACACATGCAGACAGAACTATTTCTTTTTAGTGCTTTCCAAAGCAGTAAAACGGGATAAAAGGTCACACAGAATCACCAAGGTTGGGAGAGACCTTCAAGATAATAAAGTCCAACCACCAACCCAGCAGCACCATAATCACTCCTAAATGACATCCTGAAGTGACACATCCAGATGGCCCTTGAACACTGGCAGAGACAGTGACTCCACCACTTGCCCGGCCAGCTTATTCTAATGCCTGACAATTGTCTTGATGAAAAAATTTCTAATATCTAATCTGAACCTCCCCTGGGACTACCTGAGCCCATTTCCTCTTGTCCTGTCACTTGAGACCTGGAAGAAGAGAATGACTCCCACCTCCTTTCAGGCAGCTGTAGAGAGCAATAAGATCTCCCCTTTTCTGCAGGCTAAACAGCCCCAGCTCCCTCAACTGCTCCACATCAGACTTGAGCTCCAGACCCTTCTCCAGCTCCATTGCCCTTCTCTGGACATGCTCTAGAACCTCAACATCCTTTTTGAAGTGAGGGGATCCTAAAATGAACACAGGATTCGAGGTGTGGCCTCACCCATGCTGAGTATGGGGGTCAATGACTGTCCTGCTGGCCACATTATTCTTGATACAGGCCACTGTCCTTGATATGCCCACAGAGGGCATGTGAACATGGGATATATTTTTAATATATTTTATATTGAAGGAAAGTACTGACTGCTTTGAAAGAAGTTCCCTACACCACCCCTAACTCTTGTGGAAGCCAGAGCAAACATCTGCCAGTCAGAGATCTCTGTATAGTTGCGCTAGGATGTCAGAGGTAAGGATCATTCTTTAGTGTCAAAGGTAATGCAACTAATAGAAAAAGAGGGGAAAAGGAAAAAAAAGAGAAAAAAAATAACCTGGAAGAAATTAGCTGAGTTTTTGACAATGTGTGAATTGTGTTTCTCTGAATACAATGAATATAAACATTTTTCCACCACTGAGGACTTGTCCAATGGAAATTAACATCTGGGACAGTTCAGCTCATGCCTGATAAAGTAATTTGCAATCCTAGTTAAGGCAGCTGCAGTCCTATCTGAAAGAAAGATTCAATTATAGCTTCTTTCCACTGTGTGGTCACAGCCTGAGAGGGGAAACACATCAACACTGAAAGCTCAAAACCACAACATCTGTGTTATAAAGACAGGGAAGCAAAATGATTAAAAGCAAATCAGGTTTAATCCACAGAACAATCAGAGAAAGAAAAATTACCAATATCATGTAAGTCAGGGAGAGAAGCTGTGGGGATGTTTTCCAGCTGAGTCCTCCACGTGATGTTCACTCCCAGGCGATCCTCGCTCAGGCACTCCACATAGACGCTGGAATCATCACACATGGAAACTGAGCCAGTTGTTCCAAATGCATTTACCTTGAATTCAGAATTAAGTGAAATCACAGTTAGACAACCTGAGAACTTTCTTATTCTTGCCTTGCCCTATTCATTTGTACTGTACTATACTTGAAGTAACACTGTGAAAGGGGGCTGTAAAAACAGAAGGAAGAAAATATAATTTTAGCAAGCCATATACTCACTGTAATAATAGTCTAAATATTCTCTTCCATTGAAAAAAATTTTTAACAAATATTGGACTGGTGTGATATGATTTTTATGGCTGGAACTAAACTGATCTGATGATGTGGTGTGAGACTAAACCTATTTTACCACTCACCCATATGAGAGTGCTGACAATCCTGATAGATTTCATGGCATATTCCATTCTTCCACATTTCTCAAACAGCCAAAGATCTATGTTGAGTTTCACCTTTTTTTTTTTATATTATTTTTTATGCAACACAAAACCCAACCAAAGAAAACCAAAACAAACCAAACAAACAAAATCCACCAACGGGAATTTAAATTACCTGGAGGTGACATAAACCACGAGCCTTCAATTCATCTAATATAAATATCTGGAATGCCTGGAGTAATCCAGAGTAGTCAGAACTACATGTTTTCTCAGGAGGCAGGCGTAGTTGAAAGTGTGTTTGAGCTTGGACCGTCTGAAATAATTGGAGCTCTAAAAATGAAGTAGAGAGGACATTTAGTAACCTCACTAATGAGTAACCGGACCTTCAGAGTTACTTTGAGAAAAGACAACACTGATTTGACATTCTCATGTTGCATCAAAAACATCTCCCCACTTTTAGATGAAAGCAGTAGAGCTGTCAGTAGTAAATAACAAGCAGCAAGATAATAACAAGCACAAGCTTGATGAATATAAATGTTGTGCATTAGAGAAAAAACCCAGTGATACACTTAGATAATAATGAAGAGCTATTTTACACTGGAGCACTAGCTCACAGAAGGATAAGGACAATATGGATCAATTCTGATAATTTTTCATAAGCCTTAGCAAACAGGAAGTTCCAGATGACCACATGAAAGCTGACATTATGTCAATACTTAGAAAAGAAACAGAAAGACAAGAATTATTGACCTGTCGATTTTCACTTCTCTTACATGCAATCATGAAAACACTTCAATTAAAAAAGGAATTAAATGATGAAAACAATTAATACTAATGTAAGTGGGCTTTTGGAAACCCAGGTTGTCAAACTAACTGGGAGTACGTTTTAGGAGAGAAGAAATTCATGAATAATGGCATTGCCATGGATGTCTACAAGAGCTTTCTAAATTTTTGATAGAAAACCCAAGTGATGCTAATCACACAAATTGATGACAAATCTGTGAGCTCATCAGTCAGAAAATCAAAATCTATTTAATAAATTTTTAGCAAGAAAAAATGTAAATTTCTTGTCTCCCCTGGAGTAACACTGATCCCAGGCCCCATGGAGGGTTTGTTATCTCAGGTTCAGCATAACAGTAATGCTGTCATTCCACCTCCCAGGGAGCTGGCTCTTATCCCAGCAGGCTGGACAAGCAGCAGAGCTCTCCCTCATTCAGTTCCCCTGCATCATATACAGATACAGGTGTCACTGCTGGAGCACAATTCCTCATCCCTCACCCCAAAAAGGAGCATGAGAAAGCCTGGAGAGCTTCCAAGGAGAATGGCAGATGGACACAAACCCCTGCTTCTTCCTGCAAGGCATAAAGCCCTCTCTCTGCTTAGTGTCTCAGAGAGTATTTAAAGAGCTGATTTAACCACAGTCTCTAGATGTATACATAAAGAACAGAAAACATGATTTTTGAGAGTGAGGGTAATTATCCACTGGAACAAATTACTAAGTGTTTTGGTGGATTCTCCATTATTGTGAAGTTTGTTCAAACACCTTCTCATGTGTTGGGAATTTTTTCTTTCTCCTTAAAACCATGCTCCACTCCAAACACAAATTAGTGGGGGAAGTCCTTGGCTTACAGTAAACTTTACAGCAGATTGCCATACACTCCCCTCTGTCCCTACAAAGTTATCCCACTACCACCAGACAAACATGGAAGTTATAAAACAACATGCTACAGAAACCTCACAAACACAATCACAAACAGACAAAAGTTTCAGTCTGAAATTGAAAGATTAAAAATGGTGCATTTGGAATAGAAGAGTTTAATCCATTCTGAAGACTGATTAATGGGTATACCCTATTCTGGAAGTGAAAAGTAGCTCCAAATTTGGCAGGAAAACCTGCATTTCTCAAAGTTCAGCACTGCTACAAATTGCCATTTCGATCAGAATGTATGTCTTTTAAAAATAATTGAAAAGGTCAACACTAATATCCAACCACATGAGCTCTGAATGGACAACCAATTCTTCCAAGATTTAAAGTGCTATTTTTTTCTTGAAAGCAAAATGTTTGAAAAATACCAGAAGTCAGCCAAAAAATACAACAATAATCCTTAAGAACAGACTTCTGCAAAAAAGATGCAGAAGTAACAGTGACTTGATTATGCAAATAAACAGTCAAGTTCTGCCAAATTCAAACATCTGGCACTCATCTGCTCTTCCAGCGCTAAGTAGTTCCATCAGAATCACTTATGGTGCCAGCATCTTTTAACTAAGAAAAATCTGCATATAGATGGAATAGCTATTTATAGCTCTATTATTACAGGCAAGAGGGACAGTTTCTGGCACAGGGGCCAGCCAAGAGCCAGAGGTGAAGATGGCAGAAGACAGAACCCATCTTCTGCACCACAGCTTAGCCACTCCCCTACAACTTATGGTTGTTATTCACACAGTAGTTGTGTGACAAAAGCTGATTTTTGCACTGTTTACAGAGCTCTGAGCCCTCCCCAGGCCCCAGCAGATCTGATCAGATGAGATCAGAGCACATCAGAGCAGAACAGATCAGATCATACATACTCTGGCAGGCCTGGAGCAGAGGGGCAGCCGAGACCCAGCGCCGCTGCTGCACGTCGCACTGGGATGAGGTGCTGGGGGTGGCACTGTGGAAGCCCTGGCGACACAGGAGCTGGCACTGCTGGATGCTTGGAGCTTGCCCAGGGATGTTTTCACAAAGTACAGCCCCATTGGCAACTGCTGAGGCACCAAATGGCAGAGCACACTGCGGACCTGCAGGCATGGGAGAAAGGGGAAATGTGTTAGGGGCTATGATGGCTTCTAAGACAAAATCCATAAATCCCTCACATCCACAGATTCAAACCTAGACAGCACCCTGTGCCCTTCCCACTCATCAGCTTTGACCTGGTTTGAGGTCAGCTTGGTTCAGTTTACTGAAGCTGATGGAAATTGATATTGACTGTGATGGGTAATGCATTAGGCCCAGAAAGGGACGTGCATGGTTTCTAGGAACAGATATATTTTGAACAGTCATGAATAAATTTCAGCAGGAAATGAGAAGGAGATTTCTAAACAACAGCAGAACAAACCTTTATAGAAGATATATAGTGGAAAGAGGCAGGGTCAAATAAACCTCAGTTCCCCTTAGACTGAAGTTTGAAAAGTTTGAGATCAGGAACTCATGACTGTGGTGTCTTCAGCAGCACCAAGATATTTGTAGTGACCAGTAGGGCAGAATAGACATTTTATATATCTCTATATATAGACAGTAGTATACAGCTCCAGAGTTGGAGCTCAATTTTCCCTATCAACTTACTCAGTATGAGTGCAGTCATTTAAACCCTGCTAGCTCACTGTAACAGACAATTACCGTAATAATTAATTTTTACTAATCAGTACAAACCAACTACTCCACTCAATATTAGCCAAATACCAAATTAATTAGTAAATATATACAGTAATAGTTAAACATTTATTAATTCCAGAGCTACAAAACATAAGAAGAAAAAAAAGCAATTTCCTCACTTATAAATAAATACAAAGAAAAAGATGTTATCATATCATCCAATTCACTTGCTTGGTGTATATATAGATCATTTTCCAAATTACAATGCACAGATCAGACCAAAATTTCCTGATCATAGAAGGGAGGCAAACACTGATGTTAGTTCAGATCTGAGCACACTCCCTCTCCCCTTCTGATGGAGATTAATTCCATAACTAAGCAGCCACCTCATTTAAAGTATTAAAAACCTTGTATTAAACTTTCAGTTAAAGTATTAAAACACTGCAGGATGAATCTGGGATCCAATGTGTGCAGTACATCTTTGTTTTCTAACTCTAAGCATTTCAATGCCAACAAAAAAAAGCTTTCATATCTGCCTCTCTGAATTGCCAAATGCATATTTTTATCCAGGTCTCCTTTATAGCAACTTTTTAGCAATAACTCTGTAAATGGGGCCACTGCATTCCTTCTCTTCACTCACTGACTCTGTAGCCAGACTCTCTCAGTAAAGGTGGAAACCTGGAATCCTTGCTTAACAAACTTCAAATAAATCTCCCAAGGTTTTAGGACCAGAAGGCATCTCTGTAAAAGCGATAGCAATACTCATCCTGGCTGCTAAATTACAATAATAATCTTTATACAGAGTATGTAAAAATCAGTCTGTGATTTCTTAATAGCTCTAACACATTTTTATATCCAGCAAGTCGTATCCAGTCTCAGCTGAATGGAGCTACAATCTCTTACTGCCAGATCCATTGAGATTTGGTGTGTGAACCAGGGAAATACCCCGAAGCAGAAGTGATCAATGGTTTCTTGGTGTGGTTCAGAGGTTTCAATTCAACATCAGTAACTTGCTCATCTATCCCTCTACAGATTACACTTCATTTTTACTAAGCCTGTATCATTTTGTCATTGTCCTGTTTCTTGGTCCTTTGGGAGTGAATCAGAATCCAGCTGAATACTGACACTTCTTTCATATGTGTTTCCAAAGATTTTCACAAGGAAATTAACATCTCCAGGACCTTCTCTGGAAACCTCTCTCCTCTGTCTCTACTCAGAGTTATGGGAAGTGGGCATGAGGATGGGAGATGCATGAGGACTGCTGGGGTACTTGGCATTGTCTCGTCAGTGCATGCCAGCTAGAAGAAGCTGGATTCTACTTCTGATGGAAGTGATTAAACTAATGAAAACCTCCTGGCATGTTCTGGGCACTCTGAGTTATTGCTTTCTGTTTACAGCTGTCTGTTCTGATGCTGGAGGAGAAATTTATCATATTTTCCCACCACAACAGCTTATTTTGCTGAGAGGCAAGATCTCCAGAGTAGCAGTACAGTACTCCTTTTTCCTGAACAATTATTAGTAATTCCCAGGACTAGAGGCATAAGGCTGGGCAGACTGAGGAGAAAACAACTTTTGGTTCTTTTTTTTTACACAATAACTAAGTTATGTATCATGAAAAGTTCCATCGCTCTTTCAAAATTCAGGGAATTATTTCAATATTTATGCAAAAAAAAACCAAATAGCTTTCAGTAAAACCAGGTTTCCATTATATTTCCAAAGCAGTTCTTCTCAGCTCAGGATTTTCAGAAAGCAAGGTCATTAATCACTATTATTTTCTCTAGGAAAAGTACAGGATGGCAGCAGCATTATATTTATGGTCAGCTCTGCTTCTCTGGAGAGCTAAAAACCTGCCTTGGATGGCTACATTCAGGTGACTACACCACCCTACTTTGGAGCTTATCTCCTCAGAGCTCAGTTGGCATCTTCACACAACACCACAAGCGTGGGGCAGATCAGCCATGGGGTCTCCTTCTGGCTTCTCACAAAATCCCATCCTCAGAACCCTCTATTGATACAAGAGAGCACAAACTAAATTATTTCCAAGTTGGCTGAGCAGTTACCTAGTTGATAAAAACCTTGCAGGCAATTGGGTTGACACATTCAGTATTTTACAATAGAACTGTAGAATCATTAAGTTTGGAAATGACCTGTATGATCATTGAGTCCAGCAACTAACCCAGCACTGTCAGCTCCACAACTAAACCATGTCCTTAAGTGTCACATCTTCCATTTGGTCAGTGAGCACAAGCCTGTGTTAATCTTTACAGAGCAGAATCACAAAATAAAACTGAAGCAAATTATGTGGTCTTGTTTCCCTATTTTTTTTTATCCCTTCTCCCCAAAACAAACAAAAAACCTGAAAACAGCAGTGCCCTGCAGACAACTGTTGAAGGTTTTCTTTTTACATCTTTACTTTCCACTAATCATTACATTTTGGAGCATAGCCTTGTAGAAAGTTTAATTAATTTTGCTTCACTTCAGTGATGGGAAAATGCATAAAGGACATTTCAAATTAAATTTATCCAAATGTCTCCCATTTGGATGTCTCACTGGAAACCATGAGTGAATTCCAGTGCTTCACAGCTCTGGTCATTCAGGAAATACTCTGTGAATATGCAATGTTTTGGCACATCTTTTACACAAGTCTGGTCACAAGCCAAGAGTCAGAATGGCAGAAGCATACATTTTTCAAATTTTATTTTAGTCAGCTGAATGGGTTTTAATCCCAGAGCCAGCTCACACTGGAGCAGGTTCAAGTTTGCAGCAAGCTTCTCAGATTGGCCTTATATCTGGGTTTCACAGCTCAAATGGTTTGATTCAACCAATTTTATGAATTACAAAAGGTCAAGGATCCATTCCATTCTCCTTTTTCCCTCACAAAGCACCTGAAGAGAATCAGACAACATGCCCAGGCAGGTCTGAAATTTGCTACAACACAAAGATAAGCATGTTGCTTGAGGAAAAATCTCTAAAGGTCTGAAGAAATAAGATTAAATTCAAGTACGGAGTGGAAAAATTTAGGATCTAGGTTGAATTTCAGGCCTGGATTTGCTCCCAAGTGAAATGCCTGAAGCAGGAACTCACTTGCACATTCTGGTCGTGCCCCTTTCACTCGTGTCCCTGGCACCTCTTCTCCATTGCCAAAGACGCACCAGCAGCTCTCCTGCTCCTGGTTGCACTGCACAGGGGAGAAGCTCCCCCTGCCCCCCTCACACTGGGGGATGTCTCCTCTGGCAGCTTCTCGGGAAACCACTCTGGACTTCAGCAGGTTACAGAAACTGGGACCTTCAAAGAGAGAGATTCTTTGCAAGATGCACAATAGAAGACAACAAATTGACCTAAAGACTTTACCAGCAGTGCTTCAAGCCTGTTTTGTTGGTAGGAAGAAAGAAGAGTGACCACAAAAACAAATAATTTGCTTCATTATAGAAGTGGGAAATTTACTTCTATTAGAAAAAAACACACATTTTTTTCTAAAGATTGAAGTGCAAGTGATACTATTCTAGAAAAACAGTTGGAAAATATTGTTATTTATTTTTCATTTAGATATTTTTTTTACAAATGCAATGGTGTATCATTTAGAAGCTGATATTTAGGAAGCAAAAAATCAAGTTAGTAAAATTTAGCTTTTAGTAAAAATTTTTGATCAAGGTAATTTTAAATGTGATGATATGGTCATTTACATTTTTAAATAGTTAAAATGGTGGTAAGAAATCAAAGATTAAAAAATGCATAAAAGTCTATTCATAAGTTTGTATAGACTGTTTTATTTCTGGTGTTATAAAAGTAGAGGGAAACAATTCTCAGATACCCTTTCAATGTTGCTGTGCTTTGTATGTACCCTATCACTGAGGAATCAAACTATGAGCCTCCCATGTTTCACAGGCAGCATTCTGAAAAGGAAAGTGCAAAGCTGCAAAGCATGAAGGATCACAGGCAGGGGGCAAAACATTACTCACACTCAGGATTGTCATCCAAGTCTTTGCTGCCACGCTGGAATATTTCTCCTGACACAGGATCCACACACGAAATATCTGTGTCAGATCTCTGCAGCACAGTGTATTCTCCTGTCTACAAAAAATTAAGGAGCTGTCATTGCAGAGAAATGTGTTTTAATACAGACACACCAAAATCCATACCCCAAAGATTAGTTAAAATGCTTTATTATATTTACACCTGTCCATTATTAAAACATATTGAAAAGAAACACAAAATACAGTCTAGCTAATTTAGTACATAGACCAGTCCCTGAGAGAATCAAGAATCATTTACATTGAAAAAGACCTCTAAGATCACTGAGTCCAACCATTAAGCAGGATGTAGGCTAGAAGTCAATTGAGATAAAGTTCTGATAAAATCCTAGCTTGAACTGTTTTCCAAAGATGTGTAGATGTGGTGCTTCAAGATATGATTTAGTGATGAACTCAGCAATTCTGGAGTAATAGTTGGACTTGATCTTTGCAGTCTTTTCCAACCTAAATGATTACACGATTCTATATGATAATGACTCTATTACATGAAATGTCTATTCCTTGCCTGTCTCTCTCTTCTCACTGCCAGATTTTAAGAGCATCACAGACCCTTTTTTTTTAGGGCAACTGCACCCAGCTCCCCCTCACATCGTCATTCTCTCACAGCTCCCCAAATGTCAGTCAATTAAGATGTGCCTTTAAAGCACAGCTCTGCAGAGCCAGCCTGTGGGAGGGAAGTATGGGCAGGCAAAGAGTTTCCCATGCCCAGTCTCCATCAGAAAGTTATTTAAATTCTGCCTTCTGTAGGGCAACACCAGCTGTTAGTTTTGTCTCACCCTCTTCTTTCAGGTTAATAGAAATGCACAAGGGGTGCTTAAGGAGCATGGACAGAAAGCATGTGTGCATGGTGTAAGCACAACTGCTTCCTCCCTCAGCCATGTGAAATCACCTCAAGGCAGCTGGGGATGAACAGATCAGCTGGAGAGGTGTCCAGCTTTGCACTGCTGTGTCTCCAGCTGGAAATGAGGGCATTGGCTCGAGATCGCTGACATGAAGTGCGGCCTGTCAGAGGGAAAACATTTTTAATATAAAATCAAGTTTCAGACCTAAGCAAGAGAAAGATTCACATCACCAGGCAAGAGAAAGAGTCACATCACCATCCCTCACACATCTGCATTAGGCACTGCTACAATCTCAGGCAGGGCCACCAACAGTAGAAGGTCCACACTCAAATCATGCAAGCCAAAATTACACACAATGAAATTTAATGAATTAGCAAAATAAGAATATAATTCTGTTTACTTTTCTTGGAATGGTTAGAAGTAAGCCTTACTTCATGCATATTAGAATTTCCAATAAATATTAAAATTTGCAAGAACAGATCAAGACAAATATTTAGGAAGAAAACCCAACTGACATTTGGGAAGTTCTGCTGAGCGTGAGACCAAGGAATCCATGACATAACGACCTCTCTCATCCACACACCAGCAGTGACCTGGCCAGGGAAGAAAAGCAGCTTTTAGATGTGGTACTGCTGTGTGCTTTGTTGCATACTAGGAAGATTTTCACCCTCAGCAGCTTTGTAGAAAGGGGTCAGTAAATCCAAGTCACAGCTATCCAGGGGTAAGTAGACCACACCTGAGAGCAGTGGTACAAATGGAAATGTAGCAGCTCTGGTGAGACTCCCCCTCTGCAGCCCTGTCACCTCCTCCCAGAAATTTGGCATCATCCACAAACTTGCTGAGGGTATGCTCCATCTCATCATCCTGGTCAAGAGTGAAGGCATTAGGCAATACCAGCCCCTGGACCAACCCACAGGGAACACAACTAGCAGCAAGCAACTGAATATCTACTCATTTTTGAGCCCCAGTGAGCTTCCACTTGAGTCCAGCCAATTTACACACGTATTATGGACCACATCACCTTCCTCCAGTCTGACTATTTTTCTATCTTTTAATTAGGATTCTTACATTTTTGTTTTGTTTTGTTTGGGTTTTTTCTTTGTTTAGACAGCCCAGAGTGTCTTGTTAGGAATTGCTCACCTGTGCTCTCATAGCACTGAGTTGGCTCCCAGTTTCCCAGGCCATCACACTGAGGGATGTAAGGGAAAAATCCCAGCTGTGCTGCTTCCCCTGCAGAACTCTTTGAAGTAAAGTGGCTCTGCCAGTAGAAGTGCAGGACTATAAAAGAGAAGTAAAAGAAACCTTTAGTGCCCATACAGGATATATGAAATGCACACATTTGCAAAAATCTGAATGTTCCCTGTACTTCAGAAGACAAATTCTGTTTGTCTTTTGACAAACAGAAGACAATAAATGTTTTAAGTACATAAAGTAAGTGCCCAGATTTTGTATTTGCATTGTGTCATACATATGAGACAACTGAAAGCAGTTCTTGGGGGACAGGTCAATGACACCTGCTGAGTCCCGCCTGCTTTTCAGCAAAGTTGCATTTGACAGCAAGTGCTCTTGCACAGATTCTGGGCATGGCCCCATTCAGTTCAGCCCTCCTCTCCCTCCCTGACCCACCTGACCATGCAGCCAGCTGCAGAGCAGAGTCACTGCCTGACAGCAGCTTTTGGGAGATCTCTGCCTCCAGCCTGGAGGGCCCAGCGGGGCGCAGGAGGTCCCTGTCCGTGAGCTGGATCCCCTTTGCCAGCAGGAAGCTCTCTCCAAAGGCAAACTGGGACCCATTTGAGGCCAGGATGAGCTGCTCTGCCTCCCCAATAAATTTCATGGCTTTCTGCTTCACACCTTCACATATACCAGGGCCTGTATAAAAAATGTATACATGAAAAGTATATTAATGACTTTCATCTAAATCCAGTAAGTGTTTGCATGTGAAAACTAACTGGTCTTTAATTAGCATCACCTGTTTCCCTCAGAAATCAATGTTGAATTGCATAATGAAGCAAGTAAAGGAGACTTGTCTGTGCTCAGCTGTTTAACAGCAAAAGTCTTAGAGTGCTGTAAGTCACACAAACATTCTCCATGTCCTGGGCCAAAGGCTTGATATTTTTCCATGCTTATTGGTTACAAACTGAGCTAATATGCCTCTACAGAACATCCCCTCAGTTGCCGCCATTAAAAAATGTGGATAATCAGAAGTGAGAGTCAGAAAGGAAAATGAAGGTCTGTCCTTTGGGTCTGGAGTGGCAGCTGGCACTTGGCCTGTCCTCTCCATACATTGACTGACCCAGAAAGAGCAATTCAATGCACCAAAACAGCTCCACGAAAGCTGCTCCTCCAAAATAACTCTTAATCTTCATCCCCTTTATTCCCCACTTGCCCACAGAACTGGAATCTCCACCAGTTCATTGTCCTGTCTCTTCTTCACAGATGGAAAAAAACTGTGTGATGAGAACAATTTCAGCGACGGCATTTATAATATAGGTCACCTGCTGGAGTAACCCAAAAGAGAGCCCAGCACCTTTGGAGGAGGTGTCTAGACAGAGAGCTTACTGAACTTCAGAGCTGGCCTCGCTCTCCTCCTAGTGACTTCTAGGGGATACCTGTTACTCTTGACCACTGTTACTCTAATAAGAACAGTAAAGAAAATCCCTCTTGCTTCATTTTAAGGCACTCTTGAAAGTCATTTACATTACAGTGTAATCCTGATTTTTCCATACAACTCTTCACACATTCTAATATCCTTTACCACCTGGATAAGTATCTTCTGCAAAAGCATTATTTGTCCTAATTCCAAATTATAAAATCTACTCAAAATTGATATGGAAATTTATTTTTCCTTATTCCCAAAGCTCAGCCATCATTTATTTACTGGAAAAGTGTCACCCTACTTCTGACATCCAATGATAATGACAGTGCTGATGATCTTTCTGACAAGTTATTGTTGGCTACTTTACAGCAATTGAATGGACTTCCCTCTCTTGTGGCATAACATAAAAGACCAGAAAACACTCCTACTTGCATGCCAGAAATTGTTACTTACATGCTGGAACCTGGTTCACTCCTGCCTTTGTTCCTTCCAGCTCTCCTCCTTTGCTGTCAACACACCAACAATCACGAAGTTCAAAGTGACCTAAAGGAGCACTGAAGTCAGTGTAGGGTCCTGGGTAGTAGCTGAGCTGGTCAGTCAGAAGCTGCCAGAATATATATGGGTCCAGCAAAATGTTCTCAGATTCACTGGTCAGGTTTCCTTTCAGCACCTGAGGTGGGAGATCCGTGAAGGAGGAATACAAGGAGAACATGGGGAAGACATTCTGGTGCCCAGCCTCATATAAAACTTTAACAAAAGCTGAAAAGTCTCCAGAGGAGGCCTCTTTATACCCAGCTATTATGTCCAACAGGTCAGGAACAGGAAGGGGCTTGCCCTCGTTGTTCTCTGCAATCCACCTTTGGTACCACTCGAAGGCTTGCTCAGGGGGGCCACTGCACTGCACCTGCCTCCAGCCACCCTCATCATCACACTGAGGGAGGTGAAGGCTGGACAGCTGGGGCACAGCTCTTGGATCTGACAACAGCAGCTTCACAGCCCTGAGAAACTCCTGACCAGCTGTGACTTGGCAAGCACTTGGGCCTGGGAAAAGAAAAACATGCACATCTTTTGAATGCACTGAAGATATACAATAGCCCTATCCTCTAGTACAATAAACACCACTACTAAAAATTGGTCACTCAGCCCAATAATAACAACATTCCTGGCCTGTTACTAATAGGGCTTAGCATTATTAAGGTCCCATGCTGAACCAGGGTAAGATTTCCAAAGGGATGTGAGCCCTCCAAGATGAATACAGATGTGTTATTTTAAAATCTGTGAGTACATTAGGTACTTGTAGTTCTTACTGGGGGGCCAGGTGTCACTAAATGCCATCCTGAATCTGTTTACATAGATCAAGTATTTTCAGATATACTGGGTAACCAGGTTGTTACTTGTTATTCAGCCAATCACTGCAAAAACAACCATCTGAATAGTGGGATAATCTTATTTCCTCTTGGACTGAACCTGAATCTTAATACTGTGTGTCCTCTCTTCCCACACTCTACTGAACATTGCTGCTGAATTTAAAAAAACATCTCTCAAAATACTGGAGTGAGTTTGGTTTGGAAGCCTTTTCTGCCATCTCCAGAGCCAAATTTCATTTTGCCATCAAGCAGCTCTGCAGACTCAGCCAACCATGGGAGTTCATCTTATTTTGAGCACCAGAGAATTCTGAACCCTTTTATTTTGGATTGCACTACGAGCTCCCCCACTACTTCTGCAAACTGCTATTCAAGGAATTCCCCCACTATGCACCACTCTCAACTGCTGGACACTCCTATTTCCCCCAAAATGAGAATCAGGCTCTCCTCTTGGTCTATTCTCCCTATTGATGTGTTGTTGACACTTCACAGAAACTTGAAAAACAAATATTCACTGTCTTTGTGCTTCCTTCTTTCTTCATATTCCATTTTTTAAAAAGGGCAAGGAGAGGCAGTTCATAGTCTATCAACATGATGTCAGAAGTCATTTGCAGCTCACCTTTTTGGCCTGACTTTGTGACTTATGAAAAACCTACCAGCCATTAAATCCCTCTCCTATGTTTGGAGTCCTGGGATATCTTATCAATTTGAGGATATATTCATGAGCTAAAAAGACTAAATCAAGTTCATAGTTCAAGGCACTGAAAATCTTAAATTCTTATGGAAAAGATGAGGCAGTGACCATGCCCAGGTGCCTTGGTCTGGAAGTAAAAGGGCTTTTTCACCAGGCAGGGTCACATTCAGTTCCATGGATGGTCCAGGTCTCCTGGGCATCATGGATGTTACACACTCCAGCCCCACTGAGGTAGAGACATGCCAATGACATCCTCAGTAACCAGGCAAGACCTCAGGCTCCTCTGCTTTGAGTGTGCCCAATCTACACCCTGACCAGCACCTTTGGGACTTGGGATATCAAAGCTGACGCACACTATTAAGCTGGCTTGCTTTGACATTTACAGACATCATCCATTTATTTCCAGATGTAATCAGATATGAAGAAAGAACCATTGAATTCCAGTAAAAAAGAAAGCACCTTTAAATTCCCAGTCCCTAAAACTTACATTGCATTGGATTTCCAGCCTTCCCTCTGATTCCTGGAATAGTCTTGCCATTCAAATCAACACAGAAGCAATTTGTTCCATAACACTGGAGTGGCAGAAAGTCTCCATCCTCAGTACAAGACGGAATAAAGAGATCTGATCCTGCAGGCAGGCTTTGCTTCAGGTTTTTCAGGTTTCTCCTTTGCTTCTCACACTCAGTGGGGCATCGTGGGCGTTTGCCTCGACGTCTTGAGCCTGGAACCTCCTTACCCAAAGTGTCCAAACACCAGCACTCTCCTGCATAGCACTGAACCTCCTCATACCCTCCCTCCTTGGTGCATGTTGGAACAAACAGGTCCCTTGGCTCCTCACCACAGCTTCTGGATCCCAGTGCTAGTTTCACCACTTCACCTAAATCTTCAGCAACACTTTCAGGGACAGAAGTCAGTTGTTGAAGAAAAGTAAAGAACTCTGGTAGTTCCAGGAGAGAAGAAAGGAATTTCATGCGATTCTGATTGTCCTGCAGAGTTACTGTGTGGCCAAAGCTGCTCACAAGAGGTTTACTCAAAATGGAGCTGCCCTTTGATACCTCCAATGAAAATGCCTCAGCTGACACCAGAGGGCCTTGGCCATTACCCATCTCTGACAGATCCTCCTGTGGGAAAAACTGGCCAATGCTGTACTTCCCACTAGTGCCAAGCACCCCTGTGAAGTTAAACTGGATCAAATTCTTCAAGAACCTTCCTCCGAAGAGGTTTTCTTGGAAACGCTTTGGATTGGCAGTAAATTGCAGTGCCACTTGAGCCAGTTCCCTGGAGGGGAACATCCCTGTGATGGCTTCACTGAGGGTGGTTTCTAGATCAGGAGTCTGGCTGGCAAAGGGGCTTTGTGCAAGTGGGGATGACAATCCAGAGTCCAGAAACAGCTCCTTGAAAGAGGGAGGGCAGGGCCTTGAAAAGCCATCAGTTTTGTCTGACTGCTTGTCTGGTGTGGAGAACAAACTGGACTGACTGAAGTAGCCAGCAGGGCCATAGAGCAGCCTTGACAAGGCCCGTCGCCGCTCGGAGATGCACGATTGCTCCTCACCTAGAGAAAGATTTAACAAAGAAAAAATACATTTCAGAACCTCCAAAACCTGTAATTCTATTGCTCACTTTCAAGCAACTGGGGCAAAAAAAAAAAGTATAGATTAACCTTCTTCTCAACTATGCATCATGCACATTGTTAAGGAATCTAAAATTTTAGTGTCTATGGTCTACAAATAAAATTCTCCAGTCAAGATCCCAAATGAAAGGAAGCATTCCTTCCCCACTGCTGAGTTCTCTACTCTGTGCTCTTTTACTGGTTCTGTTGCTTCCCAATGTAAATTCTCATCTCTGTTCCCATGGCTGAAAGACTGAAAAATGTATTTTCCAAATATTTTAGCACTCTAGTAGGATGCCTGCTGCTAATAAAAAACTCCAATGATCCAGGTGAAATGTGGGAACCTAAGAAGGAGAAATAGATTGTGGAAGAACACAAAGTTATTTTAAACAATATCCACCAATGAGGAATTTATGGAAGTTTCCTAACTAGATCTTCAGTTTCACAGTGAGGTGTTTATTGCAAGAGGTTTGAAAATGAATTGCTAAAATTAGCAGTAATAGAGTGCAAAGGACCAGATGGCATTAATGAATGAGCTCTAAGGGAAAAAACAGAATTTCAATAAAAAATAGTCCAGTGTCAGCATACTGAGGGTACCAAGAGTGGCCCTGGGCACCCATATCCTGGGCTAAGCTGAGTCACAGGTGTAGCTGCATCCACCCCCATCTGTGCACTGATACACAGGGAACAACAGCTACAAGTTAGGATGCAACACGCCAGTGAAAAAGGACAAAGCTTAGGGCCCAAAAGACAGCAAATAAGGAAAGATTTGGTAAATATAAAGACAGCAAGAAGCAGACAGACAGCATGGTTAAGGCACTGACTGCATCTCAGGAATGCACACAGCAGCTTAACTCACATGCCATACAGTTACCTGTCCTTAGAAAGCAGAATTATAGAGAAGGGAGGCAAAAGTAGCAGAACTATAGAGAAGGGGAGACAAAAATATTCTGAGGACAGAACAGCTTTTCCAGTACAAGGAAACATTCAGCCTGGACAAAAAAATATGAAAAAAGGTTTTTAAAATACAGGATTCTCCATATCATTCACAACAGACAATTATTATTCAGTATTTCTCACAGTACAGAGAAGTCCAGATGTAGAGCACATAATTATGATAATGAATTTTATTGCCAGAGAGTGGAAGGATAAAAGGTTAGAGGGCAATTAGGCAAATCCCTGGAAGATAACTCTCCAGGGGAGGGCTGAACACAATGATCTGGACTCAGCCTCCAGTTGGGGGTATCTCCCACCTGCAGGAGGATATTTGGAAGTTATTTTTCACATTTTCCATGTTTCTCAGTCTTTCTTACTCAGCACTACTGCTATCCCTGTAGGGGACAAGATGGATAAGCAGCTTTAGTCTGCTCCAGCACCAACTCCCTGGGCTCCCACTCCATCTCCATTTATTCCACAATCAAGCAATATGATAAAGCAGTCACAAATCCTGTTAACAATAAGGATAAAAGCTGGAAACCTAAAAAGCTGCTAAAAAAGGTAAGCAAGTAATCTGATGTTCTGTGATTGACATCTTTCTCACTCCTTCTTTTGCACCCTTGTCATGCTCTGCAGTTCCTGACAGGAGCTCAGGGCCCCTTCCCGAAGTTCCTTTGTAAAAAGAACTTGCTGTAGGATGGGCCCCTTCTGTTTTTCAATGTTGGCTCTTGGTGGTTGGAAGGATGAAGAACATTCCTCAGAGGGCCAATAAGTTAGTGTAAGCCACAATTCCACAGGAACAGTAATATGAAACAAATGCAGGATCACGGGTCATAAACACTCTCCCCTCCTACCCACTGCTGAATCAAATCAAAACAGAGGAAGAAAGAACAAACACCAAAGGCCCTGCTGGAGTGAATCTACTGCAGAAGGTCTGAAAAGAAGCACGTCCCCATCAGGACTGGTTGGTGATCTGACTCCTCCAGTGTTAACACATCTGAGTGTGAGAGCCGAAGACATTAAACAATCACAGAATCATTAAGTTTGGAAAACTTAATTGAGTCCAACCATTAACCCAGCACTGCTAGGCCCACCACTAAACTGTGCCCCTAAGTACCACATCAACATGGGTTTTGAACACGAAATAAAACAGAGGAGAACTGGAAACACACACAAGGCATGTAGCTGTCTGAAGACTTCAGCCATAACCTTATGAAATACCTTCTCAGGAGTTAATCTGTGAAACCTCTGCAGAGGTTTCCCTGCTTAAATTTTTTCCCTGCTTAAATTTCCTGAGTCTGCCAATAAAAGCTGCAAGCAGCCTGAAGTCATTGCCCCCTTTTCTTTATCCTCCCCCCAAAAAAAATTATCAGGAGGGCTCAGCAAAGCATACTCAAAGAGAAAACAACCAGCTCCAACATATGGCAAGGCCTCTCAGAGGTTCCCTTGTAATATCTTTGGTGATCAGCCTTGAAGGCACACTGAAGTTTTCATTTCACAGCAAGCCTGTGTGTGCCCAGAGTGCTCTGAGCACTTGGAGCTGTGACACCCAGAGCAGATTCCTCCTTTTTCAGCTGCATGGGAAGCTGTGTGTGTCTCACAGACACAGCAACTGCCTTCCCCAAAGGCAGCCCCCACGTTAAGACCCTGTGCCCCAGCCCTCCAGCGCAATCCTGAATATTTAAGTAATGCACTTCAGAGCAAAGGTTTTTAACTTTCCTCCTCCCCACCGGCCCCTGGACATTTCTGCTGTCATTTCCATTTGGGGCACTGATTTGATGGTGAATTCTCTGTGGAATCTCTCCAAGCCCTAACCTATACACCTTTTCTGAATTGTTTGTTGGGTGGTTTTCTACAGCATTTGGCAGTTTTCATGCCAAAACATACAGTGACAGAGCTGGAAAAAAAACCATCAGAATGGGAGATAAAATTCCACAGCACTTCACCAAAGGAAGGAGGCAAAACACAAAATCACCATCACTTGCTTCCTTATATTACCCCAGATATTCTCATTTAACACCTCAGTTCCTGGAGTCCAGTGAAAATGTCTCAGCTGACACCAGAGGGGGCCTTCCATCTCATTATCCATCCTCCTGTGGAAAAAACTGGCCAATGCTGTACTTCCCACTAGTGCCAAGCACCCTGTGAAGTTAAACTGGATCAAGTTCTTCAAGAACCTTCCCCCAAAGAGGTTTTCTTGGAAATGCTTTGTATTGGCAGTAAATTGCAGTGCCATTTGAGCCAGTTCCTGGAGGGGGAACATCCTGTGATGGCTTCACTGAGGGTGGTTTCTAGATCAGGAGTCTGTCTGACTTAATTCGGATTGCTGATTGCTTCACCTAGAGAAAGATTTAACAAAGAAAAAAAAAAAAAAGTATAGCAATGGGGCAAAAAAAAAACCTTCTTCTCAACTATGCATCATGCACATTGTTAAGGAATCTGAAATTTTAGTGTCTATGGTCTACAAATAAAATTCTCCAGTCAAGATCCCAAATGAAAGGAAGCATTCCTTCCCCACTGCTGAGTTCTCTACTCTGTGCTCTTTTACTGGTTCTGTTGCTTCCCAATGTAAATTCTCATCTCTGTTCCCATTGCTGAAAGACTGAAAAATGTATTTTCCAAATATTTTAGCACTCTAGTAGGATGCCTGCTGCTAATAAAAAACTCCAATGATCCAGGTGAAATGTGGGAACCTAAGAAGGAGAAATAGATTGTGGAAGGACACAAAATTATTTTAAACAATATCCACCAATGAGGAATTTATGGAAGTTTCCTAACTAGATCTTCAGTTTCACAGTGAAGTGTTTATTGCAAGAGGTTTGAAAATGAATTGCTAAAATTAGCAGTAATAGAGTGCAAAGGACCAGATGGCATTAATGAATGAGCTCTAAGGGAAAAAATAACGGAATTTCAATAAAAAATAGTCCAGTGTCAGCATACTGAGGGTACCAAGAGTGGCCCTGGGCACCCATATCCTGGGCTAAGCTGAGTCACAGGTGTAGCTGCATCTACCCCCATCTGTGCACTGATACACAGGGAGCAACAGCTACAAGTTAGGATGCAACACGCCAGTGAAAAAGGACAAAGCTTAGGGCCCAAAAGACAGCAAATAAGGAAAGACTTGGTAAATATAAAGACAGCAAGAAGCAGACAGACAGCATGGTTAAGGCACTGACTGCATCTCTGGAATGCACACAGCAGCTTAACTCACATGCCATACAGTTACCTGTCCTTAGAAAGCAGAATTATAGAGAAAGGAGGCAAAAGTAGCAGAACTATAGAGAAGGGGAGACAAAAATATTCTAAGGACAGAACAGCTTTTCCAGTACAAGGAAACATTCAGCCTGGACAAAAAAATATGAAAAAAGGTTTTTAAAATACAGGATTCTCCATATCATTCACAACAGACAATTATTATTCAGTATTTCTCACAGTACAGAGAAGTCCAGATGTAGAGCACATAATTATGATAATGAATTTTATTGCCAGAGAGTGGAAGGATAAAAGGTTAGAGGGCAATTAGGCAAATCCCTGGAAGATAACTCCATAGGGGAGGGCTGAACACAATGATCTGGACTCAGCCTCCAGTTTGGGGTATCTCCCACCTGCAGGAGGATATTTGGAAGTTATTTTTCACATTTTCCATGTTTCTCAGTCTTTCTTACTCAGCACTACTGCTATCCCTGTAGGGGACAAGATGGATAAGCAGCTTTAGTCTGCTCCAGCACCAGCTCCCCTGGGCTCCCCACTCCATCTCCATTTATTCCACAATCAAGCAATATGATAAAGCAGTCACAAATCCTGTTAACAATAAGGATAAAAGCTGGAAACCTAAAAAGCTGCTAAAAAGGTAAGCAAGTAATCTGATGTTCTGTGATTGACATCTTTCTCACTCCTTCTTTTGCACCCTTGTCATGCTCTGCAGTTCCTGACAGGAGCTCAGGGCCCCTTCCCCGAAGTTCCTTTGTAAAAGAACTTGCTGTAGGATGGGCCCCTTCTGTTTTCAATGTTGGCTCTTGGTGGTTGGAAGGATGAAGAACATTCCTCAGAGGGCCAATAAGTTAGTGTAAGCCACAATTCCACAGGAACAGTAATATGAAACAAATGCAGGATCACGGGTCATAAACACTCTCCCCTCCTACCCACTGCTGAATCAAATCAAAACAGAGGAAGAAAGAACAAACACCAAAGGCCCTGCTGGAGTGAATCTACTGCAGAAGGTCTGAAAAGAAGCACGTCCCCATCAGGACTGGTTGGTGATCTGACTCCTCCAGTGTTAACACATCTGAGTGTGAGAGCCGAAGACATTAAACAATCACAGAATCATTAAGTTTGGAAAACTTAATTGAGTCCAACCATTAACCCAGCACTGCTAGGCCCACCACTAAACTGTGCCCCTAAGTACCACATCAACATGGGTTTTGAACACGAAATAAAACAGAGGAGAACTGAAACACACACAAGGCATGTAGCTGTCTGAAGACTTCAGCCATAACCTTATGAAATACCTTCTCAGGAGTTAATCTGTGAAACCTCTGCAGAGGTTTCCTGCTTAAATTTTTCCCTGCTTAAATTTCCTGAGTCTGCCAATAAAAGCTGCAAGCAGCCTGAAGTCATTGCCCCCTTTTCTTTATCCTCCCTCCCAAAAAAATTATCAGGAGGGCTCAGCAAAGCATACTCAAAGAGAAAACAACCAGCTCCAACATATGGCAAGGCCTCTCAGAGGTTCCTTGTAATATCTTTTGGTGATCAGCCTTGAAGGCACACTGAAGTTTTCATTTCACAGCAAGCCTGTGTGTGCCCAGAGTGCTCTGAGCACTTGGAGCTGTGACACCCAGAGCAGATTCCTCCTTTTTCAGCTGCATGGGAAGCTGTGTGTGTCTCACAGACACAGCAACTGCCTTCCCAAAGGCAGCCCCACGTTAAGACCCTGTGCCCCAGCCCTCCAGCGCAATCCTGAATATTTAAGTAATGCACTTCAGAGCAAAGGTTTTTAACTTTCCTCCTCCCCACCGGCCCCTGGACATTTCTGCTGTCATTTCCATTTGGGGCACTGATTTGATGGTGAATTCTCTGTGGAATCTCTCCAAGCCCTAACCTATACACCTTTTCTGAATTGTTTGTTGGGTGGTTTTCTACAGGATTTGGCAGTTTTCATGCCAAAACATACAGTGACAGAGCTGGGAAAAAACCATCAGAATGGGAGATAAAATTCCACAGGACTTCACCAAAGGAAGGAGGCAAAACACAAAATCACCATCACTTGCTTCCTTATATTACCCCAGATGTTCTCATTTAACACCTCAGTTCCTGGAGTCCAGTGAAAATGTCTCAGCTGACACCAGAGGGCCTTGGCCATTATCCATCCTCCTGTGGAAAAAACTGGCCAATGCTGTACTTCCCACTAGTGCCAAGCACCCTGTGGAGTTAAACTGGATCAAGTTCTTCAAGAACCTTCCCCCAAAGAGGTTTTCTTGGAAATGCTTTGTATTGGCAGTAAATTGCAGTGCCATTTGAGCCAGTTCCCTGGAGGGGAACATCCCTGTGATGGCTTCACTGAGGGTGGTTTCTAGATCAGGAGTCTGGCTGGCAAAGGGGCTTTGTGCAAGTGGGGATGATATCCAGATATCAGAGCTGTTAAGAAAAGCCTTGCTGCATGCTAAACTAGAAGATCACAACAGAAAATAAAAACAGTATGATATTTAATAATTTATTAGAATGCGACTCTTAACCCTGGGGAGGTTTCAGGATCTTTGACCACCAGAGTCTGTTAGAGCCAAGAAAGGAGCTGGTCTGCTCTGTTCCCATCTAAAGATGTTATGAATAAGAAATCACCCCTTTATCAAAAGTTACAGAGTTGATAAAGTTAAACCCACTTTTACAAGTCCTTATTGTTACCTCGTTGATAATAAATTACTTGTTGTTCATCCCCTGTTAATTACATGTTGTTCATCCCCTGTTAATTACCTGTTGGAAATCCCTCTCCATCAGGTTGGGTTTTCACCCCTGCTACTTCCCAGAAAATGGCACCCAGGACTGTGAGGAGGAAGTGACATCAGAGCTTGTACGCAAAAGTAGGAACACCTCGCCAAGTTCGGCAAAGAAAACCCCTGGAACAATGAGCCACCACAGACTTGAACAACCTAAGTGACATCTAAGGAGGGAGGACCTCAGAGGTTGAACTGGGGTACGGAAATCCTGCCGCACTCGCGAGGACGGAATCCCCGGCTCTGCCTGTGTGCAAAGAAGACAAAGCTGCACTTTTCCTCCTCCTCCATGCCTCTCCCGGAAGCAGGGCGGTGTGAGCGTGAGCCATCGGGCCCTCACCCCAGCTGGTCACTCTTAATAAAGGCATTAAAAAGGAGAAAAATCTCCTGCCCTTTATTCATCTCAAAAGACACTGAGAGATTTTTCCTTTGGCCAATCTGGTACATGTTATGAGTAGAAAAGTTGCCCATTTTTTTAAAAGGTTGCAGAGTTCACAGGTTGGGCTAGCTGCTGCAAGGGTGGAGTTCTAACTGTTTATTATAGCAATCACCTGTCATTTTTGTTAACTACTTGTCATGTCGTTGATGGTTAAGAATTCCCCCTTTTGTTGAGTGACACCCTGCTGCTTCCTGGAGGATGGCACCCAGATGGTGAAGAGGAAGGGACATTGAGTTGACACGCAAATGACCTTGGAACCAGCATGCAATGGGAAAAGCCCCTCACCAAACCTAGCCAAAAACCCCTAAAAACAGTGAGCCAACACAAAATTGATGAATCAATGTGATGTCTAGACGTGAGGAACAGAATCCAGTATCTGTTAAGACCCTTTTTACCCCCCACCCTAACCAGTAAGATGTCAGCTAGACAGAGGACCTCGAATGTTGAACCAAAAAGCAGGGAATGTCTTGACGCTCTCCTGGGGATGGAACTTCCAGCTCTGCCCACAGACCAGTGGACAAAGCTGCACCCTTCCTCCTCCTCTGAGTCATTCCTGGGAGCAGTGGTGTTGTGAGCACAGGCCCGTCAGTTCTCCCCACCTGAGCTGATCACTTTTAATAAAGGCATTAAAAAGGAGAAAGGTCTCCTGCCTACGTACTACAGGCTGGCCGTGTGCCCAGCACCTTGTGGCCGTGGCTGTCTGAGCACCAGCACGGGCCCTGCTGGTGGCACTGCCAGGCCGCATAGGCCCCACCAGCCACACAGGATGGCACCAAGGGCTCCTGAAACACAGTGCTAAAGACACTGAGGGATTTTTCCCTTGGCCAATCTCATACATACCACAGGCTGGGGGCTGGCCACAGCTCCGTGTGCCTGGCACCTCCTGGCCACGGCTGTCCGAGCACCAGCATGGGCCCCATGGGTGGCACTGCCAGGCCGCATAGGCCCCGCTGGCCACGCAGGATGGCACCAGGGGCTGCTAGAAACGCAGTGCTAAAGACACTGAGGGATTTTTCCCTTGGCCAATCTCATACATACCACAGGCTGGGGGCTGGCCACAGCTCCGTGTGCCTGGCACCTCCTGGCCACGGCTGTCCGAGCACCAGCATGGGCCCCATGGGTGGCACTGCTGGGCCGCGTAGGCCCCGCTGGCCGTGCAGGATGGCACCAGGGGCTCCTGGAATCGCAGCGCTGCCGAGCGCTCAGCCTCACACCTCGAGGGGCCTGCAGGAAAACAGCAAGTGTCAAGCACGGAAAGCTCGAAGTTTCAGAGCCACCTCTATTTGATCCCGTTGTTTGTCTATTTGGGTGTTGGAACCCAGGAAATTCCTCTGGCTGCCCTGGAGGACTCGAGACCCTGACAGGGGGCGAGAGACCTTGGCACAGAGCCCAAGACCCCTATGCCTTTGATCTCAACCCATGGGAAAACAATTACCAACCTTTATATGAAGAATTACAAGAAAGTTTAAGTAGAATAATAGTCAGTTTGTCACGGGGTGAAAAATAGATTTTTGAGGTTTTTAGAATGGGGGCTCAGGGTCCCAAGATGGAGGAAATTTTCTTTCTTCTTCCTAGCCTCTATCTTCTGGGTGATGTTGGTGTTTTTAGATTGGTTTAGAGTAGAAACTCACTGTCTAACACAGATGATAGGTATTGGGAAGTTATGGTAAATAACGTACACGTAGTTTTTAGTATAAAAGATAACACCACCTCTGAGGCGGTCAGTGTGCCTCTGTCTGACCTGCTGAGCAAACTTCACCAGGCCAGGAGAAAGAATTTTATAGATAAGAAACAATAAACAACCTTGAGAATGAGAACTGAACAGTTCCGACTCCTTCTTCAACTGCCAGGCTGGGAAAAGAGACTTTCTAACGTATCTCGGGATCACTCTGACCAGCAGAGAGTCCAAGATTTGGGAGAAAAAAAAAATGAGGAAAAAGAATTTAACTTCCTGATTGCTTCCAGTGACACATCAAGTATTGGCTCAAAATGTGAATTCTCCATCCTCTTCTGCCACGAAGAATTTGCCCTATGGTTTTCTACTATAGGTATTAATTTCTGTGGAAGGGCTTGACAGCTGGCTTGCAAGCAAAGCTGAGTTAATAGAAAAAATAAAAATTGATGATTTTTGAGTGTATCCATAGCAAGGAAGAAGACATGGCTGTCAGCATGGAAACAGATTAGAAAAGACACGTGAAAGTTTTTGTAAGCTAGACTATGTGAATAAGTAGATGTGTATACATTCCTTATTAAAGTTCTGTAAAACTTTTGCCAATTATATTGACGCTAATTGCTTTGCACCAATGAATATAATAAGTTATTGTGATGTAGTTAATGACTTAAGATCACGCATTGTTAAAAGTATATAAGCAGGAGAACACACAGAATAAAAAACTTTTGTCTTCTTAGACCCTGCTCATGTGTGTATGTCACGTCCAACCTAACAGTGACAATTTCTGAAAACTAAACAGAAGATAAAGCCTCAACACATTTTTAAGCCATGGTTGCAAGTAGGCAGAGCAGGAATATTTCTCACAGGGAACCATGCTGGAGGCTGGGGGAGCTCTAGCCCTTAGTGAAAAGCAAAGTTGGTCAACAGAGACAGATGTACAGCCTGGGGGAGTGACTTGAAGGCAAACATCAATGTTTCTGAAGAGAATGAGGCATTGCTCCTGCAAACAGATCTGCACCTGACTGTGGAAATTTGGGCTGAGAATTTCTGCATTTCCCTCTGCAGGGATCTGAAGACCCTGTTCCTGTCAAACTGGCCTGAAAGGCAAAGAGGTCAAAAATCCAGCAAGTAAATTTTCTGGGGTATGATCTCTCCAATACGAGACTTCACCCTCTGAACAGAAATTTTGCTTGTTTATATTAACCTGCAATTCTACAGTCTAAACACTTCTCACCTTCAAGAACTGTCCAGCTACACCCAGCTGAGAGAGGCAGCGAGAGCACCATGTCAGAACAACCTGTTCATCCAGGGGACTGACAGCTTCCCCAGTTTGAGTGGATTCAGGTGACAGTGTGAGAGCTTCCTAAGTCACCAGAGCATCCCCCTCGGTGGCTGATGAACGAGGTCACATCTCCATCTTGTGGCTGGTACAGCTTCATCTGTGCTGACAGCTGCTGCAGCCCCAGCCCCAGCCCGAGCTAAGCCAGAATCACTGTGCAGTGCAGAGGTAAAATGCCTTCAAAACCCCTCAGAAGGATCAGCTTGTCCCAAAGCCAGAAAAACTGTGTGACTACACGGCCAAATGACTGACATCAGTATCTGCTTAATATTTCTGGTGATGCAACTCCTTAGCAAGAGTCAGAAAGCAATGTCAGAGGAGTTTGGGAATTTGGATGGGAGGATGGAGTATCACACAGGAGATTCAAACTCTTCTCAGTTTGCTTTGGGCTCTGGTCTAGGAGGGAGGAGGTACCTGACCTCCTGCCCTGCAGAGTTCATTGCCTGTAGGTGGAGAAACTCTCTCCCCACATGCCTGTCCTGACCAGGGAAGGAATGGGCCCAAGGGCAGATCCAAAAGTTCAGCCTTGCTGGCTAAGGTTCTACAAACTTTTGTGTGGTCTCCTGGGAATGGAGTGTGTTGTGGTCAGTGTAAAATCCTTCCTGTTTCTGAGTGTACCAACATAAATTAGGAAGCATTTTCTCAGGCTTTTAATTTAATAAATCAACAAATCCATCTCCATAATCTCAGGGCAAGAGATATGGAGAGTTCATGGGATTTCAAACAATGTGATCTGCAGGCACGTGGGAAAGCATTGATCAGAGGACAGGGACAATCTGCTGGCAAAGAATGTACAGTGCAGAGGATAAAAGCCATCTGCAATTCAGGGACCTTGATTCTTGCATTGGAAATGTGATATTATACATTTTTAGAACAACTCTCCCCAAGAGCAGCTGTCACATAAAAGCTCCAGAACTGCCACCTGATTTACAGGGCATCTCCTGGCTGCTACTTACACCTGAAGTTGCCAGAGGTGGCCAGCTGGACGGCCAGGAATCGCCTCTGCAGGATCCGATGGATGCTGCTCTCTGTGAATGTGCGGGCAGGCTCTGGCCCCAAGAACACCGTGTCATAAACTTCATCCAGCAGCAGCTCCAGGCCTGGGAAAGACAGACTTTTAGCACAGGGATTGCTTTTAAGACAGAAGCCACCCTTACCCCAGAAGAACAAAGCTGGGAGGAAAAATAAATCCAGTTCTCTGTTGTAGTGCGCTAGACAGCTTATTTAGTTAGTGTCCTTACCCTGGATTATGTAAAGGTCACATGGACTGTTCCCCCTTTTCCTATCAGATGGTATGTTCCCAAATCTCCCCTTTTCCTTGGTGGTCGGTTCCCCAGGTGTCCCCACACCTGGCCCCTCCCCAATGCACCCCATTGGCTACAATTCCTTTCCTCCGCCCCCTCTCCCTTGGAGACAAAACCAGCCGCAGGTCGAGGCCCGGTCTCTTTTCTGCCTGGTCTCATCCCAGGTGTGTCCTGACGCAACCCAATAAACAGGATACTTGCACCACGTGGAAGGAGCCTTCTCGAGTCTTTTGCCTTGGTTCATGCTGTTCCGTGGACCCTGGGTTGATTAGCCGGGAACATACAAGCCCAGGGACGACGATACAGCAGTTCTCTAAACAAGTCAAATGTGAAGTTGGCATAACCCTAATGCACCACACCCTGCACCCAGTGCTGGGTGCCCAGGTACCACCTTTATGCCTTGACCTCTACCAAAACAAGCAGGAGAAACATCCCATACCCGGCTATAGGCTGTGGTTTTGTTAGGTTCAGCCTGCAGTACAGAAATTAATGGAATTTTGGAAACAGATGTTACCAAAACAAACTACAAGTCATTTTGGTTGCATATTAAAAACTAAGATATTCAGTAGTTTCTCTGAGTGCACAGATCTTTTGAGAACTTCTTTCTTTTCTGGGAATTAAATGTTGAAGTTCTTGTCTATCATCTAAATTTCAAGCTATTGTGCTTTGCATTTTTCCCCTTTAAAAAAAACGGAAAATTAAAACCACAGTATCTAAGGAAGGTCTGGAAATTCTAAACCTCCTCATTCCTCCTTGCTGAAAAAAGAACATTCTTTCTTCTAAAGCATCCCATCAACTACTAATGTGCCTAAATCCTGCAGTTACAAAAGAAGAGGATGCCCCTCTTGGGGGAGCCAGTGGGATGGCCCATTGTAGACAGGTTGGACTAGATGTTCTTCACAGGTCTTTTCCAACCCAAACCTAGATTTTACCTAAGCAAGAAGAAACGAGTTCATTCTTCAGGCCCTTTACATTCCCCTGGATTTGCTAATAGGACATATCAAATAGGACACAGTTTTCTAGTGTGGGCAGTAAGTGGACATTCAAAAATCCCATTCCACATCCCAGAGAGGACAGGATTAGCTCCCAGGCACCAAGTCCACTCGTTGCTGACTGAAGCTCTGCTTGAAAGGGTGGGATTTCATTAGTGAGCTCCAGCCTTTCCCATGGGCATTACACTGGTCACATTGGTCTTACCCCTTGTAAGAGTGAAATTGAACTTCCAAATGAATCTGAAGACTGACAGTTGTTATTTGTCCTTTCCCTTGGGAATTCAACACCCCCAGATCAGAGGATGAGCTGCTGGAAGGCACTCACCTGTGTCTGCTAACTCCCTCCCCAGGCTGTCCACACAGTAACAGTACCCGGAGATCTCCGGGAATGCTTCCCTCACTGAGCTGAATTTTTGGAAAGCCCTTGGGAGCCTGGAATAAAAAGCAGCATGCTGTGAAGAGCCCAGGGAGGCCCAGCAACCACAACAAAGAATCAGCTGTTTCCTTCCTGATTTCATAGGAGAAGGATGTCTGCAGAGCACAAGGCCAGTACAAAAGGCTTTGGTCTCCTTTTGGCAACCAGGCTCTGACAAGATCCAGAGTGCTGTTTCAGCAGGATAGCAACTCTCCTAAATGCTATTTTTCTAAATAAACAGTGGATAATCTCCCTTCAAACAGATTCCTGAGCTCTCCTAAGCATGTAGCCAGCATCTAACTCACTTTCAATTCTATTCTCATCTTTGGAAGCCTGTCAAAGAGTGCAAAATAGATGGGCGTTGGCTTAATGTTATTACAACACCCATTCATTAGCTCCTTCCACAAATCTGCATGAGATGGCACAATGCCTAAAAAAACAGGTTGCTTCCCCTTCCTTACATGCCACGTACAATTTCTGCATTGAATTAAGTACAAAAGCTGATAAAAACCTCGCTAATATCGCTAATATCTTTCATTTTCAAGGCATGGCTCAACAGATTAAGGAGAAGGTGAAAGGGATTTAATTATGAAACAAGAATCACTTTGGCTTCTGGAGATCAAAAGATGGTTTTCAGTGTAATATTCTAGGAGTGACAACAGCCAGATTCCAGCAAAGCAATTATTTAAGAAAGAAATTTAATAGGGTCCAAGTTAGAAACACCATAATAAATGTGGTCTTAACTGACAGACATCCTAGGGTTTCTCCAAGCAAAAGATAAGTTTCAAGTTCTAGTTTCAAAGTGCCAAGTTCTAAAACAATCATATTATTTTATGGACACATCCCCTTACCCTGAAATACTATAAAGGTGCGGTGTCCCAGCTGCATGTGGCTTATTTGGAAAAACCCAGATACAAGGAAGTGGGATTTTCTTCTCAACACCTCCAGACAGTTACACAAATTAGGTTTTTACCAAGGATGGACACTCGGTAATAAGAATATTGCTGGGTTAGGCACTGATTAACTGGGGAAAGCAGTTCACAGGCTCCCTGGGAACTGTGACCAGGCTCAATTCAGTGCCACACTCCAGCAGCCTCAGGAATGCTCCAGAATGTATAGCCTGAGAACAGCAGTGAAAAGCTTGTCTGGCTCAGAGCTGGTGCTCAGCTGAGCACAGCAAGGGGTCTTTGCCCCCCAAGACTTTGCCTGAATCATAGAATATTCTGGGTTGGAAGGAACCTTGAAGACTATGTAATTCCAACCCCCCTGCCACGGGCAGGGGCTGCTTCCACCAGACCAAGCTGCTCAGGGTCCCATCCAGCTTGTCCTCCAACACTTCTAAGGATGGGGCATCCATATCTTCTGCAGGTAACCTGTGCCACTGCCTCAGCACCTCACACAAAAGAATTTCTTCCTCATATCTAAATCTAAACCTACCCTCTTTCAGCCAAAGCCATTCCCCTTTGTTCTAAAACTACTGCATTTGTTAAAGTCCTTCTCCACTTCTCTTGTAGCCCCCTTTAGTTGCTGTAAAGTCCCTTGAGAGCCTTCTCTTCTCCAGGCTGGACTCTCTCAGCCTGTCTTCTTAGGAGAGGGGACTCCTGGGAGCTCCACCACCTCCTGTCAGGAGAGCTGAAGATGTTTCTGCTTCCACAGGACATCAAAGCACAGCCATGGGAATGCCCAAAGCAACAGCAGCTCTGTCAGAGGAGGGGGCTGTAACCTCAGGGTTGTCCCAGCAGTGCTCCTGTCTCAGAGTTTGTACATCCCTGTGTAGTGCTGCTTTGCTCTGGCACCCCTCCACATCTACAAATTAAAAGTCCAATGAGTCCCTCCACTTTGGATTGTCAAAACCTGCTGGCACTGGCATGCTGAGAGAGATCAAAATGTCACACTTCAGGGCACAGAGGGACTTCTGCCAGCATGAAAAATTTAAGGTATAAACATATAAATACCATATTTCTATAGCATTCAATGTGCACATGGGCATGAATAGCTTGGAGTATTTCAAGACCTTTCAGCTGCCCTGGATTATCATGCACTGTCCACTGCCCAGTCAGAAATATGATCTTTTTTCTGCACTGCTCATGTCCTTGGAGCTCATCACCTCAGCATCTCAACCTCTGAGTGAAATATGATTCAATGGAAAAACTTTGCATCGTGTTTTCTTTCATTTTCAACATTAAAAAGTCACACACACTATTTTATATGGGGCAGATGTACAGTCACATTTTGTCATTCTGGTCATTTTTGTTCCAAGTTGAGGGTAAATTACAAACAGATATAAATTAGGCTCACACAAACAAGAGGGCAAAACTTTTCTCACCTTATGTGGAAAACGCAATTCTTACCACTTTTTTTATTTTCTCAGACTCTTTAACCACAACCATCAAGATGAGTAGCAAAACCATAGAAATTCCTCATTTTTCAGAGCCAGTCCAAACCAACTGTGACTACATTTAAGTTATTGATAAATTTCTAGTGTTTCTACATGTTTCAACAAGAATGCTCACACTCAAAAATACAGGGAAATAAATGTGAAGTTGTTGGCCTTCAAAATTTAAGTCTCTGCTCTTGGCTTTCAGCAAAGACAAATCATTATTGATTATAGCAAGAAAGTAAAAAAAAATCTTCCTTGGCTTTTGATTTTTTGATAATTCCCATCAATCTGCTACAGGGTGTTCTATATGGCTGCCTATCCAGGCAGGACCTGGACACAGTCCATGCAGAAAAAGTTAACAGCAGCCAAACCCTCCAGGTGGGGCAGGAAATTTGGGCTCACCTTTCTTTTTGGAAGTCTTCTGTTTGGGAAAGTCTCAGCTCTAAACTTCTGAGTTTCCCCATTTGTATGTTTGGGGGAGGTGGTTTAACATACTGGCTTATTCTGTAATATTTATGAAGGTCTTGGGAAACTGTTTGGAAAGAGAGGTAGGATGATATGTCTACAATTTAAAAATCAGTGTATGGAACCAAAGAAAGTTTCTCTACTGGTTCCACATGAACATAAAACCTGTGTTAAAATCCTGTTACACCCCTTTGCTGTGGAACTCATCCCTTCAACTCCACATTCTGCCCTGGTTTCGGGAAGAAATAATGACATTTCAGGCAAAAGTACTGTAAAAATTAATATATTAATGACCTGAAATACCCAGATATGATGGCAATAGGTTAAGCCAATGCCATAATTAGAAGGTAGACAGCTGGGACTGAAATGATCCTGCTGTGATTAATTACATTACACGGACAGAAAATAAATCCAATCTTGCAGGTCTTTGCAAGCAAATCTCCCAGTGGGAGGGAAAAATGTCAATTTAAAGCATTGATTTCTCCACTGTAGTTGCTTTTTAGCATTTCAACACAACAAACAAAAGAGCCAGATTATTTTGCTCTCACCAAAATGACCTCTCCTGAAGCTCTGACAAATTTGCACTGTGCATTCAGACCTGTCTTTCAGTTTTACTTAAATTAAAAAAAGACACCCCTCCATGCAGCAAAGCTGACATTTACAATAAAACACCTTTGTTGCTACAGAGCCAAGTCACAATGAGATGTTATGTTTAGTGCTCTGCCTTCCACCAGGCAAACTGGTGCTGACTGAGGAGCCAAGTCAGTGACACTTCACAAGACACTGAAAGGTTTCTCTGGAGTCTGAACATCTGCACCAAAACAAACTCCTCTCCCATCAGCTCCCCTTGCACATCCCTGTGTCTCCATCACAGTGTTAGCTCCCAGCTCCTACACAGGACAGGGAGCTTCCTGCCCCCACAGACAAGGATTTGATCAGAAGCATTCCTCAACCCTCTGCAACCACCTGAAGCCAGCTGTGCACCAGCACAGATGTTCATCATCTGCTGTTTCACCCATGTGAGCAGTCCTGGCAATGCCTAATACTTAGGCAGGTAAGAGGTTCTCATCATCAGATGGAACCTCATCTTTGCATGTTATCACTTGTCCATCTGCTCTCATCTCCCATAAGGAATTGTCTTTCCTACCTCATATATACATCCAAATTCCTCTGCTCCTTCTACATTTATCTCATTTGCTGTTGTCTGTCTGTCTCAAAAGTAGCCCTGGCTACTTTTCCAACTACAGATCACAATGTGGTATCCAGTGCTGTGTGAGGACACATCCAATTAGACCGCAGGGATGGAATTTATATATATTTTTTTAATGGCAGATCTAATTCAGAAGAAAAAGGCTTTTTCACTTGGTCCATTCTCTAACAGAAAATATAATGTGCAGTTACAGAATAAGGGCTCCATGTAGCAAAAATCACAAAAAAGCAGTCAGATGGTGCCTTGAAGGGGTATGCAGGATTACATTCTTGATTCAGAAGCCTGAGGTCTTACCTGTTGTAACTATGAACTAGATCAAAAATACTCATGTCTGTGGTGTTGACAAACTTGCACTGGACAGGCAGAAACTCTCCATCTGCTGAGCACTGTGGTGGGCTCTTCTCCCCAAACCCGTGCAGGATGCGACGGTCCCGGATCTCACAGTTCCCTGGACCTAATGAGAAAAGAGGCAATGTTTATTTGTGTATTAATTTCCCCCAAACAGCTGAATGGTCACCTTGTTGTTTAAAGGGGGGTTACATTGAGCAGGGACACTGAGGTGCATCACCTTGTTTTTATAAAGAGCAGGGAGTTGGACTCAATAATCTTATCAGTCCCTATTCACACCAAGCCTTTCAAACCCACCAACCCCCCATTTTGTTGAATATCACTTACACCGTGCTGGTTTTCCTCTTTGTCTGGTGCCATAAATCTCCATTCCCTCTGGATCTACACACCAGCACTGCCCCAGCTCTGTGTCACACTGCACCTGGTCGAAAGCCCCTGAGTCCAGGCACTGAGGGATGTAGGAGATGCTGCTGCCATTGATGTATCGGCTCACCAAGATCCTCTGCTTTTGCAGCTGGCAAAAGGACAAGCCTGTGGTACCAGAGAGGGGCACTGTTAGAGGAAGGTTCTTGTTGGGCACTGAGTCCTTTATGGAGGCAACATCTGAGTTTTCTCAGAATTACAAGTTCTAAGTCTGCCACCCAGGTGGCATGAGGGCATTGATGGACTTGAGGTTATGGAAATGGGTATAGAGAAGCCCACCACAGATGGGGTTGAAGCTCTCCAACTTAAAAGCCATTACACTAAATCAATCTTTCATTCACAATTTGTCTTACTGGGACCTTCAGAAATACAGACATCCAGGTGTATCAGGTTGAAGCCTTGAAGAAACTCCAGAACTTCCAATAGAAAGACCCAGCAAATTACCACAAACTAGAGTCCATTGAAGTCTGGGGCTAGCCTTTTCTTGATTTCAGCAGTTCAAATGCAGATTTAAATTGTTCTTTACCCAATCTGAGCAAAGACAGAAACTTTTTACTTACAAGATATGGGATATCCACTCTGTTTGCTGCCAGGAACCTCAACACCATTCTCATCTACACACCAACAGGAAAGACCATTCCTAGTGCACTGGACTGTCCTGAAGAAGATCACAAATAACATTTCATTTTGTGTGTGCAGAGTCCTCAGCCAGATATAAAAGAATATATAAAACAAACCAAACTACATCAAATACATCAAAATCACAAATAATGGAACTGGCAAGAGCTGCATTTCTGGTGACTCTGATCAGTGGGAGCCCTTAATTCTAGTAATTCTCTGGACTCTCCAGGAATTGCAGATACATGATTTGAAGCCATTGAGGAAGCAAGCACATTGGACAGAACCCTAATTCTCATTATCTGAAATTCACCAAACACTTTGAGACAGTTTCTAAATCAAATCTAGAATGGTCACAGTTGCCACCAGTGGCAAAATAAAGATAATAGCAGAGAAATTATAATCTGTACTCAGCCTCAGCTTTAACTTGTCAGCTTCTTGCACCTGCAAGCAACATGCTGCTCTCTAAATCACTGTCCTCTGTGTGTTTTTTAGTTCCTTCATCGCCTTTAGAAGGAAACCTGACTGTGCCACTGAGCAGGGTGGATAAATTCTCAGTCACTTGGCTGAGCTGTGCCAGCTGGCACACACATTCACCCATGAGCATGTGTAGGAAGACAACAAACTGCACCACACTGCAAACTGCACCAACTATTTGACATGCAAATAATGCTGCCAAAATTAGCCTGTTAATCTTAAATAGACTTCTTAACTCAGAGATTACTTCCCATAACAGGGAATTCATTTGGGAGAGGTTGGATTTGCAACATGGCTCAGTGAAGTCCCTTCAAGTCTCCTGCACCCCTCATCCTCCAGTCCACTGTTGCAGTGGCTCTTCAAGACAGGCTGAAACTCTCATTTACAATGAAAGGTCACCTCATGGCAGCACATTAATAGGAGGGATGAATTACCTGAACTGGCCATCCTCTGAGCACTGAGGAACGTAGGCTTCTCCTGCTGAAAAAGCCTCTTCCCTCTGAAGCTCACACGGACGCAAGGGCTGGGAGTCGGTCTGGTACTCTGAAAACAGCAAGGAGATAAACACCTAAGGGTGGTCTCACCACAAACCCACTCTTACCAAACCCCTGTTAGTGCCAGTGCTGCGAGGGAACAGGTTCAGGGCTCCTCCCTGGCTCTTTTCCCATTGCTCCCTGTTTGCATTTCCCTGTGGGATGGCACAGGATGGTACTGAACAAACCCGCTGCTCTGCCAGCTGCAGGATGAGCACATGGTGGAGATGATCATGAAACCCTTTGCCAGGCCTGTGTTTAGTTAGTCTCAGCTCTGTTCTCTTCTGGCCTAGCTATAATTTTCTGGTACTTGAGGTTCTTTACTTAGTTGTGCCTATGACCACAGAAGAGCCCTTTGCATAACAACACACACCACTATTAAATTTTCTGAGTAATTATCCTCTACTGAAGCTAAGTCCATCACTATTTCACCAAAAGGAGAGGTATTTCTTCTTAATCCCATAAAAGATTTTTAAAAAAATCCATTTCTAGCACATCATCAGACTAATTCATACTAGGAGCACTCTCAGTTTTCAGTGGGGCAAATGATCAACTACTGAAGCCACCTAGCAAACTTTTAATGCATTCAAAGCTGCACTAGCTGCTATTTAAGATGTAGAATGTAGAATGATGAAATTCCATAAGTTCTTTTTTACAGAGCAGATTAGTTGATCTGACACTTTTTCCATCCTTTAAATTCTGATGAATGTCATGCTCTTAATACCATGGATTAGTTTATAAAAATACAGCAAATAAACCCACAGCAATTTAGTCCAAATGTTTGCTTAAGACAGTATTTGGTCTGAGCTTGATCATACACTGTAGTGCAAATACATCATAAGTATCCTGAATGCTTTTCAGCCTGAAATAATTTGCAACTGAAGGAACTTCTACAGCTGCAGACTGTTTCTGTGCTTCTAATGCTTCTCAATCACATCTGCTTCTTGAGTTTTTACTGCGTCCCCTTAAAACCATGTGAAAATTTTCATGAGATTGCAAAATTTCAGGTGATCTCATCTATAGACAATGTGACATGGGCAAAGCTCCCCCTTTTCACCTCAAACATCAGCTGCTCTGGGATGTGTGGAGATTCCTTTGTACAGTGCTAGAGAGGGTCTACCAAGACATCTGAGTTAAATAACTAATTAATTCTGTGATTCAAATCACTGGTTGTGCAGGACTATCAAACTCAGGCCAAAGAACTAGGGGCACCACTCAGACTGTCCAGTATCTTTAGGTTCAAGCCTAAATTAGACAATGGCACCTACAAGTAGGAGATGTGATTGAGGAACTTCACAACCCTGCAGCAGCAACTTTTCTTACCTGTGTTCCTTCTCTAGGCCTTGAGAAAATGGTTTTTTTTCCACCTAAAATTCAGGTGTGCAAATTCAGGTAAGCCTAAACAGTTAAAGATCCTGATAGTTTAGTATTCAACCAGAAGCCCAGCCTTAGTTTACACAGCACACAATAACCTGCTACATTTTCAGAGTGCAAGATTCAAGACCATTATATACTTCATCAGGACAACACACAGAGCAGCACAAAGATCAGTCACCCTTGGACACAGGCAGAGGAAAAGGACAAGTGTACTTACCAAATATATTGGCTGTTGCTATGCTAATAAAGCAACAAAGGGTGCAAAATGGGATGGAGCCCATCTTGCAGTGGGAGAGCCCCATCCCCTTCTGTCCCTGAGGCAGCTCTGTGCACCCCACAGAGCCTTTGCTGCCCTTTTATAGCACCCATTGTGGGGATGTGTTCACTTCAGTGCTGCTGCCTGGGCACAGAATTGGGTGAGTGACGCACACAAGGCTTCTGAGCAAACTCAAGAGGCCCCTTGAGCTGGAGCTGCCCTCCTGGCTGCCCTCAGGCACCTCTCATCCCCGCTCCAGGGAGCACAGCTGAGCCAAGGGGCTGCAGGCACAGCGGGTGGCAGGGGGCTCAGTTATTCCAACAAGTAAATTGGGGATATTGGAGTGACCCTGGGCACAGCCCTGGCTCTCACCTGCTCCAGGGGGCAGCCAGGCTCTGTGCTCCCTAGGGAATTGCACATTTTTGTATTCTCAGAGAGCTGAGCCTGCTGAGGGACAGACCTGAGTGAGACCCCTGGGCGCTGCCCATTAGGAGTGAATATAACTCATCATGTGGTTTTTTGCTAAGTGAAGAACAGGATGGATGCCCCACTGGCTAAAGTGAATTGAGGATCAGAGCCAATTACATTCTATCTTTTGTTTTCACTCCCACTTACACCATGCACTTTAACACAGCCAAGTGTCTGACAGGCACAGCTTCACTCCTTGGGCATCATCCTCCAGCTGTAAGATCACTATGACCATGAAGCTTCTTAGATTAAGCTTTTTGGTACCAATTACATGCAAGATCCTCAACATAAAACATATGAGAAATATTTCCTTGGTTCCAGAATTTCATTTGTTAATTGGCCACCTCTTGTGAGTCAGCATTTACTTGCACCAGGAGAACTCACCCTCACTTGTAACAAAGGTGGTTGGATAAATAAGCCCTAAATCATGACTTAAATAATAACAGCACATGTTTGAAACTGGATTTAACTTGATTTCAAGAAAAAGCAAGACCAGCACTTTTGTTTGGGATTCATGGGTACTAGACAGCCTAGAAACAACTCTGCTGATACTGGCCCTCAGACTCAGATGATGACAGCAGTGATCCAAGCATCCTTCTGTGCTGGCTGTAGACCACTGCCATGGCACAGTGTTTGATGGATACGGTAAATATGATCTCCAAGAGCAGCACAAGCTTGCTTTAGCATGACTAGGCTTTTAAAAATAAGTGGGACTGTATTAAGTCCAGAATAGGTTGCTTGAACGTAAATTCCAAAGTCAACAGTCTACAGAAAGATCAAGGGAAAAAATGAAGAACACATCTAGCATAGATGACAGACCAAAAAAAGGCAACACTTAGAGGCATAAAGATGAAAAATTCTGTAAGAGCCCTGATCAAGTAGGCACAGAAAGAAACTGAATTTCTGGATTAGCTCAGGATTCATGGGGAACATCCATGAAGAGCTAAAGAATCAGATTAATTAACCACTATTAACACCAGCATGGCTAAATCAGGAAAGATACGTTTGACCATAACATGGATTTCTGACCCAAGGGAACTTTAAGTGCCTCAGGTTTGTGTCTGAGCCCCACACAGTGGGGCAGACACAGGAGAGCAGCAAGAGAGAGCCCAGCCCAGTGCCACAGACAGGCTCTGTGGGGGCAGCAGCTCGGTGCTGGCAGGTCCTGTGATGTGTCCAAGCCAGTGAAACACCTCCAGAGTGTGTTGGGGTCTGTGTGTGATACTAATTTAGCCCAGTTTTCTAAAGTTGTTAGAAAAGTGTCATTCAGGTTCCTTGCACAGCAAATGGAGAGAGAAGCTTATTAAGGTCGCTACTCACTTTCCTTCTTTACTCTTAGCTATAAAAGGCTGATAATGGAGGAGGGCAGACAGGAAAGCACGAAGTATCAAGGGGCTTTTATTACCAGAAAGAAGCACAAACTCACAATATCTATGTATTGCTGACTTCCAAGATGATGTTTATTTCCTTTAGAAACATTCAAAAAACAACCTATTCACTACTCAGGCTGGGAAGAACAGCCAAGTCTTAAAAGTCTCTTAAAAAACTAAATGAGAAAAGGAATTTTGGCACTTGGCATCACTCAAACCACTTCTAGACGTGCGTCAAACCAAGGTGAGCATCTTATTACATGAACGTTCAAGGGGATGCAAGAGCCCATGGATGAAAAAGGAAAAAAAGCTGTTTACAAAGCAATGTGTGGAATTCACATTCATCAGAGAAAAAGAGGCCCTTATCTATCTATGGCTGATCAAGTACAAAGTAAGAAAAGCCTTGCATAACCTTCAGTGAAAGGACAATGGTGTTGACCTCTATTTTTAGCACCTGAGAAAAGATGGAGTAACATCTTAAATTAGCTCACCAATGAAGAGCAGAAAATAAGTGGAAAAGGTCCCTGTGGCCAATATGGCCTTCAACTATCATGTCTTCAAAATCATTGCTCTAGTGCTGGAAATGAGGGTTTTGTTTTGTTGTACCTACTGGCAAAAGCTACTCAATCTATACTACAAACCACAACTGCTGGGGCAAAGAATGAAGGTCAGTGGGATGAGACATTGAAATCACAAACCTCAAAGAAGAAGATATTTATTCATTGTTCCAGTTTTGCATACACTTTCTTAGCAGAAGAGACAGTTTGTGCAACTGCAATTTTACATATTGATAGGCCCGGGGATAAAAGATTCATGTATATAAATACACAGATATCTGTACCCACAGAAAAGTTACTCCTACCCCAATCAAATTTGAGCCTGAAAAGTCAACCCTAGTTTAAAAAAAGAACTGGAGGGAGCTTCCCAAATGAGGCAGCAAATTGGAAGCAAAAGTGTTAAGAAAACATTGTGAAATTATGCTTACATCAACCAATTCATTAATTTCAAACAATAATTGTTTTTTCTCTGTTAAATAAAGCACCAATGTTGGACAATCATCTCACACATTTCAAGAAAGCTACATAAAAAAAGGATAACACCATTTGTTACACTTAGATAGAGAACTAAGGTTTATATTCAGCACATTTCTTTCCAAGACCTTGTGAAGCACTAATCTGTATCATACTGATTAAGACCTCATGTGATGCAAAATTAAAAGACTATGAGATTACAGCCCCAGATAATGCAGTTTTCAATGTATTCACTTTATATGTGACATTTTCTTCACATTTAAAGAACAATAGGGAAGTTTCAGTTCATTCCCATGCTAAACTTGGCTAGATCAGAAAAGTGGGCATAGGACTTGTAAAATCTTACATTATAACTTACTATTTGGAAAAATGCCTTTGGTGACAGAACCTAAAGAAGCCCATGTAAGAATATTTGAATTTGCATTTGTCCCTGCAGGAACTGAGCATTTTTAGGACAAATAAAATACCTCTTTTTTTTTCTTACTTATTTATTGAAAATAACAGTTTTCCTCTATCCAGTAATACCACAGTGATTCCAGGTAGAAAAATAGGTATTTTATTCTCACAACACCAGGGATGAAGATTGGTTTGAAACCCCAAGTAGGAGCCAGGTCTGCAACCACAGTGACGCACAGGATTTGCAACTTGAATCAATTCAGTATTTCACAAAAAAAAGCTGAGGCAGTGAGAAAAGTCACCACCAGTCACAGAAGGACAGCAACAGGGTGCCATCCTCTTGGTATTGGTGGGACAAAACTGCTTTGGGTCTTCTCAATAATGTAATATTTAACCTTCTCTGAACTAAAGGCAACGGTGCAGAGCCAGTTGAGTCAGAAAGGAAGTTCAAGGACAAACACAGCTCCTGCCACACAACAAAGCTGTGAATTCCATAAGCACCAATGAAAAAGATGGATTAATCTTAAGGAGTCCATCTCTGTCAAGTGGCTGGTAAAACGAATGGACCTAAAAATTCTGGTAAAAGAACCCTCAGTTTGTCAGAAGTGAAAGACACATGCAGGAAAAAGGCAATTTGCACAGATATTCCATAGTATGTTTTACAGATCTGATATCCTCTTTCTACTGCAGACAAGAATCTGGGCTGGCCACATGGTTGGTCTAACTCAAGAAACCTCTTCTTCAGAAAGTCTGCTAATTCAAAAAATTGTTTCAGTATGGTGCTCCAAGCCTTAATCTGGCCTTGTATCTTGTTTAAGAGCCTGCTTTGAGACTGTCCCTTCAACATTGATTCAAATGTTTCAGAATTAAAAATTTTAAGTTCATTATTTATTATCATATTTGCTTTTTCTGTGAATGAAAAATTTTTCTATGTCAGTAACTTACTGAGATTCTGTCCAATTTCATCCACCTGCTGCTTATCATATGTGCTCTTGTCCACAGGATGTCTAAGAAAAGAACTTGCTCAGCATTGTTGGCTCATTTGTTTTCTACCACAGTAATGTCTTGAACAACTTGTGGATGATACTAAAATAAATGACTAAAAAGCAAATTGAAGTTACTTTGTAATTACATTGTACAAAGGCACATGTCTGCCCACAAGAAGAGATGCCATCACCATGAACACATTGTTGAAAGACATTGACTGTAAAGAATAAAGTGCATTGCAAAACTCAGACCCTGAAATTGTTAGAACATCAAAACAGTCCAAGAACAGAAATATCCTCTAATTACTTTGCCACATACATTAAGTAATTCAGTACTGTGAATAATTTACTGATTCTATCATTTGCCTACAGGCTAAAATACAACTGAAGATTCCCTCAAGCCTTACAATGTAGAAAGGTGAGTACCAATGGCTGCACATAACCTAAGGACTACAGGCTAAACATGCAACTGAAGATTCCCTAATGCTTTAAAACATATGCAAACAATCACTAGCTCACCAGAAGAGAAGTCCATGGAAAGGGAGCCCAGGCACGTAACAATCTCAACAGACCTTTATTGTGAGTATTAGAATGCAGTCAACATTATTGCTATTATAAAAAACAAATCACAGAAGGAAGTATTTTGCTTCTCTCACAGAAGATTTAATCATAGTGCAGTGCTGCCTCTCTCAGAGTCTTTAGTGACAATACACTGATGCACGTGGCTACAGCTGAACACAGGAGGCTTGGCCAGTTTTCAGGAAAGGAAGACAGCTGTTTGAAGCAAACAGCAATTGAACTAGCTTTAGTTATCCCACCCACAGAGTAAGGGAAGGGAACTTCTGTCCTGAATGATTTTTCATGCTAGTTCATTTTCTCCATGTGGTCTCCAATTTTCCATTTGGGTTGTTCAGGCTGGTGCAGAATGGCTGCCAAATGCACAGTCTGCACTCGGTGCAGTGTATTTTCACCATCGTTACATGCTCTGTATTTGTTTTCCATATACAAACAGATATACACACAGTGTATAATATTTATTGCTAAAGACAGACCCCCACACCCAGTGCCCAGGACATAACAAAGTATAATAGAAACCATTACTGAAGCATTTCAAACAGCCTCTGCAAAATCCTCACCTAAAGCCATATGCAATCAGTACAACAGAAAAAAAATTGTGAGTTAATAAAAATGTGAGAATGGGTATTTCAAAAGTGATTAAGCCTCTGATTTAATTAAGCACTCCAAAATTAAGGTGCATATACTGAAACATTTTTAAGCAGTAGAGCAAAAACCTATAGTTCCAGTGTTCTAAACAATCCTGCTTGCAAATGAATGGCATCATTGCACACACCCCCTTTACACACCAGCGTCTCCTCAGAGCTACTAACAGGGCAAAGGCAGCTGGGACAGCCTAACTGCTCTTTTGGCAGAGTCCTGCCCATCCTCCACACTCTGGTTTTTACACCAAACTCCAGTTCAGTTCAGGATCTGTTTTGTGCCTTTAGAGTTCCAGTGAAGAAAAATGGTTACAGCTTCCCTCTAAATACAAAGGAAAAATAGTGTGGTTTACAACATCAAATACTTTCATAATTTAACTGTAATGTTTGAATGACTCCTTTGCATTCCAACCCTCAGTTTGATAAGGAGTGCTGGAGCCCAGCAGTGCCAGAGGGGTTTTCTGCAATATTAACTCAAGTCTAGTTAAGTTAGAAGCCAAATGGGAGTAGAGGAAGGTCACCAATTGCACAAGACAGAAGAGGCTTACTTGAGAAAGGCATCAAAAACACCTGGAGATTTTGATTATGGTGCACACACTCCAACTGTACACAAGTCCCAGGATGCTCTGGAGGCTGTGGACAGAAGAGCCAAAGAGGCCTTTCCCCATGACTGCTTCCCACAGCAGCCAGGAAGAACTGGGCATGAGAACAAAGGAGTGACACCCTCCAGGCACCTCAGAAGCCAGAGTGCAGAAAGCTGAAGAATGAAAGGAGAAAAAGATGCAAGCTGCAGAATGAATAGTTGAGCACATGTAGAAGCTCAGAGATAAAATTAAGAGAGACAGGTGGCTGTCAGCCATACAAGATTACTGCACCCATGGAAGAACAGTTTCAATTCTTTGCCACCCAGCAAATACAGGAAATCTATCAGAAAATTGCAACCCATCTTCTTTGTCTATTTGAGAGAAAATGACACTGTAAACCACTCCACAGCTGAACAAAGGTCTATGCATCTAAGGCCAGAATATCCAAAATATGGGCACTATTCAACCTACAGCTACCCAAGAAAAGGGTTAACAGGAAGCATCTTCCAACCCATTCCCTGCAATATGACCTGAAGTATGTCCATTTTGTAACCAATGGCAGCCCCATCATGTTATACCAGATCACAGCATCAACACCCCATCTCCTTTATGACTGCAGGACTGCCCTCCTGCCATCACTGCAACTGAAACACAATTCCTGATGTAGATGCCTCTGGTATGGTCACAAGTAGGAGCAGGCTTTGAAATGAAATCACCCTGATACCTCCATTAAAAAAGCAAACAGGCATACCCCTAACTAAACCTCAGACAAAAAGCTGGGCATTCAAAGGCTCCAAAAGTTTGCCATTTAGCTCTGTGAAATCACAAGAGGCTTCTGTAAAATGGCATTTCCCTTTTGTCTATTACTATTTAGAACTCTATTCAGTGACAGAAGGCTTAAAATTTAAACATTTTGCCTTTCTGTGCACATGTATCAAACAGTCTTTACATTGCCATTTTTTTCCTCACAGAGGGTCTGTCCCCTTCATCAAAACAATGCAGTCACAATACATTTTTACAACCCCAGTAAATGATGTTGCAAATAGACTGAATGTACATCCCTGGCTTATTTAGAGAGGAAGCAGGAAGACAGATGGAAAAATATGCCTACAGGAATAAGATTCTCTTGATAAGGCCAACTAGGAAGAAATACTGGTAAGAGCCAGATCACACTGGGATTGACTGGTACACGAGCAAAACAATCAAGTGTAGGCTACATTCTGTGCAAAACACAGCATTTTTATGGCACTTGACTTGTGTTTAAAAGAAAAGCCTCAAAAGCATCCCAAACCTTTGAATACTTGAGAAACTGGGGTCAGAACCTAATGTCCACACGTTAAAGAACAGCACCACAACTTGAGAAAGCAAACTGAGACAAGCTTGTGAAACATTGGAGCAGGACATGACGTATCATACATAGCATGGTTCGTACAGACACTGAGATTGTATTTCTTAGAAGATATGAATGATTGCAGGAGAGTTTTATAATACATGACTACACAATGAACATTAAAAAAAATACTGAACAGATTGTTTTTGTAAGCACAGTCCATCCTGAACGAGTCAGGATCTTGAGGGGGAAAATTACATATTTGTGTAAATTAAGAGGCCATTACACATACAAACAGAAGACACGTTAAAGCTGCAAGGGCAACCTCAACTTTGACCTTAGGATTTCCTTTTCAGAATACCATTCCTCCACCTCTGTAGTAAGAATAAAATCTCTGTCCTCCCCTGAACTTTCCAAGTCCACCTCCACCTTCAGTAACATTTACAATTATATTACATCACACACATGCACACACATTGCATAATATTGCTACAGTGTATGCAGTATAAATTCTGTAAATACACTCCACTTTGTTTCAAAGTAATTCATCTGGATTTACACTTCTCTTATACAGTACACACGGTACCACATTCAAGGATATGCAGCAAGTGAATAGTCTATAAAAACGTCTCACATATCCAAAAGCAAGTAGGTCACTCAACTATTCATGTTTGAAGCAGTGATTTATGCACCATCTATATAACACAGAGTATTTATTAACAGTTGCTATAAATTGTCAACAACTCCACTGCTCTAATGCTCTTTCTGCATTTTGGAGTTACCAACCATTCCACAATTCCATGTTTTCATGCATCTCTGTGATGTCTCCTACAAGCTTGATGTGGGAAGACTTTTTAAGTAGCAACCACTCTGTAACAGGGGTTTTACATTTTGCTTTGGCCATCAGGAGTGGTAACTGACTTCAGGTATGACAGACAGAGAGGAAAGGTCAGGGTAGGTTTACTTTAGCAATGAACCAGCCACGCTGCTTTCTTTCTCAATAATGGTTTTATCATGAAAGTTCAGTGCACTGGTTGCAAAGTCTTTCCCAGATAATCCATCTTTGGCACATTTTTCAGTTGTATGCATCCTTAAAAGGCATTCCAAGATTTTTTGATGGTCTGTACATAATAACAATCACTTCTTTTTTACATTTGTATGTAGATCAGGAAGAAAAGTGGAAAATGTAGAGTATGCAGAATAGTTTTAATAAACAGTTTTACATACAGTACCTTACATATAGAACAGTGTGTTTGCAAATTTAAATAATTTTTGAATGTACAGTGGCTTGTACTCTTTATCAAAAGGTAAATTCAAGTTTACTGTCTATCGGTTCTAAAATGCATTTATACAGATAACTAGAACTGATAAACAGACACGAGGCATAAAATGTTCAAGTATCTTAATGTCCTCAGTTAAATAGCCTCCTTTTAACAGTCATATTTTACAAATTTCAAAACCTGTACATACATTATTTTCAATTTTAGAAACTGCTTGTTAAAAGGTAACATGACCCACCAGTTCTTGTAGTCTGTGGTAATAAAACTAGACATGTGTAGGTAGAAATGTGTATGGCATGTATATATGTACACATAGCTATGCACATATACATACACACACAGACACAGATGTAGCACTGGGTACAGCGGCAACTTATCAGCACAGGAGAAGTCCTGGGCTCAAAATCCAGCAAGAGCTAACAGAGCAAGTAGGTTGCCTTTGGTTTCATGACATTTCATTCACTGAAGCTGAAAAATTTTGTAAAAACAACTTGGATAAGGTATCTTGTGATTTTTGCCTCTAATGGTTCAGAATTTCCACAGCCACAGTTTTGCTGCTCTTGTCATTCCTCATCCCCCACTGAGGATGGTGAAGTTTTCAGAGGACCAACATCAGAATAGAGTTACCCAGGACAAAAATTGTACCTTGATTCCTGAACACTGCTATAGAACATAAAAAAATATAAAGTAGATACAATTTTGGATGGACTGCTGGCACTGAGTCAGACTTTGGAAAAAACCTTCGCCTAAGTCATAATTAAACTCTCATTCCAGTGATTTTAATATTATTTGGCACATCTGACCACTATTTTCAAGTTCGGTTTTAAAGGAGCCTAGGGGTGCTGTTCTAGGGATTTCTATTTAAAAAAATACTTTAAAAGGGAGACCATGAGAAGTAATTTTTTTCAAAAATCAAAGCTAGTATGTTTGTTTTCCTGAACACTCATAAGAGAAAGAAATAATCTAAAAACCTTCCTTGTAGAGAAGATACAGCTCTCTCTGTATCTATCTTTCACTAGCAAGATAAGAGGATTGCATTTTTAGTCAGCTGAATTGTGCTAATTTAGAAATGTTTCCCAAGGGTTTCAAAATAGTAGCACTGCTCTTCGAAGAGCTTTTGTTTGTTGAATTTTCTTGTATCTGGGGATTTATTGTTCAATATGTTAAAATCCTGAGAAATTGACATTTCTAAGTATATTATATATAATTTTGAAGCCCAGACATTGAATATTCATATTTTCAATAAAACAGATTCCTGACTCTAAACTTCCTCTCTTCTTTCTAAAGCTTCAGCCTATTAATGTAATCAGCAAAGAACCAGATAAATGCTCAGCTTTTTGCTGTCTTCCTGTCAGTCTTGTGGCTAATAAGAAAATTCATTGTAAAGAACCTATTTTTACTTCTATATTCTTCCTTTTGTCATACAGAGCAAAGTGTTGCTATTTGCTGTACTTTTCCCATGTCAATTAAGAGCTGTTTGATGCGTCGCTTGAGCTGAGGCAATCTGGCCAGAGGATCTGGTGGTTCCAGTTCTCCAGTGAAATCAAGCCAACTTTCTAAAACTACAGAAGGGAAAGGAAGAAGTTGATTAGAGTAACTCTTTGAGAAATAGTTTCCATAAAAATTAAACTTTTCTTTCTTATTTTGTCTTTCAAAAAAAGGCAAAATACACTGAGGCTGTGATTTTTATTCAACAGAAGAAATTTTGTTAGGGAAACACCAACTAATTCTGTATTTCTCTTGAACAATCCAATCTTCTGATTTGATTGTTGCTGTAAAAAGGTGTCTGGGAGTAAATTTTACCCTTGGCTCACAATTTACCCTCTCCACACATAAAAGCAACTTCAGTACATGGTCTACTCTGACAGTTCTGAAACAGAAAATGCAACCCTTAAACACAAGGCTTGCTTCTGCCACTTTAACAGTGGACAAGGTCCAGATTACAGAATGGTTTTCCAATCTTCTACAAACATTTTCAAGGAATTTCTCTGCTTGTAGAAACAGGAAAAGGTCAACCCTATTAGTTTAGAAAAACACTATCTAGGAAAAGCAGGGATACTGGAAGTAAAACTGCAAATAGAAATAAGACAATTTAATTTGTTATAAGATTAATTAAGGAGTCCTAGGATTAGACTTCAAGCTCCCTTAATTACTAGTTTCTATAACTGGCAAGTCCCAGACATGTATGTGCTACAATATTCTCATACAACATAATTTCATTCAAGTTTTCCCATGAAGACTTAATTGTCTTCATGAAACCACTCGCTTACTAATAAGAAAAAAAACAAAGTTGAAGGCACAATAGACACCTTTTTTTTCTCCTACATATTGTCAATTACTAGAACAATCAGACAAAAACCACTCCAGGTGTAGAAAGGGCCATCAACTTTAGGATTCATATCTGGACAAAGACTAAACAAGTTACCTAAGCTTTCTGAAGTCTGAGCCTGAGTGCTTAATCTACTTTATTGGCATTGAAAACTTAAAGAAGGGGGTGAGGAGATCACAGGTACAAGCTCTGTTTATAGTTCTGGGACCCAAATTTGAACAGAATGCTTAAAAATCCATCCTCAGTGCCTCAGATCACTTTGAACACATTACTTAAGGGAGATGCTGCTACAGGTACATTAACAAGTAATCTGGCAATGCAGTTACCATCAACTTCTTTTTCAATCAGGTCCATTCTGCTGGTGACTTCATTCTGTACATTCTCTATATGGGTGAGGAGATTTAGCTGCCATTGAAGATGTGTGTCCACTTGTTCTTCTGAGCCTTTTCTTTCATTACAAACAAACACAGTGTTTCCTTCAGCAGAATTCTTCATAGGAGCAACAGAAAGAAAAAAAATTGCCATATAAGATTATTTTTTCTTTGTTTTAATTTCTGGTGTTGATTTCAACATTTGAGTCACATGGTAAACTCTGCTGGCTTAGAATTGTACTTCTGTACACACAACAAAAAGCTTACTCAGAAAGCCACATGCTATGACACATCAATAGACTAAAACAAAAAAATGCAGATTCTACATAAGTAAGCATCTATACCTTTTGCCTCATTTCCCTAACACTGAAGTTTATCAGTTCAAATACTTTCTTCATTGCAGTAAAACAGATTGTACTTGTGTGCCCTTTTTATATAAATAGCAACTTAAATTATGCATAAAGAGCTGAACTGCATGGGTCTACTGCCACCAAAAATGTGCAAAATGTTAAAGTTTGTTTCCATGGAAAACTCTCTACAATGCAGAATCTAAGATGTCAACAGTCACTATTTTGCACAAATAAGGTGGACATGCTATTTCACAGGACCCCAGAATGAGTCAGCTTGGAAGGGACCACAGTGTATCACCTGGTCCCAGAGGGTGCACATGGCACAGGATTGTGTCCAGATGGTTCTGGAGTATCTCCAGTGAGGGGAGAGACTTCACACCCTCTCTGATCTATCTGTTCTGTTTGCTGATTAAGACAAAAAACTCTTTTCTACCTGCTATTATCCCACCTACCTTCCAGGCACAAGTCTGGGGTAGAGCTGAACATGTTTGGGGTAGTTTATAGTAACATGTGGAGTTATGCAAACATAGTATCTGAGGAAGATTGACTTCTGCAATATAATTAGTACCTTCACAGCGGGCCAGAGATAATACACAAGCTCCTAATCTTTCTGTATTTGATGTTTCAGCTACTGAGTGGAAGTAGATCAGATTTAATGAGTAAAAAATACTCAGTATCTCAGGTAATTAGGAGGATTAGCAGCTTTCATTTTATATCCACTATGATTTCATATCCAATGAAGTTCTTTCACTATTGAAGATTTTGTTTTAAGGACTAGAATGCCAAATAGATGTGCTCACCCAGTGTCAGTTCATGTCAAATGCCAGAGCCAAGAATGACTTTTAATTGTATTAATACACTCCTTTGAAGAGCTCAGCTAATTTTCCACATAAGAAAAAAATGGTGTTAGGTCTGTCATTAAACTATTTTTTTCTCCAGTCAAGTATAGAAAGAATGAGAACAGAGGTAAAGAAAAAAATAGGAACTGAAGGATTTCAAGTTACAACTTAAGCAAAAAACCTAACTTTCATTGTAAGACTTAAAATCAATTAAAAACCACCAACCAAACAAATAAAACTCTGACTGACCTGCAGGCAGCTTTATTAGCAACTCAGATGGGACAAGCATTGTTAATATTTGTAATGTTCAATAAAGGAGTTAAAATTATGTATCAGATATAGATTTTAATTGAAATGTATGAGAGTTTTGATGCCTTTATGATATTTAAAATCCCTCCTCTGAAGGCACCAGGTTTGCTTCCACAGTGTTTTCAGTAATCAAACTTTTTGTAATCTTACAAAAAATATTTCCAATATAAATAAGAAATTATCTATTCTTTATAATTTTCAGACCCTCTGCAAAACTACAGGAATGCCTTTTTTTTTTTTTGCTGCAAAAGGATCCAAGTCCATAATTCTAAAAGCAAAATCATCTTTCAGCCTACTTCAGCAAGATAGAGAAAATTTCAAAGCTAAGGAACTGAATCTCCAAATAACATCATAAATACTTTTTGGTTTTTTTCCTTCTAATGACCTTTATATTTATTCAAATGGCTCCTTGAAAAAAAAAAAAAACCCAAAATCCAACAGGTTCTCCTCTAAGCTATGAGATCAATGTAGGTAATCAGGCAGGGATGGCAGGAGAAGAGTTAAGGATACAGCTCGTGGACATGAAATTACAGGAGGTTCAGGTGGGGAAGTCCTGTACTTTCAGAAGCAAAACCAAGGAAACTAAATACAATTTTAAAGATATTGCATAGCCCAAAAAGGGACTTGAAAACAGTTGATCCAAACACTGTTTGTAAGAGAAATGGAAGTATGTAACAGAACTGCAGATTAGGGTAAGACAAAAAGTATGGAAAACCAGAATATTAAAAGGGTCTGAAGAATGTTAGAAAGGAAACTTCAAAGCCTCAACCAAACTTTGACAAGGAAAGCAGAAAAGGCACCTTAGAGAGAAATCAAACGATTTTAAAATGGTCCTTCAATGTCAGTTTTAAGGTAATTGCAGACAGGTTTATGGAGAAACCAAGGAAACCTTTTCCATGCCTATCATGTATAGGCAGAAGGCCTTATTTTAACATCAAGGCTGACTACTGGAAAGGTGACCAAGGTGTCCCCAGAGGAACGAACCCTCTTAAACCAAGAAGAGATCTGTTGGGGCCAGTGCCAAACAGAGAGCACCTAGCTTTTTAGATATATTCCTGAATCTCTTGAAGGAAATATTAGTTTTGTTTAACTTTTCATGTATATTTTCCTTTAATTCTAAATATCTTTATACTATTTATACTGTTTAAAAGACAATTTAAACTACTGTTAGAAGGCAAAAGTATTTGACACTGCTGCATGTCTCCTTACTATAAACCTGAATATAGTTGTGCAGTGTAGCAAATTTAGCATAGAAACAAGTATTTTTAATTAGAATGAGCCTAAAATTTCCCATTCAGACTACACAGCTTACATGCCACATTTAGAACTAAAATCAAAAAGAAAGAAGATGCATCATATTCATTTCTTCCACACCAGAAACTGTACTTTTAAAGGGGGATGAGTTGGATGATTTATCCTCATACAACTGGTATTGCAGAAAACAAGGTTTTGGTTCTCTTTGGTTTTTGCTCTGAGAACTGTGCACTAAAACCAAATTAACAAGTTTCAGACCTTTTCCACCAAATAATGGATTCAAATCATTAATGTAAAAATGAGAAAGAGATGTTTAAACAGCAAAATATAATCCTGACTAAAAATGTTTCATTAGAAGAAATATGCAATATAGAAGACTGAAAAGCAGTTGCACATGAGGTGAAATTAGTTGGTCAGTACATCATTACAAGTGAAGGACATTCTAGGTAGCACTGCTATTAAAGAAGACTACAGCACAACAATAAACACTATTAAAAAAGCCTTGGTTTAAAAAACAACAACCAAAACTGCCTAACACATGTAGATAACTAAACTGAGAGAAAAAGGGAAACCTGTCGCATTCTTCTCACCTTGTAAAAACCATGTAAATTCTGTTCCAAGACCCTGCATTGTAAGAATGGGGTTTCCCTTCAAAACATTGGATTGAGAATGGTTTTTTAGCATAGGCAATACCTTAAACCATACCTTCTATTTCATACACCAGCTGAAATGAACATACTTCACCTGGAACAATTTCAGCGATCCAAGTTTGCTTCTAGTGATTTCTGCTGACTTATTTGATAAATATGTTGACTTACAGTAACAAAGATTTTTAAATACCTGTATATACTTCAGTGTGATAAAACTGAACATGCTTTTCCAAATAACATTTCCCAGATGAAGAATGATACTTACCTGCTCATTCATGCCACCATCTTTAAAAGAATATTGTAAACAGTTTTTATTCTCTGTGTGATATTCCTGATCTTCCTCAAAGCTACTTGTGTCTTCATCATCTGAGCTCATAGGGTCAGTGACTGCTTTGTAGTCATGACTAAAACTCTGTGGTTTTTGGTAACTGTGCTCACTTGTGATGTATGTTTCTTCCATCTTCTGGGGTATACTGGGTGGCTCTTTATGGTTTTGACTATGACACGTCCTTTCAGCTGGATTAACAGCATCCTGCAAAGTCACTAACTTTTTCTCTACCCCAACAGTTCTTTGTTCTTGTTCTTTTCTCATCCCTGAATAAGCCCAGAGATGAAGGTCTGGGTGATGCTTATTTCTGCAATGAAAGGGAGGAAAAAAACAAATTATAGAGAACTTAGTGCACTTAGAGGACTGAACTATTAAGCATCCAATTCTCCTAAATATTAACTACTGAAAAGCACCATTATCAAACAAGAAGTATTCCCAGGTCATTCATCAATTTAAGATAAATCTAGAATGTCCCTTTAACATAAAATTTACCAAAAAAATCACCAATAATCCCAATAGACCAGATCTGCTTGGGTGCTGAACACCTAGCTCCTGCTGAAGCTGAGGGTACTGCACATCTTGCACTTAAATTACTTAAAATATTATACAAGAACTTCAGTGTGAGAGAAAAATGGAAATGGAATAATGGTAGTCTTTGCTACTGAATATTTACAGCTGGAAAAAAAGCCTGGAGTGATACCTACTTCAGTATCCCAATCTTCAGCTGCAGTCCATGCAGTATTTCAGTTACCCCATAGACATCTGCCAGTAGGTGATGTGTTGACACGATCTTTTTGGCATTAAGATGAGAGTAGTTCTCTTTCAAAAATGATAATCCACACATGTGTCCATTGTTTAGCCAGTCTTTGTCATAGAGATATTTGGCACTCCACCTCTGTCCTGGGGTAAGCAATAAGGAAATTGAGGGACATCTAAAGCCACAGCAGAATTATGTTTACAATTAGAGTGCTACATTTATGTGCTGTACTTGCCTAAATATCTCCTAACATCCATGAAAGGATGACTCAGGATTTTTCTAAAAATATATAGGAATTCAGATTTTGTGGATTAAGAAGAAAGTCAAAACTTACAAGAAAGAAAATCAGCCTGAAACCCTCAAAACCCCTCTAAATGGCATTTGAAACTAAAATCTAATCACCTTTGCAATCAAACTATACGATATTAAGGTCTATGCTGTTATCAAAATAAAAATCACAAAAAAAAACTTACATTGACATTTTATTTATCTAAGTAGTTCAACTTACTTTTTTTTTTTTTTTTTTTAAAAAAAGAAAGCCTAAGTTACCAAGAGAATTATTAGAGTGGATTTTATATGGATATATCCAAAACACCCAGTTTGTTTCTAAAAGACAAATGTTTTGCTTCAATAGTGACGTCAATATCTATTTATTAGAAGCCAAGAAAAGGCTTCAGGAAAAGCAGATATTTCAAAGTTATCTGACAGCAGAGCTCTTACACTCCCCTTTGAGGTGCCTTTCACCAGACTTTTCGAGAGGGTATTGATGTATGTGGGCCTCAGGTCTCCCCTGCTATGTCTTAACCCAACCAGCAGGAATGAGGATTTAGCTAAGGCTTCTACAGCAGCTAAGTAACTACTAAAAAACCCAAACAAATAATAAAAAAATAAAAAACCCATAACAAAATAAAACCAAAATGCCCACCCAAAACTAGAAATGCATAATGCTAATTATTGCAATGTTATTGTTTACAACAAGGCACCCAGACGGACTGACAATATCTTACAGTGGATTTCAAATCATACTATCATCATAGACAGAACAAAGAACGGGTTGATGGAAGCCCTTCGTACCTTTCAGGAGAATACCCTGTCTATCTCCTTTTTGCCCATTATCCCAATACACTTTAAAATACTGACATTGAGAATGACTTTTTTCTCCTGACATAGAAAGAAAAGAAGTAATGGTTAGGAAGGGAAAGAAGATAAAAATTAGGGACACAGACTCTGCATAGCAGGGGACGAAGTACCTAACACAGTGCAGGGAAAGAGCACAAGACAAATTAGCTGGGTTTAGTAAGAAAAAGCTGGGCTGCTCAAAGAGACACCACACAGAACTATCAGACAAGACTCTCTACCACCAGTTTTGATTCACACTGGGACATATGGAACCAGCTGTACTTTCCTAATATTTTATCTCAAAAATAGCTAATAAAATCTCTGCAAACAATTTTCATATTTCACTTCTTAAATATAGAATGACAGTAAATTTGAGGTTGTAGTCCCATTGCCCTTTTGAAACAGCTGGAGTGCTGGATATTTCATCAGAGGACAGGTATGTGCATTTGTATCAATTGTCAGAAGAAAATAAAAAAACTTACTTCCAAAATCTTAAGTTTTTCTCTATATAACTGTTAAGAAAAACAGGTTTATCACAGAATAATTTCTAAATCAACATCTTCTTAATCAAATGTATTCAGTTTAAAAGTAAAGTTTTTCTAGTTCTTATGAATTTGACCTATCTGAAATTCAACATATACTGTTTGTACAGTATTGTTTACTATAGGATGGAATAGATTTTCTGTATTTTAAATATTCAGTTCCACACTTTTACAGACTTCTGGGCTAATGTAAACATTATAAAATTGCAATTACTATGAAATGCCATTCACAGCATGTTTGAATGTACTGTGGTACTGAGTCCTTTTCCTCTAAGAAAATATTTAAATGAACAAATGTGATTCCAAGTATTGGCAAAACAGATCCCTGAACAAAAATTATTTCTTTATAAAGGCTTTCCAGACTACACTGACATAAAAAAGTGCTAAGGTTTGGGGGGAATTAAGTTCAACAAGTAAAACAATGGTAACTGAGTTCATGGGTAAGATTTAGCATAGTTGACCATCACGTTACTAATACAAAAGTAAGTTTCTGCTCAAAGCCAAACTTAGAATCACTTGCCCCAAAGAAGCATCACATGTAACACAAAACAGACAAAGCTTGAACAATTTAAGCAAATTCATAACATCTTTGCTCAAAAATCCCAAGCGGGGCTGCAGACAAAGGTGGTTTATCCATACCTGGTGGATCTCTGCAGATGTAACAGATGTACTGCTCTGGAATGCTGTCCTCCAACAGTCCCATGCATACACTGTGCTGCCAACACAAGCATTCTTCACACTGACATCAGAAAAAAAACACAACAAAAGCAAAAACTAAAACTGAGACAAGTAGATGCAAAACCCAGAAGCTACTTCTTGAATCATCAAAATGCAGAGAACAGCACTTTAATTTAAATAGCTGGCTTGAGCAAGATTATTTTAGTTGGGCAATTTGTGTTTGGGTAGACAAAGACATCAAGCTAAAAAAGAGCTCTAGATCTGAAAGTTACCTCAACCACAAACTCCAAACTGGAAAAAAAAAAAAGAAACTGAAGATGTAATATTAAATAGTATTTTATTGCAACATTCAGTATTTTAGCACCTACATATTTAGTAGTGAAACATAAGACAGGAGTATAATATTATAGTAAAGTAGAAAGATAATGTAATACATTACAGCATAACAGTGAAAAGTAGAAAACTCTTCAGTTTAATTATTTATATTTACAAAGCATCTCTCCAGTGCGCTAGAAAGATGTGCTTTTAATATCGCACCAATGGAAAATCTAAAAGAAAAAGAAAATTAAGAGAAAATGAAAGAGGAGAAACAAGAGAATAGGAGAGCAAAACAGAAGTGGTAAGACGTGAGAGCCTAGAAACAGCACACTGGTTGCTCTCAGTGAGACAAGCATGAAGATGGAAAAATTAGGCTGCCACTGGACTTCAAAAACAGGCAGGAAACTGCCTCTTATAAAGACACCTTCCCCTTCTCAACTCTGTGCTTGCCAATGCTTTAAATATCTGCTGGCTCACTGCTAAAAATCTCTCTTCTTTGCTTTGATGCTTTTGAGCATCAACCTGTTCAAGACACTGAAGTTGCCTTTTCTCCTGTCACTACAGCTACCATGTCCCCTCCTGTCTCAGCAGATTGTTACACCAGTCCATTTTTCCACATTGTTACCACAGCTGAACTGCTCAGTTCCTCCAACACAGCACAGCCTGTTAGTCTGCTCCCCAAGACAGCCTGTGCACCTTTCATCTCCAGAGCTCTGTCAGTTCCAGAACAGTGAGTCCACTAACACATGACAGCCCTACTTGTTTCCTTGAAATCTTAACTAAAGAGCTCCATACTATCAGCTGGAACTGTACCACAGCAGTAGCTGAATACAAACCTGATTTTGAATGGGGGTAAAAACCACAGAAGGTTCATGACCTTTTTAAAGTTGTTGACAACTGAGTTCTTCCTTACTGCTTTTTGCATCTGATTTAATCACTGCATTATAATTTGCTTGAGAAAACAGACTTGAAATTACTCATAGATGGGAAATACTCTCCTAACTGCAGTACAAAGTAATAAGCAGCAGTTGCAATCTATCAGGAGTTGCAATCTGTCAACACCAGAATGCTGTGCAGACATGGAATACTCTTCTTCCCTTTTACCTATACTAAGTTAAGATGCAAATTCTCAGCAGTTTCTAAAACCTGGTGGTGATACCCAGTGTGAGAAGTGCTGTTCTAAAGATGAAACCCACCTCACAATACTGACAATATTCAGTGTCTGCACAGGAGACACACTGCACACAGAGGAGCAGAGAGGTTTCTACAAGTGGTACTGCAAAGCACAAAGGCCAAGCCAGGAGGGCTTGTAAAATCTGGATGGTCTGGGGAACAGAAGCAGAATGGTTTGCGTGTGGCCGAGGATACTTTATTCCAAATTTATCAGCTGGCTATAAAGAAAAAGGTTACCCAGCAATTTGTCCTATGTATCAAATTGCTAGAGAAACCCCATCCTAGGGAATCAGCTAGCTCTGCATCCACTGAACAGAGCCAAACCAAGTGCAGAACAAAGAAATATTTTGTTCTTGCTCACTTATGTACAGCTCTCTACATAATTCCAGTCTGTGACACATCAAAAGGGCACCTTCACAAGCAAAACATTCACGTGGAAAATGTAACTCCACACACCAAACTTCTTTACCTGAATCATAAAGCCATTTTCTTCATCAAGTTCACAAATGCATCTAACAATTTCATTGATAGCATCATCTTCATCCTGAGACTCTTCAAAGTTGGTTGAATCAAAATCCTGATTGTATTCATCACCACTAAGTAACAAACTCTCTGTGGAAGAATCATCCAAGAACTCCACATCTGAAAGGTCTAACAGAAATAAATACATGTGAAACTGTGTGTGGAGACACAATAATTGAAAGACATACACAGAGCTTCAACAGGTAAAAATCTTAATCTGCACTAGCAAAAAAAATCACTCTCAAACATACTGCTGACATATGAGATTTTAAGATGAATTCTGCATAGTGCCTCTAATGTGCTCTCCTCAGATGCAGAGTAGCAACACTTAACCAAGGCAAGTACCATGTAGAACAGCTTGAGGAGTGCAAGCATTTTGATTTAAATAGATGAAGGATAAATCAGTCATTATATTTATAGCTACAATCCCAAACATAAACCAAATTATTTCCTTTCAAATCCTCTTTCTTAATTAAACCTACAGACTGAAATCTGCTGTTCATTCAACCTACTTTCTCCACTAAGGTCAACAGACAGGATGGCTCTTGGATACTGGTATGAGGTGTTCTTCTCTGAAAACATACTGCGCAAGGTCAGAGAGCTGCCCGAGGAGCGCGTCAAGGGAGAGGAGCACCTGTCCAGGAATTCCACAGAGCTGTCTTCATAATCAGAGTAATCTGAAATGTTGAAAGCAAAGAAGTCGCTCTTACAAAAGTAAAATGTATAACAAATGCAAAAGAAAAAAAAATTGTGTATAGATTTTACTGCAGCAGCATTATGTTGACAAAGACTATCAATGCTGAGATATCAGGATGATGAAACTGTAAGTAAGAAATGGCAAAAGCTCTTTGTAACATTTTATTAAAAAATTTCTAGTAAGAAACATAATCAAGTTTGATAGATAAGCATCACCATATGTAAGTCCGCCACCTCTGAATGTACAGAGGGGTAATTTTTCCTAGAATATTATGCAGTCTTCAGTCTTCTCTTTCCACAATTCATCCTGCACCATCTGCTATCCTTAAGAGATGCTGCTGGTGACTCTCTCTTTTGCCTTAAGTCTGCTTGCAGCACTACCAGCATTGCTACTTAGAAGACCCTGCCTGCTTAAGTGATAAAAGCTTGTCTGTACCCCTGCAGAGGAGCACAGGGGAAATTGTCTTTGGATGTTCCCAGGCCCATGTCAGGAGACATCAATGGGCCAACAGGTCCTGAGATGGGCTAGGGAGCATCCCAGAAGAGTATACATACACAGGCCCAGAGGAAGAGTTAGATAAGCAGGCAAACAACAAACACCCCCTGTCCAGGACCCTCTCAGACTTTCCCAGCAGTGCCATCACCTCCATTGCATGAAATCCATCAGGATGTGTTACCCACAGCAGCTCTCTGGATCAAGGACTAAGGGCAGTTGCAGCCCAGGAGGTGGCCCATGGAGGACACTATGGGATGTGGGGGAAAATAATCTTGGGTTTATGCATGACTTCATGAAATGTTTAGGGAAGAAAATAAAGGTGGGGGAAATGGATGGACTGAAGTGATTTGGGGAAGAACACTTATGGGCAGAACACAGGAATAACAGGACAAAAAAAGCCACATATGCATAAAGTCTTGTGGTCAGTACACTTGCCTGGCCATGCCCTGCATTCAGTCTATGCTGGCAGAGGTTGCAAGTCTCCCTCCTAGGAGCCATTGAAAAGTTGTCTGGATATAAATCCTGGACAACCAGGACAAGGGGCTTGGACAACTGCACCTCTAGAGGTCTCTTCCAATTCTGTAATTCTTATTAAACTTCATTTCCATCTCTTACCTGTGGAAGGGGCTCTCCATTCAGGGTTCAAGTACATGCTCTGTGTGCCAGCAAATGGAGTAGCCCTGCAGGTTGAAGGGTGGTGCCAGCACTCAAGAGACTGCAGTGACAACAGTGCCAGCCCCATGCCAGGGATCTCTGGTCACAGAGGCCCATGAGCTTGTGCTGCAGCACCTGCAGCCAGTCCAAGTGTCTGACTGCTTGCATGGATCAAGCTGGACCAGCTGATGAGCAGGTGAAGTGGCCTGAGAGCAAGGGGTCAGTGGGTCTGCAAGGGCCAGCTCTGGGTGGAAGTGGCTCTCTAAGCAGGAGAGCTGGGGTGGGGGGCTCTGGCGACCCAGGGAGTCCTGGCCAACACTGGGAGCATGTGAGAACGCATATGGAAGTGAGACTGTCTGAACTGCAGTGGGGCTGCTGGCCCATGAGCTCATACCTGCAGGCACAGAAATTGGAAAGACTGGCATCCAGAGGACCTATTGGGCAGTGTCTGAGCCCACCTGCTACAGAAATCCCCACTGTACTTACACACCTCTGTATTACCTTCCTGCTCAGCCAGAGAGAGGAGCAGGGTGAGGCTGTCACAGCGCACACAGAAGCACTGACAACATCATGTGTTTCTGCCTTCTGGTCACACAGTGCTACTGACATTTATCTTGATAACCAGCATTGTATCTCTTCCTCTAACAAATTATTTGCAACACTCTCAAGAAACACTTTACAAACACATTTGGCTGTCCCTAATCATAATGACTGAAGAGACTGTTCTAGGAAAGTCATATAATTGCAAATCATTGAACAGTTAGGGTTGGAAGGGGCCTTAAACATCATCCTGTTCCCCCTCGCCTTCCAGTAGACCAGGTTTTTCAGAGGCCCATTCAACCTGGCCTTCAACACTTCCCAGGATGGGACATCCACAGCTTCTCTGGGCAACCCATTCCAGGGGCTCAGCACCCCCAAAGAATAGAATAGCTTCTGAATATCCCATCTAAACTTATCTACATCTACCCTCTTTCAGTTTAAAACTGCTACCCCTTGCCTTACCCTTATACTCCCTATTCAGGAGTCCCTCCCAGTCCTTTCTGTGGATCTCCTGTAAATACTACAAGTCTGTTATGAGGTCTTTCTACAGCATTCTCTTTTGTATAAGAGAGCCTGAACAGGCTCTCAGCCTCTCCTCACAGGGGAAGTTTTCCATCTGCTGATCATCATTGTACCCTTCCTCTGGACCCACCCAAGCATGCCCATGGCTTCAATCAGTCATTAGGAGTAGCTACCCATTTACTACTCTGAAAAATTAGTACTCCAAATATAAGCAAGTGATCCGATTACTGCACTTCCATCCTTCTATAGGAAGCATTCCTGCTCCCACCTATCACTACAGTTTTCCTGCTGTGGGTTCCATAATATCCTTCTCTCCTAGATCACCTTCCATGAAGCCACCTTCCTCTCTACCATCTCTGTCCAAAGCACAGCATCTCCAGCATTTCCCAAGTGTATTCACTGTAGTCAGCTCAAGGAGCAGCAGAGTTGACTACTTCCTACTGCACGGCTTTCAACCTCACTGCAACAGAGCAGCAGGAATAACAGGCTAACTGTCTGCTACACATGGGCTTTATGCAATCACAAGTCATGCACACACTTGGAGCACAAAACCAGTCTTTGCTGGGATTTCTGTTTTGTCTTAAAGTCTTGTTCAAAGCTTAGCTGAAGTACACAATGTACCTGCTCCCTCTTCTTCATTTGAAACAAAAGGAGAATGCCTCACACCTTTACACTTTTATCCACACCTGGAGAAAAGTGACCTAGTCCTGGAGAGAGTCCTGTTTCTTTTGACAGATGGGCTTTTTCAGGGTCAGACACTGAAGTCAGAGTCCACCAGAGTATTTCAAATTCTTTCCCCAGTTAAAAAAGCTCTAAATTGAATATGTTTGGATTGTGAAACCCAGATTTTCACAAGATGAAAAGAATAAAACATTCAAGTTTTACCCAAATCGCTTTTTGCATCTGGATTTAAGATTTCTATTTGTTGAGACATTGGGCATATTTTCTTCTCATATTAACAAACACTGCATAAAGCTCCTAGAAATTGGAACCTAATCATGGCACCTCTGCCAAGCTTCTAAGTTTCAAGACAAGCTGGCAAAAAAACCAAAGGAATAAAAAGATGAAAAAAAGAAAGAATACCCCAGGCCATAACAGACCCCCTTATGACCACAAGATGACAAAACCTAAGAACAATACTGGACACACACCTAGCATTTATCAGTGTCTTCTTGCAAATATTAGATGCCTTCTCAGTGCAAGTAAGAAGCTCACAATGGTTTTTGAGTAGAATAAGCAATTGAAGTTTATAGCTTAAAATTATATTACTCCAGTATAAGGATGATGAAGTACACAAAACCTACAATACTGCAATTCACACTAAAGCACTGCATGATCTGGAAGCATTTTCATATTATAGCACAAATTTTGGACAGAGAAACACATAACCCACAAAATGTAATCCCCATTTGTCAAGGCAACAGACAAGGCTGTTATAACAGAGACACCAACCTCAACTGTGAAGGGTTAACTGTTAAGGAGGGGGTGCATTGCCTACAGCAAACCACTGAAATGTAGCAACAAACTAGACACTAGAATGATTTTACTGTCCAAGCAAAATAGGTATGACACATATACAGAGCTTCAAATGAAGAATTTAAAGAGATGAAAATAACAAGCATATCTTTTTGAAGAAGAAAAAAAACCTGTGAAATATGTGTCTATCACATAGAGACAGGCTATAAATGCAAAAAAAAAGAAGTCCCAAGTGTCATTTTCATATTTAAGGCTAAAAGTTACTCTTGGACATTTCTAAAATTTTACATTCATATTGTTTACAAACAAGTTTTCCTATCTAATGATAGAAATACATTGGGTGGTTCTACTTATGTTAAAAACATATAAATTGAACTTACCATGCTGTTTTGATTTCTTCTTTTTTTTCTTCTTCTTTTTCTGTTTTGGTTTATGATCTTTTTCCTTCTTTTCCTTTTTCTCCTTTTCTTTTTCTTTCTTTTTACCTGAAATAAAAATTAAACAATTGAAAGAAGCTTAGCCTAAACAAGGCATTCAAAATCAAGTGCTCTAGTTGTCTAGTCAGATCAATATGATTCAGTTAATTTACTTGATATCTTGGACACACCTCTTATTAATTGCTGGTATATTAGTTCAAAGAAATCTCATTTGACAAATAGTATTTTATCATTTAAGCATTTCCAAGTAAGATATCAAGGCAGAAAAAATACAGCAAAGTACACAAAATACGTAACATCACATAAATTGCGTATAACTTCTATTTTACTTACAGTTTATAAGAAAAAACATTTGGGCAAGAGAAAAAGCTTTCACAAGGAGAAAATTCCCAATTATAAAGGTTACATTGTCCTAGAAACACATATTAGGCCTACAGAAAGACATCTGAAGGAAATTTCAGTATCAGAGTGTTGCTGTCAGCACGGCACTATACAGTGGCACCCTCACAGAAAACTGATTCTGACTCGAATTTGACACAATTTTTATGCTGCAGTTCACTTTTAACCACTGCTGGTATATACAAGGACAAGCACTTGGACTTTGAAGGACTTCTTTCATCCTGTTAATTCTCCCTAGACAAAATACATCCCACATTTTCACTCCAAAATAATTTCTTAAGTTATCAGCAGTGAGAAAAATAACAAGGAAATTAATTTGTTATAAAAAATAAGCCTGAAAGCCAGGATTGTTTTCTGCACACAAACTGGAGCAGTCTTATCTTCTTGGGGAGCACAGAGACAAAGCTTTTGCCTCCTGAATAAACAAAGTAGAATTACTTCTCAATTCTTGCCAGTCCCTAATAACTTATTTTGTTTTGAACACAGGATAAAAACAGAGTCCTCTTAATCTGTATTATTTCATTAATTGCCAAATGTTTTGCTAGCAACCCTTGTTTGCTGTTCTCATCTCAAATCTGGCAGTACAATGGAATAGCCAGTATTACTCATTCTACTAAGAAAAACCCCAATCAAATGAAAACCAGAGACAGTGGGCCTTTCATAGATACTTTAGGATCCTTCAAACTTCTTGCTATAGGCACTTTTATTTTATCTTACAAATTATTCTTCTGTTACAAACCTGTCATATGCATAAAAATTCTTCAGGACCTTAACAAACAAAAACTGCAGCTGGGCCCAGGAAATATTTTATGCTTTTATATTTGCTCTTCAGAGACAGGAAATGTTAGAGAATTTTTCCTTTTTTTTGTAAAAATAATATTGCTCTCTACATACCATATGCTGAAGAACTTTTTTCTTCCAGTTTTCCTTTTCTTTCCATTCTAGCTGCACCTGCAAATGGAAGAATGTAACACGTAAGGCCAATGCCTGGCTGATGACCTAATTTCTTGTAAAAGTCATTAGACTGTAAAATATCCTAAGAGCACACAATATTAAGAAACATACAAACAAAACAATTTTTTAATGTCATTTTACAATTATTTTTATTGTCTAAAGCACTGGAAACAAAAAGTATTGTAGTTTACCAACTTCTGAATGCTTGTCCTTCTCAATCAGGTTCTTTAATATTTTCTCCTTCAGACTCTCAAAACATTTCTCCTTTATGGGCACAGAGCACTGTGTCTCTGCCCCTTCAGAGCTCACTGATGTGGAAGACCTCTTTTTTCTACTATTCCCTTTGGGTAACTTGAGACTATTGGTTAAAGGCATTTCCAGATGCAAGGCATGTACATGGGACGAGGGTGCTGAAAACAAGAAGATGGATTTACTCGGCATTCCAGAAGGATTGCAGCCAGCCAGGGCTGGGTCAGATCACTGAAATGTCAATATTGCTCATACCATCATCACATTTAACAGGACATTACTGCACATGAATGCCTAGATCTTAGTCTTACATACAAAACAATACATGCCACAGGAGGTTTCTTCCTATATTTTGGAATTTGCATTCACTTTTAAATTGTCTGTACTGGTTGAAATGTACTTTTTCTGACACTTTTAAGACTTTTTGTTTCCTTTTTTTTTCACTGTAATAAGAACCCATGACAAGAGTAATAGTTAAAAGTGATGACACTGTCACAATCATTTAAGTTAATGTTCCATTATGTTAACAGAGAAATTAAGTTCTGGTACAATATTTGTAGTGCTATGTATAAAACATTTCTGCTCATTGAATTTTTCACTGATTTCAATAATATTTAAATAATTCACTTTCTTTCATTTAATCCACATTTAAATAACATGTAAAAGTACCGTGACCTGTCAGAATTTGGCATCATATACTGATAATTCTCATCTTGTATTATATAGAAAAGTATATTCAGTAAAATATTTAGTTGTTATTTTAGTTCTTTATCTGATGCAAGTTTAGTAATAAACTGTGAACAAAACAAAACTGAAATTGCAATTTTCACAGCTAATATTTATAATGATTTTTAAATAATCAAACTAGAATAAAAGTTATTTGTAAAGAGCATTATTGAAGTAAATCAGAACTCTTTATTACTGTGTCCATCAATATTGTTAGAGCTTCAAGAGTCATCAAATTGTAATTAGGAAAGTCTAATTTTCATCAGACACTTGGTCCATTTTAGGATCATGCCAAGGACATGTTGTACAAAACTGCAGCTCTGTGAAGTCACAAAGGGCTCAGGTTTTTCTGTGCCAGCTGTAAAAACTTGGAGGCACCAGTTACCTTTGGTGTCTCTCAGCAGAAGAGCCCAACAAAAGCATAAGCACTAAAAAAAAAAGTCCTGAAAAATACCAGCTATTGGCCAAGATATTCAACAAGACAAAATATGGAGCTGATCTGGAATGCATTAAATAAGCAGCATTAAGATAATTTAGTAAATTTATCAGTCATAGAAAGATTCTGGGGAAAAGGCAAGAACACATCAAGCCTCCCAACAGGGACAGACCAACACAAATCTACTGGGACAGAACACAGCTCACACAAGACCTGCTCCCACTTCTGAGCCTCCCTGGGAACACCACCACAATGCCACTACGCTGGAAAGCTGAAGGGCCAGGAAGAACAATAGCAACTGGTGCATCACCTCCCACAGCACCCAGCACTTTTCAATGCCATGTGTCCCCAGCTGCAGGACAGCCCTGTGCGGTGTAACCCAGGCAGCAGCAGCTGCTCAGCTCTGTGTGCTGGCTCCTGTCACACAGCACGAGCTGCACAGCCACACCTGAGGCTGCCTGAGCCTTCCCACTGCCTCAAATCAACCCTCTCACCTAACACCATAATCCTTTTAAGATGGATTCAGGCTCTTGCCTATGTCTGTATTTCAAGTGCCTTTGGCGTACTGGAATACTTATCACTGACACAAAACACTATCCAAATTATTCCTTTCTTAGGTTTCCTAATTACCATTTGTCTCTGTTACAGGACTGAACTGCTCTGCCATCTGTAGAGCAATAAGTATATTTTAGCACATAAGTAAAAGAAAAAAGTGACACTTTCCCACATCATCATGCTATCAACGTCTTGTCTCATTTCTAAAAAGAGCTCAAAAGGATCACCCAAATGCACGTAATTCATTTAGGTCACTGCCATTTTGATGAAAAGATGTGAGAACACTCCATCCAAACAATCTCAAGAGAAATTTAGTCTCAATGTTAGATGAATTAGTATTTAAACTTTATTATTGAGAAGAAATCCTGACCTGACATCCAAATGATTTAATACCAACAGTCACAACACAACAAATTTTGGTATCTCACTAATAGATTGTGTTTTCAACACAAGCACATGTGACCGAGTGATTAGCAACTGCTTGAGGGAACACTTATATTGGGCGGAAATCTCTCCAGTCAAGCAAATACCCATCTTGCTGTCAGAACTCCCCAAACTGCCCTTCTATATTAACTTGAAAATAGAAACTGCTGTTATGCCTCTATACATTGCAATGTTATTCTTGGCTTTTACTTTTCTTAATTGAAAATAATTTTAGGTAAAGAATCTCAAATTCTCAAATCCTACATAAAGTGTCAAAGCTTGCAAAGTCTGCTTTTCAATTGTGCAATCACTACGCCTTACACATAATCACAAAATTGGACAAGGAGGCCAGTCAGTAGAGCAAGTAACAAATATAACCAGGAAATATTAGTTCCTTTATGGAAATACTACTTTTTTTTTTTAACTGCTACTTTTAATTGCAATTTATTCCTGTTAAGGAGTCTAGCCAGCCACCTCCCACACAGTGAGAGTGGGAGGTCTGCAGTTAACACTCAGCACAGAGAAGGACGACCAGAGATTAGACTTGGTAAACTACTGATTTTGTCACCATTCCAGAATCCATTTTATCACTAGAAGACTAATTTCAGATTAAAAAGAAATGCAAACCACAGCATTCCCAGTCCAGTTTATAACATGCTTCCAGTTCTACTTCTCCTGTTACAGAACAGAGAAGTGACACAAGCCCCCTCATGCAAGTACAGGCACAGGACAGGATGTTGTGCCACAAGTACAACAGCACAACTGGGCTTGCAGTGGTACTGCTCACTGCAATTCATCAAGCACAAATGAATTGTAGCAATCTGAGGCAATTTATTTTGTTGACTAGCATTCTATTTCATGGCTTTCCATGCTTAAAATAGTATCATAAGTATAATTATCTTCATTAATAAACAACTTAAATCATACTGAAATAGAAATATCAATCATGCTGGTCATGTTTAATTTAGTGCTTTGAATTTCTAGTGCATAGATGAATTTTATATTTTAATTGCATACCACAGATTAACACTGGAGCCTACCCAAAATGATGTCTTTAGGAAGAATAAGCTGATAAAACAGTTCTTGCTTGCCTCATGACCAGTGCAAACTGGGAATTTTAGGGCAGAGATTAGAATGGCAGGCATTCAAATTAGGGAGTTAACTGGACTGTTAATAGATGGTTGAAGTAAAACAAACAGCCACAAAATAACATGAGAAAGTAACAAGATGAACAATAGTTTATCCCTCTTAAGAGCAAGGTAAACCAGAAAAACTGGCAAGAGTTTTTAAAAAGCGATCAATCTCATTTTCTGAAAATTCTGTACATCAGCTGTTTCTTTTTCCTGCTGCAGTAAACTGTTACCAAGGAAATTATATAAATGTATGCAATATTTTTTTTTCTTTTAGTCTTAAATTCAAATTTCTTCCATATAGTTAACCTAATGTTACCCTACCAGCAAAATCATCTATTGGTGTTAGAATAGAAAATAACAGCTAGTGATAATATTGTTATATCAGCATTACAAATATTGTATTGTTAGATTAGAAAGTGTAACAATATTTTCATTTTACTTAAACTTCAAAACCCAGATTGCTTGCTGAAATTATGTTTGTTCAATATTTAATAGTTAAAGTAACATAAATGGTGCAGGGTTACAGAAGCCAAGGAGAAAAGATCACAAATTTAAAGACAAGCACAAATACAGAAAGATCTGAACCTCATATACTCAGAATGACAAAACTACTGTAGCTTTGCAAGTATTCTGATTGACTGTGGATTTTAAATCTTTGAAATGCTAAACTGATCAAATGTCAGTTATCTGCATTTTAAGCTATTTGGCAAATGAAAGCAAAGATTCTTAGTTGCTGTGTGCAGTATAAGGTGACCACAAGTAGGACCTCACAATAGTTTAGTAAAGCAATACGTCTGTTCAATAACTAATGGGCAGTGTACAGGTCTCTACCAAAGTGCAAAGCACTTCCACAGAGCCTTTGGATTGAAGGAATTAACACAGAGCTTTTGTTTTGCCTCTACAAAATGTTAAGGTGTTCATTTTGAAATCTATGTGCTAATACTGTTGAGCTGCCATTTATGCATCTGCACTTCAGTGCACCCAGTCCCTCTCCTCTGAAAACACCATGTCAATACCTTCTGAATAAAGTCACAAAAATGCATCATTTCTAACAACACCAAATCATTTTTTCAATTGACTCAACTGATACCCTCCATCAGAAGTCACAGTGTGCACCATCACAAATCTCTGGGTTTAAACCAGCTCAGCTCTGTTACAGAAAGGTCAGGGATCAGGCCAGGCTGTTCCAGGCTAAATACCATCATGAGGTATCTCAAACTATCCACAGTTATCTACTTCAATGATTACAAAGACAGTAGATCTAACTTAAGTGCACTTAACAGAATCTGTAGTGATGTCAAAATCTAGAACTCCAAATATGTCCAGACTGTGTTAATAAAATCTTAGCAGCAGAAATACCATAAACAGATGCAGATTTCAATAGTTCTTTCAGTTCAAGAAAACACAATTACAGAATAGTTTGGATTTTACACCAAAGTTCTCAATTTGTAATGGACAGAGTCACAGTGCATACATTTAAACAATGCAGTGTATTAAACTGCACTTAGGTCAATGTTTCTGCATAAGGCAAATTAACTTTTCTCAATTATCTGAAGAATTGACAGGAATGAGAAAGGAAAGCTTTGGGCACCTCTCCTGTATCTATTTGCTTGCTATTGTTTAAACAGATAATGAAGAAAGTACTGGTAAGTACAGAGTGAATCCTATTTATTTTCCTGAAGCATTCAAGAATTTGGTGTAATTATGTGTGCTTCACGAATGTGACTTGAGAACCTGCGCTGTTTCAAAGGCAAAACGATGCCTTCTAAAGCAGAGAACACAACAAATGTATTTAACAGTGTAGAGTAATTCCAGAGGTTTCAAACCTGAACTTTTAATTTACATTTTTCTATTTCTTCTAAGATTATGAGGATAAACATGTTCCACCAGAGTTGGAAGACTGGGATGAACCCCAAACACATGAATTTTACTTTTGGAGACCTAGTGATACCACTGACAGAGGCAGATAGCTCCACAACCTGTGATGAAATCTGTGAATTAAAGATATCAAACAGCTTAGTTTAGTCTTTCGGGCCACAAAGCTGATACTCAAGAAGCTGTTAGGCTACATGCTGCAACCTACTGAAAACTTCTAACATTTGGACAAAAAGTCAGTGTGAAAGCTCAAGACACAGTTCCATTTATTGCATGATGGAAAACTGTAATACATGAAAATTAGGAACAAAACACATGAGCCTGGAAGGCAAAAACTCAAGAAGACAAGAAATGTAGCTGGCAAATCAGTTCCTTTAGAGCTTATAACTCTTAAAATTATATAGATATGAAAAAAGGCTCATTAAGCTTTATATATAGTATAAACTCTATTGTCTGGTAGAGGTTGCAAGCACTTCCAGCTTCCCACTATGGACCCAAGTAGTAACAACAGACAATTTTATCCTGGAATTTTTCCCTGACACAAACTGTGTAGACATGTCACATAATTCTGAGTCATTAAATAAAGGTGGCTCTAAATGAAACTTATTGTTTCTTTTATTGCTTCACCTGTGGCCAAGACCAAGACCCAGCTCAACAAACATGTCTGAAGTGCACTCCTGGGTGCTGGGTTTAGCACCAGATCACTCTGCCCCCAGCCAGGCCCTTGACAGGATCAGGCAACTTCCAGCATTACCAACTATACATAAAATGAGGTAGAAAATATATGAAAAAAGCCAGAAGTTAAATTTCTAGTAACTGAAATGAGTTTTACCAAACAGGAAACAGATGGCTGTTGGAAGCTGTTGATTTCTTTTATGATCTTTTTCAATGAGTGGGCAAATACAAAACACCCAAAAGCACTTCTCTTAGTGGCAAAAGACGTGACATAAAAAAAGACTTCTATAGAAATAATTTTCCCAGGAATCTGTAATTCTGCTGCTATGCTATGTATCAAGGGCAAATGAAGACTGTCACATGGTTTCACTCAAGTAATTAAGTAGTATTTTAATATTTTAAAAAGCTTAAGTGGTGGCTCACTAGAGATACCCATAACCCTTATTTTAAGGGTATTAACAAATTACTTTAAGAGATTCATAGATTAATAGCCCAAGATATAGTTTAACTGTCATAACTCTATCATTTAAGGTCATGCTGTCCTCCCTTACTATCAATCACATTTATCAAAAACTTTCTGAGCATAATACAATAATTTTATTTTTTTCCCCTCCTTACTTTTCTGAACAATTTTCTCATGAAACAAAACAAAAAAAGGCTTTAAAAGAATTCTTTCTTGAAAGCCAGTTAAAAATGGTACGATAACCACAAATGAGTTTTATAGAAAATTATATGAACACCTAGCATACAGTGGATGAGAACATCCCACTCTTAGGGTTTGCAAAGCACTGTGTAAATCCTTCCCCCAATCCCTCAGTTACCTCTATCCAAGTGCTTCATGTAAACCACAGTAGACAGCAAACTCCTACAAAGGGAGAGGCAGCCCAGAGCTGCAGCACTGGGCTCTGTGCTGAGGGTGACCAAGTGTATGTAAAATTTTTTGAGGATTTTTCAGAAATATTTTAAAATAACATTTTGTAGCAAGCGAAGGACAGAATTTCCACTTCAAAGACACATTAAGCAGAGGAATGCTGTCTTTGAGAACATCACTGTTTTAAAGCTGAAGCCACAAATTAGTATGTTAGTAAAGACTTCATTTCGTTAATTATTTTTACAATTTTTAGCAATAGCAAAAATATTTTTGAACTACTGCTCACTACATTCCACAGTCTCACATTCTCCTTAAATCATGTTATAAGTGCCAAAGCAGCTCTAAGCCAGTGAAGACAAAGAATATGCAGATGAGTTGAGTCCAGAAAAGACGCAGGTTTTTGAGTGAGCAGAAAAGAAAATAAAAAGCATCCCCTCTTTCTGTGGGATTGAATAAACACACATTTGAAACCCTACTGCTATAAATCTCTCTGGTTGTATACTGAATCTCTTTACCTGACACTGTTGTAGCTACTCTTCCATCAGTTACTGCTTTGGAAGGAAGATATGCAATCATCTGAATATCTTCCTTGTCTTTACTGGAATATTCATTACGGAAAGTGGATTCTGTGGATAATGGTGCTGTAACTTCCGAACTACGGCTTAAATCAAGAGGGAGACATGGTCCACGCTTCTCAAGTGACACATGAGCAACATCAGGTACTACATAAAAGAAAAAATGTCATATTAAAAAAGACACATGGGTCCAACAATCAACAGTCTGGACTGCAGCGTTACATAACATAGGAACAGCAAACAGCTTTAGCTACAGCAGTTCAAAATATCCCATTAGTTGAAAACCATGGAAGATCTAACTTTTATGATTCAATTTCTCTTGGGCAGTTCTTTATTAGATTAAGATACATTACCCTCCAATTTTGATGACTGCTGTGTAGACATGTCACATAATTCTGAGTCATTAAATAAAGGTGGCTCTAAATGAAACTTATTCTTTCTTTTATTGCTTCACCTGTGGCCAAGACCAAGGCCCAGCTCAACAAACATGTCTGAAGTGCACTCCTGGGTGCTGGGTTTAGCACCAGATCACTCTGCCCCCAGCCAGGCCCTTGACAGGATCAGGCAACTTCCAGCATTACCAACTATACATAAAATGAGGTAGAAAAATATAAAAAAAGCCAGAGTTAAATTTCTAGTAACTGAAATGAGTTTTACCAAACAGGAAACAGATGGCTGTTGGAAGCTGTTGATTTCTTTTATGATCTTTTTCAATGAGTGGGCAAATACAAAACACCCAAAAGCACTTCTCTTAGTGGCAAAAGACGTGACATAAAAAAAGACTTCTATAGAAATAATTTTCCCAGGAATCTGTAATTCTGCTGCTATGCTATGTATCAAGGGCAAATGAAGACTGTCACATGGTTTCACTCAAGTAATTAAGTAGTATTTTAATATTTTAAAAAGCTTAAGTGGTGGCTCACTAGAGATACCCATAACCCTTATTTTAAGGGTATTAACAAATTACTTTAAGAGATTTATAGATTAATAGCCCAAGATACAGTTTAAAAGTCATAACTCTATCATTTAAGGTCATGCTGTCCTCCCTTACTATCAATCACATTTATCAAAAACTTTCTGAGCATAATACAATAATTTGATTTTTTTCCCCTCCTTACTTTTCTGAACAATTTTCTCATGAAACAAAACAAAAAAAGGCTTTAAAAGAATTATTTCTTGAAAGCCAGTTAAAAATGGTATGATACCAACAAATGAGTTTTATAGAAAATTATATGAACACCTAGCATACAGTGGATGAGAACATCCCACTCTTAGGGTTTGCAAAGCACTGTGTAAATCCTTCCCCCAATCCCTCAGTTACCTCTATCCAAGTGCTTCATGTAAACCACAGTAGACAGCAAACTCTTACAAAGGGAGAGGCAGCCCAGAGCTGCAGCACTGGGCTCTGTGCTGAGGGTGACCAAGTGTATGTAAAATTTTTTGAGGATTTTTCAGAAATATTTTAAAATAACATTTTGTAGCAAGCAAAGGACAGAATTTCCACTTCAAAGACACATTAAGCAGAGGAATGCTGACTGTCTTTGAGAACATCATTGTTTTAAAGCTGAAGCCACAAATTAGTATGTTAGTAAAGACTTCATTTCATTAATTATTTTTACAATTTTTAGCAATAGCAAAAATATTTTTGAACTACTGCTCACTACATTCCACAGTCTCACATTCTCCTTAAATCATGTTATAAGTGCCAAAGCAGCTCTAAGCCAGTGAAGACAAAGAATATGCAGATGAGTTGAGTCCAGAAAAGACGCAGGTTTTTGAGTGAGCAGAAAAGAAAATAAAAAGCATCCCCTCTTTCTGTGGGATTGAATAAACACACATTTGAAACCCTACTGCTATAAATCTCTCTGGTTGTATACTGAATCTCTTTACCTGACACTGTTGTAGCTACTCTTCCATCAGTTACTGCTTTGGAAGGAAGATATGCAATCATCTGAATATCTTCCTTGTCTTTACTGGAATATTCATTACGGAAAGTGGATTCTGCGGATAATGGTGCTGTAACTTCCGAACTACGGCTTAAATCAAGAGGGAGACATGGTCCACGCTTCTCAAGTGACACATGAGCAACATCAGGTACTACATAAAAGAAAAAATGTCATATTAAAAAAGACACATGGGTCCAACAATCAACAGTCTGGACTGCAGCGTTACATAACATAGGAACAGCAAACAGCTTTAGCTACAGCAGTTCAAAATATCCCATTAGTTGAAAACCATGGAAGATCTAACTTTTATGATTCAATTTCTCTTGGGCAGTTCTTTATTAGATTAAGATACATTACCCTCCAATTTTGATGACTGTTGGTTTTGACCACTGATGGAGAACACTTTTCCATCAGTAACTGAAGAGGGAGAAGGAACTTTTTCTACAGAATCATCAGGCAAGGAGCAAGTGGCTAAACGCTGTGATCTTCTTCTCCGTTGGCTATGTTTGTAGGATCTAGGGGAATTCACTGGCTGTGATGGACCTAAAAAGAGATCTTTCAATGTTCATGAAGCAGAGAGATACACCATCATCTTACCGCAGCATTTGAGAGCTAAAGACGGGGAGTGTTTTTAATCGCTCTTATTTGCAAAGCTGGTAATCACAGCCAAACTAGCAAAAGTAATTACAGAACTGTGACTACCAGAAGCAAATTAAAATTTATGCTCAAGACATGATTCTGGGTTTTACTTATTATAAATTACTAGGGCACCTACTTCCCCACTGGTAAAGGCTGTTGTTTTGTGTATTTACAGTAAGCAACCCTCCCCATAAAACCCAGGCAGCAGGTTACTTCTAATGGAAGGGGGGTAATAGGATTTAACAATAAACAGAACAAAAGATCACAATTAAAGATCTAAAAAGTCATGGATAGTGTTAACATACAACTTAAAAAAATAATCAAAAACAGTGTTTAATTTTATATCCCACCTCCTGCCTTCTGATAACCTGATATCAATACCCCAACTGAAAAATTCTAACACACACTGCCAATGCATGGCACAGTAAGAAGGCTCCAGAACTTAATACTTTAAAAACCCCAAACAAATGGGGGAGGAGGACTGATATAGGTTAATATAGGCCTGATTCATTAAAAACAAAAAACCCACATTCCCCTACCTCTCTTCAATATTACCCAGTTCCACAAAATTTTGCCTTAGAAAAACATTTAAGTTACTATTACACTGTAAATCACTGTTCTCTGTTTTTTGTAAGCAGTTTTTAGAGTCAGATATACAGATTTTAAAATTAAGACACAGCAAAACTAACTTTCCACTAGAGGTAGAAAAAAGTTGGAAGCCAAAGATTAAAGACAACACTAACAAGATCTAAGCTACTAAGTAACCAAGTTTTAAATTAGCTGTTTTTAAAAAATACTGCTACAGAGAAGTCCAACTCAATCCAAAATAAAAGCATGCTTCAGGAAAGCTACTTACCATTGCTCTAGGGGTGGGGATGGAAGGCGTATTACAATATGGATGGCTGCTAACATTTTGTGGGGACAAAATACAATTTTTACCAATGTGTCCTGAATAAAGAAGGCTGAATTTGCACTCCTCCCTCTCCCACTCATTTAAAGTTATCTATGAGCAAAGATTAAGAAGAAACTTATCTCATAAGTGATAATACAAAATCAAGGTTGAGGGGAACACGTGATGCAGGTTGAGTCTTCCATCCTCAATCTCTATACTAAAGTGAAAAAAAAATGTAGCTTTTGACTTATTGAAATCTGCATTTATGTTAACCTTTGGCCTCAGCATTTAATATTCGTTAGGCAAAGAATCTGGCACTAAGCAACACTAAAAACCTAATGTAATCTCAAAAAAAAATCATAGAAATAACTTAATATTCACAAAAAATAGCATATTCAAGCATGCAGCATAGAGCTTTCCCTATTCTTCTGATAAACAGTACTTTTGTGCTTGGCAAATCAGTTACATGTTAAGAAGCTGAACACCCATGGAATTTTTCTGGGACAAGGAAACACAGTTTTTAGTATTTTTCCACCACAGATCTTGAACCCATCTTCTCTTTCCCATCACGTTTGGAGGAAATATCACATAAGGTGACGAATGCCACAGCCAAGAGGTACAGAACATCAGCCTGCTGAAGGTCAAGGTTCTCAGAGAAGGAAAGGTCCACACCAAAGTGTACGTCTTTTCTTTTTAATGAATCAGGCCCTTTTCAGAAGGGAGGTTTGATTTTTCCTGTATCACTGTTAATGCTAGTGTGGAGATTTAAGCTAGAGGGAAAGCCAACCCTTAAAAACCATGACTCTATAAATATCAATATATTATTTAAATGTATTATTTCTGATAGAATATTTCAAATGCCTTACTATGTGACTTGACTTTTAAAATAGTGAGCTACCCCTAATTCTCCCGCTTGGACATTTTATTTAAAGCAGATTCATTTTTAGAAGCAATAGCCATTTACAACCAAAGAAAATTTCTGTATATCTCTTAGAAGTAGTTACGGAATTTTTTTTAAAATGTCTGTGCTCACTAGTTTTATTTATCACAGCAGAAGGAAGCTGAGAGACCAGCGTCAAATCCTCGACTTGTATTAATTCTGGGGAAAGTGGTGATTTAGGGGGCTTTATACACCCGGAAGAATCTCCAGATTCTTGTTTGCATTTCTTGCTGCGAGCCTTTCCTGAAGACAAAGTTGAGGATAACAGTGCAGGTTTCTGAATGTTGGCAGAACTGCTAATATCAGCTTCATTTTTTTTCTGACTTTGTGGTTTAGGTGAAATCTCCTGAATAAATAATAAAAAATTGATACTTTTATTTCAGTTTCTTCGTTGTAGCTCTTGTATTCTATTTTGATCTTTTTAAAAACAATTTTAGTACTCAAACACATAATAAAGTAAAATTATTTTAAGTACAAATGAAAACTATTTAAAATGCATCACATTAAATTTTGCTTTTTTTAAAGGAGCACTACCAATTTTTTTCAGTATTCAGAATACTTAAGTCTTACTATTTGAAATACCTGGAAAAAAATGAAAATAAAACATTTTTCCTCTATTCCCAATTTAAAAATGCAATAAAGTACTTTTAGTTTTCTCTTTTACCTTCCCTGTCAGTGCAGCCTCCAAGCAGAACCTGGAGAGCATCTGTTCCCAGCCAGAACACACACACTGATGCACCATCACAGAGCATCTCACGCTGGAAGGGACCCAGAAGGATCCTCAAGTCCTCCTCCCTGCTCCTCACAGGGCTGCCTGCTGCTGAATCATGACTGGGAGTGTTGTCCAGACACTCCTTGAACTCTGGCACTGCTGTGAGCAAACAATCCTTCCTCAGGAGGATTGCAGCTGTAAACAAAGGTGTTAAGATTTTCCCTATACAGTCATTTCCCCAAGCAGAGGCAAAAAAAAAAAAAAAAAAAAAAAAAAAAAAAAAAGGCAGTTCCTCTAGGAAAACTATATTTAACAAGGAATTTGTATTTTTGAGAAACTGAAAAAGTTGATAATGCTCCTTTAAGCAATGTCTGAAACAATGAGAAGTTTCCAATACTGAGTACACTCTCACACAACCCCTTTCAGTGCTGGGAGTCTGGATTTCACATTCTATGTTTGAGCAAACATGAAGAAATCACAGCTTCTAGCACCACAGGGTTAGACAGATTGCTAACTGTCAGGGGAAAACTGGCAGATGAAGAGTTAAAACAATTTTTGAAGGAAAAGAAGTCAACATATAAACACATCTTTCCAAATTCCTCAATTTTCATCTTTCTTAACACAAACAGTACTATTTTTAGACCATTAGCATGCATTGACAGACATTAGCACTTTAAATTTTTCACTGGAAATTCTTCTTACATTACCAAAACTGTGCATGTGTTATAACCTGCCTAATAAGGCAATATCTGAATATAATTTCTTAGGCCTGTCTCCCTTCTCATCCCAGTTACATCATACAGCATAGTACCATCTAATAAAACCATAACTAACAAAACAGAGAGGTACTTGTAGAATGTGTGCACCACTTTATCCAAACTAGAAACATGGTGATTTGAGGGTATTATTGAGTTTTGTTATAAATTGCAGTTTTATTTTCCACTAGAACTTTCCATGTTCCAATGGAGGAAAACCAAAAAAAAAAAAAGGCAAACCAAAACCCCACAAGTGCACATTCTACATCTGTAAAAGGGTGCCCCTGAATGCTACACGAATGGCTCACTGGGAGTATCCTGGAAATATGCAGTGCAAAACATCCCATTCAGCAGACATCAGTTCTACCTTGCATAACTCCATTACACACATACTAAGTGCAGTTTATTCATTTAAATAAAATATTCCATGAACTGTAGAGTATACCTATGCTGGTTATGAGAGGTATTACCAGAAATTAATTAGAGTCGTAACTTGTAAATAAACAATTTTATTGTTCATCTTCACAGATGTGAAAGACATACTACAGCATCCATTACTTTCAAATTACAAAGTTATTTAAACAAGATTAAAAAAATTAAATTAAGATTTTGATAAGGTGCTTAACCTCTTAACAGGACAAATTAACATTAAAAACCTTAATGAATTAATGTTATCCATCTACTCAGGTCTTGGTCAAAAGGAAATATAACATGACATACCCTAATACAATTAAATAAACTACTGTATCTGCAACTAATCGTCTGAGGTTTTGGGTTTCAGACAACTGTAAACTAAAAATGTATAAATATAAACAAAAACTTGCATCAACAGAGTCAGTTTTCGGCTATTGGCCTGAATATTTCTACCATATTCTGCATTACATTATTAAAAAGCCTACAAGATATTTTATCCATTCAATTTTATAGCAGTAGCAGACAAAGCCTCTAAGGAATGTCAGCTTCACTATCAGAAAACCTTTTGGGGAGGGTCATAACTCAGCCATTTTAACTTCACTTTGCACAGGAACTCAGGGAAAAAAGCTTTAAGCTCAAAAAATTTCCTCCCCACAGTCAATAGTTTAAATGTTTGTGAGGTTTCTGGTTTTACTTATACACAAAAGAATAGGACAATTTGGGATTTTAGATGCCTCTTTAAAAGAGCTTAACTATTATTTCCAAAAAATGAGGTTTTTCAGACCATTAGCATGTAAACAATGACAGAGACATCTTGTTTTTTATATCTGATAATAAAACCGGAACAGCCGAGTTACTAAGTCTGAGAAATAACAAAAAGGTTATAGTAAATATGCACTGCAGTTTATACTGTTGCATACACAGTCTATGTAAACCACAAAGTCCCATTCACCGCAATGGGATTCTGCATGGCAAGATTTACATTGTAATGATTCTCCCAAAAACAACATGCTGTAAGCCATTTCACAGTTTTTTGCACATTGAAAATATCACACACAGTAGCAAGAAAATCATAGCATCTTTAATATGCAAAAATTTGAGAAATGGAATGTCATGTCAGTACACTGTAAACCTTTATGCAAAATATCGGTCAATGCATCGGCACCACAGTGGCTCCACCAGCCCTGACAGTGACAGCATCAAAAACAGAAATTCAGGTTCCATTGACTCTCATCCAATGCAGCATCAATGGAAAAACCAGAGCAATGCAATTAATATATCAGCTCTAAAGAACCAGTACAACCAAAATATCAAATCAGGTTTGGGGTAGGGACTGTTCATAGAGTGTGCCGGGGCTAAAGAACAGAAGTGCTTATTAAAGAATTGCAGGCAGCAAGGCTACTTTGTTCAAATGCTGCTGTTAAAGAATGAAAATGCATACAAAAAAGCTGTATTAAAGATACATTAAGGCTCTGATTTAAATAATTGGAAAACAAAGATGTCCTGAATCAAGACTACTGTTCATCCTTAGCTTGCTTTACCATGATCAGGCATTCAGCCCTTTTAAAATGCAAGATAATGCACAACTCGGAGTCAAGCAATGCCTGAACACAGTGCAATAAGCCAAAGACAAAATGGCAGCCTCCAGATCCTGCCAATAAGCAGGTTTAAAAATCAGACCCTTAATATTATTTAAAAGTTTCTTTTTTGTATTTATTAAAATACACACTCTTGCAAAATGTATGGCTCATTGAGCAGTTCATAAAACACATACAAGCCTACAACACCAAATTCTTACAATATAAAAGAAACTTCTTTTAAAAGAAGTTCTAAATGATGTCAAAAACCCTGTTTCAAACACAAATCAAATTTGTGTAAGGGCCTGTTTCTAAGCCAGTCATCATTCCAGCTATAAAACTGGACCTTGGGACACTGGTCTCCTCATATTTGTTGCACGGAGACTCTATTTTGTTTTCTGTTAGTTTTCTAACACAAAAGCTCATTATTGAAATTCAAGTTAACACTGTGTTAAGAGACAATTAAATTCCATACTTCTGGCTCTGCCAGAAATGTAAACATAAGATAAATTTTCAGTTCCCTGTTATATCTGAAGGGGAAAATTTTTATGTTGTAGGTACTACATCTCCATGGCACACTCCAGTGGGAACTTTGCAAAAGAATCAAACTCTACCATTTCATACCTGCTCCAGGACTGGAGCTGTTTCTTTGTTGCCTTCCTTTTTTTCAGCACCATCTGCAACAACAGCTTTGGATGCCAATAAACCTTAGGAGAAAAGTTGCAGATATTTTTAGTTAGAAGTACCTTGCAACAAGAATTCCTAGAGAAAGAAATAAAATATTGAGACAAGAAATATGAACTGCACAAATCTACAACATGAGTCTTTCTGAAATGGCTCCACACAAAGGTGAACACTTTGAATTAGAAGAAACAAAAAGTTAAAGGCCATCCCAACAATGACATGCTTACATAGGAAGCCTTTCTTTGGCATATTTACTGACAAGAAGAAAACCAAATTATCAATTCTAAAATGAAGCCTTGCCATTCTTCCAAAGCCCAAGCACTTGAGCTTTAAAACCAAACAAATGATACATAAGTTAATTTTGAAATCAAAATTCTTAACAAAACTTTTCTCTCTCCCCTTTCCAGTCTTTGAGAAATTCTCATCAGAATCTGTATTACCACTTCTTAGTTATAACACAGGCAAACCTTTCTTAGACATAATACAACAAAGGATTTAATTTCCAAGCAAATATTCTCAGCAGCGGAGCTCCCAAATTACCTCAATAAGATGACCATATTGGGAGCAAATAATATATTAGAATATGTAACTTCATTCACCAACTTATGTAAAATATCACTACTACAAAGAATCTGTAAAGACAAGGGGACTATAAATACAAGAAAGCATTCTGTCAGCAAAATACGGCAATAGCTTCAGTTGTACCTCACACAGTAACTTTAATTGCCTAACAATGCAGAGACAGAACAAGTTCTATACCTTTAAGAAAATACAGAACTCTTAAAACCTAAAAAACATATCTGAATAAAAATTTCTATTATAATCTCTGGCAATGTTAATATTAGGAGCAAGGAATTCAAGTCCTCAACATTAACTTGACAAATTCAGAGGGAATTGCTATTGCATTCCATAAAAATTAGATATGGCCAGAATTATTTTAAGGTTTACAATGTCCTAGGAATTATAAATTAGTGAAGCCTGGGCTCCCAGAAATTGTTCAAGACATTAAACCTAACAAAAAAAAATTCAGCATTCAATAATAAATACCAAGTCTTTTATCTCATTTACTATTCATGTTAGATTAAGCTATGCCTTAGTTTTGGTAACTGAAAAGCAGAAACTTACTTAGTCCTATTAGATAAAAATGAAATTATTAAGTAAGATTTTAATTCTGCATTGGACTGCATACAAGATTTGGGTTTTATGGACTTAACATTTTTAACTCAAATAATCCTATTTAAATCAAGTTGTAAACATTGCAGTGTTCTTTATCTTTGCAGTCATGCATTTATATCAAAAAGTGTAAAATAATTTCCAAAGTCAAGTGAATTTGAGTTTTAAATAAAAAAAAAAACCAAACAAGCTACAGTTTATGAGGAAGTTATGCTTCTGTAAGCCACAGGCTGCCCAGAGAAGAGTACCCCATTCCTCGGGGAGTTCAAGGCCAGTCTGGATGGGGCTTAGAGAAAGCTGGTCTAGTGGATAATGTTGGAATTAGATGACCTTTAAGTTCTCTTCCAGCCCAGACCATTCTGTGATTCTCAGATTCTCTGATTTTTAGTTTTAGCTAGATGATCCCTGCTCAGAAATTCAAGCTAGTAAATCAATCCAGAGTCAGATCTGTCACTATATAATCCTTATGAATTCCTTTTTCTCTACACCATGAAGTATTTTTCTGACCAGGCACCAGGCCTGTAGGACAAAGCATCTTCACAAGCTACTGCAGGACTACAGGCTCACCACTCTTGTCTATAAGAGCACCTAACAAAGCAAAAGCAGGGAGTGGCACAGTGAACCAGGAATGTTTTGTTTTGCAAGTTCACTGCAGCTATTATCTGGTTTTAGGTACCAACACAGCAGGAAAAGACATGGAAGCAAACATTCCAACAAGGGCAAAAACTGATTGGAAGATGACATTAATATGTGCTTAGCAGGGGATATCCTTCACCTTTGGGAAATGTAACTGCTACCAGTGCTACTAGCAAAAGAAAGGGCAAAAGAAGCAACTTTATTTTGTGTAATGGTGAGCAAAGAACACCTGAAGCACCTGTGGGCCTTGTGGCAGACAAGAAGTCCCTTCTGCATCAAATGCTGAAACCCAGGGAACAGTTCCCTTCATAGAGCCTCCTGCAATAGTGTTTTGCACTATTTCCCCAATATAGCCATAAAAACCTGCTATATGTTTTCCTAACAGCTACAATTGTTTTATTATTTTGTAGCCACTCCAACATGTACACCAGCATTATTCCCAACCTTCCTTCAAATCTAAAAGCTTGTGCTGGAGACAAAAATGTCACAATGCAAGTGTACACTGACATACAATATATTGTATATACAAGATTTTAAAGCATAGGAAATAAACACATGACAAGAAAAAATTTGATCATTAGCAGTCACATTTTCAAAATGTACTGGTATAAAAGACTTACTATGAACTGCAGAAATGTGTTAATTTGAGAACAGATACATGAAGTATCTACAAGGCAAGACAATTTTCTTCTTGCATTTAAAGGACTAAAACACTTTCACTGAAAGGTAACACATCCTCTGCTAGCCAAGTACAACACACTTTTTTTAAAATGGTAACAGTCAATGGCTGCAAAATCATGGTTTGATTATTCAGTTCAGTCTGTATGAGCCTCTGTCACTAGTATGATTCTCATAATGCTCCTGAGGTAATAAGAATCTATCCACAAGCACAGGCAAATATAATTCCTAAAGGTAAAGGTTTTTCAGCTTTTTGGTATCAATTGCTACTAACTGCTATTGGAAAGAAATTAACAGGGCTCTGTCAATATCCATCTCCAGTCTCTACATCTTGTACTACTACTGCTCGTGGCAGCAATTAAACTGGAACTTAACTGAAAATGTACATAGCATGGGAAAGGAGAAGAGAAATGGGGCTGATAAATTTGACATACATTAACAAAACTTGGAATCAAAGAAGGAGCCTTCCAGGAATGACAATCCTGGAGGCAGAAGATGGGTTTTTCTAAGTACTGCTTCCTTTGTATGAAAGGAACAGATCCTTTTCATCCTTTCTTGGATGAAAAGCTGGACATGAGCAGCCAACACTCTCTTGGGCTGCATCACAATCACTATGAGCAGCAGGATGAGGGATGTGATTCTGCCCCACCTGCACTGCTGTGTCCAGCTCCTGGATCCCAGCAAAGGAAGGTCATGGACCTGCTGGGGTGAGTCCAGGGGTGGGACCCAGAGATGGTCAAAGGGCTGCAGCACCTCTCCTGTGAGCAAAGGCTGAGGGAATTGGGATTGTACAGCTTGGAGAACGCTCCAGGGAGACCTTAGAGACCAGGGCCTAAAGAGGGTCTCAAGAGAGCTGAAGAAGGACATTAATTTAGAGGGGCATGTTGTGATAGGACAAAAGGGAATAGATTCAAACCTAAAGAGAGTAAATTTAGATTAGATAGGAGGAGGAAATTTGTTTCTATGAGGGTGGCGAGGCACACAGGCTGCCCAGAGAGCTGTGGATGACCCATCCCTGGAAGTATTCAAGGCCAGGTTGGATGGAGCTTTGAGAAGCCAGGTCTAGTGGAAGGTGTCCCTGCTCATGGCAGCAAGGTTTGAAGTAGGTGAACTTTAAGATCCCTTCCAATGCAAACCATTCCATGATTTGTAGCATTTTATTTTTACTGATTGAGAGATTGAAACAGAACCACTCTCATAAAAAAACTGACTAAACATCCTCCACTGCAGACCAATGAAAGGCTGGATAAGCAAAAACAAGTATGAAAAAAACTTTCACTGTGCAGTTTAATAAATTAGGTTATTTTTGTTTCACAGAAACAAGTGAGAATTTTTATCTAATTCCAAAAAAACCCCAAAACAAAACAAAAAAAAAGCCCCTCTCATTTGTAGCACAGAGAAGTTTACCAGCCTTCACATCAAATAATATTGACTAGAATAATGAGCGGAATGATGTCCAAGGGCTCCTCTGTTAAAGGAGGGACTTCACAACTTTTTTCAACCCAACTTTTGAAATGCGTCTGATACTTTCCCAGCACAGGTACAAACATAAGACTTTGTCCTAAATACTGACAGGATCAAAGCCAGCAACACAGCTTTCTTATTTGGAGGACTACAAATTGAAAGATTTTTTTCACAGGTAAGTAAATTTCTATTAAATTCTGGAATAAATGCATTTTTCAGCTTTTAAAGATAAGAGAAATTATTTAATTTCCTGTTGTATAGAATGTATTCTGCAGTAATATCCCTGCTTTCCATTAATATCTTTGAGCAATAAAGATAGAGAATGAATGCTTAGGAAAAAAAATCAGATCTTTATAAATTCAATTTTTACGAATGTTTATTTCTAAATGAGAAACTCTTTTCAGCAACAATTTCACTTCAGGAAAAAATATTTTCTGTTTCTCCACAGCTAACCCTACCTTTAATTTATAGTATGCAATTCATGACATTCTTAAGAAGTTGTATAAACCCAAAACCACCCAATAATGAAGAAAACTGTAGAGCTAGAGGTAAAATATGCTCAAAAAATTCAGCAATTAAGGATGGTTACTGTACTAAAAAACTAAAAAGACCAAGTACAGTCTGTGACCAATTTATGAACCAGGTAGATTTTACCATTTATGAATTCCTTTAAAATTCTAAACAAGTAGTGACTGCAGTTACCATCTGCCTCATGAATGTGCTTTATGCAATCCACTTCAGCACCTCCTTCACAAGCATGAATATTTCACTACATGAAAAAGGAACAAAGCCAACAACAAAAAAAGTCTTTTACCAGTGATCTTGTTTAGGCGAGCTCTCTTTGCCTGAAATGAGTTGCCTAGATTACTTTTCCTCTTGTGTGATAACGTGCTCTCTGCCTGCACAAAGGCCATCTTTGGAACATCCACTACAGGAAATCCTACTTCTAAACACAAGAAAAACCTCATTAACTCACATTTCATAAATGCATAGCACAGAAAATACTTAAATATGTCAGAACTGCTAATAGAATATGGTAGTAAAGAAACTTTAAATGTTTATAAAAAAGGAAAATTATACATTCTGAAGATCTAGAAATAGACACTGAAACAAGAAATGAAGATTATCTCAAAATTTGTAATTTTCACTGAATGTTATGAGAAATAAATATTAAATACTTAAAATGAACAAATCAACTCAGATACAGTTTCAAACACCCCTTAATATGGATATATCATGCATATTGAAGGGGTTTTTTTCTTAGAACAAGATCAGGGATTCTCTCACAGGGAAGATTCAGGAATATCAACCAAATTATACAATGAAATCATTAATAAAAAGCTATGTTCTGTTCTTGATGAAGTTAGTCAGAAGTTTAGCACAAGCAGTAAATGATGACTGAACTAGATTTATTTGATAAAAATAGTTTCTGAACCGATTACCATTACATATCAGAAGGTTATCTTAACAGCAAATGTGACATTTTCCCCTAAAAATATTGGTTATTACTTAACTGCAAAATTAGCAACAGAAGTTCAACACTACAGAAAAACCCATTTTGTGCTTATAGAATGAGCTTTTACCAAACGTGTCACTAGATGTAGGCTCCTCTTCCTTTTTTTGGACTTCCTGCATGATTGTAGAAGTTGAGGTTTCTTCCTTTTTTGAAGGGACTTTTAGCCATTTTCTGTCCTCTTTATCTTTATTGCTGTTTGCACTGGTTCTAGGTTTACTTCCTGCTTTGTTCTTGGCTGCTGCAGCAGCAGCAGCTTTGACCAAAGCTATCCAATCCTCCAAAAAGGAAAAAATAGTAAGTATTATAAAGTACCTGAGACTCAAACAGAAAATACTCGTAAACCCAGTGAACTTTATCTAGAAATGCTCAAAGGAAATTCAATTTATTTTTATGGTTACTACTCAAAGAGTGGTAAAATTGACCTTCCCAAATTTCCAAAGAAACTTGAAGCATTATCAGTATGCCATGTGGATAAAAAGGAAAAAAAATCTTCCAAAAAACCACTGTATATGGAAATCTGGCTATACACATTCCCTGTTAAATTACTTCTTGTGTCATTGCTTTAGAAACCCAGGAGCTCCCAGTCCTAGAAGATTGACATTTTTCTTACCCTTCTGGCTCTGAAACACACAATTCCATAGTTGTTGACCTATTATGCAAAGCTACAACCACCTCAAAGCAGAGTCCAGCTGCATGGAATTCCTCCTGAACTAAATTGACAAACCAGGAATAACTCCTAGCTCATTACACCTTTGTTTCTAGAGCAACTACAGACTCTTTTACTCTTTTTGTATTACATATTACAGGCTTCACTCACTAACTTCAATAAAGTACTCTATAATATGACTGAATTTCACAATCTGTATTTAAGGTAATTAAGTGTCATTTTGCATAATTGCTTATTTGTACCATACAGAAACATTCAAAGGGTGAACAACACATCCCACTCTAATCTACTTTTTGACATTTAGACCAAGTCAAGCCACCCTACAAGGCAATGGAGAGAACTTCCTAGGCTGAGCCAAGCTCTTTCCACTAGTTGAGAGCAATGAGACTCCAGCCTTATGTCTCCTGAATGTCAGGGTTCAATCTGACTGCCAAAATTGTAACTTGATCCTTTTGACTGAAGTATTTTTTTGAACTTTCTATAACACTGAGGTACAAAATTCTTCCGTGGAGAAGTTATGTGCAATACAGAAGGCAGCAGAAATTATCAACCAGTCAGAATGAAGCATCTGAGTGCTCTGAATTATAAATACTACCACACACAAAAAAAAAATGAAAAAAACTTTTTGTCTAGTTATCCATTAATGCTTTACAAATAGTACTTTTTCTTTTTCCAACTGCATACAGACTATTTTATTCTGGAGTATCTCCTTGTTATTATGTCTTCATACAAGATACCTGAAGTAGCTTGATTTTACAGATCTTGTTCCAATGCAACCTTTTCCCCACTCATTACATATTATAAGCCTTTCAAGTTTCTTTTCTGTTGAGGGTTTCTTTGCCTTCTTTGACATACGAGGAAATCATAACACCAATACGAGTTAATTGTCCTTGCATCATGCTTTTCCTTTTCCATAGTTCAATACTTTTAAATCACTCCTTTACATGGGTTATGCTTATTGTTTGCACCAACTCACGTACACAGAAACAGCAACAGTTTTGATTCCTCTAAGATAAAGTGTTCTGTGACCACACTGTCAGTGCAAGATGCAGACACTCACACTAGCCAGCAGCAAAGTTTGGAAGCACTTTGGTAATGCTCACACAACAGGCAACTACTGAGGCATTTGGTGACATGCCAGCACAAAGGAGCGTGTCTAACTGCCAGCTGCATAGTCAGGCAAAAGCACACAAACCTCCTATTTGGGCAGCCAAAATGAGCACACCTACTAGCTCCAGTCCATCCAGAGCCTACCCCACCCACCAGGACAAAAAACAGGATTGAGCTATCTGTGGTGGTGAGAAATTAGGGGACCTGAGTGTAGAAGTCTTACACTGTACCCTGGCAAAGGGATGAAGAGGGTCAGTAACATGGCTGGAGATAAGATCTTATGATAAAAGTGGGAAGGGGAAGTAGTGCAGCCTGCATCAAAACAGCTTCTAAAGAGCTTCCTAATTTTCAGTCAAGCTAAGCACCCTGGAATCAAAAGCTTTCAGAAGATACCAAGCTTCAAAAGATGATGCTGAACCAAGTACCCCAGTCTAAGTGCAGCTGGTGCAACATGGAAAGGAGTTTTGTGGTTTTCTTTGTATTTCATTTCACTGTTTGGATACTGTTCTTACAACATGGAGCTTACAGTAGCAGGACATGTAACAATGAAGCAAACAAAGGTCGAACACTCAGAAACCAGAGAAGAGACACATTCATTATGGTGACAGTTATACTTTTTTCCAAGATTAACATGTAAATTTAAACTCAGTGAAGAGAACCTGAAGCAGCTGGGATGGACAAGATTATGACAAGAGATTCTTTCCAACTTAAAACAATTTTGTGATTCTGAATTGTTCAGAAACTCTGTGGGTCCATTTTTGTTTTGGCTCTGGAGTAAACATACAGGCACTAAAGTGACACAGCTAATGCCTGCTTTTTAACCTTGAATTACTGCTGAGTGCTCAGCAGCACAGCTCCTGACATGGTGAGAATTATTTAGCATCTAAAATGGTAAGTTGACTATATTACTTTTGTAGAGCACAGGAATTCCTCCTTCAAAATGACACATTTGTGTCTTTTTCAGAATTTCTACCAAGAAATTAACAAAACAATTGAAGAATAGTAGTGGGATCCTAAAGCATGATAAATTCTGAAATCTGCCTCAGGCTAATAGTATGTTATCTATTCTATCAACCACAATAGCAGGACACTAAATATCATAGATATCACAGAAACCAGCTAGAAATTTTAACAGTAGGACAATTTCGCAGATCATACAAAGCCAAGGGCCCAAATATGAACACATTTGAAATTAATAGAGTAAAAGCAAAATCCTTCTAAGAGAAGTTTTCCCTACTTTTCTTTCATTTCCTGACATTGTCTCTCTATTGGAAGTAGTTGTGCAACTCTGAACCAGCTACTCTGCATCATCCAGCCTGATTTCCCATTTCCCTCTCACCTCAGTGAGCTTCTCATCTACATATGTAACTTTAAAAGAATACAAAATAAAATACATCCAAATGTGTATTTCCTTCTTTTTCTTTCTTACTAAAATTCAGCTTTCCAGTAAGCTGAGAAAATTGACAGGAAAATAGTAATGACCCACAACAGTTAGAAAACAAAGCATTACTTTATGACTACTAAGGAAAACTGTCATTATGCTAATTAGATTCACTAAATCAAAACACAGGAAATTGCATGATCAAGAAATACATCAGCAGAAATTATTTAACAGCCTTACACATCAATTGGCTAAAAAACTTGTATTTTAAAATATTCCTTGTGTAACCATAATCCTGCAACAGTGGGAAGGCAAAACCAGAAGAATTTCCAAAATCCAACCCTTGCGTCAGTAGCAGAATTCACACATCCATCGCTCTCCCTCCACCTGCCTACAACCACCACCTTTTTTGCTTCTCCACAGTACTAAAGATTCAGCTGCTTTTTCCTCTTCTGTCACACCATAACTTCCAACTCCCACACGTTCATACATACACATACATAAAACATGAATCTATTGACTGGCTGATTCCACATCAAGCCTGGATTCCTTACCCTCACCTTTCAATTCTACACAGTCTGCCCCACCTACATCTTGGCTCACATTGTCTCCTGTCACATCTTCTTTTTTCCTCTGGCCCATTCGCAAATCCATGCTTTTTCCTCAGCTTCCTCTTCCTGTGTGCCAAGTCCCCTCCCTCTCCTTCAAATCCCTCCTCAAAACTCACTTCTTTTGGTTCGATTTCCGTCACTAATCTCAGCTCCGGCGCTATCTGCTCCCTCTCGCGCGCCTGATTACATCAAAGATAAAACAAAAAACATGAAACAGAAAAAGTAAGTTATCCAAACACTTCATATGTGCTCTCACAAGGGCAGTCTCAATATCTCTTTTTCCCCTCTCTGTACTATGTTAGTCACAGACTGTGTGATTTTGAATAACTTTTGCTCATGTGAACCACAGCTGAGCCTCAAGACTCATTGAGGGTGAGGCTCATTGTCACTGAGACAAATATTTTTCACTCTTTAAAAATTTTGCCTTTCCATCCTCATTACTGAATTTTATTAAAACACACATCTGCTGCAACTCAGAAATGGTTTAAGTGCTACAGCACCTACAGTCTTTTCCTTCAAGTCACACTAAGCTCAAATCAAAATATTAACTATCTCTATCTCTCTCCAAGTAATTTGAATTCTGCATGCTTAGCACACACCTTCCATGAAGATCTTAAAATTTCTTAGAATTATTTATGTACTAGAACTTGAACTATCTTAAGCTTACACTCATCTCTGGAAATGTATTTTTTAGTTTGGATATGCAGAAAATACAAGTTGTAAGTTTAAATGAGGCATGAAGTGTTGCATCTGACAACTCTACTTAATTTTTCAAATCAGTTTACAGTCTTGCAATTTTTGTAACCTATACGTAAATTTTAGTGAATATTTTCTTACAAAACACATAATGCAAAAGAACAAACACATCTATGGGAGTTTGAGACTTAAGCAAAGCTCAGCCTCAGAGAACTGATTTTCAACCAAATCTTAGTTCATGTTTTTATTCTGAAATAACACAAAAACACTTAGAAAAACAAACACTTTTCCATTGCATTATATGCAAAAGAAGTTGCAAGAAAAATTATATCTTTGCCTTTGAAAGCTACAGACTTTGATGCTTATTTCTTATTTTGCAGGATTAAATGCTTCAACTAGTATCAATAAGCATTACAGAAAGCAGAGTTGGAAGTGTCTTGTATCCAGACAACTTAAAATTCTAAATCCATCTCAAAGTGTAAATTTGTGCCCCCAATTCCTTCTCAAGATTTCATTGAAGCAGCCTACATCCAACCCCCGAGATGCATAAGTGGCACCATAACTCTCAACTACTGAGAAAAATTAGAAGTAACAGATGAGCTGGACTGCCACCAAACAAGTCTGGACAACATAGTGGTTGCGAAGTAATGGATTGACTATTTTTTTTTAAAACTGAGATTGCCTGTGGCCTGAAGAGTAGTAACTCAAGATTAGACACAACATTGCTCTCTAGGAAAAGCACAGGACAGAATCAGGGAACTCTTTCCACTGCCATAAAAGGCTTATTTCTTTTTGGTAACAATCACATTACCCAAGTTTTGACTTTTGTAAGTAAAAAGGAACACTCAAGCTTCCTCAGTTACTGTCGTACTGACAGTATTCCTTGAAATACTACACACTGGTTCAACAGAGTTACTGTAAGACTGCAGCAAGAAGCCAGGGTTAGTGTGACTATAGATTTCAGTTTAATCTCCTTCAGGAAACATCTTTTAAATAATGCAGTAGTGTCTGCACTAAGTTCCAGTGTCCCTTGCATAGTGGATCAACCCTACCATACAGCTACCTTTACCCTGGAGGCCAGGATGTGGAGATGCTTTCAAGCAAATTCAATTATCCATCTGCCCTGGTCACAATATGGATGGCTACAATGGTAATTATGAAATATTTGAAGTCTGCAAAGTTAGGACTATTCTGAAGAAAACTAAGAGCAAAGACCAGTTTTCATGGATTTTTCTCAAATAGTTTCAGTGGAGTAATTTCTCATTAAATATTAAACACAGTTACCATGCAAAATAAATGCAATGGCATTTGCACTGAAAGCATGTGAGAGTTTTCAATGATGTTTCCCTTTCACAAGTAAAGAGAGGCCTAGCGACTAAATCATGTCCTCTGCTTCACAGTCTCCCTCAACTTCTATTCAGCATCTCTTCTTTAACAGCAACTGGACGTTATAAGAGACAAGAAATATTTATCTGTCTGATTGCCCCAAAGTTCTGATACAGGGGGGGAAAACCTCAAAGTCATGTTTGTAAGAACATGTGGGCAAAAAGCTCTCATAGTAGCAAACAAAAGGCATGGGCAGAGGGTGGGGAATAAATAAAATTAAAAAAAAAAAAAATCAGCAGCACAGACTGCTGACAAGCTAAAGCTTTTTTCCAGAAAAGATACCAGAGGTAAAAGTCACTGGATGCCCCTTGTTTTGTAAACTCTGTAAGACAAGGCTTTGTGAAGGATTAGTTGGCAATGGAGTGTCCAGCAGCCAGACATTTCAGTGAGGCAAGGCTACTTGAGCAGCACACTCTGAGGCATCATCCATGCACTGGTGAATCAAGGCAGTGCAGTGCCTAGAATAAAGACTAATTTAAATCTAGTTGAGCTACTGACAGTTCTACTGTCTTAAGATATTAAAAAAAGCCAAAACAACCAAACAAACAAAACAATGAAAACCCAAACAACTACACAAAACCAAACAAACCAATTGCTTCAAGTATTCTTACCTGCCCTTTTGCATCTTCTGGCATAGATTTGATATGCATCCTTTTAAGACATCGAATGACACCATCATAGAATTGCACTGTGAATGTTCCTAGAAATGATGGATGGAATCACTATGAGTAGTTAAGAAACAAACACACTTTACAATGAAAGCTTTATGTTTTGCATGTTATTTTGTATGACAAGAGTAACCAGGTGCTACCACTAGACAGGAACAAGAGAGGTACAAAAAACCATAAATGATGGCCTCAATGAAAACTTGCTTTAACACTGTAACTCCTTGTCCAGCTGGGCAATTTCAAGTATGTTTAAGCTATTGAGTCACTTCTGATCATAATTCATTGAAATAATAATGTAATATTTAAGATGCCCCTCTAGGGAAACAGTTCAACTTACATCCAATCCTCATTTGCTCTAAACTACAGTAAAATGTCAATTTCTTATTTCATTAGAAATATAACCATTGTGAAGTATTTAATCTGTGCTCCCTTATTTCCCTATTTCCATTGTTTTTCTTCAATAAAGAGAATTAAAACAATTATGAAAATTTAAATAGAACATTAAATCAACAAAAAATTGTTGATTTTGTACAAATTGTACAATTGTACAAAATTGTCCTTAGACTGTGCACAAGAGCTTTTGATCACTGAACAGTAAAAACATTTTAGAAAGCATTTTCTGTTCTAGGAGAAGACAAAATGTTTTCAAATTTGATAAAGATAAACATTTTACTAAATTTGATATATAAAAACATTTTCACTTAATATTGGAGCAGAGAGGAAAACTTCATAGCCATATCACTTTTTTAAGCAGACTAAATCTACAGCAGAGCATTTTCAAGCAGACCTTACCAATGGAGCATTGCAATACATACCCTCTTTATTAATTGCTTCAATCTTTGCAGGGTAATATCGACAGTCTGTCCATCGAGCTAGGACTTCTTCTCCAGGTTTAAAATCCTATTTTAAACAAATTTAGTAATTAATATTTAAATAATTTAGATTTTTTTTCCTAAAAATTAAGTATTATGTGCTAGAGAAATTTAATGCAGATTTAATGTAATTTAATATAGAGCACTTGTTTTCCTACATGTATTACTTACAACAAATTCTTCATCATCCTTCAGCCCCTCTTTCCTCAAAGCTGGTCTCTCCAAAGGTCTCAACCTGTTGCTGTCCCAGTAAATCCACTCATCGTAGCGATGGCTCCAGCGTTCAAAATGCACCAACATCTTCCCCTCCTCATAATCTATCTTCTCAATTCGAGATGGATACCTGAGTGTTAAACACAAACTGCTAAGTCTCAAAGGTTTCTGTCTTTGTTTAGATACAATGGTGCCTACATGACCTTCCAGAAAGTTGTATTAACACTTTGTACTGAAAAATCTCTAAGTCTGAAAAAGGCTAAGTAACTGAAATGATTGGATAACATTCAGTTCAAGAATCTATAAACACCACTGAAAATTGGAATCAGGCAGATTCAGCTCCTTCTGCCCTTCAGAGAAGTATTAAAACACATTCAAATGTGCACAGAATCTCCTAAAAAATAAAGAAAGTTAATTACATCACTGATTTTTTTATCAGCATTTATATCAGGCCTGCTCTAAAGTTAACAATGTGTATGGAAAAGAAAGACCACAGGAAAAGGATAGCTGCCTTTAACAACCTGTTTTTCAAACCAAGTACTACTGTGAACCAATAGTAAAAGAGCAGAGCTTGAGCAACCAATTTCCAATCCTACAGCAAATTCTTTAGCTAGAAAGGCAACTGACATATATAGGGAACCTGTCAACATCATCAATTTTGAATATAATCTCTCCAAAATACTGACTATGCTCTTAAAGGAGTCTCTAACACTATGTTCTGACTAACATATAACTTATCAGGAAGTTCAGGCTTCTCTTATTTCTTAATAACTGGACTGTACATTGAAACAAAAGATGTCAATCTCAATTTGCTCTTTCTTTTCTCCTGTCCTACTTCTTCAACTGCAGTGATGTATACAGCTTCCCAAGATTTCAATATCTCAGGAGCTATTGATTAAGAAAATCTCTCTGATTTTATAGGTTACTCCTGCAGCCACATTTCACCCTCACATCAGAATTAAGAGACACTTCAAGCTCTTGCTGCATTTCTCTCATCCATATATTTCTGAAACACTAAATATTTTTATATCCATTCTTTAAGACCCCATCTTTTTCTTGCTGAACTTCCAAAAAACCCCACAAAGTCTTAGTCTAAAACTGAAGCCTCTCATTTGCCACTCCCCTAATAAAATCTTTTTCAAGTCACTTTTCCATGTCTTTCAAAGAAACAAGATCAGCCTCTCTTCCCCCTTTAAAGTAGACTGACAACAACAATCTAACAAGAAAGGAGAAACTGATGATCTACTGCATTAAAACAGAATGTAAAACTCTTGGGTCAAGAGTCAACACTCTTGGGTCAATACTACTGTATCCCAGCAGTAGCATTCTGGTTTAACTTTGAACAAGGCTTCAAGAAAATAAGTCAGCCATGAGATGCTTTTCTTAAGCCCTGCCTTTCTCTTTAAGTCCATATGCTGCTACACTTAGAAATTTTATTATAAAAAAAAAATGTTATAAAGTTTCTAGGTTTTTTTCATCTTCAGGAGAATTCCAGTTTCAGACTTAGAACTTGACACTAAAACACCAGAACAAGCAGGAAGAGGAGCAAAGCAGAGGAAAAAGTTAAGTTACTGTTACAACAGCAAGTGTGTGAGAAACAATGTAACCTATAGGAGTTCCAAGTAGAAGGAAGGATGCCACAGAAGATATTTAACAGAGGGAAAGGAGGAAAAACACCAGAAAAGCAACGGGAGAGAAAATTTGTTTTGCAGCAATCAGAAATGGAAGCCAAGAACAGGGCTGCCCTTTCCAGTACAGTTCAAAATTTTAGGTTTATTGCACGCCAGCCACCAGCAATGCAAAACTATGGTTGTTTCACAAAATACAGGGCCAACCAGCTGGAAGAGAATTCTCCTTTTCCTACACATGTCCAATGCAAACACTCTGCTCCCACTGTGGCACATCCCTGTAGCAGTTCCCTTGCTATGGCCAGGAGCTTTCTCTGGTCAGCAGCAGTCAAGGCGCCATTCTAAGCACTCTGTGAGAAGACAAGAGGAGGGACAAACTGGGACAATACACCACTGACATGGAAAGAGCACACCACATAAGAGGGGAAAGTAACACGCAGAGCACAGTTGAGAGACAAGTATTTTAAAATTAAGATAATTATAAAGAAAATTCAGCAAGCCAAGAATCAAGACATTAATATATATACAAAATCAAAAAAGTTAGCATCAGTTAATAAAAGAAGATGTGCAAAATATTAATTCTCATTAGAGACCACTTTAGATGAGACATGAAGCTCAAGGTATTTATAGGCTAATTTCTCTTTGCTAAATACAACTTCTGCTATCAATATCTTTCTAAAAATCCATGACATGTTCTTAGAGATGGAACTGCCCAAGCCATATGCAATTGGTTATTAGGTAACCCAAACACAACTCTGCATTTAGCAACAAACTATTATCCTCAATATCCACTAAACTTAGCCACACATTGTGCCACAAATATGCACAAACTGTAATATTTCACAATACTAATCCCACAGTGGAAAAGACCAGAACATACGTATTGCAGAACTTACTCTTGTAAATTATCCCCTGCACAAAAAGACCTTTCTGGTGATTTTGTATTTTTACTGAAAAGAAGAGATTTCATTTATTTAAAATATTAATATGAAGATGATTACATCTTTTACACTTCAGAACTTTTATGTGGAAGTTCCTTCCATCACAAAGTTACAGTTAAGGCATTTGAAGAAATACTGCAAAGGGAGACACAAATATCATTCTTTACAGTACCAAAGAATAATAATATCTAAGGCCAAAACAACTTTCCAGTCAGGTTAATTCCCCCAGCAAGTAAGCCACATTAAGTCATCACAATGAAACTGATATTCAACTAGATCTGACAACACTTCATCAGCAAAAACCAGAAAAACACACTCTAAAATTTGAGGGAAAAGTCTTCACTTTTCAAAACAAAACAAAAAAAAAAAAAAAAAAAAAAAAAAGACTCAGACCAGCACACTGAAATTCAATAATCAAGGAGTTTCTTTTATGGGAAGAAACAATGTTCTGCAAATTTTGGGTGTGTTTTTTCAACAAGCAGCTGGAAAGAGCATGTAGTGATCACAAATGGAGTTTCATCCCAATTTCAGGGGGGTTTGCTCTTGCTTTTCCAAGAGGGAACAAGAGAACTGCTGGTAGCTGAATTTACCTGCCCAGTTTACACATTGCACGCCCTCCACTCTCAGGTTCCAATCTTGGCGGTTCCAACCCATTAGAATTATGCAATATTTTTGGAAAGCCTCAAAATTTGATATGGCTTAAAAACTGATACTATGAAGCCCTGGCCAGGCAACAACAGTATTCTAACATTTATACAATAAAAAATAATTGAAAACTTCCCACTTCATTTCTTTACAGTGTAAAAAAACCAAACCCCTGAATATTTTTTTCCACTGCACTCAACACACATTAACAACCACACAGACAGCACTTTTTTTTTACATCATCCTTCTAGCCCTTCAAAAGTGACCAAAAAGTAATGAATTGCCTTGTGAAATGGGACAATAGGCATTTCAAGCTGGAAAAAAGATACAAAAACATTAGTAAAACTGTCCAGGTTTGTACCTACAAAGTCTACAAACACACTCATACTTCCTGACTTTACAATACTGGTTTAAAAAGTGCTTCCTTCTACCTCACAGAGGATATAAAACCAAATACCCTCCATACTGCTCACAAATAGTGTTCTAGAGTCTGCAAAATCTGCAAACATCTATTTCTAGGTCCCCACATTCATTATACATATATTGTATTAAATATAAAGCAGATTTCACTTCCCTTTCAAACACCTGCCAGGTAACCCAGTCAACTGAAATCCAAAGCAAGGACTGTACCAAGTAAGATTTCTCCAAGTCTTTCAGGGAAAAGACTTCCTCCATACTGGGGGGTGGGGGGGGTGGAAATCTATAATCTATCCAGATAATCAAATATACCAAGAGGCAGAACTGCTGTTCCAACAACTAACCTATTTTAGAGGGCTGTTTCCATTCCAGAAAACAGGGCCATCTATCTGTACTTCATTACCTAACTTAAGGGTTTAGATTGAGAAAATTAATAAAGACTATCAGAAAAACAACAGGGATTTTTCAAATCAGTATCTGCTGCTTACAGGACAACCAGTAGAGCACTACAGCCAAAAAAAAACCCCACAAAAATATTTTAAAAAGCAAGAGATGCATCTTTAAACACATCAGCTTTGCAGGGACAGTGTCCTACTTGTGGCAGCTGACAGCTCAAGAACTGTCTTACACACAGACATGCACTTGCAGGCAAGTGCAGCTCTACTGCTTTTTCACTTGCTCTGTCAGCAAAGAGAGGCAGAAGAGGGTGCATGCACATGTATCAGTTTTTGTATGAGATCACAGCAGAATTCAAACTGAAAGCAACCTCAGAAAGCCTCCAGTCCAACCTCCCACTCAAAGCAGGGGCAGCTATGGCAAAAAGCCATGTTTTCCAGTGTTTTATCCACCCCAGTTTTGAAAAATTCCCATGCTGGAGACTCCACAAACTCTTCAGGCAATCTGATCCACTGCTTGACTGTCCCAACAGGAAAAAGATTCTCCTTGAACCTAGTCTGAATATCTCATTTCAGTTTGTGCCTGTTGTCTTGGTTGTTTTGTTCTCTAACTACCTGTAGGGTTTGGCTAAGGCTGGTTGATGACAGCCCTGTAGGTATTAGAAGGCTGACAGTGGGATTTCTGAAGCCTTTTCCAAGCTAAAGAAATAATTTCCTCACTCTCTTTTCATAGGTCATACACTCCTCCAGCCCCTGATCATTTCACATACTTAATAAATTTCTATTTTGTAATTTTCAATCCCATCTCATTTATTATCTGCTGACAGATGATCAGTTTTGATTAGAGCTGCAGTTCATGGCTTGCTTCAGCGAATTTAAATGGAACAAGTGGTACAAGTTCTTCATGCAAGATGATCCCCTGCAACAGCATAACTGCTGTACTTGATAAAGGAGCAATACAGCAAAAATAAACATGCTCATTGACAGCCTGTCTTGTCTTTGCTGACCAGTTTGACCAGGCTTTCTTCTACTCTGTCACAGTACATGACAAATGACACCAGTGACCCAAACACCCTCTGCAAAAACTTCATTTAAAAGTTCAGGGTTTTAAAGCAATAAGTAGTTAAAGTACAATTGATGATGTCTCAAAAGTTTACAGAACATAAATGAAACACCAGATGCCAGGAGTTCAATTTCAGCAACTACTACACAGTTGAAAATTGAAGACCTGCAAAAGTACCTGAGAAAACAAAAACATACTTTACTGTACTTTTTCTTACATCCTCTAGAAGCCTTTCTTGATTAACATTTTTACTAGTCATGACCAATAGATGACAGCAAGCTTTCAGAAAAATGGAGAAAAAAATTAAAACCCTTTTAAAGGCTATTTCTCAGCAAGTGTTCTCAATTCATCACTTGCAGAAAGACTGAGCTAAGCAATAGCAATGCTCTTCAAACTGGCTTTTGTTAAAAAATAATAAAGAGATTTCATGTAAGTTCACCAAGTTTATTTTCTTTGAAGTATGCATTTCTGCATGCAAATGAGAAGAATGCATACAGATTATATATAGAAACAATTTTTAAAACATCCACCACTCCCTTATGCAACAGAAAGCCAACTAAAAAAAAAATCTCATAGACTATCATTACAACCCTTGACACCCTAATAATAGCACAACAGTAGATTTTGTCACAAGGTATTTGGGTTTGTATTATTAGTTCGTTTTGTATTACTAGTTCACTTGAAATACAGTCCTGTTTTCATTGTTGCTGTAACTGCTAAATTTTGATACTAACTTTCTTCTGCATATGGCAGCACAAAAGTTTACATGTATTAAACTTGACCTGGGCCTACCTGGTGTAGAGATAATAAACCAAATCCTGGAAAGTTCAGGATAAATTCTATTCTTCCTGAAAACACTCAGCAACTCAGCTGCAGAGCTTGTGACATGGCCATGCCTGACAATCCAAACCTAGACAAGAACTCCAGCAATGACATGCAACCCTCCCCTGGAAAAAGGCTGGGCAGGTCTGACACAAACTATACACTGGATATTCAGTGATATTTTTTGATACTATTAAGCTGTTTTTACATATTAATTTTTGTTACTTGATTACATAACCAACTATCTCTAGTAACAGAAGATGCTATAAAAGTTTTATTGCTCTATTTTGGACGTTTTCCTTATCCTGCCAATTAGTTACAGAATCAGTATGCTGAAAACCCAGTCTACAGCAACAGGCAAGAACAAGAACAGTTCTATGAACCAAGTCCTTTAGAGTCCATTTATTAAGACAAACACTTCCTATAATTAAAATCAAAGCTCTACAAATAAAAAGTCTGACCCAACTTTTTATACAGAGCACATAAACACTGGAGCAGACATGTCAATAATACACAGACTTCCCTCTCACATCACTTGGAGTCAACAGGATCAGATATTGACAGGAACATGCTGAGCTCTCCAGGAATGCAACATAAAAGCAGCTACACACCTCTGTATTTCCCAGCCCTAATAAATCAGAGACCAGTGAAGAAAAAACTTTTAAGGAGAAGCATCAACTACTACTGTCACCTGCTTTAACAAAACCAGGGATTTTTCAAACTCAACTAGCATGGCTAGCACACATCAACAAATTAGCCTACTTGCTTTAATAAAATTTTTACTAACAACTTTTTTCATCAGAACAGCTCCTTTCACACTACACATGCTGTGCAGCATAGTCCTTGTGCCCACAATTTCCATTTTAGAGTCTCTGAATTCGCAATACGCCTGGGTGCTTGCAGAGTCACAGGTTTAAGCACTTAATTCCTCCAGCTGTTTAATAAAAACACAACTGCATCTGCCTATCCCATGAACTCCAATTCAGGATGTGGGTTTGTTCTTTTTTTTAGAATCAGTTTTGTGGACCTGTCAAGTGTGACAAGTGAACACAAAACAACTCCCCTTGCATGCCTTCAAATGAAGACAAAAGAAGTCTTTGATCATGAAGTTTGCCTCACTGGCACACCGATCACCTCGGCCATGACACTGAATTCCACACTACTCCAGAAGGGCTCTTCGCTTCATACAGCTGCACAAGCCACCAAGAGCAAATAAACACAAACCCACAGAAAAGTTTAGCTTGATTTCTGAAGTGAGAATATTTCCCTAAAAGCTAACACTTTTAACAGACTTAGGTGGAAATTCATAAAGTTCACGAGTGGAAATTGCCAATTAATAGATGCACTGTTTTTAATAATCAATTATCAAAGCACACAAACCACACAAAATAATTATGCTCTCAGCAAACACTACCTAATGTCTTCCATACCATTTTTGCAAATAGTCCAGTGCCTCCAAACGAGCACCAATCTCAAATGTGATTCCAGGACGATTTGGAGGCTTTTTACTCATCTTGATATTGTCTTTTTCACCACCTAGGAAGGAAGGAAAAAAGTTGCATTAAAACACATTATGTTGTTTAAAATGTGTCATTGACAGCAAATATATTCCAGAGGGCGAAAAGATGCAAAATTTTGATTCTGACTTTTCCTTAGTTTGTATTAACTACTTAGCTTACAGAAATACAGGCAGGGCAAAAAAAAAAAAAGGCATAAAAACCTTCATACATGCTTTTATTCAGATTTCTTTCCCTTCAAAAATATTTGTCATCAACCTTAAATCAAAAAATAATAAGAAAAAACCATAGTGCTCATCTCTGAAACTCTACTAGACTGCAATTCCTTCACATCATTTTTAAGCAAAATTTTAATTCACCTATAGTTAACATGTGTGCTGTCCTCGGGTGAAGAAAAAGCAAACTAAGAAGAACTTACCTTATCAAGAACAGATAAACGTGGCCTAAAGGGCAAGTAAGATTAAATGAGCACAAATAAAAAATAAACAAAACCTCATCTTGAGTATTTACATGCACTCATAGTCGCATTCACAGCACTGAGTTTCACTCACAACTGGTTTCTAATTTTATTTTGCAGCTCAGTCACTATCAAAAGGAAAAAAACACCAAAAACCTCTCTGTACAACTACTGTCGCTATCACCGCGACTTTCTGCGGTGCTCCCTGCACCAGCCCAAGCCCACTTCCCGAGCGGGAGTGCCGGGATGCGGGGTCGGAGCCTGCCAGCCCCGCACTGCGGGGGGAGCGACACCCGGCCCCCGTTCTGCAGCGGGGCTCCCCTGCGAGCGCCGCCAGCGCGGAGAGGCCAAGGGCGCAGCGCAGCCGGGCCGGGAGCGGCGGGGCCGCGGCCGCAGCGCTCGGCACAGCCGGGGAGGCCCCGCCGGACCCCGGCCGCGGGCGGGGCCCGGCGCGAGCAGAGCCGCGGGCGCCGCCCCGCCAGGCCCGGCCGGCGTGCGGGGAGCGCCGGAGCCCCGCCGCCCGCGCTCCCCCCGCATTCCCTCCTCGCTCCCGCCGCGGTGCCGGCCCTTACCGCCCGCTCGGCTCGCTCGGGGCCCGGCGCGGCTGCCGCGGGCTGTCCGGCACGGCCGCCCCTCACCGCCCCATCCTGCCCGCGCCCCGCGCGCGTCACCGCCGCGCGACGCGCCCCGCCCCCGGCACGTGACTGCGCAGGGGCGGGGGGCGAGCGAGACAAAGAGCGGCGGCCCGGCCCGGGACAGCGACACCGGGACGGCGACAGTGCCTCACACCGCCACACCCTCAGCCCCCGCCACAGAAACGGCGGAGAGCGGAGGGGGCTGTCCAGCGGAGGGAAAGGAAGGTGTTTAATCAAGACACTGGAGCATTTCTTGCCTTGGCAAAGGCTGAGGGAGTTGGGGCTGCTCAGCCCCAGAGAAGGCGGCTGAGAGGGAACCTCGTCCAGGAGTGTCTGAGGGAAGGGTCGAGAGCACGGATCAGGCTCTGCTCGGTGGTGCCGAGTACAAGAGGGAACGGGCAGAATGCACAGGGTGTTTCAGCTGAATAGGAAGAACTTTAGTGTGCAGTGACCCTACACTGAAACGTTGCCTAAAGAGGTGCGGAGTCAATGCACTAATTCAAGTGGACACAATCCTGTGCAATGTGTTCTAGAATGGTCCTGCTTAAGCAAGAGGGTTGGACCAAATGACCCACTGCTGTCCCTTCCAGTCTGACCAGTTCTGTCACTCTGGGATCTGTGATTCTGTGATAGGGAGAAAAAGACTCAGGGCAGTCACTGAGATGGTCCTGGAAGTGCCACAGCCCCAGCCAAGCAGCAGCCTGACAGTGCTTTGCCCCTGTTTTTTACCCATGAAACCACTTTCATCTGACCCACAGATTTTCTTGCTGTTATTCATCCCAGCCTCCCCCTATGCTGCTGAGGGCTGGGTGGGTGCTTGGCAGCTGGTGAACAGCCCACTGCTGTCCCTGTGACACCCAGTGTTGTGGTGGCTGCTGTGCTGCTTATCACTGTGTTCTGCTCTGCCTGAGAGACCTGTGATAAAGGCAATGACCATGAGCCAAGTCTGGCATTTGGCTCCTGCATTGCAGCCCTCCCAGTGCTCAGGGAACAATCTCATGGAGTCTTTCCTCCTATTCTTCTCTACGACAGATGTTCCCAAGCTTGTAACGGCAAGATCAGCATCATCACATCCCCCTGGATGTGATCAGTAAAATAAATGTCAAGTTTCCACCAATTAATAAAAACGCATAGTGTATTTCTGGAAACTGCACATTCTGGATGACAGTCAGCTTGTGAGTCCTTTCCATTAAGTGACCTTTAAGAACTTTTTTGAGTGTATTGAGTTTGTATGGCAAGACTTTGGTAGTGGGGGGCTCTGTGAGAAGCTGCCAGAAGCTTCCCCCATGTCCACCGGAGCCAAAGCCAACTGGGTCTAAGACAGATCCACCCCTGGCCAGTGCTCAGGCCATCAGTGGCAGTTTTGCCTGGAATGGTGAGTGGTGAGTGATCTCGGGAGTGATCCTTAGGACTGACCTCTCCTCTTGCCCTAGAAGCCTTTTGTTATATTTACTCTCCACTGACCATTTGGGAAGGGCAGTGACAGAGTGGCTTTGGTGGGCACCTGGTGTCCAGACAAGGTCACTAAACAGCAGCAGGACAGACAGGACAGTGTATGGCAGCCCTTGGACCTGTTCAGAGAGTACCAGCTGTGAGAAACCTGCTCTGTGCTTACCTGGAGCACCTGGCAGAAAACACCTGGAAAGACCCAAGATGGACCTCTGGGATTCTGGAGCTGAGGGTATCAAGGGTCTGAGATGTACCAGATGTTCATAGGAAGGGACACCTCTACACATAATGCAACTGAATAGATAATACATGCAATAAGGGGGTAGGATTGATCACACAGTGGGCTCACATGAGGAACTCCCAGTGCCCCTGAATGCTGAAAGAGGTCACCATTGGGCCAGGAGGCAGAGATTTCAGAGCATCATCTGAGGAGGTGGCTCAAGCCCAAAAGTATAATAAATAACAGAAAGTGAAAGGCAGTATGCTCTGTTTACCAATGTTTCCTGTTGTGTTGTGCAAAACCATCTGATGTGGAAAGCTGCTGGGTGGAGCACAAGTCGTGAACCAAATTAATTTATTTCACTTGTATGGATGTTTGGGGGATGTCCCACAGACTAAGGGAATGACATCTGTGCATGTGTCACTGGACAAGGAAGGGGATCATGATTGATGGTGATGTTGATAACACACCAGTGTGGTGGCTGCTGCTGAACAACACTTCCACAGTGTCAGGGCTCACTTTTTTTTCCCCACTCATCTTCCCCAGGAAGCAGGCAAGGGGGTGGGCAAGAGACTGGGTGGGGCGGAACTAGGACAGTCGACCTAAACTGGCCAAAGGGATATTCCATGCCATAAAATACTGACTTCAGCAAGAAAATCTGGGACAGAAGAAGAAGACTGTTGGGACATTTTCTTCCAAGGTGACCATTGCTGGGAGATGGAGGGGTATAGGTCTGCTGGTGGGAAGTGCTGAGTGCTTACCTTTGAATTGTTTGGGGTTTTTTGGGGGTTGGGTTGTTTAGTTTAGGGGGTTTTGCTTTCCTTCGTTTATTAAACTGTCCTCATGCAGATCTGCAAACATTTCTGGGGGTGCTGGTTGACAGCAACTGAACGTGAGCCAGCAGTGTGCCAAGGAGAAAATGGCATCCTGGCTTGTATCAGAAATAGTGTGGCCAGGAGGACTGGGGAATGAGATTGTCCTTCTGTACTCAGCCTCAGTGAGGCTGTATCTTGAATCCTGTGTCCAGTTCTGGGCTCCTCACTGCAAGAAAGACATTGAGCTGCTGGAACGTGTCCAGAGAGTGGCAGCAGAGCTGGAGAAGGGTCTGGAGCACAAGTCTGATGAGAAGCAACTGAGGGAGCTGGGGGTGCTCAGCCTGGAGAAAAGGAGGCTCAGGGAGGACCTTGTCACTCTCTACAACTCCCTGAAAGGAGGCTGTAGCCAGGTGGGGTTGGTCTTTTACCCAGGCAACAAGTGATAGGACTTGGAAAAGGCCTCAAGGTGTGCCAGGGGATATTTAGATGGGATATTAGGAAAACATTTTTTACAGAAAGAGTGGTCAGGCACTGGAACAGGCTGCACGTGGGAGTGGTGGAATCACCACCATTCCTCAAAGTGTTCAAAAACAAACATGGATGTAGCAGGGGGGGCATGGGTTAGTGGTAAACTAACCAACAGCTCAATTGTCCAGCAGCTCAGTTGTCCTAGAGTTCTTTTCCAACCTTAATGATTCCATGATTCTCACTTTTGTTCTTCCCATTCTCTTCCCTATGCCACTGCTGGGGGAGTGAGCGAGTGGCTGTGTGGGCGTTTGGCTGCTGTTCAAGGTCAATCCATCTGCTTCATTTAGTCCCCAGGAGGCTGCCTCCCACTTGAGGAGTCTTTATAGACATAATGTTCAGGAGGATATTTTAGAGTATTTGCTATGATTTTTTTTTTCCTCCCTAGATTTTCCTCCCTACCATTTTCTGCAAGGTGGTAACAAACAGAAGAGACTGAAGGAAGAAGGAGGCTTGAATAAAAACAAAGGAAACAAAATAAGAAAACAAAGAGGGAAGGGAAGGGAAGGGAAGGGAAGGGAAGGGAAGGGAAGGGAAGGGAAGGGAAGGGAAGGGAAGGGAAGGAAGGGAAGGAAGGAAGGGAAGGAAGGGAAGGGAAGGGAAGGAAGGGAAGGAAGGAAGGGAAGGAAGGGAAGGGAAGGGAAGGGAAGGGAAGGGAAGGGAAGGGAAGGGAAGGGAAGGGTTTTTTTTCTTTTTTTTTTTTTTTAGTAAAATTTGTTGCCATTGCATTCATTTGAATTCTCCAACTCTTAATACCCTTGGTGTAGTTTTGATGCAATCTTTGGTTTAGAGGGTTTGCCACAGGATAGTGAAGGTTGTTGTGTAAGGAATGAGCTCTCTTTGAGTGGCAACGAATGTGCATCATCAGGATAGTTAGAAAAGTGGAGGTGTTTCTGTCCAAGGGCACATGGGACTCACTGAATCATGCTCTTCACTACTGAAGGCTGAGTTTTGCCGTGGTGTGGGATGGGCTCAGAGCAGTGTGTGGCACCCCATTTCTTTGCTGCTGAGGCTGTTGAGAGGGAGGCAGAGCTGGCAGGAGGTGGCAGAGGCACAGAAAACCCCTTGTATTGATTAACATGGACTAAAAGCACATCTGCAATCCCAGAAGAGCACAGGAGCACAAGCCTATATAATCCCCAGCCCTGGCAGCTCCCAGGAGCAATCAGCCCATCAAAGGCCCATTTCCTCAAGCTCAGAGGAGCAGAGGGACAAATGGCAGGTGGGAACCAAAGTCTAAAGAGGAAGGGACACGGATGCAGGGTGCCATGTGTGACTCCTACCACACTGCCTTCAGAACAGCAGAAGTCCACATGTGGTCCAGCAGCACAGGGCAGCATTTCCTTGCACTATTATAAAAACATTTAGGAAAACACAGAGCCCCAGGCACTGTCCCCATTTCTTTGCTGCCATTCCATGTATACCCATCCCTGGAGCCCACAGGCACCCACAGCCCCTGCTGGCCCTGATTTGCCTTTCCCAGTGCCTCCCCAGCTCTGCCCATGGCCCAGGACCCCATTTCAACTACACTATTTCACCATAAACCAGCAAGGAGCAATTCAGGCCAAGACATTTTGTATATTCTTTTAGCACAAAACCATATCTGATATTTAGTTTTGTCTCCTAGGAAAACAAGGCCTACATGGCTGCACTGCCTGTCTGCCTTCCATTTTCCCTTTCTTCACTTACTCCTAAAACTTCTATCTTACTTCAAGCTTGACACAGAGAGAGACACATCACATTATTCCAACACTGATAAAATGCTCAACTGGACAGGGGAGGGTCACTGAGTCAACCTCTCCATGATGGAAAGACTCAGTGGTTATTTTCCTTCAGACACCAAAGCATGACAAGACAGAGATGCAGGAAAAGAGATTTCAGTATTTCTGCTCCTCACACAATTTGGTGTTTAATCTTGTCACGAAGCATGTCTTCAGCTTCATCATGAATATACAGGCCATAAATTGGAAAAACCAAACTGGATGGGAGATTTTCTATTGCCAGTCAGTGACTCACTGAGACTCGGAGAGGGGGAGAGAGGATTTCATAATCAGCTGAGCATGAGTTCATGATGTGCTGTTGATGCTGAAAAGACTAATGCAGTCTTTGCAAAGCACATGCACATGGAAACACAGAGTAGGAGTAGAGAGGTGACATTATCACTGCACTTGGCACCAGTACGTTGTTATTAAAATAACTGACTGTTCAGAAAACCCATCCAAAAATGGGAAGGGTTCAGGAAAGGTCTGGGAGAATGATCAAACACCTGGGAAAAGAAAGATATTCTGGTGAGAAACCCAGACATCATTTTGTTTATTTTGCCATTTGTTTTTTCTTGTGGGCGATTGGGTTAGGTCATAAAAGAACTACTTTAAATGTCAGATATTGCAATTGTGAGGTGACAGTCAATAGAATAAAAATTCTTTGTTTTTTTACCCTTATTATAATAGAGAGGTTTATTTAAAATTACTGCTGGTGCTTGTATTCAAATAGTGTCTGCACAGCCTCAGTCTGGCAAATATGCAGCAGCACCTCTGCCCTGCTCTATCCATCTGCACAGGCAGCTTCATGTGGCCTGGCTCTGTTCTGTCATCATCTGTCCTTCTCCTGCCACTTCCTTGGTCTATTTTGGCTCCATATCTGACATCAAGCTGTTATGGCCCTCTCTTCAGTTTCTGTGCCTTTCTTCTTTCATCCCAGAAACTCCTCCCTTTTCCAGAAATTCCTCCTTCCTTCTGTGAAGATTTCCATTATCTCACCGAACACTTCTCTTTCCCTTTTAAAGCCCTAAATTTTCCAGATGCTGGGAAATACCCTGAAGTGAATGACTTTTGAAGCATCTGGCCTTGTATGAAAAAAGAAAGTCACTAACAGCCATTGCCATGGACACCATACAAAATAGTAACCCTGTGGGTTTGGGACATCAACCCCATCTTTTTCTAGTTTTGAAAGACAGAGAAACTGGACATTTTTACTGAATTTCTCACTGGTTCTTTGCAGAGTACCTTTAATTCTGTCAGTGGCTTCTCTCAGAGACCTGCCTGTTTGCCCACAGGTGCTGTGTTTCACTGCATTGCTGGAGAGGGGGCATGAAGCTGTAAAGCAGAAGGTTCCCTCCTGGCAGTATTTTAAGGTGAAGTACAGTAAGGTGAGAGTGCTAAGGAGTGAGACTTGGTAAATCCAAGTGGGCAATGAAATTTGCATTTAGCAGGTAGTTCTGACATCAGTGAAAGGGCCCCAAATCCACAAAAAGAAAGAGAAGAAAGAGCAAACATTGGCATTTGATGGGTTGAAAGAAAGCCTTGAGGCAGAAGTTGCTGCTCACCAGAGTGGTACCTCCTGATGCTCTGTGTGGCTGGGAGGGAGCAGCTCCCTGTTTTGGATGCAGGCAGCTCTGCTGTGTCATGTTACATCCTCACTAAACCACTTTCTGGGTATGATTTGATATTTATTGGGGGCACAAGGAGCATTCACCACACTATGAATATTGTTTTGCAATGAGTGTTAGACCTCTTGAGATGTAATTGTGCTTTTGCCTCAGAAACAGTCCTGTGCAATGTGTCACTTATTCCTGCCTTTCATATTGCAACCATATGTCTTGGATAATGTTTTGATTTTAGATTCTGTAGATTGGAATACATCAGTAAATATGTTACTGAATTTTTATTTAAAGCCTTGATGAGAGCAGTGCTGAACGAAAGCTGTAGTAATAATACCTGCTCTATGCACTGATTTCCTAGATTATTTCCATATGAGACTGAAATGCAGCATACACTTTCTGGTGGATCAATGGAGCGCTTGACTAACAAACATATCCCAGTGGGAAGATTTTCATGGTCTGCATTTCTAAGACCTGACCTCTGGGTGGACAGAATTTGCAACTTGTGCTGAAGGAAAACAGAATTTCAAAACTCACTTGTCCAACCTGGTGGAGTCCAGGAGTGAGAATGAAAAATATACATCACTTCTGCCAGCAGGCAATACCAATCACTTTGTAAAGCTAGTGTGATATTTTCCTGTCTCCTCTGTGGTTCCATGTAAACTGGGGTGTCCTCAGGGGTTGAAGGATGGTTGTTGATTGTGAGATTAGCCCTTTGTGCCCAACCCTGCCTGTAAAATGCCTGTAATGCATTTGTTCACAGGAGCATGCGCTCATGGTAGGAGTCACTTGTTTCTTGGTACTTGGCCATTGGGTCTGTGCTGGTGTCACATGGGCAGTTCCTGGAAGGCTATCAGAGTTCTGCTCTCTGTCCTTAATTGCCTTGTAGGCCACATTCAAATCCTTGATCTTTATGCACTGCTGGGTAATATCCAGTCTGTAAAACCACTCTGCCTCTTGTGTGCGTGGTTTTCCACTGGATACTGAGGCTGTCTGTGCTGTTGCCTCTCCCTAGCCATTGAAGTAGTCCAGGACATCACTTTGGATTTAGCTGGAAATGTGAGCTAGGCATGGGCAAGGCTGGAAAAATTGCAAACAATTCCAGAAAGGCCTGTGGACTCTCAGTATAAGCCTCACAAATTTAGACTTTGCTTAAATACTGGTATACAGGCAGAAAGGGGCTCAGTCAGTGTCAGACTACTGATAAGGTTGCTGTGTAAAGACAAGCATTTTAAAGAACATTATTGGAGTATTACTTCAGTTGTTAATGGTCTTCATTTATCCCTCACTCAGCAGGATTTATTAAAGAAATGACCATGACACCAGAATAATCAATATTTTCCCCCTACTGTTGTCTCAGGAACCAGTGGGACCAACATCTCTCAGCTACAGATTTTCAGTACATATAAAGCATGTTATGGTTCTTTACAATCATTTGTTGGCCAAAAGTCTTCACTGTACATCAGTACAAGACCCTCTGTTTCATGTAGATCACATCAGGGCTGTCACAGAAACCACCCAGGTACCCAGGTACAGTGGCAGCAGTGCATGGCCACATCCAGAGGAATATTCATTTTTATTTTGGGACTCAAAATGTCACAAGAAAACCCCCAACCAAAGATGAGATTTTATGTGTCTAGTTAAAGCACCAAGCAGGTCCCTAAAGCCATGTGTACCTATGTGGCCTGTTCAGCTTTCAAGCACCCAGGTGCTGCTGTGCAGGTGGTGTGTCCAACACTAACTACAGTGACGTAGGAGACCGGAGTATGGGCAACTGAGTCTTCTCCATGTCTTATGGGTTATTCCTGGGTTGGTCACTTAGGGATGGGTTTTAACACTTAGAGCTGAGAGTCAGCAGTGTCCCCATGCTGTCCTACCTGCTTTAGTCCCTGTCTTTTCCCTCTCAGTCTGTGTGTCCTAAAATGTAGATGTATGCTGGAGGTGTGATTGCCTGTGAGCTTAGGAACCATGGGTGTACACCACTCATACATCACCTCAAACCTGTTCCCACTCATTCTCTGCTCAGACCACTGATCTGTGCATTAATATTTCTATTCTCTGCAAATCAGGTGCTGCTGGAGCACAACTGGCCAACAGCTGGCTCTGCCCTGGCTGCTTGTAGTCCCAGCAGACACTGCAGTGTGCTGACTCATGAACTTTTGTCATCCTTTATAAAATTGAGTCAGACAGCTTTTAGTATAGATCTGTGTGTTTGTTGCTTTTTTTTTTAGTGTTCCTACCTTCTTGTTCAGAAACAGTCAGATCTTCTTGTGAGGAAATTTATGAAGAACTCCAATGGGGACTCACCTATGTTTTATTAGAAACCTTGACTAAATTCTGCTTTGGATTTTCTAAATTTGGCTGATGGATTTGAATCTCTTTCATTTTCTTTTTCTGATAAAATAGGTTTTAAAGCAGTATTTTCAGATGCAGGGTGGGGGAGTTACAGACTCTAATGGAAGCACTTCTTGTATTTTTCCCATGCCTATTTTTACACTGCTCTTGTATCATGATGTGGCATTTTCCCACATCTACATCAGGTTCTGATACCAAGGAAATTTCTCCACGGTACCATATAATCAAGAAGCAAGGAGATGCAACACAGCCTGGTCATGGCTTTGTACAGAGAAATATCATTTACATCACAGGCTTACTTGATTTAGATCCTTTTTTAACAGTTTTTGTCTACCTGGACTGTGTCTGTGGTAAAATGTAGAGGTAGCTGATGTACCATTATTGGAGGTAAGCTCTTGAGATCTAAGTAGTATGGGTGCATCAGCAAGCTCAGAACTAATTCCAAATTTTACAGGTCTATTCATTGTACATGCAAATGTCAAGAAATGCCCTTTTCCAAATTTTACAAAAATTTGTAAAAATGCCTTTTACAAATGCCAAGAAATGCCCTTTTACTCCACCAATAAATGCCCTTTTTTGCCTGTTTTGCAGGAACAATTAAGCTAAAATAATGAATTTGGGGGCAAAAATCAATCCTGAAACTCAGAAAGTCTCTGATAGAGTGTGATGGGATTTCCATGTGATAACATTAAAAATGGATTTGTTCCACTTCAAAGCAAATTAATCTTTGTTCAGGCTAATTAATCTTTGTTCATACAGCTGACCTGATAAGGTTATTAAAATCATATATGATGTGACAATTCTGTAACCTGCACTGAAATTCTAACTTAATGCAGAATTAGACATTTCTTAAAATTGAAATAAATTTCAAATTTTTAAAATTGAAATAAAATATCTAGTTTTGTGAGATTTTTTTCTTAATTACTGGAGTCCCTAAAATATTGCCAAGTGTTTGTGCTGCATAAAGGAATGCACTTAGATAAAACATTATCATTCAAAAAGGTGAATGAAAATGGGTCTTAGTTTGCCCTGCAGCAAGACTGCAGGCAAGGAGAGTTTCACAGACCTTCATTTTGACCCAGTGAGGCTGCTCAGAGGTTCTTATGACCAGCCTTTCCCCTGCTGGATTTTTAAAATTTTTCCAATTTTTCAGATATCAAAGAATATTTTTTTTTACTTTTGAGTACTATATAAGCAATATTGACACAGACCCGTGATAGAGGAAAAATGTCCTGATTTGATCGTTACTGAAGCTGGTGGACAATTAAAGGTTGTCAGGTTTCCAGGAGGTTCAAAGGGAGTTACAGGAGCATCACATTACTCTCAATTACATTCAATCAATAAGCACTCCACTCTCTCCACCACGGCCACTCAATTCACTCTACCAGAAAATACCCTTCCTGAAAATTGTGTGTTTAGCAGAACAGTACTCTGCATTGAGTTGCAGTGAGCTGTTGAGATGGCAAAGTTATGGTGCAATATGAGCTAAAAGCTCATCTGCACACTCACAGAGGAGCACAGAGTGGGGGGAGCGAGAGCACAGCAGTGGGGAGAGGAGCCCAAAGAATTCCCTGCACCCAGCTGTTCCTATTCCAGGAGCCATCAGCCCGTCAAAAGCCTTTCTGATCAGCCAGAGGAGCCTGGGAGCACAAAGGCAGGTGGGAACCTGAATTAGGATTTCAGAGGAAGGGACACTTTGTCTGCTGGGCCTTTCCCAGGGCTGTCCCAGAGGAGCCTCAGCCCTCGTGGCCAGGCATGGAGCCCACTCCGATGAATTAACACCAGAGCACGTCAGGATTGCTGCCTGGGGCATGGGACACCCCTGGGCTGGGGTGTCTCTCTGTGGGCTGCTGAGGACCTAGGCAATCCCAGGCAGCTGTACCTGTGTGTGTGATGGTCTGCACCACCAGCTGGGCTGTGGGGCTGAGGGCTCCAATGTCCGGGTGAGTGCAACTGGTGAGACTGGGATCCAGGGGCAGCTGGTGGGCAGAGTTCCTGTGCCCAGCTGCTGGAGGGGCATGTACAGATGTGTGTATCCTCATTAGAGGACTCCTGCACTGTTCAGCCAGGGGTGAGAAGGATGAGCTCTTGGTGCTGTGGGAGTGCTCTCTCTGTGCTTGTTGCCTGTTTGCCAGTCACGAGTGTAACATGTGGTTATAAATGCACTCTGTGCATGTCCCTCCCAGGTGTGAGAGACAACTGCTCACTTTAAAAATTTAAAAAGGTTTATTATACATTAACAAAAATACAACAAAGGATTACATAAGGAAAAAGCTGTAGCACTGGGAACTGCCCCTCATGCATACCACAAGGTCAATTCATCTTCAAAATGGATGCTCAGTCTTTTATACCCCACAGGGTTGCATCAGGCAACCCTGGCCCTTCCCAAAGTCTGTCAGTCAGCTCTTCTTTGCCATTTATCAGTGGAGGCTGCTTTCTTGTACCTTGATTGGAGATCAGGTGTTTGCCATGCCTCACCCCTAAGCACCAAGCTTTTCCATTCCCATCTGCCCCATGCAAGGGACACATGTGCAGCTTCTTTGTACCTGTCCTAGACAACCCCGGCTGTCTGATGGCAACAATACAGGGGGGGAAAGGGAACTATGGGGAGAACAGAGGACATCTAAACTACAATGACATAACTATACATCACTAAAGCTTTTATTAATATTCACACAATAGTTGTCTTTTAATTGTGGGAGCCAATAATCTCATTATCCATCTATAACACAGGGGTACTGGCTCAATGCTGATGGGACCCCAGGCATGGAGCTGCCCCAGCCCCACCTCTTTTGGACTATCAAACCCTGCACAATTTGTTGCATCAAAAGCAGTGAGCCTGGGAGAAGAGTACAAAGATGGGTGGTATTTAGTATCGTAATTTCTAATTTCCTTCCTTTTGTGGGTTGAATGGTAATGCATGCCACAGGCATAAAAATACTGCCAGTAAGTTGTTGGTGTACTCATTCTGTAAAATTTGAAACCTGCTTATTGTTGAGATAGGGTGTGCTGGTGGAGTGGGAAATTTGAGGAGCTACAGGGTGAAGAAAAAAAAAGCTGTATATAAACTCTTGTGTGTGTGTGTTAACTATAGTCGAGCACTCACCTATAAAATATTCACCAATGCATGAAGTTTATGCATCAAAAGCTTGTAGAACAGTGAGTTTCAGATACAAATAGCAGTGATTAAAAAAGAAAACACCTTCAAGCCTGAATATGATGATATAGACACAATATATTTTAACTATATAGACAAACCTGAAATGCCAATGTCCTTCAGAAAAGCAGTTCCAGCTTGGAATTAGCTTCTTCCTGTTGAGAATAATAAGAAAAGAAACAAAAAATATGCCCAAGGAGTAAATTCCTGTGTGTACAGAAATTCTTCTGTAAGTGACCTAGTTTTAAAGATCATTGGGAATTTATATTCATTGCCTGTAGAGAGGCAGGGTGGCCAGGGAAATGCTGCTGTGATGAAGCCCATGCATCCATGGAAATAGTGCTGGACTAAATTTCCTCATTGACATAATTCCACTAAATTAAAAGAACTGATGTGAAGATGGACTATGTCCCTATTTTCCTGTTTGACCAAAAGGATCATAAAATGTTCATTTTAGTTTAACTCGCAAACAGAAGATCTTTTGCAACATCCTAATTGCTTAATTCCCATTTTTGTTTCCTTTTCTGTGAGGTGAGCTTTTTACATTCTTTTTATCAGTGGAAGTATTTTTCCTTCTCCAAGGGGAAAAAACCCACAAACTATCATAAAAGCAATCGTATTTTACTAGATTTATGGTTTCTTTTTTTTTTGAGTGATACATACAGACATCAGGAAAGAAAACTACTAGATCATTTATCTATTTGGAGATGAAGTGTTACCCCCTAAGGCTGTACAATTCAGCATCAAGCAGCTGATTTATATTACTTTTGCATATAATAGTTCTTTAGCCAAGGCCTTTGATTGCCAGGATATCTTATTCAGGCTCCATTTCTCTTATGTGGATTTGACTTTATTTTTTATACTTTAAGGTATGATGAATGGATACTTTACAGAGTAGGAAACATTTAGCATGCAACAATGACTATGTTTACAAATGGCTTTATTCCTTTCTCCTTTCTCTGGAATTTATATCAACATGGCATGGCATATATTTGCAGTAATGTTTTCAGTGTGAAACGTAGCTCTGAACTCTGCCCAAATATATCTTCTCTATGGTAGTACTTCTGCAAAATGTATTGGGGTTTTTTGGGTTTTTTTTTTTTTTTTTTTTTTTGGTAACTGGAACGTTTTCTTACATCAAAGCCTGTCAGGCTCACAAGTATTTCAACAAATGGAATTATTTGTATACACAACTTGAAAGTTTTGTATGCGAGGTGGAAAAGCAAATCTGAAACAAAACACTGTGTCACTGATGAGAAAATGTTCTGTCTTTGTTCTCGGTACAATCATTGGGGCGAGACGTTATTTGGAGTGGTTCTTCTCTTTCGCAACAGCCGGCAGGAGCGTTCGTGGGCTAATCGTTATCTTCGGTTTGCTCTTCAGAACAAATGCCTCTGATGTGAGGCTACTTTACAGGAAACGTGACCTCACTGGGGCTCTGTGCCGCTGATTGCACGGGCTGTTTTCAAAAGGAAACAGGGGACCCACTAGAGCTGCCCTTGCGAAAAGCAGGGCTGAGCTCTCCCAGGAAGCTGCTCAAGGAACAGCCTCCACCAGCCGTCCCACGGGCTCTCCGGCTGATGAAGAGAAAAGTTTTGCACGCATGTGTTAATTTGAAATGGATTTTCCAGGTTTGAAGGATTTTAGACTTATTTATCCGTTAATATATTTGCCAGCTGAGGAATAGCTAAGCTTTGGGTTCATTTCTGTGCTGCTCTTCAGGAAGTTTCGCGGTTTTGTGAATGTTGCTACCATTACCTGCAGGGAGAAAAGACAAAGCTGCTCTTCAAAACCAACTGATATGTGTGAACAAATAAAACTCTTTGTAGACTCTTGTGTTTGATAGATAAAATAGAATAAAACTGGTTGTCTGGGTTTCAGCTATTTGAATAGTTAGCCCAATATTTTGGTAGGTACTAATGTAAATGTTTAGATTGTACGCTGAAGGCATCATTGGCTTAAACACTAATTTGATTTTTGGAGGGAAAGGTAGTTAAAACTGACTGGTTTGCACAATGACTTTTTGTTTATATTACAACATAGACTTTTGTGTGTTTTGAAATCCAAGGGGGGGTTGTTGGCTTAAATTTTTATTTGGATTCTTGACATAAAATGTTGCCACATTCACCTCAGATTCACTTTTAGTGAGATTTCATAGAGATTTCACGTTGGCTTTTTCTCATGCCATAGTTTAGATGTGCTGTGTTGATGGCTCATTTCATGGAGTACAGACACAGTACCACTGCTCCATTGTATAGTGGTGGTCGAGAAGCTTTGTTTTGTTATGTCATCACTATAGCTTCTCACGCTATTAATAGCACAGAAATAGGACTGAATATTAAATGAAAGCAGAACACTGTGCAGCATTGTCTACAACAGAATGTTTCCATGTTTTCTCCATCATTGATTGAATTATTTTCAAGAACTCTCTTCATTATGCATGAGCCAAAAATTTTCATGATCACGGGCAGCAAAAAAATCTGTTGGACTGCCTGTTCCATGACTGTTCACAGAAGCCTGATATTATCGTTACTTAAAATAGTTTAAAAGCAAGTTACAGCTGTTTATTAACTGTTCTCAAAAAGAGGGAAATGCCTTGCCTCTCTAGTAGTATATCTGCATATGTATATTGCTCAGTTTCCTTTAGAAATAGATGAATATACTTTATTTTATCTTAAATTTTATTTCTCTGGAGGGTGGCAAATAAACATCCTGCAGAGACATACCTTGCAAAGTTATGAGAGAATTCAAATGAGGAACAGAAGGACTGTGGTTTGTTCTGCCACTGTGATCAGCATGTGTCAACACTTTGTAGTGAAAGCACCACCCCATAGGAAAGCTGCCACTCCTAAAAGTTTTTCTTTTTTAGACATTACAACTTTTTATTTTCATAACTGAAATAATTGCATGCAATACAGCTGTGCTGTGGGTTTCAGTTGCTGGAAAGTTTCACTCTCAGATTATTAAAGAGTTGTGATAGATATAACTGATCCTGACATATATTTCTAGACATCCTTTTCAAACAAATTTGCCCTAGAATCAGTTACTTTTGCCTAAGTGAGAATACATTATAACTAATAATTTGATCTGTATTGCTGATACTATCTTGCACATCCTGATTTTCAAACAAGGCAAAATAAAACATGCTTCCATTTCTTTTTAAACTCTTTTACAGATAATCTATATTCCCTGTTACCCTAGGGTGTATGGAACAGTCCTTTTCAAGATGTATGGAACATCACATATTTCATCAACTCTAGGAGCAAATAAATTTGGATACATTTGTCAGAGTTTTAATAAAAATAAATACCTTGTGGAGGGTTTTTTTTTGACTGAAAAGACTTAGCATTTTGCTGGTTTTGGTTTATATCCACATCTACAAACTGCTTGTTGAGTCCTTCCTATATCTTCTTCTAGAGTTTGAATGCATTTCTTGGTTTTGCATATAAGATTTTTTACACATTTAAGAATAAGAAAATTATTTTGTCTAAATTAAGAGAAATTATTTCAGGATGTAGCTGTATGTTAAAAATAGCTCTAATACGTGTCAAACTATGAAATACACCACTGGTCTCACTGTTTGTGTAACTTGCTCTGTGGCATTCTGACTGATGATTCTTGATCTCTCTGTACCTTCCCCCAAATTCTTTCCATCTTCTCCTCCTCAAGTTATTTTTGCAGCTATTAGAGCATAATTCATTCATGGTGAAGTGATTTTTTTTTCCCAAAGGGTAGGAGAAGCAGTATGTATGCAACCAAGGTAATGGGACTGATTTGTGAAAAATACCCTGAAGCTTTTACTTCTTTCGCCACCTTGCCTGGTCCCAAGGCTGAGTTGGCCTTCACACCCAGTCTGTGACTGACAACTGAGCTCCCAAGGAGGTTAAACAAGATTACCAAAGTGGAAACCCTGCCCTTCATGTCTTTTCTTTGCCTCAGCTCAAAACTGAACATAAAAATATAAAATTCTATTAGCCCTATCTCCTCTCAGAGGTGAACGATGGGCATTTACTAGCAGTGTTGTAAGCCTGATGCTCTAAAGATTCAGGAGAGACAAGGTAATACAGGGAAAGATCATATCTTTTATCTTTTTATGGAATAATAGACATAAATTCTCCCTATGCATAGGCCTTGCTCATATTTTGTAAGATTGATTGTGTCAGGTGCAGAAGATCCAGCAGCACTTTGTACACTTGAGCCATGGTAATCCAGACAAATCCTATTTCCTTAGTCTCCTGCCACAATATTACTGTCAGATATTTGTCACTGTAGCAATCCTTGTGCTCATTGTGCTATGTCTGCAATTTTCATCTGAAAAATATAATGTAGTGGTAATGCTGGCCTTTCCATCCTACCCTGTATCTAGTGCCAGTTCAGGTTCTAGCTTGGCATGAAGCAGATTTCTGATAAAACAACTTAAAATTACTGCAGTTATTTTATTTGTGTGCATAATTTTCTCTCAAGTCTGTTATTTGGGCAGAGTACAGATACCTGATTTCTGTTGGCTCTGATTCTGGGTTGTCCTGGTTGAGATGAGTTTCCTATAAACTCTGTCTTTCCCCAATTCCTTCATATGTTTTGTCTCCTCTAATTCTTCCCTTTATTTTTTTTTTTTGTTATTATTATTATCTTTCTGGTATGCACAAGCTACCTGTCAATGAATATGATAACAATTCCTTCTGATTTCACCTTTGCCTCTGCAGGTTCAACATCATTTAATGAAGAGCATAGACACAGCCTCTCAAGACATATTTTTCCAAGGTATTGAGGAAAGTTACACTTGGTTAATTTTATTTTTGTTTTGGCATAGATTTTGTGAAAGTCCTTTTGGGCCACTAAGAAATGTAGTGCTGATAATAATTTAATTACTGCCCTAAATGGAAGTTCAGAAGTACTGCTGTGGAGGTTGGAAACAGTGGCTTTGCAATTACAGGGTTTTGGAGTATCTCTCTTCCATCTGCTTTTCCCTACACTGAAATTATGGTATCTCTCTATGACATGCCATATGGGGTAGTTAAACCTCTTACTGAAACACAGGTCAGACACTAAATCAATCCAGTGTCTTCCTTTCTTTCCATGATGTCACTAAATGGCAGTTTGGAACTCATAGGTGTTAAGGGGAAAGGTATAACCATAAATTAAATTTTAGTCAAACTAAGTACAATTTCTACAACTTTTAGAGCCTTTCACCTCTGTCACTACTCCCTTCTACTTTAAACACCAGAGAGTACATTTTTCTGTGCTGTATTTAATCCCAAAGTCAATTGTGTTTCAGTGCTGGATGGAGCTATCACAATGTGTGGGGTTTATCCCATGTTGTTCCAGCTGCATGGCATTTTAGGATTCGTGAGAATTAAAAGTCATGTATCCTTAAATCTTCACCAAATATGGTTAGTTTATAAAAAAGCAAGTAAATCTTGCCTGGCTCAGGGGCACCCAGATTGTGCCATGTAGAGGAACTCAGAGAAGCCAAATACTGCAATGCCTCTGATGGCTCCAGGTCGGTGTAGGTCCAACAGGACTTCTTGGCCAAGAGCACTGCCACAGAAACACACTGAGCACTTCTGAGCTCAAGCTGGTTCCATTCTTCAGGAAATGCTCCCCTGGCATGTATCCCTCCTGTAATCTGAAGCTCTGGAATGTGTGATGCACACATCAGCTGGCTGAAACCCCCAGTACAGAGTAATATCGTTACGTCCACGTATTTTAAATCTATGTCATTATGAGTCCCCATCAGCTTGAAATGTAAATTCATTATTATTAAATCATGGGTTTGCCCTGTCCAGACCTTCCCTAAATTAGAGGCTTTCATTTCTCCTTTTCAGTTGTGCTTGTGCCTTTTGGGACGATGATCCTGCCTATGAGTGCTCCACAAACCCTCTGACAGGCTCTGTTCCTACGTGCCGCCGCAGCCCTCGACTGCTTTCCAATGGTTATTATGTTTTGACAGAAGACAGTTTTCTGTCTGATGAAGAGGGCAACATAACACTCACACCATCCCACACCAGTGTTACATACAAAGAGAATTTAGTTCGGTAAGTGAACTATGGGCAGATTTTATTCCATGTTGGCGATTGCCTCCACATCTCTGGCCTTATCTAGAGGTGTATCTGGAGGTGTCTTTGTGTCTGTCTACATATTGCTCAGCATAATACCAGCATTACTTCTGATTGGGAACATCTCAATTGCTTTAGAGAGTGCAGTGAATGAAAATCTAATTTTCAGTCACATCTTACTACCTAAAAACTCTTTAGTGCGGAATTATTGCTATAATTGAGGTTGTGTCCAATAAAGGAAAAGGAGAGAGCTACAGCTCGTTTTGCCAATGGGGTGTTACTCTGATAAAGGGCTAAGAAAAAATGTATGTATATATATATATATATATATGTATAAATATATTTGTCTAAAACACACACACACACACACACACACATATAAATAAAAAGGTCTGGTCCTGGAATTCTTACTCAAGCAAAAACATCTCATGATTCAGAAGAACAACAATTTAGAAAGGTATGTAAAATATAGTTCAAAAAACCTGGAATTCAATGGCTTTAGACTACCCCAAATCAGATACAGCAGTGAAAATCACAGGTAGCACTCACAGTACCATCAGAGAACAGTAGCTGTGATATCCTTTGGTACCACAGTACCCAGTATCACAACAGCATGATCAGCCCTGCTGTTAATACATTCCCTGACACATTGTGGTGTGCAGCAGCCATTCCTGGTGATGTGCCCAGGGTCAAGAACAGGGCTGGGAGCAGCACCCAGAACTTGGTTCTTTCATGTCATTCCTGCAAGCTTTAGAGCTCTGTCCCTGCTCAACAAGAATAATTAACTCTATTCCTTGGCAACATATCCTTTCTTTCTAGGGTATTCAGGCGAAGGAAGAAAATCCGCCGCTCTCTTGACAGCTTGTTCAATCTCAGTGCCTCCAGCTCATGGCTCAGCTCCACCATTCCCAGCAGGATGGATTTCTCCCATGTTGAGGATCCTTGGCCTGATGGATGCAGTAAACTAGAAGCCAGTCACAGTGATATTGGTAAGCCCTGATCAGGTACCTGGTAATCAAGGTACAACACTGCAGTCTGTGTTTAGTGTGAATTGGGCATCTCTTTCTGGAAGTTATGCAGGTGTTGTCTGCCAAGGTGTGCAGCTAAAGGATAGAATGAATTGCAGAATTCTAAGGGATAAATAGAGCTCCTGGCATTACAACTGAGTATGAGTCTGCAAAGAACTCTGTGCCAAAAAGTCATTTTTTGACTGAATTTAAATGCAAAGTCATCATCAGGAATGTTTATTCTGGTGTAATTAATACCTGGCTCTGTCTGCTTTCACCTGGCTCTTTCAATACCTTCATCTGTTATGCCCTATGCAGTTTTGTCTTTACTCTGCATATTTCCTCCTGCATACATTTGAACCCACCAATTCCCTACCCATAACAATTTACAACCTCTCCTGTGATTCAGTAATTAATTCCTAAATTCATTAATACAAAGTCTCAGAGCTCTTCTTCTGTGCAATCTCAGTTATACATGCATTTCTTGTAGGTGATTCAGACTTTTCTTCTGAATATAATAACCATGTGTCACAAAGGCAAATTCCAGCATCTAAGGGAGCATTTCTCACCAAAGATGATGAGTTTCTTCATTTTGAGGAACCATTTTGTGCTTCAAAATCCTGCTCTTCATTTATGATAAATGCAAATGAAGAGAATTGGAGCAATGCAGGTATGTTATGTTCTTATTCTGGCATGCCTCATTTTTAGAGTGAAGCAAAAATACATTAAAAATATGGATCTGGCCCCTTGTAGAATAGAATCTATTTAATAAAATATATATTTAAAATTAATGATTAAAAATAAAAAAATCCTAAAAATTATATTCAATCACTACCCCCTGCTCACATCTTTCCTTCACCCATTTTTCAGAAAAAAAAAAAAAAAAAGAGGAGTGAAGAGGAAAATGGAGGAAAGGGCATGGGAGCAAAAACTAAAGCAGGCAATTATGCAGAAAGGCTTGTTTTCTGAGAGCATGGAGGGCACAGTGTTTCTGAAGTTGTGGGGGAAAAAGACTCCTGAGAGACACCCAGAGCATGAAAATTAGGTTTCTGCTTTGAATCACTCCAGGCTAGTTCTCTTTAGAAGCAGCTGAAGAGCCTGGTCTCACAGGCTGAAGGTAGCCTCTGCAGAGACCTCCTGTAAAATATTTACTTTCATTAAAACCCATTATTTTCCTGATTTTTATTTTAGAATCCAGGACAGGGCAAAATGTCGTTTCTCAGATGGTTGCACTGATCATGTGTTTAATCATTTCAGTATGTACAAGGTAATTTTTATTTCTTTTATTTTCTGTTTCTGACATGAGTGCTTGCTTCATTTCAACTGGTGAATAAAACTTAAAGTAAGGGTCACATTTTCAAAGTTATATGCATCTTACTGTAAAAATGTATTTTCACATGACAGTCAATGCAGGCAAATATCTGAGCTATACAGATATGCAAAAAATAAGAAGTATGTATGCAGATATGAAAGCTACTTTGCCAAGTGCTTTGACAGGGGTTTTGGCAGGCTGAAAAGAATCAGAATGGATCCATGTCTTTCTAAGTGGATTTTTCTCTCAGTCTGAATGCTGAGGTCTTTCTTTCCAGGAGATTATCTTCAATAGTTTACGTAATTTAAAGTTTCAAATTACAGTTCACCTACCAGAGTTCAGAGGGTTCATCTGCAAGAACCCTTCCTCCTCCTCCTCCCACTCAGGCTTCACCTCTTTTAACCCAGTCTGCATCCCTTGGCTTTTTTTAACCTTTCTGGGTATTGTTATGTTCTCAGATATTTTATGGGAGGATTGTCTGCCACTTTGTTGCTGATGATTTTAGTTTGTAAGTATAAAATTTCTTTATTTCCAACATATTTTTTTTTACTAAGTCACATCTGAGGAACAAATTCTTTCCTTGGATGTATATCAATGGGTCTTACTGATCCTAATAAGAGCAGTATATGGTCAAATGGGGATAAATGTAGCCTTCAATCCATTACAGCATTTTGCATTTTAATTTCACAGTTCTTTTGTCCCAAGATGCTGCTGTGTCCTCTTCCTTCAGTTTCGATACATGTTTCAAAACAACTAAATTTTGGTAAGTGGTTCCAGTGCCATGTGATGAATAGAGAAATTTAGAAATTTTATATAAAGGAGAGGAAGGAGATTCCTCCTGTTCTTTTCAAGTCAGAAGACAGAAGGTGGGGTCTGAAGTTACTGATGGAGCATTTGGCTTCTCCAGTTACTGATTTGTATTCATAGAAACTTTCTGTTAATTCAAAAACTTGACTTTTCATAACGTTTAATAAATGTTGTAGCAGAAAAGGGAGGTAAACCTAATCTGCCATAACATGATGCAGACAAAGTCCAAGCAGTGGAATTTAAGATTCCAGAGGTGCATTTTCAAGCCTTGCATTGAAGTCCACTCCCAGGCCACCAGACCTAGCCTTTTTTTTTTTAAACTGGAAAAAATAAAACCAGCTAATTGTGATGCTTGCCATGTCACCAACTTCCAGGGACTACAGAATTGATATAATTTGGCCTCTCTAACCCAATGCACCATTAGCTCACACACAGGCCTTCATGCTGAAAGCAAGTATGGATGTGCTAGATTTATGAATTACCATTCTTTCACCTTTTTTGCACCACAACATTCTAAATGTCTAAAATACAAAATGTTTCTAAGACTAAAATGTTGGGGCTCATCTGAATTTTTATGGATGAAAGTGAAGCTCAAGAGGATCTTTTTTGTTTCTGAAGCTGTCTGGGTTCAGGAGATCAGTGTATGCCAAGGGCACCAAGACAATCTGGCAGACCTCAGCCTTTGAATTGGGTACACTGGAAGTCAGAAACAGCAAGGCCCAACTTGGACAGCCCCAGTGCAATGGCACTCCCACTCTTTAACAGATGATGTATCAGTTTGTTGCTATGTCTCTAGTCCCTAAAACTTTGGTTTTACCAAAGCCACCAGGTCAGGACCAGTGTGTTGCAGGCACATGCCCCAAAGTGCTGCTTCCCCTCTTCCTGAATAGCTTAGCCCTGAGTCATAACAAAGCTGTTCCTCACAGGAGAAAAACACACTGAGAGCTCTCCAGCAGCAGGTATACAGAGAATGCCTCTTTTATGCTCATCACAAGTGAGAAGTTACCTGCTCAAACAAGTAGTCCTGCAGCTTAGCTGAATTTGTCAAACAGGATCTACCGATAACATATAATACTTACAAGAAACTGTGATTTAAATCAAGACATACAAAAATGTATTCTTTTTTTTTCCTCCACAGACAATAATAAGAAATAAAGAACAATTGGTGAGTACATGTTTAAGTTGAGAAAGAATTCCATATTTTTTTGGGGAATGAGTCCTATCATGGAACAGGGTCCAAACATACCAGAAAGGTTCCATGGACTTTTCATTAAAAGAAGGTTTAGCTACAGGACCCTTGCCAGTTTTCACTGCAAATTATTCCACTTTGATGTCTACAATTCCTTTTGGATTGTATATTTTCTTTCTGTTGTCTGGCAGCAGTCTCTAAATAGTGTAAGCTGTTAACAATTGCTGTGCTTCAGCCCAGAGAAAATATGTTTTTCCGGAACAAGCAAAACAAGTCTTCCTTTTCCCAAGTGTGAACTGAACAGCAGGACCAGGTGCTGTGCTGCTCTGAGCTGGTTGCATTCCACTGAAGTACTGAAGCAGAATCAACATGAATTGGTCCAGAATATCTGAAAAACACTTAGACATTCTTCTATTCCCTTTTCTTTTACCTCATCGTCACACTCCAGTTTCTGTTTATCAAGCATTTCTAAGCCTTGCTGCAGCTCGAACCCTTAAAAGAAGAGCACTGATTTATTTGTACTTGAAGTTGGTCATCCCAGTCCTGGCTCTGTTATTTCCTTTGTGTCTTTACTTTGTTCAGTTAAAAATAAAAAGAAGGAACCAAGTGGAGCTGCGCCCAGTTTGTGTTCTTTATAGTGTGGCAAAACAGCCTTCTTCATCAGTTTCCTGGTTGAGTGCAGTTCAGCTCTTGAGATCTAAAGGCAGCTGCAGACACAACCTGCAAAACCTTTCTTTCAGCTCTTAGGAGGAGAGTGTTAATCCTGAGAACAAAGCATTTTAGAAAGGAGTTCAGGCATTTGATCACTTTGCCTATGGTGACAAAATGTCCCACTCACACCGTGCCAAGCTGGGGATGCCACATATGGCACTTCTTAAAGTCAGTGGAACTGTTTATGCCAGGGCTGAAGGACCAGAGCTTGAAAGCTTCCTCTGGTTTTGAAAGCCATTGCCAGTGTTAACCAAAGCAGGTGCAACAGGATGGAGTAGAGAACTTGGCACTTGTTGTGTGGCAGGACTAAACTAAACACAGACTGACACAGGTTACTGCAAGACAGGACCTTCCACAGTTCAAAACATGTTTGTCTCTTGCACTCTTTTAAGTAAAAACTTAAAAGCAGAGTTGTTACTTCTGTGCATTTTGAAATGAGTTCAATAACAGTTTTCGTTTTTCCTCCTCCTCCAATTTATTTTCATCAGCTCTTCAGCATCAAACTCCTGAATACCTCCTTATGGCCATGGTTACATGTTCCTGTGGGGGAAAAAACACCCAGATTTGATAGTATTCTTCCTTCAAAACACAATTAATTTTAGCTTTATTTTTCTTCTGGTCAAATGTCAGTGAGGTCTTAGGTCTTGGTGACTATCTAAAAGAAATCACACAAAGAAGTGCTATATCTGTAGAATCTTACCTCAGTAATGAAAAGTGTTTTGTAATTCCCATGAAATATTTTTTAATCAAAATGATGTAATCTCATATTTTATGTATTAATTTCTTGTCACAACATGCTATCAAAGACAATGGATTTGGATAGTGGCTGAGTACCTGTGATAACTGATCTACTATGTAACTAAAACAGTATTTATTATACTCATCCTCATAATTGCTTGTAGTTAATGCACTTGAATAGTACTGTGTTAAATAATTCCTCTTTATTTAAAGTACAGAGACAACTGAGAGTAAATATCAATCTGTAAAACGTAAATATTTTTTTATCTATTTTTGCCTATCATAAAAGGTCCATTACTAAAATAATGTTAAAACTAAAGAATTATAAAGATTTTTAGTGTTTAAATAATCTTTTGAAACAATAAGCTGGAAATTTAAATCCCATTCTGAGAGAAAAGTCTAAGACTGTAATTACCCTGCAGTCATCAAAGCAATTCTGCTGAAAATTATAAAAGAAGAGTTCACTGTAAACTCATTAGTTCACTGTAAACTATCAAAAAAAAATCTGATTGAGACTGAAAAAAAAAGGTCTACAATAAATACCTATAATCTGTCTATTAATAAATACAAACTGTAAATTAGAATTGTTCTGATCTGGAGTGAGGGAACTCCTGGGACAATTTCTCAATTGGAGTTCAATGGCTAAAAATAAAATGCTCAGGATCTATTAAGATCTGCCTTCCCTGATATTTATGGATGTTGAATTAACAAAGTTCTAGTCAGTTACCAGAATGGATGGCTTTGGCAGTTCCCTTCTGTATATTCTTATGGACATAAAAACATGCCTCATCTTTTTCCCTGAAAAGAGACACAATCATACGTTTCTTCTTGTTGGATAAAAAAATTGAAGCCAGGATTTTTCTGATGAAAAATTGAAAAAAAAATACCAAACTAAATATGTAAATCCAGACTTTCTGAGGTAATGAGTATTTGCAGTTTCTGGTAACTACAGTATCAAGCCTAGGATAACTGTGGAATATAATTCTCTCAAAGTAAAACCACTTATTGATTTGTAATTAACTGACACATACAATAACAGAGAAAACAACTAGAATTTTATGGGGCTTTTTTGGTCCCCAGTGATTAAACGTTTACTCCACTTTAATATAGCACCTTATTCAGAGAAAAGAATCAAATAGAAGTTCTGAGATGTGTATTTTTTCAAACAATTTATTGTTTTTTTAATATATATGATCTCTATCATTATATCTTGTCTTATACTCTCTTACTTCAGCTCTGTTCAGCTGAGTTTCAGGGTCATTCCTGAGAATATATCATGTAGTGCTTTATAGGGGGAATATTCATGTGGAAGATGATAATATTGATGCCATTCCTAAAATTTTTAATGTTCCTGGTCCCATTTTAATGTGAGCAAGTCTGGTTTATAGTTATCCTGAAAGCATTACTCATAGAAGCCAAACCATTCAAGGATTACCATCTTTTATTTAAGTTATATGGATGGAATAAACTATACGGTACAGAATACAGATTATGACCATTTAGTCCAGTTCTGCAAAATCTGCTTTTTGATGTACATTTTTATGAATTGGCTGCACTATTTTGTAAAGCTCTTTGCACATTTCTATATACACTGGAGCAAAACTGTTACTTCATTTGAATTGTTTCCTTTTTTATGGTTTCTTATGCTGCTTTACCCCCCTCCCCCCATCTCTGGCATTTCTAGATCAGTAAAGTTGTTCCTGTTCTCATTTCTTCTTGTATTTGAAAGTGTGTTTCAGTAATGAAGATTGTTATTATTAGAAATTGCATATATTTCAGTGAATTTCTTATTTGTGAGTTCATGTCCTGCCCTGCAGATTGTGTGCTCTTTGGGGGAGGGATTTTTGGTACTTTAGTGCAAACATAAAGCCTTGTTTTGCACTGGTGAGTACATCACCTAGCATCATAGAAAACTACAATAAAAATAATATTTGAAAAAACAGTAATTCAATAGGAAATAAATAAAAATACATAGGTTTAAATTCTGAGTGGGTATCAATCATGTAATTTACACCAGCTGAGACTCTAAGCTGCAGCATTTCAACAGTTTTGTCCACGGACATCAATTTTCTGGGATTGAGACACATTACATGATTGTATATATGGACAAAGTCAAGACATATTCAAAATACTTCTGTATTAATAATGCTATAAATGCCAGCATTGTAATAATAATGCCATAAATCTTATTTTTGTCATTACATAGAAATACATATTGCATTGTTTTACACATGTAACAAATAAAGTTGCAATATATTAAAATGGTGAACTGAATTTCTTCATGACAAGCATGCCAGAGGTGACTTTTCTTCCTTCTCATCTCCAGTGTCCTGTTTGTAATGTGGTTCTTTACATTATCTCTGGCATGTACATTGCTTCATGCTAGGATTTCAGGCTTGTGCTGCTGACAACTCTTGGTACATAATTTTAAAAAAGGAAAAAAAACCCAAACAAACAGCAACTGTGTGAAAATAAAGAACACAACATACTTCAGCACCTAACTTTGCCCTGTGTGTGCCTTACCATACCACCAGGTGAGGACCAGTGTGTTGCAAACATGCTCCAAAGTGCTGCTTACTGTCTTCTTGAATAATTTAGCCCTGTGTCACAAAAAAACCCTGTTCTTCACAAGAGAAAATCAAAGACATTCTGAGAGCTTTTCAGTCACTGGTGTACAGAGAATTCTACTTTTGTGCTCATCACAAGTGAGAAGTTACCTGCTTGAAGAAGAAGTCCTGCACCTGAACTAGGTTTGTCAAACAGGACCATGTATGTGCTGATTAAAACAAACTGTGGCTTGACTCATGACATAGAGATACAAGGGTCTGGAGTGAAGCTGAGCTGGGGAGAAGGGAGAAATAAAAGGAGGGTGGATTTAGATTTCTCATTAGGTCTCTCTATCCTACTCTGTTTAATTGGCAAAAAGTTAAATTAATTTCCCTAAATTTAATCAGTTTTGCCCATCATGGTAATTGTTGTTTGATGTCCCTGCCCTTATCTCAATCCATGAGCTTCTTATCATATTTTCTCCCCATCTTCTGTTGAGGCTGGGAAGTGAGAAAAAAAAAAAAGCTGGTGGGCACCTGGCATTCTGCCAAGTCAACCCACTCATCAAGTCAACTCACTTATTTGGAAATTTAATTAATTGCAGATTTTATATTCCTTTCTTCAGAATTATCATCCAGGATACCTGAAAAAAGGAAGAATGCTTTCGCCCCTTGATTTTAGCTTAACCAAGTAACATAGGCATTTTGATATAACACAATGTAAACACAGGGTTTAAAATACTGTACACAGCAAAACCAAGATTTTTTCCTTGTTTGCAATTAATACTTTGATTGTGAGTTCTTTTCCCAACTAAAAAAAAAATAATATTACTAGCAAATAATTATTACTTGAAGAGGTCTGCAATTTGATATAAATGTGTAGGTAGGAGGATTAATGGTCCTTCTTTAATGTCTGTGATTCTGTGCAGGGGCCCTGGGCCACATCCAACCATCTGTGTAAACCTCACTGTCCTCCAAGTGGAGTTGTTACTTATGCAGTCAGATAGGCCAGGACAAATACTATGGAGTCAAAGTGCATAAACTACTCCTGCTCCTTTGTGTCTCTTCATCTCCACAAATCTGAGGAGCCTTAACTCAATGGCACCTTCATACTCCCCTAATCTGCAATGCAGACAGAAACCTGCAGAGCGGCTGTGGGGAGCTGCATTTACATCAGAGGTAAACAGCTAAATAAATGAGTTTGATCATTGTAAAAATTCCTACAGCCTTATTTAAACTTATAGGTGAATTTCCTGTTAGTAGAAGATGACCCTTCAGTTTGATTAGACCTTTAGGTTAATGAAGGCAGGTAGGAAATACAGAATGACTTTCCTGGTGTCACCACTTTGATCTGATACTGGTTGTGATCCAGAATTGAACAGGCTGCCCAGGGAAGTGGTGAAATGGCCATCCTTGGAAAAATTTAAAAGAGGTGTAGATCTGGTGCTGGGGACATGGTTTAGGGGTGTGAAAAATGAGTATTTTATGATTGGCTTTTTGCAAATATTAAAATGAATATTATATGTGTTCTGTTAGAAAGTAATGCTGCATTAATTCTCTTGAGTAGTGTGTTAAATATAGTTTTAAGTTATAAAAAATGTTAAAATAGAAACTATGCTATGAAGGATACTTTTTTTAAAGAAAGGACTTGCAGCGAAATAGTAGCATTTAAATATTCCACAAGACACCTAAATCTTTCAGAGAAAAATAATTTATTGCCCTCTTATCAGAAGAAATGAACTTCTTCCTGCCTCGAAGGTGCTGCTAGGATTCAGAGGAAGAAGTTGACGATGACCAGACAGAATCCTGTATTTGGATACAATTTATGCATCATGTATGAAGTGTTTGAATATGCAACAGGCTGTTGTTTTTAAGGGTTAATCCTTTGTTGACGTGTGTCCTTTTTCGGGCTCGTGATGCCCAGAAAATGTACCTGGACATCTGTAACTCTTTGGATTTATTGTCTCATATTGTCTTAATTCAAATTGTCCAAATTATTATTACTCTAATTGTATTACTATTTTATAACCATTTTATTACTATTAAAATTTTAAAATTAAAAAAAAAAAACCCAAAAACAAGTGATTGGCGTTTTTCACAATGACTTGGCAGTGTCAGATTAACGGGTGGGCTTGGTGATCTTAAGGTCTTTTCCAACCTAAACTGTTCTACGATGCTAAAATTGTACAAGACTGTGAATCACTGGAACAGGCTGCTTTCATAAACAACGGAAAACAAGCTTTCAGCCCAAAATGTGTGAGGCAAACTAGTTGACGGATACGCAGGAGGAGGACAGAAGTGTCATGCAAAGGACGAGACGTGCAATTTATGCCTGAGGAAAAGAACTCCTCGATATCCGCCTGCCGAGGGAGGGCAGGGCCGGGATCCGCCTCAGCGCCGCCGCCCGGGGCCGTTGCTGTGGCAGCGCGGCGCGGCCGGGAATGGCGGCGGCCTGAGGGCGGCCATGGTGCGCAGTGAGTGTCGGAGAGCGCCGCTTCCGTCCCCTCCCCCTCCCGGGGCCCTCCTCCTCCCCAGGACGGACCCCGCGCCCTGCGCGCCTCCTTCGTCCCCGCAGAAGGGCGGCAAAGCTGGGGAAGGGGCTGGAGCACAAGTCTGATGAGGAAAGGCTGAGGGAGATGGGGGTGCTCAGCCTGGGGGTCAGGGGACACCTCATGGCTCCCTGCACTCCCTGAAAGGAGGCTGTTGCCAGGGGGCCGTCGCCCTCTTCTCCTGTGTGACAGGGCAAGAGATGGCCTCAAGTTGTGCCAGGGGAAGTTTAGCTTAGATGTTGGGAAAAATTTGTTCATGGAAGGGGTTTTCAAGCACTGGAAGCTGAGCGGGGAGCTGGCAGAGTCAATACGCCTGGAGTTATTTAAAACTCCCGTAGATGTGACATTTAGGGACATGGTTTCATGGTGGATTTGGCAGTGCTGGGTTGTACTGGATGATCTGAAAGGTGTTTTCCAATCTAAACAATTCTCGGGTTCACGTTCCCTCTCGCCACAGTTGTCTCCCTTCCCCACCATCCCCACAGTCCCCTGGCAGCCCCCTGCCCTCCTGCCTCCCTTGGATAATTGTCAGATTTTCCTTCTCCCTGGCAATGACCCCTATTTTATCTCACCACGAGAAGCACAGGGGCCCCTTGCCTCCCAAAGCAGCCCTGCCAGTGCCAGCAGTGGGGACTGGGGTGGCCCAGGTGGGGACCCCTCCTTGGTGGGGCAGCCCCTGCAAGGTGGGATGCTGGATAGGATGGCTTATGTCAGATGTGGAAAAACCCCAATAAGGTAAAAAACTCTATACTGTTACTTATGAATGGATCATCTTTACAGGTACAGCAGTATGACCCGAAAGACTGAGCGCTCACACCTTTACTCATGAAAAAGGAGTTCTCTTCCTTTGTGATTTTTCTTGTAATCTGTATTGATTGTATGTTATCACTGGACTGCCAGTCCCATGCTGGGCTGACACAGTGCTTTGGACAGGAGCTCCTTCTCCCTGCAGGAAGCTGGCAGATGCCCTCTTGGACCAGGCACTGCCTGGAGGAGAATGACTTTATCTCTTGAACAGCTCAGCATGAAACTGAGTCTAAAAGTAATGGTTGCACACTTCCCTTTTCTGAAATGCAGCTTCCCCCACCATCTCCTGATACACCTGCAGCTGTCCATCTGCTTATTCTTTCAATTTCTTTAATGTTATCGTTAATTTCTGCTCTTTTTTTTTTGAGTAAAATGTAATTTTTTGGAAGCCCAGGGATCAGAACTTCAAGATCTGTTCTCTCCACTTGATTGATGCCATCCGTCCTTTCCTCCTGTGTTCATAGGAACCTGGGAGTAGCTGTGAACTCTCAGGTTGCTGCTCCAGTCTCCTATTACTGCACACAGCACCAGAAAATCTGGTTAATGAGCTTTTTAGTGAGTTTAATGTGTTTATCAATGTCCTGGAGATGCTGTTATTTAAAATTTATGTAATATTTGTTTTCTCTGGCAAGCTTGTTTCCCTCATTCCTCTTCAATGAACTAGATCTTACACAAATGTCAAATATTCAGGCATTTCCCTACAACAGGATGTCAAATTAGGTTTCTAAAGCTTCACCGTAGCTTCTATTATGAAAGACTGTCTCTGCTTTGCAAATCATCTGTTAATGAAAGTGGACATTTTTGCAGAATTGCTGCAAAAATAATTTCAATTTTCATCACCAAATGGAAATTGGGTTGTAATTAGGCTTTCAGGAATAGTTTGTATGACTTCTTTTTGTATAAAGGTAGAGAGCATAATATTGCCACCTGTGAAAAACACCTATCACTTGTTTTTAAAATTTTAAAAGTTTAATAGTAATAAAATGTGTATAGTAATTTTAATAGTAATAAAATAGTGTATAAAATTAGCAATATAATTAGACTAATAATAATTTGGACAATTTGGATTAGAACAATATGAGACAATAGAAAGAAAGAGTTATGGACTGTCTTGGTACCTTTTTCTGGGCAAAATAAGCCCAAAAAAGGACACAGCTTAACAGAGGATTAACCCTTTAAAACAACAGCCTGTTGCATATTCATACATCTCATATGAAGAGATGATGCATAAATTCCATTCAAACAAAGGATTCTTTGGTCAGTGTCAGCTTCTTCCTCTTAATCCTGATGGTGTCTTCAGGAATGATCAAGGCAGGAAGAATTTTGTTTCTTCTGCTAATGGGGCAATAAATTCTCTTTCTCTAAAAGATTTAGGTGTCCTGGCCTTTAGGCTGCTATCTGGGTGCTAGTCCTCTCCTTAAAAAAGTATCTTACATAGCATAGTTTCTATTTTAACATTTTATTATAACCTGAAACTATATTTAACACACTACTTAGGAAAATTAATACAGCATAACTTTCTAACATAACACATATTAATATTCATTTTAATATTTGAGAAAAGCCAATCACAAAATATGCATTTTTCACACCACCAGTGTGTATGTATGCAGATTGGGGAGTATTGTTTTCCTGCTTAAAATTACCTGGTAATAGTGGCATTGAAAATTCTGCACCCAAACATAGTAGTAAGCAGGCTTTTGTTTTCTTTCAATTTCCAGCAGATTTGCCAAGTAACTTAATAAAATATTTTTTAATATTTACTGTGAAGACTGAAGTATGTGGTCACAATTATTGGCTTTTTTTTTCTCTTTTATCTCTTACTTTAATCAAGTTCAAGTGGAAGGGAAGATGATTGGTCAGATGTAATAAACCTGCTCAGTGTGGTTAAAAGAAACAAAGACACTTTTTCCAAGATGATTTATGTGCAGATAGGTTCCCCCCTTCAAAAAATATCTGTATCTCCATATTTAATTCTGTAAATGAATTCTGTCAGGTGAAACTCTTTTGAGCAGAAGGGAGATTTAAGCCTGGACATTCATAAATAATATAGTATAAATACAACCAGTTCTACCCTTTCCTGAAGACTGCAGATAGAAGAGCTGTACGGACACATGAGAGTTTGGACTGTACTGATACATAGTTTGCTGGTCCATGGGAATGTGTGCAGCCATTCCAGGACCTCTAATAAAGCTGGATGATTTCACAAAGCCTCCCTGAGACAAAGAAGTAAAGAGTACTTTTAATTAATGCATGTTAGAAAGCTTGTTTTCTCAGATCTTTATATATTTTTTTCTTTTTACTTACTGTTATTCAGATCCTTTCTGTAAGGCTTTTTTGTCTTTTTTTTCAGCATTAAAAATCATGAAAATACCTATGCTAACTTGATAAAGCCCTGTGATTTTCCTCAGGACTTCACTATAGTCCAGTGCTTGTCAAGGAGAGGAAAATGGTGGCACTTCTTGGTGCAGTGTGCTGGAAACAAAGTGCTATTAGATAATAGTGCTTAATAATAGCTCAGGAGTGAGCACTGGTTCTTGTAGAATTTCCTTACCTTCATCATAAAGAGCCTTTTCACTGTTTGAGAGAGTTCCTGGCATTAAATATTACAACATGATAACTGAGCCCAGGTCTCTGGTGCTTTTCAGCCACTGAAACTCCTTTTCTGGCTCTGATGAGCTGGTAGTGCCTAAGAAATACCAGGTATACATTTCATTCTAACATAAACATTCATAAGCATGAGTTAGTTACGGAATAAAAAATATCTGCCCACTTTCAGCATTTATCCTGCTGATTTCTGTGCACCCTGTGCTGCTGGAAGAATATGATGACACAGTGTAGTTTGCTTCCCCCCCCACCCCCTGCTGCTGTCTGGGATGTGAACATCTGGCATCTGGAAATAAAGCAGCATAAAACACTCCACTGCTTGTCTACATGAATCAAGCTGCAACCCAAGGTATGCTGAAAATAGTGGCTGCTGGATTCATTTCTGCAAGGGTTGTATCACATTCTTATGGAAAACTCAGCAGTTTTCACATGGATCTTTCCAAATGTTCCAGGTGACGTGATTGTGTTTCACAAAAGATGTTTACTGTGGCAGAGTGGGTCAAAGCTATTTAGTATTTGATATCTTGATATCATTTCTGCCAGATTTTATTTTTGTTGTCATTCCTACTGGGCTATTTGGTATGGTGGAACAAAATACTTTAATGATTTTATAATTTGCTCATAAGTCAGATGGCAGAAAATGATTAAAGGGAAATATGACATCTAATGTTTCTTTCAGTCACTGAAGATCTTGTTAGAAGACGTGCAGAACATAACAACTGTGAAATTTTTTCACTGGAAGAAATCTCTTTACATCAGCAGGAAATAGAAAAGCTAGAGCATCTTGACAAATGGTGTCGACATTTAAAAATTCTCTATCTTCAGAATAACCTAATTCCAAAAATTGGTACGTATTGTCAGTATGATTCTTTTAAAATGTATTCACATGCATAATTTTGAAATCAGGAAAAAAAGTATTCTGTTATACTTGAGGCAATGTGCTCCTAACAAGAGTTCCTTTCCTGGTTTCTTTATTAAATTTCTAAGAAGCTCAGGAATTTTGAAGGGAAATTTAAAATTCAAAAGATACTACTGAGATACAAGTCACTAGAAAATGAGTATGAAACACCTTTCATGGATTTAAATTTCAAAAATCAGGATATAGTTTAAATATCCCATCCTGTGGCAGAGATTCAAAGAGTTTGCCATATACCATGGCCTCTGATATCACAGGATTAGCTCTTTCAGGCTCTTTTTAAAATTTCATTTTCATGCAAACCATATTTTTTTGTTAACATTGAAATAATTTTTATTCAGATAATATACTTGCTTGTGTGCATGAACAAAACTTTCTATAACAAAGCCTTAATGGTCTTCCTGCACCACAGGACAAAGTCTGCTTTTGTTCCATATTGGAAGATGTGGCATCAAGCCTTGGGCTGGAAAAGCTTAGATTCTACACATATTATCTAGATGAACAGTGAAAAGTTGGAAGTGTTCAGAAATTATATTAGTATATCTCTTTGAAGTTCCTTAAGAGGAAGACAAAAATCCTAAGGTTTTAGGAGGAAGTCCTGTTCTCAGAACTTGTAGGCAAATCCTTTAAGTTTTCTCAAGGGACTCGTCAGGAAACTCTATCTCTAAACTGAGAGATTTAGATTTAGCATTTCCTAAAGTGGAGGAATTTTCTCCCAGACAGAACAAGTGTTTTAAACTGCTTTGTGCTTCTTTGCCCCATCAAAAGAAGGACTAAAATAAGTTGGTTTTTTCTCTGTTAATGAGTCCTTAATAAAGCATAAGATTTTATCTTGTGGTTTTGCTGTCAACACTCAGGCCTCCTTCAGGTTAGCACAGGATACCACATTCAGATTGTTGCTTTTTGAACACAAAATTGTTTGAGTAATTTCATTTTTGAGACTAGCAATTCTTATGTTACCATAATCTAACTGTAGGAGTTGAAAAAATATGCAACTTGCTGATTCATATATTCTTGCATAACATGACAGCTTTCTGAGGTAATACCATAATAACAAATAAAAAAAAAAACCAACTCCAAACAAAAAACAACCAAAACAAGCACCACCAACCCCTCCCCACACTATAGTGGTGACCAAAATCATTGTCAACAGGGGCTGTGTTACAAAGTATTGAAGCTGAGAAGTTTTTCTTCCCAGTGGGTACCAACATGTACTTGCAGAGGACACAGCAGTTCCAAGCATGCTTCTGAATATCACAGAGAAGTGGTTTATATCGGCTCTGTTGGGCTGTGTCTTTTCTCTTCTTAAAGCAAACCTTGGTGCAGCTCTCGTGAGCAGGCAGGGGCTTCTCAGGCATCGAGTGGTGCCACTGGCTTCAACACAGCTCTCACATCATACAGAAATACAGAAATATTCATTTCATTACAGAAATATTGCAACAAAAACAAAAATCCAAACTAAGCTGCACAAGTTCTTGCTGAGAAATTGGTGTCACCATTTGTTTGTGAATTATGTAGAAAATACCTCTCCAAGTTCTTTGTAAACTGTGGTAGGATTCATGTCAGTGGATTTGTTGATATCTCACATTTCCCAGGATGGAATGTCTCACTATGCTTTTTCAGCCATTCTTCTTGAATTAGATATGTGTTTTATGGATTTGTGATAAAAATGCGTTTATAATTTTCCTTGTTTCTTTTTGCCTTTCTATTTTGTGTTTTCAGAAAACTTTTTTTGTTTTGTCTTTTTATTTACATTAAAATATTAATGTCCAGTAATGTGGTACATATTCTGATTTGTCCTTTCCTATTTTTCTGCTTCATTGTTGCTTTAAAGTAAGCAAGTGAAACCATCATACTTTCCAGTGCTGAAAACTGAAATAATCCATCTATGTTTTGTTACAGAAAATGTGAGCAAACTAAAGAAGCTGGAATATTTAAATGTGGCTTTGAACAACATTGAAAGAATTGAAAATCTGGAAGGTCAGATTTTGAAAAAAGCCATTTTGCCTTTTCATATTAGGAACACTGAATTTTTGACTTGGTGTAAGAGAGTGGAAGCCATTAGGCATGCCCACCTCTAGGGGTATTTTATGGATACGTAGAGGATCCTTGGGTGCAGGGTTTCAGTAAGTACTTCTCTGTAGCAAGCGCTTCCTATTGCTGAATTTTTCACTTTGAAATTTCCTAAATGCCTCTGGGTCACATTTCATCTTCAGGAATCAAATGTCACACACAAGGTTCTGTGCTCAGCACAGGTTGCATTGAGGGTCTGAGTTTTTCCAAAAGAGGTTTTGAGAGGATTTTTTTCTCTTTCATAGCTTGAAATCCTGTCTGTTTTATTTGTGTTTAATCCTTTATCCTGTCACTTTTGCACACTTCATGTGCAAAATATGGCGTTTTCCAAGATTAAAATCTAAGACTTGGAGCAACCCATAAACACATTCCATATTGCTTGAATAATTTATGACTTGATTGTTTTCTGTTTCTCAGTTCTGATTAGGCCAGTTGCTGAACCTTTAATATATCCACCTTGACAAAGGAACAGTTAAAAAAAAACAAACAAACTGATTGGTTGGCTGGTTATTTGTATATGTGTGTGTGTTATGGTTTTGTTTTGTTTTTCTTTTGCTGGCTGAGTTGAGTGGTTGGTTGGTTTACTTTGTGTTTTTAAGTCTGCAAGGTGATTCAAGGATGGCTTAAATAAAAACAAGCAAATAGACTAAACACAAATTTGAAAATGGTGAAGAAGTAGGTTGTGTAGTACATATTTGGGAATTTGCTGAGAAAGTTGCATTTGTTTTCATGCCAATAATTTTTAAATTCAGCTATCAGGCTCTACTATTTATTACTGTGATTTGTCATGTACTTAGGAATTACAACCTTTGGGATTGGCCCTTGCATAAATTTGGGTTATTTAAATCCCCTAATAAATTGTTTGGCATTGTTTACTTTCTTACAGCTCAACTGTGCATAAAACTTAAAAGATAGACCAGGAAAGGAAAGTGATTACAGTGATGTGAATCAAAGTTGATCTTGCTCTCAGCTAAAGTTTTTACTCTTAGAGTCAAGTTTTTGATTCATGGACACATTATGATAAAAGGAGAGGCTAATAAATTAAAAAATCAGATTTTCCAGAGCATTTTTTTATCTAATTTATAGTTTCTGTTTGTAATGAATTGTTTTAGTACAAACACTTTCTCACCAGTATTTTCAATTTAACCAGTGATAAAGTGTTTACAATGACAGCTGAGTCCACAGACTGGAAAACCTAAGTTGCAGTGAGTTTTTTGGGAAGTCTTATCTTTGTACTAGAATAATATAACCAGAGATTGACCATACTCAGAAATGAAACTCATAATTGATGTCTTTAAGCAATTGGATTGGATTTTAGCCATATGATTGAGGCTTAGCTGAAAAGGGGTATCAAGGCAATCAGACTGTTAAAAATGAAATCCAGCTTATTTGAAAATTAAATATTTAGTAGCTCATCTATGAATGTCCACAAAGTTTTGATACTGATAAAGCCAATAATGTTATGGTATTTTGTATTTTATTGAGTTTGTTTAATTCCTGTAAATATTGTAAGCTCATCAACTTTAGCTGTGAGTCACTCTCACTCAGAAAGAGTCTTGGAAAAGATGAGTTCTAATAGAATGAAACCAGTTAACAGAACACAAATGGAGACAGTTTTATATCCAGTTGTGTCCATGTGTGTGTATGTATATCATGTGTACAGTTATGCTATGGACAAATTGAATTAAGGTTTCTTTCAAACAGGCTGTGAAGAATTGAAGAAACTTGACCTGACAGCAAATTTCATTGGTGAA